>OZ005659.1:158184033-158874033 GCA_963930645.1 Salticus scenicus | reverse complement strand
ATGCTAATATATGCTGTACTAAAATCAGTTTCATTTATAGATCCGCCTGGGTGATTTTTTAAATTTTTGCGTCGAAGTACACCGAACATTTTTCGCCAAGAAGTTTAATTAAGCAACAGCGACTTATTCCAGGTAGCGCATCAATAATATAAAAATTATAAAATATTACAAAAATAAAAATAATAAAAATATAACACTTATTTTTAAAAAAAAAATGCCCTTTTCTTAATGCACTAAAAATAACAAAATAACATTTTCAGCTGAGTACCGCCGATCTGAATACTTGCATTTTACTACAATTCCAATAACATTGCCCCTCCAACGAAGAAAAGGGCGGCTCAAACCAATTTATACCAAAATTTCCAATCCATAATAATTTAAAATTTTAATTATTTGCCAAGAGATAAGAAAAAAAAAAAAAAAAAGGAAGAGAGTCTACAATGTCTTTGGAGAGATGAAATTGTGAAGCTTGGAATAGTAAAATGGAGAAGAATTGCAAAAACCGGGTCAGACTGGAATCATGAGAGGCCTTCATACTATAGTGGCTTGATAAAGGCTGAAATCGATAATGTACGTATATATAAGAAATAAAACAACATACTTGTTAACCTTTTTTAATAACCTCATGCAAATGGATGCTATTCTTATTAAATAATAAAATTATTAGATTGAATAAAACTAGTTTAAAATCAACATTAGTGATAGACTATATTATGCATTTCACACTAAAATGTGAAATAACTTCATTTATTCCAAACTTGAAATGCCTTCTGTAAGTATTTTACTCAATCTCCTTATGTGATTTTCAGAAGTACATTTTCATGCACAATATTTATTACATGTGAATGTAAACTAACAGAAATAATATAATAATATATTTCATTAATTATATGTTTATTAAAGTATTTTGTTCAATTTTATTTTGTTAATATATATATATATATATATATATATATGCCTCATTTCCACTTTTTTACTGACATAATGTTAATGGTTACTATTTTTAAATTTTAATCATTACATGAATAATAATATTCTACGGTAATATATATTTAGTTCTTACATCATATTTAATAAATATATGCTTCTTTAAGAAAAATCTATAAACTAAATTACTAAAAAATATCGCTTTTAACCATAATCTTTAACTCTGCATACTGTGAAAAAGGTTATATTTTACAATACATGTGTACATATATAAATATATATCTTTATATATATATTTCTTTTGTGCGTGTGTATGTCACTGAACTCCTCCTAAACGGCTGGACCGAGCTTAATGAAATTTTTTGGGTGTCTTCAGGTGGATTCGAGAATGGTTTAGATTTACAATTCAGTTCAATTGGATAATTGGATCAAAATATATTAAATAAAAACTCCATTTTAACTTTAAAATGATTAAAAAGAAAAATATATTTGATGCCAAAATAAACAAAATTCACGTTTATTCTTTTTTTTTTTTTTTTCGGAAATAAAATATTTTTAATTTCGCGTGATAAACAATAAAAATTAGAAAAAAAATTAATATACTATGAAAATATTTGCGTGTAAATAAATATTTTCATAGAGGTACTTGGTATTAGCTTAAAATTTTTATTTAACCCGGGAGCAGGCGCGTCGGATCTTACAGGCCCGTTCGTTCCAAAAATCCCTCGTAGAAACACCCCTTTTTCTCGGATCTGGTCCAGATCCCCACTAGCTGTATTTAAGGTTATCATCTTTCTGAGGGTTGGAATTTCCACACTTTCCTGAATTTCTTTTTTGTAGATATATTGGATTTTCGGGTCTTTCAGGCCCGACGCGCGTGCTCGTTTTTTCCGATCTCGGCCCAATTTTTTAGTGAGGTGGCGATATTTTTAGAGTAAAATGAAGCGATATAGGACATGTGACCAGAGGAAAAGATGCCACATTTGTCCGAGTAAAAAAAACAGAAAATCTGCACTTTGTTGTGCTAAGTGTGATACAAATATCTGTAGTGAACACACTACTTACATATGTAAAGAATGTGAATAAATTGTAAGTATATTTTTAATTATTCATTTTTTCTGTATGCTTAGAGTCTGTTCTTTCTTAGAAAATGCATTTGATGAGATAAAAGCCATTCTCAGTAGTATTATTTAACGGAAAATGCTAGCCGGGTCTGAGAGACCCATCGCGCTTCCCCGCGTAAGAAAATATGCGCGCGTTCCCCCGGGTTAATTTAGTAGTACTTTTCTTTTCTGCAGTAAAAGAAAATTTTTCGTTTTAATTGATACTTTATATGTAAATTATAAAGGTTCTTTTATGTTTTCACCTTAATTTTAAACAGTAATAATTTCGAATTTATTAGAATTTTTTATTTTTATTTTGTATATATCATAAAACAGTTTTTCTTACCGAATATAATGAAAATTTTTGTGTGTCTTCAGGTGGATTCGAGAATGGTTTAGATTTACAATTCAGTCCAATTTAAATTGTTTATTTAATTAATTTATCACATATAAAATGTTGTTGATTTTGGAATGTTTCACATTGGATCCAGCAGACTGCGCTACGATCGTAGTATCGAATATTCAATAATACGCAAGCGAAGTGATGACATTACTGGCCGTCCGTGGATGCAAGAAAAATATTTCCTATGTTAATCGCCCATTGGGTTTTTTGTAAATTACTAAATATCGAGGAAAATTATTTCCCGATTTTAATCCCCATATTTGGGTATAGATATGTACTAGTTATCATGTGCATGCATTAGATTGAGTTGTTTTTGCTGTAAAATTGATAAAATTTGAATTTTTAATCTCAAAACTCTGTCATCCTTGGCGGAAAAAAAAATTTCGCCGTATCATCTGGTGAACATATTTAATTTCTTTCAAAAATAATGGTTATTTCAACAACTTATATTAAGAGAGTAATGAATAATATGAAAATATTTCGTACAATACATATTACGAAAATATACATCTGGTATGTATATTTTCGTATTACGTTTTTGATCGCCAAATACAAAAAACGCCAAGGAAGACAGAGTTTTGAAATTTAAAATTAAAATTTTGTCAATTTGAGAGCAAAATAACTCAATCTAAGACATGCATACGATAACTAATACATATCTATACCCAAATACGGGGATTAAAATAATTACGGGGGAGAAATAATTTTCCTCGATTTTTAATAATTTTTATAAAAAATCCAATGGGAGATTAACATAGGAAATCTTTTTGTTGCATCCACTGACGGTCAGAGACGTCCATAGAATAATAATAAAGGAAGAAGGAGCACGCCAATAGTCTAATGCTTACAAACCCCTTCTAGTGAAATGCCAGCGAAAGCTACTTTTGCTCCTCTCAAACTTGAAGTAGGGCACCCATCCTCAGAGCATTTATCGCTGTTTGTTGTGGGTGCTACCTCGCAGACTGATTGACAGAGAGACGAGACGATTCAAAAATTTCGCCAACAAGTCGCCAACCAATCAGATGGAAGCACTGTTACAACCATATACCCGGCATTCCTGGATTTTACAAACTGAAACCAAAACACGTACGCTCCTTCTTCCTTTATTATTATTCTATGGTGACGTCACACTTCGCTTGCGTATATTCTATTGTAATTGCAGTTTGTCCCGACAGGTGCTGCGATCAAATCCAGGAAAATATTTTGTAACTTCGTGTTATTATTGTTATACAAAAAATTGTGTCTTAATTGACATATTACATCAAGATGTAATTAGTGTTTGAAGAGTTTTGAAGTGTGCATAAAAAACTATACATTTTGCAAATTTGGTGCGGAATCGGAGTGAGTATTTTATATAATTTTCTATCAAATTTACACGAGCGTTGATTAACAACCACCCTAACCTACAAATTTATTTGTGTAGCTAATTTATTACATTTTATTTATTTATTTTTTCTATGGAACACTTTTAGTATCGGATCCCGTTGGCAAAATTTGAAATTTGGCACCGAAGTAGCTCGGACGCTTCTCGCCAAGACCTTTAGTACCACAATTGAGATAGCCATTTCAATTCATCGCATAAATGGCTTAAAATATTTAAAGTCACCAAAGGGGTCCCATACTTTTGTGCGTGTGTATGTCACTGATATTTTATTTATTTATTTTTTGTATGGAAAGTTTGGCACCGAGGTAGCTCGGACGCTTCTCGCCAAGATCTTTAGTTCCACAATTGAGATAGCCATTTCAATTCATCGCAAAAATGGCTTAAAATATTTAAAGTCACCAATGGGATCCCATACTTTTGTGTGTGTGTATGTCACTGATATTTTATTTATTTATTTTTTGTATGGAACACCTTTAGTATCGGATCCCTTTGGCAAAATTTGAAATTTGGCACCGAAGTAGCTCGGACGCTTCTCGCCAAGCCACAATTGAGATAGCCATTTCAATTCATCGCAAAAATGGCTTAAAATATTTAAAGTCACCAAAGGGATCCCAATTTGTGGCTTAGATTCAGAAAATCTGTGCTTTTTTCACGGCCAATTATATGTTGCATGTTCCAGGGTTGGAAAACCTTCGAATTTGTGTGTGTATACTCCTCAAGGATTAACCAAAAATATTGTACATCCAATGGCATTACGATAAATTAAATTTTTGTCGATTAAAAAAATATACCTGTTATAAAATGAGTTTCAACTTTTTCACCTTTAATTATAACGAGTTTAAGTTTTTATTTAATACGAACTCTACATTTCACTTCGCTCATACTATACACATAGTCACATGCATCGATTGATTGAATTGTGATAAATGTACATTTAATGATGTTAGATATTGTAATAACTTTTTGATAAAACTTTTCATCAAATCAGCCGAGATTGTTACAGCTTATTCAAAAAAGACGGAATTTTCATGTGAAATTCGTTGCTATCAGAGATTCTCTCATAAATTGAAATATTTGCCGTATGAAATAAAATTTTGTGCTGTTCGACATTCAGCGGAGGTTTTAAATAACAAGTAGCAAGTAGCAAGAAGCAAGTAGCGAAAATTTTGGTAATTATGTCTTTTACGTTATAATCGGAATTCACAGTCACCGTTCACAGCGCTCTATACCTGTTTCACTTATATACCTCATCCTTACACACTTACAATAAGTTAGTTTTTTTTTTTTTTTTTTTTTTTTTTAGCAAAATATTCTCTAGAAATGATTTATATGACAAAACAACGTTTGTCGGGTCAGCTAGTATATATATAAATATATATATTTCACTTATAAATCAAAATATGTATCAAATAATCCTTTCATCTTAACAGTAAATCTGCATTTTATTACATTTCCGGCATTTCTACTGAAAAAGTAATTTCCTTTCAAATATTCGATGCTTTCAGGTAAAATTAAATTTAAATTGAGTAAAACTTGATAGAGATTTTTAAAAATTTTCGGCTTAATTTATTTTTTAATAAGCAACACAACACGACTTTCAAGCGAAAATTCTAAATTGTGAAAAGAAATTTAATTTGCATGATTTTTTTTTCTCGCAACTTTAAATTAATGAACAGAAAATATTTTTTTTTTTTTCTCGAAATAAAATTGATAATGTGTTAAATATATTTTATCAGTAGTTTCATAAAGATAAAGTGTTTTACATGAAAAAAAAATCAAATCTTAGTAAATATTTTTTTATGAATGAATGATGAGAATAAATAAATAAATAAATATTAATAATAATTTTATTTTACGAAGGACCTTTTTTTAGTGCATTTATTTATTTATTAAGAATATTTAAAATTAATATTTATATATCTATTATTTCTTGATTATTTTATTTTGTCTTATGCACATCATTTCATATTATTTGCCAAATTTACATAGTGTATCTTCAAACATTAAAAACGATTTTAGCTCATTAATAGTAATCTTAAACATACATAACCTTAATCTTAAACATACATAAACATGTCCAAATACATAAAATTTATAATGGACAATTAATGAGAAAGGGACGGTATGTAGAAAAAAAAATAATTATTCGATGCAAAAAGAAATGTTAATATTATTTTTAATTAACTTTATGGCTGTTTAATTTCATTATTTTTATATGAATCCCATTGTATTATTATATTCTAGTGTGGTTTCTACAGTCCAAAAGCATTTTTCGAGACATTTAAAGTGGTGTATGTCATCGTTCACCACGTGTTTGTTTGCGAGATTTATGATACGCTGATGAAATTTTTGTATCACATATCTAGTGTATGAAGTACATCTCAATGGCTAAATATATATATTGTATGGTTGAGTATTAAAGAGATTTCAGAGTTAAAGCTAGTGAGTTTAAATTCACTGAAATCCTTAAATGTTTTCTTAGCATGTTGTCTCATAAAACTACGTGTATAAAACCAGTTTGTTTTAATCAAATTACTTCAAAGGCTTGTGAACAGACTGTGTATTAATAATCAGTTTTGTGTCACAATGTATATGCATATAATGTACTAAGAAAAATTTACAGTAAACACAAAATTCGTATCTAGTGTAGAACCTCGAATTTTTTATGGTACACTACCTACCATAAATATTTGGACATTTTTGAATTTAGACATTTTGTCAAATATATAAAAAATTTCTTTAGTAATCATCTTGAAACTTCCGTAGCGTAAAGAATGCGTTGCACGCAAAAGTTGTGTCCTGAAAAAGAAAAGGGGACCAATAAAAAAAGTTAAACATATTTTTAAATGTTTAGGGTCACCCTGTAAAAAGTAGTGCTTTAAATTCATTTTGGCTATAGAATGTGATTAAGATGGATTTTCTCATTATCTGTATAATTGTTTAAGAGGCTACCAGATATATTCATGGAGATATAACGTGTTTATTAAAACATTGAAAAAAAAAAACTTTTTTAATTATAACACGTAAGTTATTGTATCCAGAGCAAAGATATTTTTAGAAAATTATGCATGCTTTATTAGACACAGCATACTGCAATCGGAATGCAAAAATATTAAATATCTTACTTAATATGAGCGTTTCTACTAAACAACTTTTATCTGCGCATGCACTAGCTTTAAAAAAAGTTTATTTGCATAATTTACTAGTCAAATATATTAAGCAACTTATATAAAAACCCCAAACAAATATCGAGAGTAAATGTTATTAGGGATAGGATGAACAGAACTTCAGTTCTTCTCGGGGTTAAAAAAAAAAAAAAAAAAAAAAAAAAAAAAGAGAGATGATGATGATAAGGGGATTTATCAATATTTATTTACAATGAACGAACGCTGTATCGCCATTGATTGAATCAAACTAGAAATGTGAGTAAAACCCCTTATAGTTTATCTGTTATTTTGATAGAACAGAAATTCTGTTCATTTTCTCTCCCTCTCACAACTCTTTAAATTTACACGATAGGTAGTGTATAGCTTGTACAATAAATAAATAATATATATGCGTAAGAATAGTAAATTCGAAACATTTGATCCAATAAAATGTAGATACTATGAAGTAATATTAAAACTGACAGATTAGAAAATATATATATTGATAAAAATATTATGCAAATTTTAAAATTATTATGCGACATTGGATGATATTTTTATTATACATTTCCTGTAATAATACCTCTGCGAGATTAAAATAGTCTGCATTCATAACGGAAAGAATAATAATAAATAATTTGTACAGCATGAATTTTCATAGAAAAATATAAAAAAGTGTTGTCACGAGCAAAACGTACTACTTTTTGTATTGGAATAATCTAAAAATAATGTCCACATTATGTTTTTGAAAAGTTTATGAAAGATTTGATTAAGTTAGACACCTAATTCTTCTTTTATTTTTTGTTCTACAGTCAGTATATGAAACTAGAAATTAGAAGGTCAAACGTTAATTATATTGCCTTAAATTATTACTCTAATATTAATTTAATTTTGGAAATGCATGCACCTTTGTTCGAAAAAAATAATGCATGTGTAAATTGGATGTTCATTTATATTAATTACAATTGTTATAAATAATAAAATCATTCTTTGTTAAGGATAATAAAAGCATTACATTATGTCTTTGCTTATGCTATTGTATCCATTATTTTAATATTCAGAAAAGATTTCTTTCTGGACAATGTTTGGACAATGGGATATTTTATGCTACGTAGTTAAAAAGTAATGCAGGCATAAATTAAAAATACAGGTATAGTACATCGTAAAAAGAAAGGTTAATTAATAAGGAGTTTGAGATAGCTGTTTATTATGTTTAATTAAACATAATACTAATTGAATAGTTTCATTAAATGAAATTAAATATTACCTAATTTATTTTTATATATCTTTATATATGTTTTATATATCTTTATTTTTATATATCTTTATATATCTTTAAAATATATTTAACTATTTCTTTCATTTCTTTATATTGGGTATGTACACGTGAAAAGGGTTGTTGTATGCTAATATCTTAAAATTTGTTACATTTATAGCACAAAAAGTTATATTTTCACTCTATAATTGTAACTACGTTAACTGGTAATCAACTAAATGCTTGTACTTTCATTTATTACTATTTTAATAGTTTAAAATATTCAATAGTAATGTCCATTAAAATTGTATCATGTTTAAATACACTTAATTTATTCTTGCTTCTTAAAAATTTATATACAAATAAATCATGTTTTTTTTTTTTTTTTTTTTTTTTTTTCATTTTGTACATGTACTTTAACACGTTAATCGCCACGATAATATCAGAAAAATTTTCACATGGGCCATGGTAACTTTATTAGACAATTTAGTTAAAAATGCGTGTTAAAAATGCGTCAGGCACATATGACTGACATGGCGATTAACGTGTTAATAATTACTCGGCGTATATCATATTCCTTTTAGGGTTATTTCCTAGTTAAAAATGCGTGTTAAAAATGCGTCAGGCACATACGACTGACATGGAGATTAACGTGTTAAATCATTGTTGAAATCTTTGAGGTATTATTCAACGATAACAATTTTATACGATCTCACATAGTTTTGTCTTATAAACAACTCATTATTTATTACCATATTGCTATAATTGTCTTTGAAGAAGATATAGTAATTTTTGGGGAAATTAAGAAGTCATTTTTCTATATTCAAGAACTTTATTAATATCTTTCGCTTTGAAAAATGCTCCAATTCCATATGTAATTGATTTTATATTTATTTAAGTCTTCTTCTTTTTTTTTTTTTTTTTTTTTTTTGTGTGTGTGTGTGTGTGTGTGATCACTATAATGAGGAATTATTATTTCATTAGTATCAATATTTTACTTCTCGTGCGTTGTGATAATGTTATTATAATATTACATAAACGATAAATAAATAAACATTCGTTTTCATATATTAGTAGAATATGCTTTTCTATTTCAAATAAAAAGAGTCTTAAATAAAATCAAGTCCCGAATTTGGAATTCAATGGGAATATATATTTAACCCTAAGAGGCTCAATTATTTTTAATTGCGCGACAAAAATATATATAGTTTGTAATTAGTGATCGGAAGATAGGGAAAACTTATAAAAATAAAAATAAAACCATATTTTACGGAAAAATCAACTTTTTATTTCAGTTCCACATACGGTACACTGAGCCTTACTATACTTTTTTGGTATTAAACTAGTACAAATGAATTATTTTGTAAATAGTATTGTATATTGGACACACATACATAGAAAAACACAGTATTTTTTTTTTTTTTCGAGTCAAAACTCTTCAATAACAATTCTTTTTTTATTTTTGAAATCAGACAAACGACTAACGTATCACTTTCATTCAAATTCCACACTGAGTGCACTATAATAAAAACACGAACGACATCTTTGGGTAAAGATTCGTATTACTACATTGCTAAATGTCAGTAGCTTCTATCATGATGTCAAGAGATGTCGCTACTAATAGTTTTATAGGTATAGGAACGATTAAAGTCGGTGTTCCACATATGGAACTGGGTGCCTTGTAGGGTTAATATACAAAATGTAATAAAACTGTTCTTCTTTGGGAAACCCAAATATATTTTAATGAAATAATTTTAGATTTATTTGACAATAAATTTGTTATTTTAGCAATAAATTTATTTTGTTCACCAAACCAAATTATACAGATTGACTAAAATTATAGGGATGATAGAAGAGAAAATGTACTGGATATGTTGAGGATTTATGCCATACATCTCTCTGTAAGCAGATAATGAGTAATTGATGCACTGAATGAACATGGTTATTTGTTTAAAATAGTAAAGTAATACTTATGATTTAAGCAAATATTGGTTGAATCACCAAAAAGGTGGGACGATGTTTCAACTACGTCATAGATTTCTTTGTAAACTGCCAATGAGTTATTTATGTGCTGAATGACCGTAGTTGTTTGTTTAAATTAACTAAATAATACTACTTATTTAAACAAATATTTGTTAAATTAACAAAATGGTTGAGCTACATCATAGACCTCTCTGTAAACAAACCATTAGCGAATGACGTGCCGAATTAACAAAAATATTTGAAATGAAAAAAAAAATATATATATATATATATTTAATGATTTAAGCAATTACTGCTTATAGCCACAAAATGGTTGAATAAAACAGCAGGATAATTTTATTTGTGTTAATAAAACTTTGTTAAGGTTACATGAATAATAAATTTTATTTGAATTAACAAGCTTTTTGATGGTTCAAAAAAAAAAAAAAAAAAAAAAAAAAAAAAAACTTTTGACGTGTGTATTTATATGTCGAGTATTTTGAAGTAATCATTTTAAATATTAAATAACATCAGTATCAGAGAGAGTAAAAGTTTTAATATTATGCGTATTCCTCAGATGTTAAATTATTTTTTTGAACATTTAGCTATGGATATTATCTTAATCATTTGATTTTGGATTTTTCGAAATTTTAATAGCAAAAAACTTTTTTATTTATATTTTGTACAATTTTACGAAGATTGATAAATTTGAAACTTTTTTTTTTTTTTTTTATACGTTTATAACCTATATATTTTGGGGAAATAAGTTCAATACTTATATAGTTTTTGATTTCCCATGTTATAACTATATATTGCCTATGTGCAAAATAACAGTTCTTAAGCCAAAATATAAAAATACATCTTTAATGATATGTATAAATATGTATGTATACCCATTTATATCGTATTATCTATAACGATTGTCTACAGAATAAAATGAAAAAAAAAATTCTACTGTACAAATGTAAAACAGAATGTACTGTGGTGTATTTATAATATTTAAGTACAATAAACTGTTTTAATATTGAAATAATCTAATAATAACGATTGCACTTTGTAATACATCTACATTCAAATAAATACATCTGTATTATGAATACTCAATAATTAAAAATAATAATAATACTTTAGATGCCACCTAATTCATTTTGCAATATTTGTTAACCAGCAGTATAACAAATAAAATTCAAAAGTACCAAAAAAAAAAAAAAAAGTGCATGGTTTTTTGTAAATATTCTAAGAATAATTTTTCTTTTAAAATACAGGTATATATTATTTTTAAAAAGTGTCTGTTTATATAATTAATGTTTGATGAGTATAAATACAATTCTTGAATAACTAAAGTCATTTTTAAATCTCTTTTGAAGAAAAATAAATCTTTTTTCATGTTTTTACACATTCCATAGGTTCATTTTTTATATATTTATATGTATTTGGAAGGATTTCTATAAATTTGAAGATATTTATATTTTTCTAAAGCGTAAAAAGAGTCATAGTTTAAGTTAAGTCTTTCAAAATGTGAAGATCAACATAAATATCCACTTAAGAGATATATATTAAATTTCTCTGTTTGCGACGCACAGAAAATATGTGCACGACCTGTTTTGAAGTTTTATTTATATATAAAGAAATGCGTATAGTTTTGCACCATACCTTCAGATTTTTGATATTCCTAGTAGATAAAAAAAAGAAATGCAATTGTTTTGTTTTTTTACGTCATTTGCTTTAGTTATAATTTCAATCTGAGGCCAAAATAAATCAAATACCTAAAACGTTTTTTTTATTTAAATATTTAAAATCAAAACGAATAACTTTAAGCACATCAATGAAAAAAATCTGACGTGCCATACACACGACATTCTCTTACCCTCAAATTTAATACTATAAATACAAATTGGAGATTAAGGTGTAAGATAACAAGTACTGTTATGAACACCTATGCTAAAACAATTCAAATTAGTCTTCGGAACAGCTTTATTTGACAAGTAATTCTGTGTGAGGAGGGCTACCGCCCCCTTCAACCCCTTTTTTCATTACTGTACCTACATTTATATAGAATTCTAAATTGTTATTAATTTCAAAAGTTCATTTAAAATTATTCAGACAGCTTTCGCACACATTATTCTTTGAAGCTTATTCCTTGAAACTTGAAAAAACTTTTCTAGTAAAAACGTGTTAACTTTAAAATACCTTGTTTGGACCGCCTGAAATTATTTTTTTTAAGTTTACTCTTACAGACACAAAGATCAAACTATAAAAGTTTATTTCGGTATTTATGAAGCCTCCAAACGTGTAAATATACAAAAAACCAAGCGATGAAATACTAGCTTAAAAAAATACATTATTTACCATATGGCAATGAGGAATTAATTTAAATTCCTGAGCAGCTTTCCTGGACATGGTAAAGTATTATACTAAAGCCCTTCCACTAACAAATAAAAAATAATGTTAGGGCTTAAATATTGGAAACCCTGTATATCTTCGGAAAGTTGTGTACACATCACATGGTGCGCATAAATATAATCTTACATTAATGACACACGGCACACCTAAAGTACACTTCCATCAATTTTCACGTATCTCGCATTATAATCTAGTTCTTTCGTGTAACCCTGTAAACGAACAGTGAACGATTTCTATACCATATTCTGCATGAAACATGGTTTTACGCCTATAAAAAAATATATTATCGTATCATTTTGTTTAGTGCAGCCTATAGATTTTTAAATTTTACTTACCTGCAATTTCCCCCACAGACGTAATGTATTTGAATACTATTCGGTGTCCCTGTACACGAACTATTTGTTTGATCTCAATGAAACGTTTAGTGTAACATACCTATATGATGCACATTTAGAATACCAAGTTATAACATTCTGATGTAATTTGTTTTTCAGATATGCTGTTAACAGGCAGGCACACAGACACACACGCAGACCATTCACTAAAAACATGTTTTTTTGATTCATGGAACCTCAAAACGTGTAAATAAAACAAAAAGTCAATTTCGAAAATTTGACACAAACAATACTTTCTCTGCCTTATGGGTAAGAGAAAGTAAAAAGTAAAATTAAACCTGCATCATTAATTTTTTTTCTCGTAAATCTGATGTCATAAATAATTTAATAATACACGTTTCTCATTAATTTGATATTTAAATTCATATATTATTTTTAATAATTCAGTTAGTATATTATGCATTTCCTTGATTTCATCGTCTGAAAACTAATGTGAATGCATAATTAGTTAATTTAAAATTAGCAGGGGTTTTAAACTGCATAATGGAACTCAAATAATTAAATGTTATTTGCATTTCATTAATGGACGTATATCACGTTATTTGGCCGTGTTTTTTATCTGCTGAAAATTATCACCAAAAAAATTATATTTATTTAGATGTTCTTTAGAACGTTTTTTTTTTTTTTTTTTTTTTTTTCGGAACAAACATTATGAAAGGAAAATATTCTAATCATGAAAAATGACTATGAGGTTTTGGTGTATGTTACGTTATGAGATGTTTACTGAGTTCTTTGTTTCAGCTATAATGTATGTATATGTGTGTGTATGAGCGTGTGTGGTCCGTATGTTTGTGCGTGAACAAAATAACAGATAAACGTTTTGATTTATGGTGCTTAAAGTTGGTATGTATATAATAGGTAATTGTCGAGCGATTGCATACATTTTGGTAAATCTACTACATATATATATATATTACAAACTATAGATTCAAATTACCCAAAAAACAATAACATCTGAACATTTCATTCGGCTGTGAGATGTTATGACTGCTACGTCGCACAGTGGATAGAACAATGTTATAAATTAATTGTGTTATAAATATAGATTTTCTTCACGAATTTTTTATTTATTTCCCTTTATTCTCTTCTTTTTTGCAACATTTGCTTCTTTATCAGGTATGTTTCTAAATATCTGTTTGCAGCAGAAACATATGATACCGTTTAACCCCTTCATAATGCCAATTTTTCCTCAAATGGCACATTAAAATAATTTCACGAATAAAAATTGATGTAAATAAAAAAATTAATTTAGATTTTTAGAAATAATTAATTTTAATTTTGACACATTATTCTCTTAGTTAGTCGCAAACGTCTCACAACCCATTGTATTAGCATAAGCAGAATTGCCAGAAATGAATATTTTTATTATTTTGTTCGCACCAATATTATAAAAATAATATTTATACTGATATTTTTCTAGAAAAATGATACAGAGAAATCATTATTTAAAAATAAAAATGGTGCCAGTTGAATAAAATGATACACGAATTTCGTGGGGAAAATATTCCTGTGGCCTTATAAAGGGTTAAAAAAACATAGAATCGCTTTTAGCATCATACATATATACATATTTAAATCAAAATGTGACAAAAAACACCATACATAGATAATAATAATATCATAACCTTCCTATGTTCGCCACTGCCTATACTTCGATACACTGTACGTTGCACAATTCGTACAGATTTTTAAGAATCTACTACAGTTGGTAACAAATGTGTCCGAACACTAGCAAAGATTTCTATGTAAAAAGAAGTACACTTTATACTGTTTTGTTAAATAAATCCTTGTCGAATCCTATTCCTAGTCAGTGTAAGAACACGATTCGATAAGGATTTATTTAACAAAACCGTATGAAGTGAACTTTATTTACATAGGAATTTTTGCTAGTGTTCGGACACTTTTGTTACCGTCTGTACTTACAGTTTTTACAGGGACACACATTTTTTTTTTCTTTTGTCATTAATGTCAGTAAAATAAAATTATTTAAAGTAGGATGACATCTAAACTCCTTACTTAATTAAGCAAAAAATGAATAGTAGCTTATAGATCACCATCACACGATTTCTATTGATTTTGATGAATGCATGTCTTACAGTTATTTTACAGGCATACAAAGAAAAATTCTTCATCATTAAGACAAATGAACTGAATTTTTTCCGATAGTGTGTAAACACCTTATCCAATTAAGCTAAAAATCAGTGGGTAGGATTATAGTTCACTGTCGCACAAATTTTATAGAGTTTGATGAATACATAGCAAATAGTCATTTACAGGGTCGAAACAAAAGATTCTTCATGATAGAGGCCAAAGGATTCAAAGTATTCGAAGTGTGATAGCGTCTAAACTCTATGTATGATTAGGATATACCTTGACAGATATTTGGTAGGTTATTTTTGCTAGAACAGTACAAATTTACATGAGAATAAGACTTATATTTATTTTCTTTTTCTTTTTACAAAGTATAATTTTTTTATTCATTTCGTCTATAGGCTCAAATTATTAAAGTCCGCTTTTGTAGTTTTAAAATGTTAAAGCTTAAACGTTAAAAAAAAAAAAATGATATTGCAACCTAAACGTATAGTTCTTTCACAGGCATGCACTAAATGATTTATAGTTCAGTCAAACACGTCGCACCCTCATGGCTAGAATCATCCGCAGTGTAAAAGAAGAAAAAAAGCTCTGCTTTTGTTGATTTTCTTTATAATAATCCTGATGCTATTCCTTTATGGACGCAAGCCAAAATAATTTCTGCTCCACGTGATTTTTAAGACCTTCTCCTGACGGAAAGTATCAGTATCATTAAATGCATTAAAGCTATCAAATTATCCATAAAGTCTGGCATACATTATTTAATAATATTAATAATATTTATATCTTTTCAGTTAATATCCATTTTTCAAGCTGCTTGCTGCAAGATGATGTTGGAATTATCATATCTACTTTTTTAAGTGTTCTTCTACAAATAATTTTGACAACGCTAATGTGCCCATATTTGAACTCAACCTTGCCTCATAAATTCATGTAACTACGTACAGTCGGTAACAAAAGTCTCCGAATACTAGTAAAAATTCCTGTATAAAAAGAGTACACTTAATAAAGTTTTGTTAAATAAATCCTTGTCGAATCCTGTTCTTAGTCAGTCTAAAAACAGGATTTGACAAGGATTTATTTAACAAAACTGTATTAAGTGTACTTTTTTTACATAGGAATTTTTGCTAGTGTTCGGACACTTTTGTTACCGACTGTAAGTACGCTGCAAGTTGTTATAGGAAACATTCAGTCTTCTTTCTCAAGATTATGTGTCTTCTACTAGAATTTATGCCATGTATCCCTAGTGTAACCCTACTGGAAACCTACCTTATTTTCTAAATTCATGTAACTACGTAACGCAAGGTATTATCGGAAACCTCCAGTCTTCTTTTCAAGTTTATGTATTTTCTATAAGACTTTGACATGTATCCCTAGTGTGACCCAAAAGAAACTCAACCTTGTTTCCTGAATTCATACAACTTTTGGTCTCATCATATTATGTATACGAAGCTTTTTTTTACTATAACCGTATCAAGTTTCTTTGTTATATAAAATGCTGTCTACTCTTTGCTTGTGTAAAAAATTACCTGAAGGTGCTAAACCTGTTTTAAAGTGGTTATATATATATATATATATATATATATATTTATTATTATGTTAACACGTAAATTCAATACGAATTTTAAACTTTTACGGTGGTATTCACCAATAACTTAAACTCCCGGTTAAACACAAAAACTTGAAAATCGTATAAAGTCAGAGTTCAATTTGTTGAAGTTCTTCGCGTTGCCTCTGTCATCTGGCGGCATTGCTATTTTCAGATATTTTAGTTAAAAGTAACCAATCAAAAATTATATGAAAACTTTGACGACAGATGGCAGAAGCAGCGTGCCATATTTTTCTTAGGAAGCTGAACTCGACGCTTCCCAAGCCTTTAGACGCTTTTCAATCTTTTTCTTTGAACCAGGGGTTGAAGTTAATGGTGAATAATGAAATTAGATGTTTTAAATTTTAAATACAAAATAATTTATTATATTAAGATCTATTTTCTTTAAACGACATAGAATTTATGGGCAAACATTCAAACATGATATTAAGATTTTACCTTTTACCTTTTTAACGACATTTCTTACTTAAATTATTTAATTAACCGTTAATTACTAAATGCTCGAAAAGTCGAGTAGTGTCATTCCAGATTCTTCATAAAGTTTTTATATAAACCTTAATTATTCTAATATATATATGTATATATATATATATATATATATATATATATATATATATATATAGTAATAAGCAATGCGAGCAAAGCATTGCAATTTTCAATAAATTGGCTGAAAGATTTGTTTGTATAAAAGCTTATTATGTATATTTTCATTTTGTTCTTTTCAGCTTTGTCATATGCACTGCATTTTTTAGGTCTGTTAAAGTGTCATTTTTAACCATACATTTGTATTTGCCATTTTCTGTAAAACACCTCCAAGTATGTTCGTGAAGTTGCAATTCACTTTGTATATTAATACTTTGGATGTTTTTCAATCGTTTAAAATAATTTTAAGAAGATTTAAACCAGTTGAAAATATTTAGATAATGTCTATTTATTAAATAGCAATTTTTGTTTAATTAAAATTGAATAAGAATTTTACTCATAATAAGTTTCTTCTTCGTTGTGTAATTTTCTCTTCTGCAAAGTATATAACATTACATTTCTATATCAAATAAATTAAAAAATATAACATCTTCAATATAAAATATTAATTACCATTGGCGTTCATGTGGTATTAGATTACCGTAAAAAGTTTGTAACCTCCATTTTAAATTAAATATTTGGATGCTATAAAATGGATGAAAAAGTACTTATTTTTACATATCATAGATATCATCTTCCTGAGATAAAATAACCTCACAAGAAAAATGTCACAACTCTCTTACTTTATTGCTTCGTCATTATATTTATAGCCAATTATTCTGTGGAAAAGATCAGTATATGAAAGACCCAATTATTTTGAGGCATATTCTTTCAAGCTTGTCATAAATAGTATCGTATCATAAATACTGTGTCTCAGATAAAAGAAAAAAGCTGCTTATATTCAACCAAAATTATGACTTTTATACTGAAAATAAACGATGGAACTTTGGATGATAAATAAATTATTATAAAAGTTTTTATCTTTTATGTCTCATTATTTAAAACATTTGCATACTTTATTTCACTGAAGATAAAGTTTGATTGAGTTGATATTATATTTTTCTTAAACAGTTATTTTATAAGAATGAAAAAAAGACTTTTAAGTATCTATTTAAAAATGGTTTAATCGGTATTAGATGAATATTGCGTGCATTTGTTTTTATCTTCAAAAACTTTATTTTTATGCATTGTATCTTTTGAGTTTATGTATCTCATCTTTTAAAAATCTTCATATTTATGTATAATATTTAATTTCCCAACTATTTATAACATTATTATTTCTTTTTATAAAAAGTACAAATTTCTGTCGTGAAATGACAATTTTAGTTAATGATTTTAGGAACAAAATAACACCGGTTTCAAAACACTAAACTTTATATCTTGAAGACAATATTTATGATAGCACGGCTCTGCAAAAAAAAAAAAAAAAAAAAAAAAAAAAAATCTGATATTATTTTTACTAATTCTTATGTAAAATTATCTCCTATATCCGAATATGACTCAGCTTGCCCACCGTTTGCCAACTCACCCACTGTTCACCACCCCCCTCCCTCAATTTCTTTTTACGAACAAGAATTTGATTTAAAAATGAAAAAAAAATTAATTTAACACCTAAAAACAAAAATATATATATATATATATAAAGTTTAAAAAATAACATTAATAGAAGATTAAAAAAATATAAGTTATGTAATGCATAATTTCAGTGGCAAATCTCCCAAAATTTTTTCCTTGTCGAAAATGTCCATGTTTCAGAAATTTCCAACTCTGTAGCCCCTCAGAAGTTATTTAACCGTTAAAATAATCCTCCCCACTCCTAAAAATCAAACTTATAAAATCACCGAAAAATGATAAAATAGGGGGGGGGGGATTCCTAAAAAACGGTGGGTGATAGGGCAAAATGGGCGTCCTACTCGGATTCAGGAGGTCATTTTACATAAGAATATACTGAAATCGTGTCAGAGGCAATTTTCATGCCGAGCAGTGTTGCTAAACTTTACTGATGTCTAGCTTCATTGTAAAATATTTCTGCAAAAACGAAGCCATTTCTTAGCATCAATGCACCGCATTTGTTGTACATTTTTACTGTTGGTTCTGTAAAATCTGTTTTAAACTAGTTACCTATCATTTTTGTGTATATCGGTAAGGAAATTTTCCCAGACATGTTTTCATGCGTATATCATGATTTATTATCCAGTCAGCATCAATCTTGAACTTATCGGTATTAGTACCGGGAAAAAAAAATCGAAACAAAAATAAATAAATAAAATAATAATAATAATAATAATAATATGATGCAGATCACGCGAAAGGACTGTGATTCAACTGAGCCAATTTTAAATGTGTAAGGTTCTGAAACTGAAGATTCGTAGTTCAGCAAATATAGATCTTTCTCCCTCATAAACGTAGTTTACACATGCAGTTATTGAAGTAAACCACACACACGTGTTGGAGAAATTGTACACTTAACTGTGAAAAATTACATCAGATTTATGTGATTGCATTCTACAAAATTATAGCTCGGTACGTAGGGCATACTCTTGCCTGAAAACTGAGCTGCTTGTCTGAAACAATTTACAAAAATTATCGTCATGTGTTTCAAAATGCTGCCACATAATTATGTATTAGTATATAGGTAGCTCTTTTTTTTTTTTACTTTTTAGTTTTGACCGATGGCTTAAATGAACCTATTTTCTTAAACCGTTTCTGCGCATTCCCCATTTTAAATTTTAATGGGTATGTATAAAATGTGCGTATATAGCAATTTTAAACTTTTTGTTGCCTACATTGCTGAGCGGTCCTTCATTTTGGAGTTAAAAATAACTCTATGTGTCATTTTGGAGATATTTTTGGCAAAAATGTATCCACAGTGTCATTTATATTTTAACGCTTATACGTGTAACTCTCATAACTAGTACAAATGAAATCAGATTTATATTAAAATAATATAGTTATTATTATTATTATTATTATTATTATTATTATTAATACTACAATCAGTGTCTCAGAATTTTTAATAATGGCTTACAATTCATATTATACGAATTTAAAAAAAAAAAAAAAAATGGAATCTAAATAAAACGTTTCGAAAAATGATTTGGTAAAACTCAAAATAGTTCTAAAATTATTAAATATGGAGCATTCTACTTTAATCGTGGCTGAACGTTGTGAAAATGCATCAACATTTTGTAACTTAAAACATTGAATATATTACGAAATTAGCCACTTAATTCTTAAAATTTAATGATTTTTTTTTCTCTTTTTTTAATATGGAAAAACTTTATTTATATCTTCAACAACAACAAGTAAATGCAATCTATATTGAATTTGCGATTATATTAAAAGAAACACGAATAAGTAATATCAGTCAGATTAAGCAATTCATTTGCATCTGTAATCGGCTATTAAAGAATTGTTAATTTCGATCGTTATATGACAAAAATTACCTTAATTTATCAACAGAATTCGTGCGCGATTTTGCATTTGTCTGCGCGAGTGCAGATCCCCTAAGTATTGCACTGTCGAAAGTAGTCAGTTCTGGCACCGACACACAGCAGTCGGGAAGACGCTGCCGGAAGAATCGGGTGACCTTACCAAAGATTTGTTAAATTTTAACGGAATTCTATTTCAATGTTTCTATTTTTTTATTTTTATAATATAACATTTGATGGTTATAGGTGATTCGTTTAAATCCGATAAATCCCCAAAGATAAAAATAAAATAAATAAATAAATAAATAAAATAAAATAAACAAATAAGTAAAATAAATATAAATTTATTTATTTTTATTTATCAATTTATTTATTTATTTTTTACATAAAATCAAATACGCCTCAATAGTGAAATTGCAATAGTTTTTTAAACCCAATTTTTATTGCCAATTTCGACAAGTGATGTATACATATATAAGTCTAAAAAAAATGTGCCACGCAGCACACCGGGTAAGACGCAGCCGTAATTTTTGAGAATATAGACCTGGTATACCATATACTTTTTCAAAATCTATGGAAATTTTCTGAGTGATTCATCCATGTATATATTTTTCATAGAAGAGAAGAAAGTTAGTTATTAATATAATAAATAAGTTTTTTTTTCTATGGCTCTGTGTTTAGACATTTACCGATATTCATATACTTCTTGCATACATTATTCAAAGATTGGCCTGAAGAAGTGTAATACATTCTTTCTTTTTTGGATTTCCATTATCCTTTTACATAAAATTTGCCATTTTATTATGTAATATTTTCATTTCTTCGAGTGAAATGTTTGAAAATATTTTTTCTATAATACGAATCTGAAAAAAATACTATTTCTATATATCTAAGCGGTTTTTTCTATGAATAAAATCTGCTGATGGTTTTAAGGAAAATATCTTGAATAAGCCAAAGGCGTATGTCATCAAATATATAAAAAAAGAAATATTATTTTTTTTCTTATAACGTCAACGCACACGTGATTAAGATCCATTGACTGTCATTCACACAAATAAAGATTATAGGTATTACAATTTTTCTAAATAACATATACTAAATATCTGGATATGAAGAAAATATCTCTGTCACCACACACATACACGTATATATTTAAATATATATAGAGAGGGTGTTTTATATAATATATATATATATATATGTATATATATATATATGTATATATATATATATATATATATATATATATATATATATATATATATATATATATGTATATATATATATATATATATATATATATGTATATATGTATATATATATATACATATATATACAAGGGGATTCAGAAATTCTCGGAAAGGTAGAATACATGCTGTTAATACAGAAACATAAAGCAAAGCAAGGTTGAAAATGCTTTCTTGAATCGTTAGTGTACGTAACAACATCGGGAAAAAATACTCCACGCAAATAATAATAATAATTATTATTATTATTTTATATAATAATGTAAGTACATAAAGTAAAAGAACTTGAATCAAAGAAACAAGTTTAAATTCCATTCACCGACTTCAAAATAGTACTCACTGATTATAAAAATAGGTGTACATTTGTTACCAAAACGAATAATCATTTACGCGGAGTCATTTTATTTCTGATGTACCTCTGTGTGTGTGTATACCACCGCATCAGAGAATCATTTTCGTTCCCTCATTGCTATATGAATAATGAATTGGCAATCTACTTGAAGTTCTGAAATATGTTACTGACACAATTTGTATATATACATTTAATTTTGCTTCTAAGAATTAATATATAAAATTAATTCATATCAAAAATCTTTAAAGGAATGAATATATACATCATGGTTATTATGGATAATTATTATAATTATTTTAATTATTTTAAAAACCTTATAACAAAAACAAATGACTTAGATTTCCATTAAATTTAATATGTACACGCTTCAAAAAATGCGATCAAGGTTTTTTTTTTAAATATATATATATATATATATATATAAATTTATGCGCTAGATAATATTTTTAAAGAAAAATGGTAAATTTAAAAAGAAAATATCAAGCAAAAAATAAATATCTATTTAATCTATCGATGTTTAAATTCTTTGTAGAGCCCGTGTGAATCAATTCTTTTGATTTAATTTCCAATTTTCCTCTCAAATCGCCATCTAGCGGACACTCTTAAATTGTAATTACTTGGTCGCATCTCTTGAAATGTACAGTGAATACTTTTGGGGGAAGGACGTTAAAAGTGTAATTTAATTATAGATATTTTATATGTATGTGTGTATGCTATTTATTTATTATGATTATTTTTCTAATAACTGTAGTAAAAATATAATATGTTTACTACATTTGATAGTTTAGGAGATGAATAAACGATTAATTTGATTTATAAACTAAATTCGTTTATTGCGTATAAAATATATCTTTCAAAACATTCAAGAGTTTTTAAATGTATGTACATTAAATATCATGCTAAAAGCTTTCATCAAGAATGAAATTATGCATAACCGTTCGTCTATTTTATATTGTAATATTGGAGTTACACAAAAGAAGTAAATTTAAAATTTACTTTTGCATTTTTAAACACTTGAATTCAATAATATTAATATTTAACACTTTTCTTTTAAAATACATAATAAAACATTACTCATTAAAACACATTCCATAGAAGTAAGTTTGTTTACTATCAATACACGTCTAAATATAATAAGAAAGCCTAAATTATTTTTCCCTTTTTCTTTTCAACCGAGTTATCCCGAAAATGAATTAGTATGATGAAAGTAGGTCAGAACTTTCACGCCTGAACAAATCTTTCACGACATAAAATAAAGCCCAGTATTCCAAAATTCAACTATATTATGTCGAATATGATTATATACACAAAGTGTATAAAGCGATATTATAAAAAGTTGAAATGATTTTGATAAAGTGAGACATTTATGTTTTCTGTAGCTTAAATCCATCTCTCTGATCTTCTTTTATCTCTCAGTTGATGCTTTTCATATCTAAAATAAGAAAAATTAGAAGAATTTTAATGCATTTTCTTTAATGTATACATTAAAAGTAATAAAAAAGTTTGTACATGTATATCTAATAACTAGCTTTACTGATATCATATTTACATTTATATAACGTTATTACTATTGCTATTAATACTACGATTAATGTCTTTGCATTTTTAATAATATCATACAATTCCTATTATACGTATGCAATAGAAATTAATAAAACTTTTTGAAAAATGTTCGGTAAAACTGACATCAAAATAGTTCTAAAATTATTAAATATGGAGCATTATGAACGTTATGAATGCGCGTTAGCATTTTGTACCTCAAAATGCTGAACATATTAAAATTCTTACTACTTAATTCTTAAAATTTAATGTTTTGTAATCTGCAAAAACTGTATTTATACTTTCAACAACAACAACTAGATGCATATTATATTGAATCTGAGAATGATACTAAAATGAAATATGATTAAGTTTTTCTAGTCAGTTTAATCAATTCATTTGCATCTTCAATCGGATATTATCAAAATGTTAATTTCGATCCCTATGTAACAAAGATTGCCTTAATCTATCATCATAATTCGAGCGCGATTTTAAGCGGGTGTCCTTACTAAAGATTTGATCAATTTTAACGAAATTGCATTTTAGTGTTTCTATTATTCTTTTTTTCTAATACAATATTTGATAATTATAGTTGATTCGTTTAAATATAGTTACTAGCGAATTCGACAAATTCCAAAGGTAAATATTAATAATAATAATAAAAAAAAATAAGTAAATAAAAATAAATAAATATATATATATATATATATATATGTAGAACACTGTTGACAGGAATTTATAAATATATAAGTTTTACAGATTAGAAAAACCAATCGGAGAATTACATTCCATTGCGCAAAATTGCAGCGAAAGGAAATGCAAAACTTAGATGTAGGAATATATAAATGAAGAAATATATAAACAAATAAATGAAATTAAACCCCCCAAAACACTGAGATCTTCATCAGGGAAGAACCTCAGTGTAGGGGTGAACGAGAAGTTTCTGAAAGGACAGTAGCTATAAGCTAATAACTATCCTTTGCCCCCAACTTGTCACCAAACAGAAAAGCACCAATAACTGAAGAGAAATCAAACATACATATAATATATAAAACTACTAAAATTTTTTTATGAAATTATCAAATTGTAAAAGTTACAAAATTACATCAATTTATAAAAAAAATATACAATACAATAAAGAATTACTGAAGGTAAATAAGAAGGTATAGAGTGAAATAAAAATACAACCCTTATATGTATATATATATATATATATATTAGAAAAAAATAAATACGCGTGAATAATAAATTTGCAAGAATTTTCAAACACTTCATTACCGATTTCGACAAGTTAGGTATAATATACATTTATCGGTCTAAAAGAATTGTGACTTGCAGCACATCAGGTGAGATGCAGCCGGTATTTTTGAGAATATAGACCTGACATACCATATACTTGTTTAAAGTCTATGAAATATTTCTGAGTGATTCATTCATGTATATATTTTTGATAGAAGACGAGAAAACTGATAAATAATATATATTAAATAACATATAAATAACAAATACACTCCTTCTCATATTTATAAGGACACTTTATATTTTTAAATAACTAACGTAAAAAGAATTGTAAACAAGATTATACTAAGTGTAGTTAATATAGCTAGTATTCTAGAAACCAAAACTGTTATAATTTTTTAATATAAAACAAAATTAATAAAAAATAATGCAAAATGTGTTTTTCTCCCCTTTTTTAGGTGTTCAAAATTATAGGGACAATCCAGATTTTTTCGTTTTACTTAACTTACTAGCGGATAAATTACAGTTGACATGCGAATTTGTTAACTACTGAGCTAGATTAATTCATATATAAGCCTTCAATTTTTCTTGGACGGACATTACTGATAATTCCTTGAAAAAAAGAACGTTCAAGTAGTGAAGTATGATAAATGTGTTTTTTAAGTGGAAGGATAATTTCAATCCGCCGAATTTTTAATGAAATTCGAAGTTCTAAAATTAATCAAGGAATTGTGATCAAACATTGAACTGCTGGTTCGGTAGGAGACAGATCTGATGCAGAATCAGAGTTGTTTTACAGAGATCGAAGACTCATAATTCCTCTTACTGTTCTACTCATAATGTCTGCTGCCGAATTTGTTCGTAATTTTTAACGAAAGGTTAGGGTCTACATTTATGCGTGTTTAAAATAATTAATAATATGTTAAAATGAATAAAAAATCTGTAATAATCAATCAGCATTTAATGGGGGAAAGAACGTCTGTGTTAAACTTGAATAAAGACAATATTAAATGGTAAAATGTTGCATTTTCGGATGAAAAATATTTTATTCTTTATTAACCAAATGGTTTTAACAGTTACTGGCACGATCTGAAGATGGCGAAAGAAAGAGCAGATTTTTTAAAGGCAGATATGAATTGGGCATTTTAAAGGTGGATCTATGGTCCTCTGGGGAGCTGCTTCTACTGAAGGCAGAATGAATTTAGTAATTGTTTTCTATTATTATGAACATCAAGAGAATATCCGCAAATTTTAAACGTGGAATTATCAGATTTTTGTTAGATTTTGGGGAGTAATAATATTTTTTTCAACAAGACTTACATTTTTGTTCTACTTTTAGAGCAATAGGAAATAGTTTTAAGAAAGAAACTTCTGTAGTATTGCCTTTCCCATGGCCTAAAAGTTGAAAAAACCTTAACTTATGATATTAGAAAAGTGCATGCAAGTGGAAAGCTATTTTAAATAGTTTAAATGTATTAAGAATATCATATATGCTATATGAAATGGTATTGAAACTGAATATTAAAAATAAATGTGTATATATATACCAGAGAGAATGTCTGACTGTTTAACCCTAAAAAGAGACCCCCATAAAATATTAATTTAAAGAATAACTGAAAAAAATTATTAAAATTCGAGCTGTCCTTATAATTGTGAACACCTGAAAAATCATCTTTTTACCATATTTAAAGTTTTTTAAGATAGAAAAACGATAAAACTTTTTAAATATAGTCTATTAATGAAATTCAAATTAATTAAAAATATATTTGTTTAAATAATAGTGTTCAGTGTTTAGTTAATATAGAAAAACGGGTGTCCTTATAATTATGAGAAGGAGTGTATATATAGTTTTATTTATTTATTAATTTTTATTTGTTGGCTCTTTGTTTACAGGTATATAGAAATTCGCATATTTTTTTAATACATTATTCAACCATTGTCCTGAAGAAGTGTAATATATGCTTTCTTTCTTGGATATTGATTATCCTTTTACATCAAATTTGTCACTTCTTCTTGTAATATTTTCATTTCTTCGAGTGAAGTGTTTGAAAAGATATTTCCTATAATATGAATCTGAAAAAAGAATATTATATTCCTTCTATATAATTTGATAAACAGGTTTTTTTCTATGAATAAATTCTGCTGATGGTTTTATTGAAACTATCTTGAATAAGCTATAGGCGTATGTCATCAAATATATATAAAAAAGAAATATTATTTTTCTTTCATGTGATGTCAAAGCAAATGTGATTAAGATCCATTGACTGTCATTCACACAACTAAATCCTATAAGTATTATCATTTTTCTAAATAATATATTCGGAATAACTGAATCTGAAGATAAATCTCTCTCTCTCTCTCTCTCTCTCTCTCTCTCTCTCTCCACACACATACACGAATATATTTAAATATATATATATATATATATATATATATATATATATATATATATATATATATATATATATATATATATATATATATATATATGTATATATATATATATATATATATGTATATATATATATATATATAGAGAGAGAGAGAGGGTGTATTAGGGCCACATATATGTACATATATACAAGGGGATTC
The DNA here is from genome assembly GCA_963930645.1 of Salticus scenicus. Classification (NCBI taxonomy): domain Eukaryota; kingdom Metazoa; phylum Arthropoda; class Arachnida; order Araneae; family Salticidae; genus Salticus; species Salticus scenicus. The sequence goes on along the minus strand of OZ005659.1, from coordinate 158,846,433 downwards.
AGAATTTCCATGTGAGGTAGAGCGCATGCTGTTGATTCAGAACCATATAACAATGCATATTCGAAAATGCTTTCCTGAAGCGTTGGGGTTCACAGGAACATAGGAAATAAAAATACGCCATGCAAGTGTTTATTTATGATGAATATATACCTGCTCTAAGAGAATTTGGATCAAGAAAAGTGTTCACAATTTCATCCACTAACTTCGGTGTCTCTTACTGATTATAAAACTGACGTACATTCGCTACAAAAACGATTAATCATTTACACAGAATATCTGTATTTTACATATAATGCTGTATATTATCGCATAAGGAAATCATTTCCAATCCCCAATTGCAATACGATTCTGAATCGTCAATTGACATTCACGTGTTACTGATACACCTTGTATATATACATTTAATTTTTAATCTAAGAATTGATATATAAAAATTAATTTATACCAAATATCTTTAAAGAAATGAATATATAGAAAATTGATATTATTATTATTTAAAAAGTTTTGTAACAAAAACAAATGACTTCGATTTTCATTAAGTTTAAAATGTACATGGTTCAAGAAATGTGCTCAAGGTATTAAAAAATAAGTAAAAATTTAGGCATCAGATAACATTTTTTACAGAAAAATAGCAAATAAAAAAAGTACGAAGCAAAGAATAAAAATCTACCTAATACATAAATGTTTAAATTCTTTGTATGGTCCGTTTGAATCAATTCTTTTGATATAATTTCTAATTTTCCTCTCAAATCGCCACCTAACAGACAATTTAAATAATATTTCCTTGGACGAGTCTCTTGAAATATACAGCCAATAATTTTGTTAGGAAGTTCGTTTATAGTGTAAGTTTAAATATATCCATTCTGCATAAATACGTATATGTGTAATTAAAAAATAATAATAATAACTGTCATAAAAATATAAGATGTTTACTATATTTGATAGTTTAGGAAATGAATAATCCAATAATCTGATTTAAAAATGAAATGTTTTATTGCATGTACAATATCATTCAAAATTTTCAAGAATTTTTTTAATGTATTCGTAGCAAGCTTCATCCGGAAAACTTTCTTCAACAATGAAATCGTGCATAATGTATAGTCTATTTTGTATTATAATACAAAATTTATACAAAGAACGTAATTTAAAATTTATTTTGCATTTTTAAATACTCCATTTCGATAATATTGATATTTAACTTTTTTTTTTTTATTATTGCATAGGTACTCATTAAATCACATAGATATAATAGAAATATGTTTGTTTACTACCAATGCACATCTAAATATAATAACAAAAAAATCTAATTTTTTTTTTTTTTTCTTTTTCTTTCCTACTCAGTCATCCCGAAGATAAATTAGTATGATGAAAATAGGTCAGAACTTTCACGGCTGAACAAATCTTTCACGATATAAAATATAGCCCATATTTTCAAAATTCAACTGTATTATGTTGGATATGATTATATACACAAAATGAATAAAGCGATATTGTAAAAAGGAATATATGCTTTTGATAAAGTGTCGGAATACATTTTTTGTATAATGTACATCGCAGTGTTTTAATTGTTTCAGGCTATACTCGTGCGTAACTTATACTACATTAGAGTTTTTTCCAAACATTGCTAAGTGGATTAAAAAAATACAATTTTTTAGAAAAAAAAAAAAAAAAAACTATACAGCGGTGGACATAATTATATTACACCTATCTAATTTGACAAATAGTGAAAGAAAAGATTCAGAGCTTAAAAATATTTTATCAAATACCTCAAAAACATAAATTTATTCTGTTATCACACGTAATTGATTTACAGAAATGATATTTTTATAGAGTTTAATAAAAAGAAAATTAAAAATAACATGGACAAATTTATAAGACACCCTGACATTTTAATTGAAACACCTGCTTTTTTTCGAAAATAATGTGCAATATGCAAATTTTCTGCACGCTGTTATGACGTAAGCAGTTAACTAAAGCAGACGATAACCGAATTCATGCTTTTACAAACATGCCACGAGGTACAGAATTAAAAGAAAGTGAAATTCGAGAAATTTGGAGATTAAATGGAACTGGTGCTTCAATTAATAATATTTTAAAAGATATTAAACGCTCTAGATGTGCAAATTGAAATGTTTTGAAAAGAGGAATTAATGGATCGGTGATTAAGAGATCTGGACGTACTCCTTGCTTGTCCTCGAGAGACAGACGCCATGTACTTTCGCTCGCTACACAGAATAAGATGACCACAACAGGCATAACAAATGCTTTGAAACTGAATTGTTCAAGGAAAACTATTAGCAGGTTGCTGCATAATGCTTCCTATGTGAAATATAAAAAAATAAAGAAAAAACCACCGCTTCTAAGCTGGCACAAAATGGAGCGTCTAAACTTCGCTAGCCAAACTATGGCTTGGACCTCCAAATGGTACTCTGTGTTATTTTCTGATGAAAAATAGTTTAAACTGGATGGTCCTATGGCGTTTCATTATTATTCATTATATTCTCCTCATGTACTAATGAGCCGTCAAATGAGTGGAGGCTCGGTAATGGTTTGGGGTGGTTTATCGGCTCAAGGGAAAACGGATATTGTTTTTGTGCATTCAAGAATGAATTCCGAAAAGTATAAGAACCTACTTAAAGATCAACTAGTCATATACGGTGTGCTTCTTTGTGGCGAAAACTACACATTCCAGCACGATAACGGGCAGATTCATGCATCACACGAAACAAAAAAGTCGCTTTCAGAGCAAAGTGTCAATGTTCTCCCGTGACCTCCTCGCTCCCCAGACTTAAATTCCATCAAAAACTTCTGGGGGATCTTAGCTCGTGCGGTTTACCGAAATGAGAGGCAATTTATATGTGTTGAAGACCTAAAGAATGCTATAAAATGTGCTTGGGAAGAACTGTGTTGCGATATTTTGTTAGAATTGATATATTCGATGCCGAATCGTGTCCATTATGTTTTTAAGTTTTTTCATTAAATTGTATGAAAATGTCATTATTATAAAAGAATTATATATGATAACAGAATAGATTTATGTTTTTGACGTATTTGATAAAACATTTTTAAGCTCTGAATCTTTTCCTTCACTATTTGTCAAATTAGATAGGTGTCTAATAATTATGTCCACCACTGTATATATATATATATATATATATATATATATATATTTACAGAAATAGCTATATCTAATATTTTTAGCACCTAAAACACTATTCTTAATCACTTTATTTTAATCGTTATAGACATAAATGTGACTTAAACTAAATTATCAGAATTTGTTTTTCAAACAATTTTTTGCACTGAAAAATTTTGTTATTACCCTAACCTAAAAAGGTTTTAAATTAAATAAAATAAACTTAAGGAAAATACCATGTATTGGTATTTATTAAAGATAAATATATTTTATATGACTTACAGTACAACTGAATTGATATTTACCCCTACAAAATAATCATTTATGATTTTGTGGAATAATATTTTAATATTTACTCATGGTACATATATAAAGTTTTTGAACGTTAAACAAAGTATACAGTCAAAATTAGATTCTCATATTTTCTATATGTTCATGCAAATATAAATATAAAACGTAATCATTTGATAGCCAAATTAAACTTCTTTTTTCAGAATCTTTACTTTAACTTATAGTTTAAAAAAAAATAAATAAATAGTAAAATAGTTTACTCCACTAGTTATTTGTTTAGAACTAATACTCATTTTCCGACATTTAATTCAAATACTTTCTTTTGTATGCTATTTTTATTACGACCTATTTCAACGTCAACCGTTCGCATATATATTTTTGTGAAATGTTTTCGTTTAAAATAAACATTTTCTGCCTCCATTAGTAAAATTTTATGGAACAATGAGATTTTTATATTTTCTAATAGCCTTCAATTTATGTCTTTGTTATTCCTTTAACTTTCAGCTGATGTTTTTCACATTTAAATATAGAAAATCAAAGTATTTTATTTTTAGTACCTAAATTAATACAAACATAGTACCAAAACTCTGATATTCGAAAGGTTTTTTCAAATTAATTATTTATTACATATACAATATGATTAACCTAAAAATATTGTGGCTTTCACTTAATTCCGTGTAAATTCAATACATTTATTTACATATTTTACTTTTCTTAAATAACAAAATAAATATCTTGTTTCAAGTAAGAATTAAAAGAAATTCTGTGTCACAAAGCTTATTAAAAAGCAATTAGAGAAACTTTATGGCTTTTACCGTGACTTATACTGCAAACAAATATTACAGTTCCAGCATTAAAATAAATATAATTTCAAAAAATACGACATGTCATTAAAATTATTTTTATTCAAATATGAAATTCTATTAAAAAAAAAAAAAAAAAAAAAAAAAAAAACAGGAATAAATTCGCACAGAAATATTTATATACCTTCAAATTTTCATTCAGCGGTTAGGTTTAATAACTTAATTACACTTTCAAAATGTCTGAAGAAGGAGCCGATTTGAATCCTGGTGTTGCGACAAGAGGAACACTAAAATACTGGTAATACAAAATTCTTAAGACTTAACTTGATTTAATTATAATAGTATTTTATATAAAATAACTGCAAAAACTTGAAAAAATAAAATTAAATGTCTTCTAGGGTTATAAATATATGGAATTGTCCAATAATGTAAAAATGTATGTTTAAAAGTACCAGAATTAATAATAGTAATAAACTGAAGTCTATCTGAAAAATAATAATAATAAAATAAAATAAATTAAATTAAATTAAAATTAAAGTTTTTTTTTTTTTTTGACTAAATAAAAACTAACATATACAGCTTTTGATTATAAGGTAAAGATAAAAGAGTCTGCTTACAATTCAACACAACAAGATAAAAAAAATCAAAATAATATTTTTTGCTAAACTATCGCTATATAATGTTGTATTCATTTTCTTTTCATGCATTTCCATTGCTATTTTGTTATTAAGCTTTTGTTTAATACAATAATAGTAACAAAACCAAGAGAGGGTTTTTGGGAAAGCTCTTCTTCTGACATGATTGTTGGGATAGCGCACATGAGAAGAAAATATTGTTATTAAAAACAACTACAACTAAATTGTTAACAATAATTGAACTTCAATTAAATTGTTGTAAAATTTCTGTAGATTATTGTATTATTGGTCGATATCTCAACCTAATAATTGAAAAATCAATATAATAAAGGAAACTCTAAAAGAATAATAAAGAAAAATCTGTATAAAGAAAAAATTATTAGTAATCAGAAAAAAAATAAAAAACAGATAAGTTTGCAAAGTAATATTAAGTTACTAGTTAACATGTTTCCCTTAATATATATATATATATATATATATATATATATATATATATATTGGTCATTGTGAATGTTTTCTTACTTGCTAAACGTAATCTTTTGTTGTCCATAATCATATTCAGCAATAAAACTTTTCGGACAATAAGCTCTTAAAAATGTCCTGAATATTTATGTGTCATAATGTTATATATCATTACAAAAAAAAAAAAAAAAAAAAATCTTAAAAGTATTGTTCACAGTTTCTTAGAAATTAGTCAGTTTATACATGTAAAAATAATTTCGGACATGGGTGTAAACAAAATAATAGATATTCAGAAGTATTATTTAAATGCAAAGATGTATATTTAAAATTAACTATTAATTTAATACTCTAACTTTCTAAAAATAATGAGATATGTTTTTAATTTAATGCCAACATTACATGCAATCAAACAAACTATGCTTTTGATGTACAATATATTTTACAAAAATAAATTAAAATTAATAGAAAATTTTACGTAAATTATTGCTACAAGAAAACCAATTATGCAAATTATGCCCCAGCATTTATTTAAAACTACTGATGGTATAATGAACATCATTTGAATAATAGTCTTTGGGATTTTTTATTTATTCATCTTTTTAAGTAGAGTCATGTACCAGCCTTCTTTTAAAAACACGGAAATAAATGAAATTTAATTAAGTTTTGTGTAAGAAAAATAATTTATTCTTGAATATAAATTGCCTTAAGATAGGAAAATATATAATTATTTATAAATTACATTAGTAAATAAGGAATACAAAGATATATTATTTTTCAACTTATTTTTTGGTATTCTCATTATTTATGTAAATTAAAGAAATTTATTATTTATATTTAAGAAATTTTCAGAGATTTCATAATACGTCTTCGCATCTAATCCGTTCAAAGTTCTAGTACTATTTAGCTTTTAGTAATGTTGCTTTTGTATTTCGGTGTAACAATGGTTTTATTTTTTGTATATATAAACTCGTTTATAACTACTTTTTTAAACAACAGAAAAAAAAAAAAAATCATTTATATTTATGTGCCATAAAATTATATATCATTCCAAAATAATAATAATAATAATAATAATAATAATAATTCCGGATATTTTTTTAAATAAAATAATAGTTAGTCAGAAGACGTATTTAAATAGAAAAATTTAAATATGAATTTAACTATTTATTTCAAAGTCAAAACAATCCAATTTTATTTTTAAAAATAAATGTCTTTAACCTAATGTCATCTACATACAATATATTTTACGAAGTAAATTAATTATTTAATTAATTAAAATTAATAGAAAAAATTTTTTAGTTTATGGCCACAGGAAAAGCAATTATGCAGATTGGTATATGGTAAAATGAAAAAAAAATTATGCAGGCTACTCCAGAATTTATTTAAAACAACTGATGATATAATGAACATAATTTAAATAATATCCCTTCAGACATTTTTTTTCCTCTCTTTATGTATATGCGTATACCAGCCTTTTTTTAGAAACATGAAAATAAATGGAATTTAATTAATTTGTGTGTAAGAAAAAAAAAAAATTTCGAATATAAATTGCTTTAATATACGAAAATATATAATTATTTATAATGTACATGAGCATAAAAAGAAAAACAAAGATACATTTCTCTGTTTATTTTTTGGTATTATCATTATTTATGTAAATTAAGGAACTTTATTATTTATGTTTAATAATGGTTGAGAGATTTTATAATACGTCTCTGAATCTAATTCGTTCAAATTTCTAGTGATATTTGGCTTTGAAAATTATTGCTTTTGTATTTCGGTGTAACAATGATTGTAATTTATAAATTCTTTTATAACCTTTTAGTAAACAGTAGAAAAAGAAGACTACAATTCTTATTCTTCCTTACTAAAAACATTTACAACTGTTAATATAAAACCTAAAATCATAATAAAAATGATAATTGTATTTTTAGAATTGTATGTCTATATGTGTGTAATATATATATATATATATATATATATATATATATATATATATACATATATGTGTGTGTGTGTGTGATGGTATTTTAAAGATAAAAATACTTTTCGAACGACTGCATATATTAAAGAGTTATACACTTTGGAGACATTAACAAACAAGAGTCTACTGATAGTCTATTTTTTACAATAAATAAATAAATAAATAGTAAACGAGTTCCGTATATAGGCGGTTCATCAAAACTTTACATTTTTAAAGAACTTTATTTATGTTATCTATATTATTATGAAAAATTCAAATATGGAAAACAAGTATGTATTAAAATAACATAGCATATAAACAATAAATTATTAACAAAAATGGTTATTAAAAGTTTGTATATTTCTAAATTTTTCTTTGCCTGTTAGATCTTTATTTAGTTGTATTTCTGATAAACATACGTACAGGAACACCTATTGGGCACGTAATCTATCATTCATACAAACATTTTGACACATTTTTGATTATATCATCATAACCAAAACAATAAATATGACTTAGAATTTTTTTCAAATATTTCAAAATTTTATTTATAAAATTTACTGTAAAAGGATATATATATATTATTTTTAAAGTAAATTTAGTTTTTTTAAGTGCAAAAATATTTAAATATATATACATATATATTACAGTAAAAAATAAATAAATAAACAAAAGAAAAACAAACATTTTAAAAGTTTTTTTTTTTTTTTTTTTTTTTTTTTTTTAATTGCGCAATTTTTCAATTCAAAAATAAATTTTTATGCATTTTTATACATTTTTTTTTCTTTTTAATGTTTTCTAATCTATTTTTTCACGTTAACCCATTTTCTTGTTTTTCATTATAGGATCTTAGAAAACTGATAAAAAAAAAAAAAAAAAAAATGTGTAACCGCTAATTTTACACGCAGAATGGAACAAATTTTCGAAAAATAAAAATAAACAAAATGAAATAATATAAAAATAAAAATAAAAATAAAAACGTATTTGAATATATTTTTATTTTATTATTTTAGGGTTTTTTTTTTTTTTTTTTTTTTTTTTTTTTTAAGATGAAACAAACCGCACATTGTAGTATGGTATGAAGATGGTCGTTTAGAGGATATGTATCATAATCTATATAAATAATCTCCAAGCATATCTCCAAAACTAATACAGCTAGGACTACGAAATTTCAGAATTGATACAGGTCTGGTGTACAGATGAATTTTTCAAATTGTGGTGAAAATTGGAAAATCGGAAGTGGGTCATCAGAATAGGAAGTGGGACAATAAGTCCGTATCTTAAAAATGGTTCTATCAATTTTCTAAAAAGTTGCTTTATAAACACTCTATTAGATGTCCTTTCGAATGATATAGTTGGTAGTTCAGGAATATTGATAGGCGTTGTGGTCAGCTAATTAAATATCCATTATTGACTATTGAAAAGATAGATAATATTATAATATTATAAAATTTTAAATTCTGTGTTTATTATGGCTACTTTAGTGATTGCTAAAAAATAGGGAGCTGTCATAAGAGACAGTATTAACAAATTTATTGATGAATTAAAAAAAAAATGTGTGTGATGATATAGATCCGAATACTGTGGATTTAAAAGAAACAATTGAATTATTGACTGAAACGACTAAAGATTTTAAAAAGTAAAGATTCAGAGATAAAAAATTTAACTCAAGAAGTTCAATTACATGCCGAATTAGAAACGACAAATGAATACCGCGAGAAAATACTTACTTGGCGATTTCGAGGCAATAGAAAATTAAAAGAACTGAAGAAAATTGAAACAAGTGTTTCATCAATAGAAACCGAAAGAAGACCTATTTTACAAGAAGCAATGCACATCAAATTACCACAGCTGGATCCTGTTGAATTTAACTGGAACTCAACTGAATGGCTGACTTTTTGTCGTCATTCGAAACGGCTATTCATAACAATAAAAGTTTAGATCCTGTAGATAAATTCAATTATTTGAAATCATTTTTTACACCTGATCTCTTAAAATGTATTGAAGGTTTCTCTGTTACCGCGAGTAATTATGTAAAAGTAGTAGATATTTTAAAACAAAGATATTGGAAGGAAGACCTCTTAGTGAATGTACATTTGAATAAATTATTAAATATCGCCTCTTTAAAACATTCAAGTGACATTAAATCGCTCAGGAAAATTTACGATGACATACAAATTAACATAAGGAGTTGAGAGTCAATAGAGGTTTCTTTAGATAACTACGACAGTTTATTGTCACCGATATTACTAAAAATTTTACCTAAAGATTTAGCATTACAATTTAATATGGAATTTCATGGTGTTTATTACGGTATAAAAGATAAATTATCTTTCTTAAATAAACAACTCGTATCGCGAGAATGCCTTATAACTACGAGACAAGATGATTGCGGTGCTAGCGCTAACCATTTCTCCCCCGATCTCAAAGGTTAGACAATCAAAATTGTAGAGATGATAACTTCCCCCCCCCCCCCCGTTAATAAATGTGATACTCAGAACCGGAAATTGCCTACTGCTTGTGATTTATTGAATGAGAATAATAGTAATAGGTGTAATTATTGCTCCGAATCGCATTTAAGTAGTAAATGTGTCAAAACTCGTGATTTACCATTTGATGAAAGAGTGAATCTGTTGCGTAAGAAAGGCCTCTGTTATTTATGTCTTCAGCCCTCGCATCTAGCTAGACACTGTGTATCAAAAACTTTATGCAAATTAAGTAATCGTAGGCATTCAGAAATAATGTGCAATGGAAATAAAGATTTGAAACAGGAAATAAGTAATTACGAAAGAAATGATCAATCTAAATTGGCGTTATCGAATCATAATTTACAAACGAATTTTTATTTGCAGACGTAAATAGTAGCAATTTCTAACAGTGATGATAGTAAATCATCATGTATTCGGCTAATTATTGACTCCGGATCTCAGAATAGTTACATCAGTAAGTTTGCAACTGATAAGTTAAAATTAAAACGAATGAATAAAGAAACAATCAGACATGGTCTTTTGGGGGGCATGGAAATTTCAGCTGAACATAATCGTTATGAATTTACGATAGAGAGTTTAGATAATAAGTGTAAAATACAAGCACTAGATCAAGAAAAAAATATGCACAGGTGTGAATTTATGTCGCGATGATAAATTAGTAAAACTCTTAGAAAAGGAAGGTGTATATTTATCAGATGTCCCTAGAAATAACAAATCCTGTTTATACCAGAAAAATCCAGACGAAGTACATACACTTTTGGGAGCTGATATGTCTGCTAAACTATTCACAGTTGACATAAAAATTTTCCAAAATTGGGATTAACTACATTTAGGACTAAATTCGGTTGGACCATTTTGGGCAAGGCAGAGGGTCTCAAAAGTGAGCAGAACAATTTTTTGGCGGGTCTATCGTTGTCATTACATGTGTCAAACGCCAGTTTATCAGATTTATGGCGCCTTGACGCTCTAGGAATTACTAATGAAGATAATAAATCGAAACAGGATTAAACCGTTAAACTAGAAACCCTTAAACCAGATAAAAGCGGTCGATATGAAGTCAATTTACCATTAACAGTTGACCATTCGATCATATCAGATAATTACTCGTTGGCAGAAAAGTGCCTGTACAAGACGGAAAATGAATTAATCAAATCTCATAGGAAAAAGGAATATGGTGATTTTTTTCTATTTCTGGGAAAACAATCAAATTATAGAAGAGGCATTGTATCAGAAAAGGGACAAAGTACATTATTTATCACACAGACCTGTCGTTAAAGAATCTAGTGAAACCAATATAATTCGTCCAGTATTTAATGCCACAGCACACACTAGAAACAGTCCCTCCCTTAATGATTGTTTAACAAAAGGACCAAATCTTGTAGAAATTATACCTAGCATTTTAAATAAATTTCGCGAATACAAGATAGGAATTTCTTCAGATATAGAGAAAGCGTTTTTGCAAATTAAAATAACAGAGAAAGATCGCGACTTTTTGAGATTTTTTGGTTTAATAGCGAAAATAAATTAAAAATTTATAGACATTGTCGTGTGGTTTTCGGCCTAAATTCAAGCTTTTTTTTTGCTTATGGCAACATTAAACCACCTTTTAGATAATGTTCACGAACCGTGGCGAGAGACAGCTAGGCTCTTAAGAGATTCCTTCTATTTAGATAATTCTCTTATCAGCCTGAGTTCTATTGAAGAAACAGAAAAATTAATATTAGAATCTCAAGGAATTTTGACTTAGGCACATTTCAATTTGAGATGTTGGCGATAGAATTGGCCCCAGGCTATGATCGACAAAACTGAAGATGAACCGAGGTTTGCTCCCGTGTTAGGATTAATTAGTTTTGGAAAATGACAGTTTAGTTTGTAAAATTGAAATACCCCTGAAGATAAGTGAACCCCTTACGAAAAGAAAACTGTTATCAGTTACCCAAAAAATCTTTGATCCTGTGGGATCTACAGCACCTGTCAGTTTAGTTCCCAGACTAATCCTTCAAAAAACGTGGATTCAGAAGGTGAAGTGGGACGAAGAGCTTTCTGAGACTTTAAAACAACAGTCTTCTAATTGGCTGAAAGAAAGAAATTTGTTATCCTAAATTAAAATAACTCGTTGTTTCGTAATAACTCGTTGTTTTAACATTTGCCCAGAGAAAGAAAAGCGAGCATATGCCACTTGCGCATTCATAAGAGTAGAGACCTCAGAAGGCATCAAGATCCAGTTAATCAATGCTAAAAGTCGAGTTGCAAATATTAAGGAATTGACCATACTGTTTGACCTTGAACTGTTATCTTGTCTTATTGGAGCTAGGTTGGCCAAAAATGTGCAAAACGATTTAGATTTGCATGTAAATGCCATATTTTGGTCGTATTCAACTACAGCTTTAGGTTGGATGAGAAGAAACAAGAATGGGTTACCTTTGCACATAACATAGTATTAGAAATCTGAAATCTGACCGAAGTTTGGAATTGGAGACATGTACTCGGAGATTTGAATCCCGCGGACCTCCCGTCTAGAGGATGTTCTTTTGAACAACTACAGAAATCGAGATGGTGGGAGGGTCCTAGTTGGAATTATTTACCTGAAAATGAATGGCCTCATATAGAAGAATATCCAAGCGAAGAACTCGTAAACAGCGAAAAAAGGAAGACAATCTTAAATCTTTTAGATAAAAAAGAAGATAGTTTATCAATATTTTTCTTCTTACAAGAAAACTGTTAGAATCATTGCCTGGATATATAGATTTTATCATAATTTGAAGACTACTGAGAAAATGACCGAATTTCAGTTGAAGAATTTTCAAGAGCAGAAAATGTACTTCTCCATACAGTACAAAAAGAATCTTTTTCAGGGAGAACAGATCCAAAATTAAGAAATTTAAGGCCTGTCGAAGATAAAGCTTGTCTCTTAAAAGTAAGAACCAATATAATTCAAAGAAACGACAGTGAAAACTTTAGATATCCTGTAATTTTACTTTACAAGCATCCGGTCGTCCGAAGATTGATATTCGAGAAACATTTAGAAAATCAGCACGCTGGAGTCAGCACTCTAATGATACTACTAAGAGAAAAATTTTGGATACTGAAGTCTAGAAAATGCATTAGAAATTCAATAAGAAAATGCGTGATTAGCAGAAAACTTCAGACTTCCAAAATAGATGTTGAACCTGGAGTACCGCCCGAGGATAGAGTACGAGAAGCAGCTATCTTTGAAGTGGTTGGCGGAGATCTATCCGGTCCTCTTCATCTTTCTAATGGATCAAAAGCGTAGATAACTTTATTTACTTGCCCTGTCTACTGAGCCATACATTTACAAGCCATTACGTCTCTGTCTACAGGAAGTTTTATCCAGTCTCTGAGAAGGTTCATAGCAAGGAGAGGGAGACCATACATCATCTATTCAGACAACGGAAGAACTTCCTTGGAACCAGCAATGCTCTCTCGAGTGTATATTGGGAAATCATCTGCAAGTTAGCTTCCACCCAGAAGATCAGATGGAAAGTAAACCCTCCTGCAGCACCGTGGTGGGGAGGTTGGTGGGAGAGGCTTGTTGGAATGGTTAAAGGAATCCTGAAAAGAAACTTAGGTCGTGCATCCTTGAATTACGAAGAACTTTACACCATACTGTGTGACTTTGAACAAGTGATTAATTCACGGCCTATAACCTATGTTTCCGAGGATAACAGATATCCCTTACCTTTAACCCCAATGATGTTCCTAAGAAAACTACCAACATCCGGAGTACCTGACCTAGATGCTTTAGATTCTAAACATCTTAACCGTAGAGCCAGATATAGGCAAATAATCAGAGAAAACTTAAGAAACAGATTCAGAGCTGAATATTTAGGGCAATTACGTGAACATGCATCCAAGACCAAAAGATTCAAACAATTGAAAGTCGGCGATGTTGTCCTACTAGAAGATTTCAATAAGAAACGTGTCCACTGGCCTTTGGCAAAAGTGATCGAACTATATCCAGGCAAGGATAATGTGATACGCATAGCTAAGGTGAAGACCGAAAATGGACTTTTTCTGCGTCCATTGCAAATATCCTTCCCTTTAGAAATTGACAGTACCGAACTTAAGTATCACCCCACTTTACATAAATCTCTCCAAGAAAACTCAAGTCCTTCGACTTCCGAAAACAAGAACCTCTCACAGAAACCGATACTCAACCCCAGAAAAAAGCGACCTGTGAAAGACCCTCCAGAACCTACCATGTCCTAAACCAGTAACAAGAAGTCCACAACAGATGATCCCACTTCCAGTTCCCCGGTGGTCATCCGAACTGGCCGTGTGGTGAAACCCCCTCAACGACTTTAACTTGGATTGTTGAGTTCCTCCGATTACCCGCAACTCAAGGTGGGAGGATGTCGGAAATTCCCCTTTTATTCTTCTGTTTTCAGAACAAACGACTGTCCAGACAAAGTGACGCCCGCCTCTTTTTCATGATTACGCCACTCTTTCGATTTGAAATGATTTCGATTTGAAATGTGGTGAAACCCGCCTCAACGACTCCAGCTTGGATTCTTGAGTTCCTCCGATTTGTCGCAACTTAAGGGTGCCGGGAATTCCCCGTTAATTTTTCTGTTTTCAGAAAAATTGACTGTCCAGACAGAGTGACGCGCGCCTCTTTTGATTGCGCCACACTTTCGTTTTGTAATGAGAAGTATTCGAAAGATGTATTTTAGAATCAGAAAATAAAAGGACATTGAATAGAAATGGGGCTACTAGAAAAGCGTTTTGTTTACGGACGCCCCGGTCCTAAAGAAGAACTTTGAAAAACTATTAAGAACTAATGTTAAGAACTATTAATTAAGTACTAATGATGAGAAATAGTTTAATATTTACGTGTAAATAGCTATTTGTTTGTGTTTTGTTTTCATGTATTCTAACCAAGGATTAAATTCTGTATTCCCAGCAAGCAGTGATCTTCGTTCATCGACTATTTAATAATGGATATAATTTTTCATAGCTCCCACTTTCCACAACCGGACCTATTGCAATAGAAGCTTTCAGGTATGACCCAAAGTAAATAAATATATTTTAGAAGAATTACTTTTTTTCATCAGAATTAAGAATGCTGTAACGGGTCTGTAAAACATAAAATAGAATTTGGATTTAAATCAGAAGTAAGGTTTGTTGCAGCAATAGTTGTGCTGTAGAAATTGCTCAATTTCAGGTCTCGCAAGTGCGTTCCTTTGAAAATGGCTGTACGACTTTTTTTTTTTTTTTAACTCGCCATATTAACTCCTTTTTAAATATTCTTTTGTATGTAATTATTGTTTTCCGGTCAACAATTCAGTATGCCAGGTTTTGGTAACAGTTGGTATCATAAAAAAAAAAAAAAAAAAAAAAAAAAACCTCTAACGATTTTCTTGAAATTTTTTACATAAAGCCATTTTAGATATTCTTTCTCATATATTACATGGTTATTACAGGAAAATTAACACTCATCTTGATTAGATAGGTCAGTTTTAGATCTCAGAAACTGAAGAATTTTTTTTTTCTTATTTTTTAATTCGCTTTGTAATCTCTGTTTAAATATATACATATATATATATATATATATATATATATATATATATATATACTAGCAGACCCGGCCACGCGTTGCTGTGACTAAGTTATACGTTGAATTATACGGCTGTAAACTATTTAGTACAGTCAAATTATTATTTACGAACAAAGACGAAAACGTTGTAGCCGATGTAAAAACCCACAGGGTTGAGATTTGAAACTTAGGTCAAAATTTGGAAGCGATTGATAAAAATTTTTGTAGTGTTGATATTAAGCACAAATTAATTTTATTGTAGGGTCCTATAAATTTTAATGGAGAAGTGATATATATTATTTCTAATGCTACTTTGGATAAAATTGCTAAAATGACTAATATATAAATTAAATTCTATTAAAATTCTATTAAAATAAAAGTATAAAAGAAACAGACGATTTTAAAATCAATTTTTATGGAGGAGTGAAATATAATATATGCTATAATGGATAATTTTACTATTAAATGACCTCATCATTTTAAATATTTTAAAGAGGGCAACAGCTGTAGTTATAAAAGGGAAAACAATAAGGCTAAACCAGAAAAATAAGTAAATTTGATAAATATTTTAAAACTTTAAAATTGGAAATCTTATGAAATATTGGACATTTAAAGTAAATACATGTATCATTTTAAATACAAAAAGATTTTGGAAAAGTTTAGTGTATTTTAACGAAGTGATGAGAAGTTTTTGAGTATGTTAAAATTTTAATAGTAAATTCAAGTCAATAAAGATGGGAAACATTGAGGATTAAGATAAGAATAATTATAAGATTTAAAAAAAAAAAAAAAAAAAAACTTTTTATATACCATGCTTTTAAATTTTAATATACTAATAATATACAAATTAAAAGGAAAATGATAAATATTCTATCATAGTTTGAAGTCAAATTTGTTTTCAAATGTCTAAATAAAATATCTGATGTAAGATACTAATATTTTGCAGCGGAATAGATTTCATTTCTGTCATCCTTGGCGAAAAAAAAAGAATATCGCCAAATTATCTGGCGAAAATATTTAATTCCTTTCAAAAATCATGGTTATTTTAACAACTTATATTAAAAGAGTAATGAATAATATGAAACAATATTTCGTACAATACATATTACATGTCATACATACGTACAATGAATAATACATATTACATTTCGTACAATGCATACATCTGGCATGTATATTTTCGTGTTACGCTTTTGATCGCCAAATAATAATAATAATAATAAAAAAAGCCAAGGGCAACAGAGCTTAAAAATTTAAAATTAAAATTTTGTCAATTTGACAGCAAAATAATTCAATCTAACACCCGCGATAACTAATACATATCTATACCCAAATATAAGGATTAAAATCGGGAAATAAATTTCCTCGATTTTTAATAATTTCTTACAAAAAATCCAGTGGGCAATTAACATAGGAAATCTTTTTCTTGGCTGCACAGACGGTCAGTGAGTCACACTTCGCTTGCGTATAGAACTCATAGATATAGTATAGCATATATAGAATATAGTGATCATTGGGGAGAAAAAAGTTATTCCTTTTCATTTGGGAAAAGACGACGTTTTTACCAAAATATGGCCGTCTTTCCCCGAGTGAATACACACGGGAATACATACTAATATTTTAGCAAATAAAATTTATGAATAATTTATTTGCTAAAGGGGAATGGAAGACTCCAGATACAGTTTCAAATTCATATTTCTTTCTTTCTTTTCTTTTTCTTTTTTTTTTTTTTTTTTCAATACCACTTAATGGCTGTTTCCAAAGCTTTTATTTTTTATCTTTTTTCGGCATCAAAAATCTTTCTACGATAACATGGGGATGAGAGATCTATATATATTACTATATCTATGATAGAACTACATTAGCACTTTATCAATGTGTATAAAATCTTTAAATTGATTATGACGTCAATTTTCGTGAGATGCATAATTTAACTTTTTATAATTTTTTAACGTTCACGTTTGATTAAATGTATTTATTTTTTTAAAAAGTGGAAATAATTGAATTATACGAAATTTATTAATAGGTTAAAAAGTTGAAGATTCTTTGTGTAGATGGCAGCACCAAATATATTTCAGCTTTCATTTCAACCCAGTCGAAAGGTATCGACATCTGTTAGAATCATTTGGAGTTAACAGATAATTGTGACTGTCAAATAATAACAGACAAATAATTAGCAATAAATTAAAATCGCGACTATAATTTGAGATTTAAACTATCCTATCTCTCAAGTTGGATCGAACTGCACATGGTGTGCGAATTTTATTATAATCGGTTAAGTGGTTTAGGAGTCCATTGAGGACAAACATTGTGACACGAGATTTATATATATTAAGATATCAGCTTTCTCTTACAAGAAATTTCTTAGGTGTTTACTTCGCTAGATCAATTTTACGTCTTCTGATCACATTATCACTAAAAAATGCATATAACATGCATAATAGTGGGTAATGGAAGACGTGTGTTTGTTTCACACCAGATTATTTTAGTTTTCAGATCCTTTCAATTAAAACTGATAATAAAAACATGAAGTAATTTGGAGTGTTGACGTTTGCGGGCCACCCGTCGAAAGTTACATGTCACACACACACACACACACACAGATAAAAAATATGTTTTTTAGATCAGTAGCAAAATGCAGACTCAGATGCGGTTGTATAATAACTACCTCATTATGTAGAATTATAAATATAATCATCTGAAATAACATATGGATAATAACTAATATTATAAAGAAATCCACAATATCTCAAATAATATTGGATAATAGCTGAAAATTATGTCGAAATCCAAACTTATTTAAATATTTCATTACGTATATATGTATATATTTGTATTTGGTGTACATTAAAAAATATTTAAAGGTCCGTCGAAAAATATTCTTTTGCAATTAAGATTCTACAGGGAGTATAACGAATTTAATCGCAATGTTTAAATGTATGACTGACAGCTTTTAATATATTGCTGTGTACATTTTTTTTCTAATTATATTGCATTATTGTTAATTTACCAAAAAAATTTTTTTAAATATATCTACAGGTTTTGCAAAAACATTTGTTCACGTTACTTTTGTGGGCCACAAAATCAGGACAATCCATTTTATTAAAATAAAATCCTGGTCCAGAGAAATATTTCGGATTGGTCGTATGCGACACCGTCTAGAGGCATCTTCCTTATTTTAATAATAAGAAAGCACCACAGAACTGGCGTTTTAAAGTAATAAGTAAAAAACTTTGAATAAACACCATAAAATGCAATAAACTCGCAAAAATTGTTTCAGGTCGAAGGTACACACGACCCTTCGTCAGGCGAATAATGTAGGCACGAGTGCTGCACGTTTATTGCATTTCATGGTGTTTATTCAAAGTTTTGTACTTATATTACTCTTCCTTATTATTATATTTAAATTATTTATAGTTTCCACAATAATGAAGCTCACATACTAAATGTTTTTTTTCTTTATCTTCCTTCACAACTTGTTTGCAATTTACCATTGACTTTTGAGCTAGCAAAATATTTTTTTTTTTTTTTGTTTTAATTATTTTTTAAATGATTTAAAAATTTTCAATGGTCCGAACTTTTAATAAGCGAAAATAATAGCAATATTTAACTTCGGTAATTATATACACACACACTTATAAATGCATATATATTTATTTATTTATACTGGAGTTTAAAAGAAATTTTACACTAAATGTCAAGAAAAGTTCCAGAAAAACGTGAATATAAGAAAGGCAGTTTTAAACTCCAAATTTTTATCTCATAACTAAATTGCTACAAAATAGAGCGTTATTTTAAATATCTGGGAATTTAAATAAAATCCTAAATTAATTTAAATACATTTAAATTTCAGACCTACCACATTCTAATTATTTTCAAAAGATTTTGACATGTTAAAATTTCGTATATTGTTAGGTATGTTCCTTAAAATGCAATATGTATGTAAAAAGTACTCTACCGTCAATTTTTTGCTTAAATTGTTTAAATAAATAAATAAATAAATACCTATTCAATTTTAATGTTTAAGAGTTAATTTTCTTTGAATATATAAAATTAGGAAGTTTTTGAATCTGAATAATTATCGACGGTTTTTAACACTTTCCAACAAGGTTGAAAGAGTTTATGACTTGGGTTTGTCTGTCTGTCAGTCAGTCTGTCTGTCTGTCCGCGCTCTAACTCCAGTAAATATATATGGAATTTCTTGAAACTGATATATGTAATTCAAGTTCACTATCAGATGTTCCCTATTGAAAATGGAGTTTATATCTCTACTGGTTTGTGTACAGGGACCCCCGAAAATATTTCAAAGCATTGTGTTCTATCAGAGGCATTTTATAAAAGATATTTCCATACACTTACTGTACAAAAATCTTAATGAAATTGAAATATGTTATACAAGTTCACTATCGGGTGTTCCCTATTGAAAATGGAGTTTATACCTCTACTGGTTTGTGTACAGGGACACCCAAAAATATTTCAAAGCATTGTGTTATATGAGAGGCATTTCTATAAACCATATTTTCATACCTTTACTGTAGACATACCAATGCGTATTGCATGATTTTTCTTTCTTGTTTACATGTAAATTTTGAGGTGCATTAGGTAGAATCTACATATTTTTAAGCATTGTTTGTCTATTACACACGTATTATGGACACTGTAAAGAATTACGTAATAATCTATATGGCAAAAAAAAATAAAAAATAAATAAATAAAAATAAAAAAATAAAAAAAAATCTAGAAAACATTTTAACATGATATTTAATAATGTTAATGCGCGTATTCAGTACGATATTCATTGGCGAATCTTAAATATAAGGCATTGAAGCCAACCAGATTCTAATTTAACATTTAAGAATGAGTTTAAATCCCAGGGGCGTCATCCATCTTCACTTTGTGGCTTTTTGTTGTTCCCTGTGCAAATAAAATTTCTGTTCAAAAGTATGTGTTTTAATATTTTCGCCCTCATATTAACAATTCAACGAATTGTAGTGTCCCGTTTTCGTATGCAGGTGTCACTTATGCATTACAGCTACTAAAATAGTACAAAGAAAATATGTATGAAACCATTCGTTAAACGGAATTTTATCGTTGCAGTAAACACATCAAAATTTTTATGTTAAATAATCAGTTATATAATTTAGGTAAACAAATGTTAAAGCAAGCAATTTACAGTAATTGTTTTTAAACATTTTATTCATATAAATCCTGTCAGTTAAAAGAATTATCTGGTTTCACACAGAACTAGAATAGAAACTTTAAATATTAATCTAAGAACGTTAAATAAGAGATAAGATTAAATTTAGCTGATACTACAAAAAAAGAAGCGTTATAAGTAACATTTATTATGTGGAAAATTCGTTCATAAATTGGAAAAATATGTAATTGTGAATAGTATTTTTAAAAACTTTAGTCAATTACAAAAAAAGCGTTTATGTTAGGGAGATTTTACCAATATTCGACATACGAAGAATATTTTCTAACTTTTTTGAGTGTACTATTCTTAATTTTAGATACTGTGACAAAAACACTGTGTTCAACACATTAATTAACACTTTCTTTGCTTGACGAATGTTGTTAATTGGAACATTTTCATTTAAAGAAAAAAATCTCGACAGTAAAAGATGTTCCAGCACACAATGCATATAAAAACTATATTGCATACTTTTCAACATCCTAGAAAGAGGGGTCATACTCAACGACTTTTTTACTTCCATTACCCTACTACCGTAGGTAATGGAAGTATTGTATTCGGTCTGAAAATTCGATATCGGGTTTTCACCTTATTTACACGTTTTAAGGTCCCCTGAGTCCAAAAAAGTGGTTTTTGGCAATTGGTCAGTGTGTATGTATGTGTGTGTGTGTATCTATGTGGAGAATCTTCTGGCTATTATAGCTCAGAAACTAATAAAGATAGGGCTACGAAACTTTAGAATTGAAATACGTCTGGTGTACAGATGAAATATACAAATTTTGGTGACAATTGAAAAAACGGAAGTGGGACATCGGAAATCGGAAGTGGGACCGTAAGTCCGTATCTCAAAAACGGCTCTAACGATTTTCTTCAAACTTGCTATATAAACACTCTATTAGATGTCCTTTCGAATGATATAGTTGGTTAGTTCAGGAAAATTGATAGCCGTCCTACATAAATAGCTCAATTTCAAGCCTCGCAAACGCGTTCCTTTAAAAATGGTTGTACGGATTTTTTTCAAACTCGCTATTTTAACTCACTTTTAAATATGCTTCTGTATGTAATTATTGTTTTTCTGTCAATAATTGAGTTTAACCGGAAGTGGGACATCGGAAACTGGAAGTGGGACCGTAAGTCCGTATCTCAAAAACGGCTCGAACGATTTTCTTCAAACTTGCTATATAAACACTCTATAAGATGTCCTTTAGAATGATATAGTTGGTTAGTTCAGGAAAATTGATAGGCGTCCTGTATAAAAAGCTCAATTTCAGGCCTCGCAAAGGCGTTCCTTTAAAAACGGTTGTACGGATTTTTTTTTTTTTTCTTAAGAATATAATACAAGTAATAATGGGTAATGGAAGTCGTGTGGCTGTTTCACACCAGATTTTTTTCAGGACACATTGAAGGATCAGAAATTCCATGCAGAAATATTTATAGTATTTTTATAGTATTTTACCGTGATTCAACAGAATAGAGATCATTGTACAAAAATTACGGTAGCAATAAAGGCAGAAATGCCTAATCCCTGAGAGTGTCCTGAAAAAAGGCGGATAGTACGACGGGATTGTAAACGCGGGATAGTAATTAGTAATCCTTAGTATTGTTAGCCCGCCTTCTTTTTCGCATCAGAACTTCACAGTAATTTCTTTTTTTTATTAAATCACAATTGAATTTTGAAAAAATTATTTTAAAAATTGAATTGTGTGAAAAAAAGGGACCTAACGACACTACGGAATATTAATGAGGACATTGGCAGGTATGATATAGTAAAAATAGTTTTATCCCAGTAATGGAAACATTTGAAGATCTACATACAGTTAAATTAAAAACTCAACACATACAAATTAGAGGGCTGTAGTGCATAATAAATTAAAAATTACGTAGGAACCTATGACCGCAAGTGTAGTTTTAGCCCTTTAAGAACTGGGTGTTTTTGTTAATTTTTAAAAGCAAAAGACGCAAATGGACGTGGCTTTTGTACATTACATTTTCAATTAAACGTTTTTAAATGTTAATTATGATAGTTTTAAAAATTTAAAGAACACGCTTTTATAGATATGTGAACTAAAAAGCACAAAATATCTATCATAGTATTAAAATGCAGTGTAAGATAAAATCGTGTGAGTGACACACCATAATATTTACATACATTTAAATCTTTAATTAAAATAATTTAGAATTAAACAAAAACCATTTTTTAAAAATGTCCTCTGACTGGGCTCGAACGCTAGACCTTTAGGTTCGTTGCCCGGCGTTTTACCTCACAGCCACGGCGTTCACTTAGGAAAAGTCTTTTTGTTACAATATAGATTTTTTGTTTGCTCCCAGAGCAGTTACAAACATACAAAAAAACATACATACAAACATACATACAGGTGAAGCTAATAAAAGCGTGTTAAAATCAGGTCATATATCAATATTACATAAAGTAAACGGTTTAGTTAAAAATGCAATTTACAGAAGCCACTCCAATATGCGAGTCTTACTGTTAAAAATTTTTCTAAAAATATACAGTACTTAAAGTGTTAAAATGACGTTTGTACCCATGAGTTCCTTTACAATTTCCAATCTTTTTGATGTGCTCCAACTTCTCTAAAAGTTTTCACGTTCGGTTTGAATCTTTTTGTATATAACACTGACTAACGTTCAATGTTATGTAAAATTGGTGACATTCTGTCCAGCTTAGTATGACTTCACAAATATTAAAAGGTCTTAAGACAAAATTGTATGATCTTTTTCTTAAAACTGCTCAGTTCTGTATATCTAACAGTCTCATAACGAATGCTCAGTTTGTAATAACAGATCACAATTAGTTAATGTGTCTGCCCACTCCTGAGCTCTGGTAAAACAAAGCAGCAGTGCAAGTAGCAGAAATCGAGAAAAATATGTAATGTTAGAAAAGTAATTCTGAATGCTGAGTTTAGTCATATAAAAACGGAATCTACAAGAAATAGGCTCGAACTAATAATATTGAAGTCAAAAAACATTTTGGATTACCTTATTTAAAACTGCAAGAAATAAGGGCAGGAAAAAAAAAAACAATTACAAATTAATGTTGCACTTAATAACACTTTTTCAGTTATTTTTATTTATTTATTTATTTATTTATTTATTTACTAGTATATAACCCTGTCAAAAATGACGGAATGTGAACGATAAATCTTGAAAACGATGTTTAGATCATGATGGTTACCACGTGATCATTTAAATGTATTTTCAATTTTTGTTTATAAATCAAATGTGTTTCGATATTTTATAATACAACACATCCCAGTGTTCCATTAAGTGCTCTATACGCAAGCGAAGTGTGACGCCACTGACCGTCCGTGGATGCAAGAAAATGATTTCCTATGTTATTCGCCCATTGGATTTTTTGTAAAAAATTATTAAAAATCGAGAAAAATTATTTCCCGATTTTAATCCCCATATTTGGGTATATATATGTATTAGTTATCATGTGCATGTGTTAGATTGAATTATTTTGCTGTCAAATTGACAAAATTTTAATTTTAAATTTCAAAACTCTGTTGTCCTTGGCGTTTTTGTATTTGGCGATCAAAAACGTACTACGAAAATATACATGCCAGATGTATATTTTCGTAATATGTATTGTGCGAAATATTGTTTCATATTATTCATTACTCTCTTAATATAAGTTGTTAAAATAACCATGATTTATGAAAGGAATTAAATTATATTCGCCAGATAATTTGGCGATATATATATGTATTTTTTTTTCCTCCAAGGGTGACCGATATCAAATCTATTCCGCTGCAACATATTAGTATCTTATATCAGATACTTTATTTAGACATTTGAAAATAAATTTCACTTCAAATTATGATAGAATATTTATTATTTTCCTTTTAATTAGTATATTAGTTGGATATTTATTGTGTAAATATCATCCTTTGAAATGATATGTTTATGTTTTCAATGGAATATGGAAGTTTTTTTTTTTTTTAATCTAGAGTTTTGAAATTTAAAATTCAAATTTTATCAATTTTAGAACAAAAACAACTTAATCTAACGCATGCACATGATAACTGATACATATCTAAACCTAAATATGGGAATTAAAATCGGGAAATAATTTCCCTCGATTTTTAATAATTTTTTACGATAAATCCATTGGGCGTTTAACATAGGAAATATTTTTCTTGTATCCACGAACGGCAAGTGGCGTCATCACTTCGCTTGCGTATTTAAAGTCCTCATAATAAGAAAAAACGATTCACTTCATTTTACCAAAATACTCTTTTTTAAGACTATCGTAGATCCTGTTTTCAAATTTTCTAACTAACTATCCAATAACTACAGACACTCCATGCTAACCCAAATTCACCGCTACTCGATACAACCAGCTATCTCACCCACAACATCGCCAAAATATCCAGGATCCAGCTAGGGACTTTCTCATTCTCAACCGAACATTTTACCTTGACTCGACATTATCACCTTAGACTACTCTACTTTCAATACTCATTTCAACTGGTGACTTTTACTTGCCCAACCAAACATTCTATCCCAACTATCACTTTATGCTAATTTCAAAACTAAAATCAACTGGCGGCATTTACGTACTAAACTCGACGCCAATCATGCCTTACAATGTGAACAAACAATGAAGTGAGATAAAAATATTTAAAGGCTTTAATGCGTTTTTACAAATATTTTAAGATTTTTAAGGCTTTAATATGTTTTAGAAATATTTTAAGCGTTTTTTTTTACTGAAACAGTCAAAGAGTCGTTCATTCGGAATTAAAAA
This sequence comes from Salticus scenicus, assembly GCA_963930645.1. NCBI lineage: Eukaryota > Metazoa > Arthropoda > Arachnida > Araneae > Salticidae > Salticus > Salticus scenicus. Next base: position 158,821,135 of record OZ005659.1, on the reverse strand, counting down.
GTTGTCCATTTGGAATTTGTATTTTCTGAATGGCAACAGTTTTGGTTTGTTTTTATTTGGTATTGCATTGTTTATAATCATGAAGTTACATAATTCTATATATAGGTTCATGTTCATAATAGCCAGTGATCCGTTATATTTAATTTAGACATTTAAATATTACAATTGAATAGTTTTTCAAGGTTTTATAGGAAATAAATAAGAATATGTGCGATACAAAACATGTATGAAAATGATATGTATGTTTCCTAAGTTGAATTAAACAAACGGAAAAAAAATGGCTGCTAAATGTTTCTGTTTTGATGCGGTACTGACCGGATTCGTTCATGACAGATGAGGGTCATTATATATATTAATTATCTAATTGTAAAGATTATTAAAACTTTTTTATTGCAGCAACATATTATCATTTGAATTGTATAAATTTGTCCCTATTTTACTCAGTTTCTTAAAAAAAAAAAAAAAAAAAAAAAAAAAAAGATTTAATATATCTCACTTTGCAGTAATTTAATTACAATTGATTATTTTTATAAAAGTTATAGATTATTTTTTTTTTCGTTTCGTCAGTTAGCGAATGTATAAAAATTATTGACTTATCTACTTAAAATAAAATAACGATATTCCCCTAAATAAATAAGTACGTACAAGAATATTACAGTCATCTTACAATGAAAATTATTACTTTTATTGTAAAAAAAAATAAAATTATTAGGAGTTATAAAAATTTTAATGTATTTAAATAATAACATGCGTGAGTTACATAATACACTCCATACTAAAATGAGAATTATTTCCTTTTAGTATAAAAACAAAATCGTTCTCCAAGTATATTTAATGCATTTTGTGAGTCTGGCATTCACAAGTAAATATTAATGCATGTATTACATATGAATATACAGTAAAAGCAAAAATTCTAAATTCTAAAATTTTGTAAGGAAGCCTAAAATAATAATAATATTTAGGAATAAAATGAAACAAACAAACAATTTATATAGAGTTTATATAAATTCTTCTGAGATAGCTACACATTTGACTACTAAATTATGAGAAAAAAAAAATGATCCCACAATCTGTTAAATCATTTTTCATACAAATGCTCATATTTTATAAGAACGTTTAATGTGTTTTTATGTCTATTACAAAATAATATTTCAGATGTGTTTTGTCAATTTACATAAAAAAAAGACCATGATCCATACTAATTTCTTTGCATATATTTAACAAAAATCATGTTGACATTTTTCGATCTATTAAATTAATTCTTATATATTTTGTACTTACCATGGCATTGTTACAAAAGTGTACAATATGTATATTAACATAACCCGAAGATACACATTAATTCGTTCTTTTAAAAGATACAGGGTGATCGCAAATCTTATTTATTTTTCTCAATATAATATCGTCAATCGTACGTATTTTTGTAAACTAATTTTAACTGAAAAACATAAATAAGACCACTTTCTTCACATTGAAAACATTTCATCAAGAGATGAGTTTTTAAATAATAATAATAATAATAATAATAACATGTAGTAACTGTGTTTCATTCCCTAGCGTCAGTTACTATGTTCATTTCTTAAAATTCCTTTGGTATAGCGACTGCTTTGGTATAGCGTATATTTTTTGTTGACATTTTGGGGATACGATTTTCTGAATTTTGTTTTCATTATTAAATATATATATATATGTATGCACGATAAGTTTTTTTTTTCTTTTTGAGGGGGGTGGGGCATCAATTTCTTTTTAATAATAATTTTAAAGTTTTAATGGGTTTTTTTATTTAATATCTTTTGAAGCAATTACACGACTGAACTAATAAATACGACGTTAGCTAGATATTGTCCTAATTAATAAGTGTACCAATTTTTGTTAAAATCTAATAATCTGGACTGAAAATCCGATATATGCAATGACAAACTTTTAGCATTATGTGCTAAATACATACTTAGATAAATAATAATAAAAAAGAATTTTGCACACTCATTCAACTTGATAGATAAAAACTGGTGGTGACGGGATAATCACTGTCTCAAAACAATAGTACGACTTGATGTACTACAAACAAAACAAAATAAATAAATAAATAAATCGATTGTTTTTGTATATATTTGGCACAATTTTAGCTAGTAGTGTAAATAAATATTAGCATTCGAAATTTTACATTTAATTTACGCAAACATTCATTTTTATGCATAAATTTATTTTTAGAAATTGATAAAATAAAATAATTTAAAAATAATAATAAAACTAACCCTAAAAAATTATTAAACTCTTTATAATGTTAACAAATAAAACAATTATTAATATATATATATATATATATATATATTTAAAAAAAATGTTATTTATAAAAATATAAGTTTTTTTTTTTTTTTTTTTTTTTTTTTTTTCCCTTAGAAGTTAAAACAAATATCAAAATATCCTTTCATCTTAAAATAGCTTAATTTAATATATTTCATGCATTTTTAAAAGAAAAATCAATTTACATAATAAATTTTCGTTGCTTTTAGGTAAAATTAAATTTTCATTTAGCAAAGCTTGATAAAGATTTTGAAAGAATTGGGAGTAATTTAATTGAAAATATTGAATAAGATGTTATTACTAGAAATCTAAATTATGAAAACAAATTAAATTTATACTAAACAAAGAATTCCTTTTCTAGCAACTTATATTTAACGATCACAGAATAAAGTTTTATCGCGAGAAAATATCTGATGGTATAAAGATATTTCAGACAATACTATTGATGAAGTTTCACAAAGTGTTTTGTATGTGAATTGAAATTAAAATATATCTAAAGATTATTATGTAAATGTCTTATTAAAAAAAATCATAATATTTAATTTAAAAAAAAAATAGTAATTTCAGCTAATATAGCAAATAATAATATCCAGATGTATAAGAAAATCTATGCATGAAAATTAATTTTTAGAGATAAGTATAAAATCTCCATCACTGACACATTTACTATATATATATATATATATATATATATAAACGAGGGTCACTCTGAAAATTCTGAAAAACAGCTAAACGTTACATGATAAACGAACAAAACCTTAAGAGTATTAAAAATAGCCACCTCCAACATGAATGCACTTTTATAGGCGGATTTTCCAATGATTAAAATTTTCGAGTTATCCATTTCTAGTAATCGATTAAAAAAATCTGTTTAGCCATATTAAACTTATCTCCGGACTGAAAACGACGGCCATGTAATATTTTCTTTACATTAAAAATTAGCCAAAAGTCAAATATAGCAAGATCTGAGAATTAGGGTGGATGTTCAATTACATTGATGTGTTTTTGTTTAACAAATTCGACTGTCAATCTTGCCGTAAAAAAAAAAAAAAAAAAAAAATTAGCGTTATCATGCTGAAGTATGAATTCTCTTACATACACTTTTTGAAGATTTTTTTTAAGACACTTACTGGCGTACAAGTTAGCTATAACTTCTGTCCCTCCAACTTCGTGCCTTTGATATGTTCTGACTGGTGAGAAAACGGCATACTTAACTATTATCATTAAACGTTGTCTTTTCAACATTGCTAGCTGGGGGCAAGGTTTATGATTTATTTATGAGCATTTTTAGACCTCCTTCATTTCGCACCAGACATTTTGTAGATTATTTCTCTTTAATATCTGACAACGATTAAATAAGAAGAAAATCATTTTTCAAATTTCCCGGTAAGAAAAGGAGGCGGTGCTAAATATGCTAGTGAATAAATTATAAAAGTTAGGACTCTGGTTGGGGGTCGTATTTAAAGGCCCATATTTTACTTTCTTGTCGTGTTGAAACGTAAAGGAAACGATACGAACGTTTCATTATGAATTTTCTCTTTGCAATTAATTTTACGATTTTTTTATCTTTTAAGATGTTGACACAGTTTAATTTTTTATATTCTGTTAAATTATGGGGGATCCAAACAAACAAAATTTTTCGTTTGAATACCTTCATGGATATTTTGTCTAGTTACGGATTCAAAGTTGAATTCCTATAGATGACATACACTTTTCTCTGTATTCTTCATACAGAAGAAAATTCTGACTTTCTTCAAAAACTGTAAAATCTCCGAAAACAGTGACATAAAGTGTAGCTTCACTTTCATATGCTAATTTTAGATGTTGAAACCTTTTTTTTTTTTTTTTTTTTTTTTTTTTTTCATGACATAATCTTGTCTTAAACTCATAGAAAATCATATTGTGATAAAACTCTCGAGTCAACTTTGTGAAGTTTGCGTTGCTGCACACTCCATCTTAATTACTTAATTAGATAACTAAATGGTAAGTAAAGAGAGTACGAGACTTGAATTACAAAATAAATAACGAGCTTTTATTTAGAGCCTCATGAAAAGGTGGGCGTTGGACTATATACACATTCAATACCTTTATAAACTTAAAGGGGCAGCCTTCATAAATACTCTAACCAAAAGTAGATAACCATAAATAATCTCAACTGTTTCACTTAACGTCGTTACCTCTCACGACTTCACTCATCTTTCGTTAGTGGGAGGATTCCCTAAACCACTATGCTACTCGACTAACTATCTTCTACTATAGCCGCTCGTTACTAACTATTTTAACCTCCTACCACTTCTACTCTTACCACTAACTCTCCTCTACTACTATGAAAAACATCACCTTTTCTATCAATCTGACTTTATAATATTAACATACCGCAAATTATCATTTAGTTTAGAATATGAACTAACTCCATTAATCAACTGAATCCTAAAATTCTGCACATTCACGTGTTATTCGTAAAGTGCGAACTTCGTTTGTAGCGTTACGTTAACGTAAGATTACATCACAACTTCATTTTTTTTTTTTTTTACTAAAAACTTATTGTACGACTGCTGTATCGCAATTATTGTCATAAATTATGGTCTGCGTCCATAAAACAGTTCAAATTTAAATATTTAACCAATAGTTTTTTAGCACTTATCATATGCCTTCGTCTCAAAAATTTAAAAATTTAAAAATTATCGAAGTATATATATATATATATATAAGTAGTAACATAAAAATAAACATATTTAAAGCTAAATTTTGAAGCATTTATGTATATATATATACATAAATGCTTCAAATTGTAGCTTTAAATATGTTTAATTTTTATCTTATGCTTGTTCATTTGTATTATAAACACTATTTTCTATAAGTTATTGGAGAAACAAGTTCAATGTGTTTCGCATTAAAGTAATTTGACTAATGTTATTATTATTATTATCATTATTATTATTTATAGAATTAGTGTATATTTTCACCACATCAATAAAGATTATTTAAACATTAAAAAAAAGTTCCCGTTGACAGTTAGCGAATATAATTATTGAATCAACTGTTTAAAATGAAAATTTTATATTCTCTAAGTAAGTTTCTTAGTTATTGTATTTCAATCACAATTAAAATTTTTGTTTCTGCTGTTAAAAATTACTTTTATTTTCCTCGATTAAATGAAACTATTAATGTATTATACCATAGCTTACTATTACGAATTAACTCGATTTGGACCTTTTTAATTTAAATTATTATCACTGGATATCTCGGGCTACAATTTTTTTCCTTGTCCTGGAAAAAATTCACGAGTAAATTTATTGTAGTTGTTTCTAGAGCTAACAGATGGCATAACTTATCTTATCTTTTTTCTTATCTTTTTTTTTTTTTTTTTTTTTTTTTTTTTTAATGCACTTTAATTGCTCTTTGGAGAAGGATGATATATTTAATAAAGTTTAATTGTTTGTTTAAGAGAGTCACGGTACCCACTGTATTTTTAAAAAATATCATTCAATCATATAATAGCAGGAGACTTGGCGTTGGAATATTAAAACAGGAATAAACTACTACGTCAGAAACGCCAAAGAAAAATTATTGAGGTGCATACAGCTGTTTCGGTAGCCTAAAGCGTACCGTCATCAGTGCAAAAAAATAATTCTGAATCTGGAGAAGTACTCGTATATATAGGAGAGGGACCGGATTTAGTTCAACCAATAGGATTACGGAACAGGTGGGGAGTGTGGCCAATAGGAATTAAGGAATGTGTAGCTGTGTAAACAGTAGAAAAATTAAGGAAATGTGGACTGAATGTAAAATTTCCAACAATCAGACAAATAGGGAACAGCGAAATCACAATTTACAAGGTTTTTAAAATTTTTATAAATATGAAAATCTTCAAAGAAATCGAGTTCATGAATGGATTTAGGTCTGCAAATTATTTTAGCTGAATTAAATTTAAAATTATGATTTTCCTTCCAGCAATGTTTAGAAATAGCCGATTTATTGGTTTCTTGTTTGCGGACGTAATTCATATGTTCTTTTAGACGAAATTTAAGACTGCGTATAGTTTGGCCAATATATGATAAACCACACTGACAGGATATACTATAAATGCCCCAAGAATTATGCATATCAATAGAATCTTTTAACTGAGAAAAGGTGAGTTTATTGGAAGGCGAAAATATTATTTTAAAATCATATTCTTTGAGAATTTTAGCTATGGTTTGACTGGTTTTAGAAAAATAGGGTAAAACAATACTGATATTAGAAGTGACTGATTTAGTAGACGAAATACGAGGGAGATGTAATTTTTGGATAGCTTTGTCTATAATGGAAGGGTCATAACCTCTGTCAATTGCGATGGCTTTCAGGTATTTAATTTCAGATTTAAATAAAATAGGATTTTAACAAATATTAAGGGCACGGTTTACAAAAGTATAGAAAGCAGCCATTTTTTGGTTAGGTGGGTGACATGAACGCGCATGGGGAGGAAGGGAGACTGCAAAATTTTTACGATAGACAGTGGTTGAAAATCCATTTACAGTGCGAGAGACGAGGGTGTCAAGAAATGGGAGGGAGCCATTATTTTCTATTTCATATGTAAACTGGATATTACTGTCAATTGAATTTAAGGTTTCTAAGACATGGTCAATATTGTGAAGAGATGTGTCAATAAGCGTGAAGGGGTCGTCAACATAACGGGTCCAAAAAGGAAAAGATATTTTCTTAAAAAGCTTGCTTTCGAAATAGTGCATGTAAATGTCTGCGAGAATTGGGGAGAGAGGGGAACCCATGGCTAAACCTTCAGACTGACGATAGAATTTATTTTGGAAAGAAAAAGTGGTTTGTGATAAACAAATGCGGGTAAGAGAAATTAATTCTTGTATTTCAAAAGAGGTGAAATGAAACTCTTTTAATCTATTTTCGAGACAACAGAGGGCGCCACTTATTGGAACATTAGTGAAAAGAGATTTTACATCAAAAGAAACCATAGTGAGATTAGTGTGAGGGCAATTTTGAATATTTTTTGCAAAATTTATGGAATTCTTAACAGTATAACTATTAGCAGCAAGAAGTGGAGCAAAAATTGTGGTGAGAAATTTACCTAGATTATAGGAAGCAGTACCGATATTAGAGACTATTGGACGAAATGGAATATTGGGTTTGTGAACTTTTGGTAAAGCATAAAATCTGGCACAATTAGCAATAGAAGGGATAAGATGGGATTTAGTCGAGTTCAATAATAAGGGGCAAGATTTTATAGCAGATTTAATTTTATTTAATTCTTGGGGAGAGGGGTCACGGGGCAGAGGAATGTATGGGCCATCATTAATTAGTTCGGTAACACTTTCGATGTATTGTTTTTTATCCAATAAAACAATCTGACCACCTTTATCAGCTTTAGTAATGATGATATTTTCATTAGATTTTAATTCCTTCAAGGCGTTTTTTTCTGCAGGGCTGAGATTTGATTTAAAATTTTTAGAGTTGAAATTGGCATTATTAAGGATTAAATGACGAAGATTTTCTTTCTGTTGGTCAGTCAGTCGAGAATTTTTGAAAGCTTTTTCAACCGGTGCAATTAACTGAGGAAAAGAAGGAGGTTTAGAAATGGCAAAATTTGAATTGAATTTGAGAACAGAATATTGACTATTGGAAATATCAGTACTGGAAAGATTAACGATTGCATTTTTATTGACATCAGGTAAGTCGTTCGAATGAATAGCACTCTGTGAATTACGAAGCCGGGTGAATTTATCATGTAATTTAATTGAGTGTTTACGAGAACGGTTGTCACAATGAATCCAGGAATTGTGATCAATCAACATAAAATTAGGACATTCAAAAGCTAACTTTAAGTGGAGAAACAAGAAATCTTTTTCAATTTCGGCGATGTTGGTACGAGTTTCCTTAATAACTGCACGGAGAATATTAAAATGAGACCTGAGTACTGCTTTGTTTACAAAACTGGAACCAGAAATATTGCATTTCAGTTGAATGAATTTAGGGATAATGCGGTGTCTCTTGCATTGTAAAAGAAATTTCAGACGGTTGAGGGCACGAAACTTTTTAGTACGTAGACGGTAGAAATGATTAACTAATTTGCACATTTTGAAAACAAGAGCCATTTTCTTGATTTTCTCATTTATTTTGAGCCATTTTCTTGTTTTCAAAATGTGCAAATTAGTTAATCGTTTCTACCGTCTACGTACTAAAAAGTTTCGTGCCCTCAACCGTCTGAAATTTCTTTTACAATGCAAGAGACACCGCATTATCCCTAAATTCATTCAACTGAAATGCAATATTTCTGGTTCCAGTTTTGTAAACAAAGCAGTACTCAGGTCTCATTTTAATATTCTCCGTGTAGTTATTAAGGAAACTCGTACCAACATCGCCAAAATTGAAAAAGATTTATTGTTTCTCCACTTAAAGTTAGCTTTTGAATGTCCTAATTTTATGTTGATTGATCACAATTCCTGGATTCATTGTGACAACCGTTCTCGTAAACACTCAATTAAATTACATGATAAATTCACCCGGCTTCGTAATTCACAGAGTGCTATTCATTCGAACGACTTACCTGATGTCAATAAAAATGCAATCGTTAATCTTTCCAGTACTGATATTTCCAATAGTCAATATTCTGTTCTCAAATTCAATTCAAATTTTGCCATTTCTAAACCTCCTTCTTTTCCTCAGTTAATTGCACCGGTTGAAAAAGCTTTCAAAAATTCTCGACTGACTGACCAACAGAAAGAAAATCTTCGTCATTTAATCCTTAATAATGCCAATTTCAACTCTAAAAATTTTAAATCAAATCTCAGCCCTGCAGAAAAAAACGCCTTGAAGGAATTAAAATCTAATGAAAATATCATCATTACTAAAGCTGATAAAGGTGGTCAGATTGTTTTATTGGATAAAAAACAATACATCGAAAGTGTTACCGAACTAATTAATGATGGCCCATACATTCCTCTGCCCCGTGACCCCTCTCCCCAAGAATTAAATAAAATTAAATCTGCTATAAAATCTTGCCCCTTATTATTGAACTCGACTAAATCCCATCTTATCCCTTCTATTGCTAATTGTGCCAGATTTTATGCTTTACCAAAAGTTCACAAACCCAATATTCCATTTCGTCCAATAGTCTCTAATATCGGTACTGCTTCCTATAATCTAGGTAAATTTCTCACCACAATTTTTGCTCCACTTCTTGCTGCTAATAGTTATACTGTTAAGAATTCCATAAATTTTGCAAAAAATATTCAAAATTGCCCTCACACTAATCTCACTATGGTTTCTTTTGATGTAAAATCTCTTTTCACTAATGTTCCAATAAGTGGCGCCCTCTGTTGTCTCGAAAATAGATTAAAAGAGTTTCATTTCACCTCTTTTGAAATACAAGAATTAATTTCTCTTACCCGCATTTGTTTATCACAAACCACTTTTTCTTTCCAAAATAAATTCTATCGTCAGTCTGAAGGTTTAGCCATGGGTTCCCCTCTCTCCCCAATTCTCGCAGACATTTACATGCACTATTTCGAAAGCAAGCTTTTTAAGAAAATATCTTTTCCTTTTTGGACCCGTTATGTTGACGACCCCTTCACGCTTATTGACACATCTCTTCACAATATTGACCATGTCTTAGAAACCTTAAATTCAATTGACAGTAATATCCAGTTTACATATGAAATAGAAAATAATGGCTCCCTCCCATTTCTTGACACCCTCGTCTCTCGCACTGTAAATGGATTTTCAACCACTGTCTATCGTAAAAATTTTGCAGTCTCCCTTCCTCCCCATGCGCGTTCATGTCACCCACCTAACCAAAAAATGGCTGCTTTCTATACTTTTGTAAACCGTGCCCTTAATATTTGTTAAAATCCTATTTTATTTAAATCTGAAATTAAATACCTGAAAGCCATCGCAATTGACAGAGGTTATGACCCTTCCATTATAGACAAAGCTATCCAAAAATTACATCTCCCTCGTATTTCGTCTACTAAATCAGTCACTTCTAATATCAGTATTGTTTTACCCTATTTTTCTAAAACCAGTCAAACCATAGCTAAAATTCTCAAAGAATATGATTTTAAAATAATATTTTCGCCTTCCAATAAACTCACCTTTTCTCAGTTAAAAGATTCTATTGATATGCATAATTCTTGGGGCATTTATAGTATATCCTGTCAGTGTGGTTTATCATATATTGGCCAAACTATACGCAGTCTTAAATTTCGTCTAAAAGAACATATGAATTACGTCCGCAAACAAGAAACCAATAAATCGGCTATTTCTAAACATTGCTGGAAGGAAAATCATAATTTTAAATTTAATTCAGCTAAAATAATTTGCAGACCTAAATCCATTCATGAACTCGATTTCTTTGAAGATTTTCATATTTATAAAAATTTTAAAAACCTTGTAAATTGTGATTTCGCTGTTCCCTATTTGTCTGATTGTTTGAAATTTTACATTCAGTCCACATTTCCTTAATTTTTCTACTGTTTACACAGCTACACATTCCTTAATTCCTATTGGCCACACTCCCCACCTGTTCCGTAATCCTATTGGTTGAACTAAATCCGGTCCCTCTCCTATATATACGAGTACTTCTCCAGATTCAGAATTATTTTTTTGCACTGATGACGGTACGCTTTAGGCTACCGAAACAGCTGTATGCACCTCAATAATTTTTCTTTGGCGTTTCTGACGTAGTAGTTTATTCCTGTTTTAATATCATTCAATCAGTAAAAATTCATTTTGAACATGAAAACTGATATTACTCGTAGTATGTTTTTTCGAAGTACATCTAAAATTAGTATTAATATATATATATATATATATATATATATATATATATATATATATATATGATATTTTTGAAAAGCCTATTAAAAATAAATAGATAAGATAGGGGGTTAAAAAGTAATATTAATAATTTATAGAATATCTTTCATATTGAAATAAGAAATTTCCGTATGTGAGTATTTAAGAATATCTTTGACTCATTTCTTGTCTGATTTTCAAAAGTATGCTTCAATGTATTTATTTCCTCTAAAAGCATATTAAAATTACTAATATTTTAATTTATTCTTTTTATAAAATGTTTTTATTAATGCATTTTAATCAATTCTGTTTTGTGGAAAAGCAATGTACGTCGTATATATTTTTTAAAAACATAGTATAATTATTTTTCTTTTAAATAATATTCACCATACAAAATACATTCATTAAAAACTAAATAAATTTTTCCATATATATATACATTTTAAGAGACAAATGAAATTAAAATATTTAAATATATATTTGAAATATTTATTAAAATATTATTCAATACTAATTAATATACTCAACATAAATTAATAAAGCAATATGTACTTTCTAAAATATAAATATATACATTTATTAAAAGATAATTTTTTTCTTAGAAGGCAAACGAACAAATTAACTTACCCTTTCATCTAAAAATTAAATGTGTTTCATTTTCAAAGGAAAAATTAATTTGCATATATATATCCGATGTTTTCAAGCGAAAATAAATTTGCATTTAAAAAGCTTGTTACAGATTTTGAAATATTTGTACGTGATTTATTTCAAAAAGCGCGAGATGAATTCAGTGTTAAAATTCGAAGATATGGAAACAAATTAACATTACACGGTATAAAATTTTCTTTTCTCGTCATTACCTATTTAATTAAAAGAAATATAATTTTAATGAAAATCAGAATTGCTAATGGAATAAATGTATTTCACCTACAATTATTGATGAAGTATGTTATAAAGCTGGGGTGTTTTACAATAGAAACGGAATTTAAATTTATGTGAATATTATTTTAGAAATAATGAAAGTAAAGAAATAAATAATTAGGAATTAGTAAATTAAGATATATTTAAACACCTTTTTTTTTTAAACTAAGATTTGAAATTTGTATTTTTGGGATATTATGGGGTTTTGGCACTTTTGACGCCACCAGTAAAACAAATTTTATGTGGAAGCTTATACTTCCATTTAATATTCCTAAATTAAGCAACATTATATTTGTTCCGTGAAACATATATTCTGATATATATATATATATATATTCTTTTTATTAGGACTGAGGACCTACTAGTCTCAATCTGGGATTTTTGCGTTGTTGTTTTCGATAATTGGACATTTGTCGAAATCATTTTTCGGTAGTTGGACATTTATCGAAATCTAAAATTTATCGAAAATATAATTGAATAATTTGAAAGCGATGTTATAATTGGGAAGAAAAAAGAACTAATAGTCCTCCGTCCTAAACTAAATTCTGCTTTTGCCAGAATTTCATCAAAATCTTTTTTTATTATTATTATTGAAAGAAAAAGAAAAGAAAATTAATAATAATCAGTATCGTTACAAGCGATAGCGAAAAAGTTTTTTTTTATAATAATTTTGAAGTAGGAAATAAAAAGTGCGCGTGAAATAATATGAAATGAAAATAAGTAAAAAAATGAATTTAATGATTTAATGTTTTTGTTTTTGAGGGGCTGCTCATGCATATAAAAAATGCGTATTAAAACGAGTCGAAGAAGGAAGCGAAATAAGTATTGAGTTATATTACGATAAATACGATATATAATATGATATGATATATTAGACCTATCATCCAGGGTTAGTAGGCTTTTTCGTTGAAAGAAACATTTTTTTTTTTTTTTTTTTTAATGGTTTTTTCTATACTTCTTAACTTCGGCGATTAAATGTTTCATTTAAATTTTTCTTTAATGTTTTTCCTAGTGTTCTGCTAAAATTGGGTCGCTAGGACAAACATACATACATTATGTTGCAATTGTCTGTGGAGAGATAAATATATATATATATATATATATATATTAAATTTGTATTTTATAAATGTAAATAAGAAAATATATGATACTGATTTCAGCATATTTTATCTTAATATGTTTGTTTCACATTAAAATAATGTAATAAATTTCCCATTATGTTGTTAATAATTAAAAATATATTAGAAAAAGAGACGAATGCTTAAAAACATTAACATATGTTAGGTGTAAAATTAATATTACAATTTTCGTTATCAATCAGTATAATAAATCAGAATTCAGGAGTATTTGCGTTGTTTATCATTTACGAAAATATTCTTTAAAAAAAATGGACGTGTCATTTATTTACAAACACAAGAACTTCCCCAACTATGTAATGTAACAGCTCCCGTAGTAGACATTTTATGAATATTTTACGCCTATTTTTTGTGCAATTGTCTTCATTTTAAAGACTTATAAATAAATAAATAAATAAATAAAAATAATAATAATAAAGTTTCACGCACTTTTATTAAATCTTCAATTATATGACTGTACTACGAAAATTACTAATTTTAGCGTTTTCATATTTCAAAAATTATAATTTCTAAGAACTTAAATTGAACTAATAGTGGACACAATAAAATCCAGTAGTTGACAAGTTTTTATTCCAGTAGTGGACACTTTTGCAGTTTTTCTGTAAAAGAAGTTGACCAAAAGTCCATATTTCCTAAGGGCTGTTCCAACTTTTAGCATTTTGTCCCCAAATACATATATCCACATTGGGAACCATACTCAGGGTTGAGTAGATTTTACAACGCAGTAGTACTGCGTAATTGACTACAGTCTGATATCACCACTTAGGATGGTCCAGAGACATGCCATCAAAATTTTATTCCTCCCCAGATAGGATGGTTTCTCTGCTTCAATAACTCTTAAAGGTAATATTTTGGATGGGGCAAATTAAAGTTGAAATAAAACCTTTTTGTTATTTCATTCATTTTTTACCTATCATCATTTCCTTTCATTTCGTGATATCATATTGAAATTTTCTTTTACATTATATCTTTTCTATAAACCTTTTATATTTTTAAGTATGGCAAACTTAGTTCTGACTACAAAAAATAATTAATATTTTTTAAGGCGAAATATACTTGATGGAAGGTTAGCTAGGTATATATTTTCGTCCACTAAACGGCTGAAATTAAGATTGAATATAATTAATGTGTCATTAAGTCGCCAACTGGTTATTGTAGACCGTCGACCGTCGCTAATTGGCTATTGGTGACAGTCTGGGGAACTTCGCTAATAGTGTTGTAGAGAATGCCAACACAATTTTAATTCTCTACGAATGAGCAGGCTACCCTGCTTATGTTTCCCGATGATCTGCATGTAGTGTCTTGTTATTAATATGTCAGACCCAATAACAAGGAGAAAACACCATCAGAACCTCGAACATATTGCAGATTAATCTAAAAAAGAAAGCACTGAATTCTTACTTAAATATTGAAATAGAGAGCACAGGTAGTATCTTTCCCTTTTGATATTCTTAATTCTTGTACCAAATTATTGCTGAGAGTCTCAAATATTTTGTAATATATCTCTAGCGTGATTGCAGAGAGAAAACTCGGTTAACTTAAAACTTACTACAAAAAATATTGAAACCACGATTAACTCGAAATTTGGTACAAATATTTAAGAATTCCATGTAACTATACGTATATATTTTGGTGTATGTAACGTATATCTTTTCTGCCTATGAGAACAGAAAGAAATTTCGATTTGTGTACATCGTTTCTTTTAAGTACATTGCTTTAGTTACATTGCTTTTATTATGACGAAATTAATATACATTATTAACATGCTTTATATATTAAACTGTGCATATATAATTAGTATTCAGTTTAAAGAGAAACTTAAAACAAATTTAGTAATTAGCATAATATGTGGTAATTAATGTATGTGAGACTTTCCTTGTGTTATATTGGATAAAATATGCAAATATTCAATGGGAATTAAAGTGTAAGAATATCGTTTCATCTCATATAGAAACATATGTCATAATATATATATATGTATATGTATATAAAGAAAAAAAATAATCTAATTGGTTAAGTTTGTGAACAGGCTATGAATATAGTGCACTCAATTAGTAGTTACGTTTAGTTAAAGCATGTTTTGTCAATACTTTGTGTAATACACTGCACAGATTATATATATGTATATAAATCATTTTTATTCTTTCAAAGGAAATTAGATTTTTTTTTTCATTAAACTCCCTTAATATATTAGCTATAAACATTATTAGTAGTTCCAGCTATACCACTTAATGATACGAAAAGACTGTCTCAAATTTGCATGTATCAAGGGTGAAATTGAGTGGCTTTTAAGTCGTACTACACTACACTATGGGGAACTGGTAACGATCTGCGACTCACCCATAAGTTTGATTTGGAGACATGCCATCACAAATCTGATCCTCCACGAAGCGAATGGATGCCTTGCTTCATTGACCCCCAGAAGAATAATTTGGAATAAATAAAAATAATTCTCAGGTATATTTAACATTTTGCTTACAAAATTTCAAGAAGATTATAGACCAGGAACTATAATTAAAATTGTACTAATGTAACTAAAACGCAACAGAAGCATTTATTTTATCATACTTTTTACAAAATAAATAAATAAATAAAAACTACAAATTAGGATGATAATTTTTTGTGAATTTTTTTTAAGCGAAAATAATAATAATAATTAATTAATTAAATATGTGGACGGCAGATTCATTTATTGCATATTCATGTCGCATAAAATTTATCTAAATAGTTAATCCTTAAATATATAATTTTTACTTCTTCCAAAATGTTGTATTCAACTGTAAGGAACTTTATTACGCTAAAAATGTAGATTTTTCAGAATAGTCAGTTTCTTTTTTTCTTTCTTTTCTTTTCTTTTCTTTTTTTTTTTTTTTTTTTTTTTTTTAATGTAATATGCCAATATATATGTTATATATAGAAAGGATAATGGCAATTTCAAATTGGAATACCAAAAATCATTACCTCTTGCAGAATTGCTACACTAAGTATTTAAGGGTTAAAAATATTTATTACACTTCAAAATTTAATTTAAACTGTATTTTGTAATTTACTATCACTATTTTAATATATTCGTACATTTATACTTCAAAACATGAAGATTTCGTAATTACAGAGTCTATGAATATATAGTGCCTATAATTCCAACATCAGCAATTTAATGACTTTCAAGTTGTGGACCGGTAGTTTCACGCCGCAATAAAGGAAAGTTAAGGCTATCGCCGACGATTTAGAAATCTCTCCTATGTGTTGACCGGAGAAAAACAGTCACAATTTAAATCTACGGAAGGATTGGCTTCTTTTTTGTACTATGATGTTATAGCGCAAAGTTGAAAACTTTACAGTGAATGACTAATTAACGAGCTCCCGGTAACACCCATTCCTTCCTAAAATATTTCATAAAACAATATTGGAAGTGTAACTCTCTAAATACTGGATACAGTTAATGCTGTTTCATGGTCGATGTGCAAAGGGGAATTGAACTCAACCAAGTACTTAAATAAGGAACCCCGAAAAAAAATTTCGGAAAAAAAGTTATAAGGTTGTTTCGAGATCATATGCCGATTCAAGTGAATTCCCATTCTGTTCTTCTTTATATGATTGGGAAAGAATGGGAGTCATTCTTGCTGCAAAAGATCAAAATTGTTATATATTGTCTCCTGACCACCCCTAAGAGTGATTCCAAGACCGTCGCTAATTTCTCAATGTATGGTTTTACTACGACGTTAAAAGACACTAGAAGAAAATGTTAGATTATAAAGAAAATAATGTTTCATAATCTATCCACTTTACCACTTTATCGACTGTTATTTACATACATTGTCTACTTGAAAGAGAAAAAAAAAAAACTCTTAACATTCTTGAATATAAAAGTAGTGCTTTACATTTACTGAATACAAAATTTAAATACATTTCTAAACGATTGATATCTAATTTTCTTTTCTTTTCTTTTTTTTTTATTCGAGCTTTAATAAATTAAATGTTGATTTAAAAAATTACACTTTAGATGTGGAAAAGAGATACACAAAAATGTATCTGATAACTTTCAAACATAGTCTTTCTTTACCGTACTATTTTCGAATTATTTTTAACAAAAAAAAAAGAAAAAAAAAATGTATACTTAGAAATGTTAGTATGTTATCTATGAAATTCATGTCTTGTTACTAATAGCGTAATACATTAAAATTCAGAAGTAATGATTTCAAGTGCACAGCTTTAAAAAATATTTCAAAATTAATTTCCTTTTGAAAATATGAGTAACTGTTGTTTGAAAACTGTTCCTCTTTTCTTTGTGTTCGTCTGTTTTTAATACGATTCTTAGAAAGAACAAAGACTGTGAAGTCTGTTTAGTTGCAGACTCCGTCATATTTAACTAATTAGGTAACTAAATAGGTAATAGAAGACCACGAGATTTAAATGTAAAACAAAATCAGATTTTATTACAAATTGTAATTTAAAGGCAGTAACCTTTTACTAATGAAAAACTCAGATAAAGATCAATTAAATAAATTAAGAGATTATAAAGATTGGCTCTCACCCTTGAGAATTTCTAAGATAACGGAACTTGTGACTGCTCTGACAAAGATGACTCGTCACTACTAGATCCGTACTATGAAGAGGTGATTACGACCCCCTCGCAGCTTAAACTCACTCGGAACTCAACTAAGCATAAACTCCTACAAGTACGATACTCTGCATCATAAACTATCCACAGAACTATCTCCAAGCTTACTGCTCCATCCAACACAACACAACACTAGGATAGCACTCCGCTATTTATTCACAACGAAACCAACTACCTTCAATCGCCTCACTTTCCAAATCTCCAAAAACCTTTCATATTCCTTACTCTACGCAACCTGCGCGAATCTTATTAACCTCTTAGCAAACTCCTGCTTGCGTAAAATCACTCCAACTCAAATTACCGCGCCGTCAACTGTTGGCGTTACATCCTAACACCCGAGCATTACATCACTGGGAGCGCTGGATCCAGACTTATTCTTAAACTGTCGTGCTGCGCTACACTGTAAAAAAAAAAAAAAAAAAAAAAAAAAAAAATTGTAAAATCACGGTATTTGACCGTATAATTTTAGGAGAAATGACCGTTTTGCTACCTAAACGGTCATAATCGGTAAATTAATGTTTTGGAAGCATAATTTAGAAAGTAACTGTATAATTTTACGGGAAATGGCCGTTTTGTTAGCTAAACGGTCGTAGCCCGTAAATTAATGTTTCGAAAGTATAATTTTTTGAATTTTTACTAGAAAAAGCCGTTAATCTACGCAAATTGCTCTTATCTTTCATCAAACCATTTTCTTATGAGAAAATCTCTTCAAATACTATCATTTTAGTGACATCAAGAGATAATTCCATTTTCAAACAGAAACTATGATTGTTGTTTTTACTAATTGAATGTGTTTAACTATGCACGCATGACGCATAGACACATCCATTGGTTTTAATGAGATATTGTTTTCTTAATTTAATTTAAAAAATTTCCATCTGACTGAAACTGAGTAATTGATATTGATGAAATTGATTTTCTTTGTCTGTTAACACGAAAACATTAAAAAGGAAAGCTAAAATGGTTTCTTGATTTGAAGCCAAATTTCTAAAACACAATCTACAACCTAATAATTATTTTATGCACTAAACGCATTTTTTTTATTTTAGATTTTTTTTTTTTTTTTGTAAGCATGCAGCATTCTAATTGCTCTTAACCCTTTAGTTAAGCCTTAGGAAACGGAAAATTTGAATGTTGTTTCCACAATGCATTTTTTACAGTATGCTAAAATAAAGTTTATTTCAATATAAAATGAATATGTAATTAACCATTTGAAGGTAAGTCTTATGATTATTATGTATCATCTTCACTGTTAAAAAACAAAGCTGTTTTATATGAATGTGACCACCAGATATGTACATTACATCATATATAGCCAGTTCTGCTCTCGAAATACTTCAGTCCTTTCTTCATTCAATGGATTTGGATTTTGGGAATAAGGCCGACCGACTGCTATAGGTCCTAGGTCAGAGGGGGAGTGCCCTCCGTGGGGGTATTTCTAAAGAGTCCTAGCCCGAATTTACTCAAGTTTCGAAGAAAACCACGGAAAACTCCAAACGGCTAAGCCGACGAGCGTAACCTGGGATCGAACCCGGCATCTTATGACTACCAGCTTTGAGCGCAGAACCGCTCGGCCACTGGCGGGCTCCCTTCAATTGAATACAGCTTTAAAAATAATCTTCTGCTATTCTAAAAAGTGCATATACGCCTAACACTTCATAAACACAGTTTGAAATCGGCCTATAATGAAAACCTGTTTGGATGAATAAGAATTAGGCTCTAGTTATTTCTTCTTTGCACCCACTACTGAAACCATAAAGATCGAATACCATGAAAAAAATCGTATTAATTGGAGATAGAAATTTTCTGTATTTATGTAAAAGATTTATTATTATTATTCAAAGTTTATTCTGCGTCTCGGTTAATTTTCAGAGATCTCACATAGTTTTCATAATTTTTATTTTGTTTTTGAAAAAGGGTGAGAAATTCTCACCCATTATTTACCTCTAATGAGAACCTTGAAATAAGACTACCTCTTTAGTGCTAGTGTTTACGAATATAAAAGGCCCACCAGCAGCGGAGCGGTTCTGCGCTCAAAGCTGGTAGACGTGAAGTGCCTGGCTCGATCACAGGTTGCGCTTGTCGGCCTAGCCTTTCGGAGTTTTCCGTGGTTTGCTCCGAAACTTGTGTAAATACGGGCTTGGACCCCTGAGAAAGACCCTTCGGAGGGCACTACCCCTCAGGCCTAGAACCTACAGCAGTCAATCGGCCTTATTCCCAAATCCAATCCACTCCGTTTACAAATAAAAATGATTTCGAAAAATAGTTAGATTTTCTTTCACAAAATTCAGTATCGGAGTCTTCATAGGAAAAAAAAAAAAAAAAAACTTTGTTTTTTTAATATGAGAATTGACTGACTTGTCAAATATAGCAAATTTAAATTTTAAGATAGTCTTAAAATAAAATAAATTTTATGCATAGTTTGAACGTTAACAATTTAATCACTGTAAAAAAATTCTGTAAAGAAAAGCACTATTTTAACATAAATACAGCATAGGTTGCTTAAAATTTGTAAAATAATTGAAGATTTGTTACTTCAGATTGTGCTGTAAATCGGTTTAAAAAATTTTCCAGAAGTCTTTTGGTGCGTATGCCAAGATTTATCAACTGGTCAGTTCTGATGCTGATTGTATCTGTTTTTGTAATTAAAAGTTTCTGTGATCCCAACGGCGCGGTTGGCAAAGAGCTTTCCTTTGACACAGGTGATTGTGAGTTCGAATCCCGGGCTACCAAAGACGGTTTGCTTCGCATGAAAATTATTAAGTTAGCTTTTGCGTGTAAAAAAATCAGTACAAAAAACCCTTAACGGGTTAAAAGTTTGTGACGCCGCTACTTTATGGCTATAAGAATTTGAAATATGAGTTTTAAAAATAATGATATCAAATTTTAAGTAACGCTTTGCAATTACTTAAAATATACATAGATTTTCTTATTTGAACATTTGCTTTCTACTTTTATTTATATTTATAATACAAACGTAATATTTTTAGCTTCAAGAGCAGACAGATATATAAAATACACTCACTGATGCTTTTTCATTCACATTTCAAATTCAAAATAACAGTTTTAAAAGGAATGATATAAAAATTCCAGTGGCGCCTCGGTGTTATTTTAAAAGATTTGTTTTTAGATTCCATTAAGATTACTTTATTTTTGTCAAAAAAGTATATTTACTCATTGAAACAGTGCTTTTAATTTTCAAATATACTGTCAAATAATTATACTTTCACTGAGTTTGAATTATAAATTAAAATTATTTATTTCAATAAATTGATTTATCTTTTGCGTCACGCTATCCAAAACTGCAAGTACAATCTGTGTAAATATTTTCTTTACGTCACCCCTTCGCGAATTTTCACTCAGATGGATACTATGATACTATGTTTTGGATAGCGTGACGCAAAAGATAAATCATTTTATTGAAATAAATAATTTAATATATAATGCAAACTCAGTGACAGTATAATTATTTGACAGTATATTTGAAAATTAAAAGCACTGTTTCAATGTGTAAATATACTTTTTTGACAAAAATAAAGTAATCTTAATGGAATCTAAATACAAATCTTTTAAAATAACACCGAGGCGCCACTGGAATTTTTATATCATTCATTTTAAAACTGTTATTTTGAATTTGAAATGTGAATGAAAAAGCATCAGTGAGTGTATTTTATATATCTGTCTGATCTTGAACCTAAAAATATTACGTTTGCATTATAAATATAAATAAAAGTAGAAAGTAAATGATCAAATAAGAAATTCTATGTATATTTTAACTAATTGCAAAGCGTTACTTAAAATTTGATATCATTATTTTTAAGACTCATATTTTAAATTCTTATAGCCATAAAGTAGCGGCGTCACAAACTTTTAATCCGTTAAGGGTTTTTTGTACTGATATCATTACTTTTTAGGGGTTATTCATGAAAAAATTAAAATAAGTCCTTCTGGCTCCTAGGAAGGGTAAACTGATTTATCTTTTATTATGAAGTTGCCACCATTTTTTTTTTCAAAATTGTACAATTGTACAATTTATTAATGGACTTGGTGGATTTCTTAATGAAGGCATGTATATATGGAGTTTTAAGCAAATAGGTTCATAGAACCTTTCTAATGTAAATTTGAAAATTTCAGTGGGTTGGCACAGGGAAACAAGAGGGTAGATTAAGTTGGCAAATGAACATAACAAATACATTTCTGAGATAAATCCACACTACAAATTTAGTTTGAATTAATTCAGTACTTCAAACGTTATCATGCTGACAAATTTTCAAGAAGTCTGCCACTTGGAAACAAAATGGAGAAGCTACGCACTAGAAAAAAATATTGAGTGGGATTCTCAAACTCTTTAAAATAATAAGTGGGAAATTTCAAATTTAAGTTAGAATTACGTAATTTACATTTTGCAAGTTTCTTTTTAGAGAATTACAAATGCAAATTAAACAATAATTAAAATAAATAAATAAATAAATAAATTTAATGTTAAAAATGGAAATTTAGTTATTTTCTTTTCCCTATTGAGGCTAAGCTCAAATATTCACAATTTAAATTTTCGTCAAAAGTGTAGGTAACAATTATTTCATAAAAATATTTGGTGGAAGAAAAATAGTTAAAATATAAATTAAGCTCTACATTTCTATAATTTTAAAAGTAAGATAAAATCATTTGGAGAAAAAAAATTATGGAAAATACAAGTTAGCTAAAGTTAATGCAAGTTAAGTAAAATACAAGTTGAGCTTAAGTTTTATGGAAAATACAAGTTATATATATATTTCTTATTAAAAATTAAAAATCTCTTTTTAAAATACAGTTACAGTTTATTCATATATTTACTTTTCAGACTTTAAAATGATACATATTTTAAATATTAACATAATCAAACTAATTTTTTTATTATTATTTAAAGCAACAATGGCCAGGGGATGAAAGAGGGGACAAAAACGCTGTATATTAAAAAAAAAAAAAAAAAAAAAAACCATAGAATTAAAATTCACGAAAAATTTATCAAATAGCAATTATTGAAAAACATGTCAAAATAAATAAATGACATCTTCACTTTGAAACCCATAATAAATTATTTTAAAATATAATTCTCTCTTTCTTTCTTTCTTTTTTTTAATTAATTAATTTCTGCATGAAAAATTCCATTTCATAAATATATTTACAACTACAATAAGCAAAAAACCCTCCTTAAATTTTAAATAATTATTTCTACATGTTTCTAAGCGTGTGTCATTTTTTTTTAAGAAAAATAAATTAAATATAGGAATGTATATGGTTTTAATATAAGCTACTAGATGGCGCCACTAGATGACCAAATTATTACCTTCATGTTAAACCATATACATTCCAATATTTAAGCTATTTTTCTTAAAAAAAAAAAAAAAAAAAAAAAAGCATTTAATTGCTTAGAAATATGTAGGAATAATTATTTAAAATTAAAGGAGGGTTTTTTGTATATTGTAGTTTTAAATATATTTATGAAATGAAATTTTTCATGCAGAAATTAATTAATTAAAAAAAAAGAAAGAAAGAAAGAGGGAATTATATTTTTTAAATAAATTATTATGGGTTTCAAAGTAAAGATGTTATTTATTTATTTTGACGTGTTTTTCAATAATTGCTATTTGACACATTTTTCATGAATTTTAATTATATTTTCATGGATTTTTTTTTTTTTAATATACAGTGTATTTATCTCCTCTTTCATTCAATAGCCATTATAGCTTTAAATAATAATAATAAAAAAATTAGTTTGATTATGCTAATATTTAAAATATGTATCATTTTAAAGTCTGAAAATTAAATATATGAATAATCTCTAACTGTATTTTAAAAAGAAATATATATATATATATATATATATATTTGCAAAAGTGTATGTTTTAATTTAAATTAAAAACAAAAGATGGCGCCAAAACTCCATTTGCTGTTTTTTTTTGCATCCCCTGTGTGGAAGGATACATGAATAGGAATCGCAAATCATTGAGCTACTAAATAATCGATGTTTATAAATGATTAAAAATTTTTTGCTTTAAAAAATTGTAAATTCATCATTATTATGATAAAATGGAATATCTAAAATTACAAAATACTTCCTTATTTAAAATGTTATTTAAATACTTTTTTGACTAAATATGAAATTTTGAAATCAAAAATATCTTTTTCATAGCAGAAGAGAAAATATATTTAAGTGAATTTGACTTAGTATATATACAATAAATATATAAAAAATGTAATAAAGTATTTTTGCGTTAAAAAAAGGAAAGTTTAAATAATTCATTGACTGCATTCACGTTGGTCAGCCAACCAACGTGCCTTGAAAGTAAGAACCGAATTACGACATTTTCGCCGAATAAAAGCATGCATTTTGGCGGAGTAATATAGTTCTATTTTTAAAGCAACTTTTACAAAAAAACAAGAGTTTTCCTGAAAAAAACAAAAACGTTACTAGATTCAGAAAGATCCCATTAACAACATATATTAATTAAATTAAAATCGTTCGTGCGGTTTTAGAGATATTTTTTCATGAATTTAGTCCATTACATCCTTACAGCCTTACAGCCATCCACCACACATTTTCCCTTTTTGGCTTTAAATTGAGATTCAAATCTCAAAACATACTGCATGTAGAAATGTAAAATTTTCAGGATAGATTTAGACCGAAGATAAAAGTCTATTTTGAAAAGATCAGAACAAAATATGGCATATTTGCTGAGATATTAAGTGTCGGCTTTTACAAATCTCTTTGATGTCAAAATAGCCGTATATATGAGTTCGCAGCGTTCAGTTTGTCCTTCCGCTTGCGTCACTCGAAAAACTGCCATTTTTCATGATAAATAAGTTATTTAGTGTTGTGGATTTCTCCCTGCACACATGTGTAATAATTGAAAGAAACTTTTTTAAAGCATTCGAGAAACTCAAACTTTAAATTTTAATTTTACGGTTAATGCTACTTTTTTTGCAGGTTTGTTGCATGTTTCATCACAACGTAAAATTACTGGCGATATATCATTCATCGTCTAAATGTATTTTTACGGGCTTTGACTGGAATCTCTGCTGCCGGGCTTTGCCCGTAATTTTACTGCAGCATTTTTTACAGTGTACGATTCGCTTTTTCACCGCTTACCTACGGCGACCTACAATTTACTTAACATAAATCCTCACAAGGTAACCTTTAAGCCCATTTGTTAAAAAAAATAAATAAATAAAATAAATAAAAAATAACTTCTGATATGACTTTGCATGTCATAGCATACTTATTCTCTACTGTTATTTCTTACTATATATTTTTATCTTTATAACCATAAAACTAATAACAATATATATATATATATATATATATATATATATATTTTTTTTTTTCAATCTCAAAAACTTTTTATTTTATTTTTTTTTATTTTTTTAACAAATTGCATCATTATGTTTTTTTCATGCTATGTATTAATATTATAAAAGTACACAGTCTACAAAAGTAATGTTACGAAAATTTGATTTGACAATTTTAGCAGTTACATACATTTTTTCATATTCTGAAATCAAAAACGAAGTCAGTTTTTCTCTATCATGTGTACTCTTTTTTTTAAATACAGTGCGTTTACAGGTAGTTTATAATGTGTTTTAAGTTAAAGTTATCATACATTTATGAAGACAGAAGAGCCAACGAAAAATCAAGCAAAAAAAAAAAAAAAAAATCAACATAAAGTCAGCCAAAATTATCAAATCAAAATGTTTACATGTAAATCTGTGTTATCGAAAATTATTACAAAGAATTATTTTTTAAAAATAGTGCGTGCTAATATGTAGAGGCGTGATGGAATTTGTGCTCGTGCACTGTTCATTCGAAACTGCTAAAGTGTTCTATATGGAAAGGCGTTAAAAAAAAAAAAAAAAAAAAAAAAAAAAAAAATTAAAAATAAAAACAAATAAAATAAAAATCCTTGAATCGCTTTGAGCTCCTATTTCGCATAGCAATATCTCCTTTTCAGTACGCTCAGGCGAAATCAATAATACGCGAAAAAATTACATGAAGTTTTACACTTTCCTTGGATTTATTAGATGGGATTTTTTTTTTTTTTTTGTCTTTCCAAATCATAAATGCATTTCCTATTCACAGCTTAAATTTCTTAATTTTCTGAGTCACTTGTGGTGTAACATTTAACGTTTAGCTTTTAAATTGATTTTAAATTGATAAGTTTTATTTCACCGCCTACCCGCTTTGGAAAAAAGCAAAATTCTATTGTCATTTCAACTATACTGTTGAAACGACGATTAAATCCTTTTGAGGGAAACAAACAACAACAAAAAAATAAAAGAACTACGTATGCGAATGGAGTCTTATGTTTATTGCATAATCCCTTCATACTTTATACGCAAAAATTGTATAATAAAGTAATTTTAAATAATGAGTGTGTTGCAGTAATTAAAACAGTCCAATAGATATCTGGGATTATCGAGGCAGTCAGAAGATAAAAAATTTATAATAGAAAAATAAATAAATAATTATAATTTTTTTAAATTTGTAAATAATAAGTGTATTGCAGAAAATAAAAGAGTTCGATGAATATCTAGTCGCGGCAATCAGAAGGTTAAAAACTTATAATAGAGACTAAAAATAAATAAATAATTATTATTTTATTAAATTTGTAAATAACGTTTATTTGTTTGAAAATTTTAAAAGTATAATACTCTTCAAGATTATGCAATAATAGATTTTTTTTAATAATACACATAAATAATGGTGTTTTGTTTATTTTTCCACAGGTGAAATAATTCTAAGATAACTGAATCCTTAAAATCGTATAAAAAGAAAGAATAAACAATTTTATTGAACAACTAATGTAAAAACATGTTATTTCTCTAAATACATGAAAAAATAGAAAGTAAATACAATTAAATGATACGAAAATCTATTTAACTAATAAATTTTAATATAATTCCTAAATAAATCTGTTTTGTAACGTAACGATTAATTTATATACGTTAAACTAATTATATACATCTTTTTTCCCTGATATATGAATATTTCTTAGACTAATATATCATTTATATAACATTGATTCTATGCTCCCTTTAAACATGGTTATTGATTTCTCTTACATATAAATTAATAGACAACTTTTGACAGAATATATATCAATCTGACAGCAGGTCAACTAACAAATGACACAAACATTTTCAGTAACATATTCTAATTTGCGATATCAAGAGAAATCGATATAATGATGAATAGTAATTGAAAACTTATATCAGTTTGTGTCATTACGTAAAATGTAGATGCGTGAAATATATTTATTTGTAAATTTAGTTGACATATGTGAAATCGATACAGAAATAATATTAAAAACTGTTAAACAAATAATTAAGAAAAATAAACTTAAATCACCATTTATTAAGTTCTTTCTGTTTAAGATAATGATTTATTGTTAATATTGATTTACTGAATTTGTCATTAAAATATATATATATATTAATAATAATAATAAACACATATTAAGTAATGCATTGATAGGAATTAACGACTGATTCAATCAAATAAATTTTAAATATATTCAAAGTGTATATTTTATGTCTACTTTTTTTTTTTTTTTTTTACTATGTAGTATTTTGGCTAAGAAAACAACGTATATAAAAAACTAAATAACTAAATATTAAAAAATAAAAATAAAAATAAATATTTATTAAATCGTATTATATGTTCGTTTTAGATACCTTGCTGTTAAAATGAAACATAACTTGAACCAAGCAATTCAAAACATCAGAACTTACAGTATTGTAATGCATTTATTGTATACAGTTTAACTTACACTGTTAAAAATTTCAACAGAAAACTCTGTGTAATGTATTATCTTATGTCTTACGTAAAATTACAGAGAAAAATAAACGTAGATGCCAAAAACACTTATTTTATACATTCATTTTAATAATAAATATTAATTTAATTAATTATTGGTGACAAGGTATTTCGGACATAGAATGCTATTTCCAAAGTAGAAACAGTCATTTTTAATTATAATTAAAAAAATAAGTAATACAATTAGGTAAAAATACAGAATAAAGATTGTGGAATCTCAAATTATTCACTTTTAACTAAGAATTACTGTAAATTTACAGAGACTCTGGATAATTTTTTACATTAAATTTACAGAAATTTTTAACACTGTACACTATTGTAAACGATAAGTATAAATAAATGAATATAAATTTGTATGAGATAGGGAAAAAAAAAAGAAACGTTTTTCTATTTATAGTATTTTGTATTTCAATACACAGTAGTATCGCTCGATAGTCAAAACTCGACCAATATTTTAAATAAGCATATTAGTAATAAATGTAGAAATTCAAAATTTCTATGCAAACAATATTCTTACACTATATCCTAAAACTAAATAAGTAAATATAAACACTAGATATGATTAATATCCTAGAAATGTATATAAAGATTGATTGAAAATGAAGGTGTAGTCATGTGTAAATGTATCAATTACTCTTTTATTCACATTGGCATGTAAAGGCAAAATAATTTTAGTGAATACAGTTGCTAAATTACGCAACACCTAACGACGTGTAATGTAATTTTTTCTCGAGAACATTCGACGATTTCCGATTAGATAGGTCCGAATTTTCTCGGGAGAATTAGTTACGGGTTTCCAAAACTATTTCGATACTTTCTCAATAGAATAAGATTGGTTACAGTTGTTATTGAATTTCACCATGATTATCTTCTTTGAATATAAAACGAAAGAAGAATATTTTCTAAGCTATCTTTAATAAAATAATGCTATTACATAATAGTTTAAAATAATACTGCTGCAGTTCTATATAACAGCTATTTAATATTTTTTATATATGTACGTGTTTTATATAATTTTGTTGCGACACTTTTTAAATAGTAATTTTTAAGTATTATTATTACAACGCTTATTTTAAAATATTGGTATGGAAATCATAAAATGTATAATTATGTAAGATTCCGTATTTTGAAATTTTTTATCATATATATATATATATATATATATAAGCAAAATAAGATGAAAATTTAATACATAAACACACGAGGGCCTTAATCAGAGGAGCTCCTCCATGTAAGAAAAGGAGTATGAGAAGTTTCTGACGATACGATGGTAATTTAACCAAAAAACACGTTTCTAGCCTCCAACTTCTCACACATGAAAGCAAGACCATACAGCAAACGAATTTTAATTAAAACAAGGCATAAAAAGCAATTAAATTCTGAAATCAAGCACAAAATATAATACATCAATATAAAATACAAGAATATAAATACTACAAGAATATATAAATACATACATGGACAAACTGGAATAGTCATTAGAATATGGAAAATTGAAAACCACCCCCCATTATAAATACAGGACCCGTTTCAGCTAGTAGGAGCAATTACCAGCACTGTTTATTGAAAAATTCCTATATAAAAAAAAGTACACTTCATAGGGTTTTGTTAAATAAATCCTTATCGAATTGTGTTCTTACACTGACTAATAACAAAATTCGATAAGGATTTATTTAACAAAACCGTATGAAGTGTTTTTTATTATATATATATATATATATATATATATATATATATATATATATATATAGGAATATTTGCTAGCGTTTGGACATTCTTGTTACCGACTGTTTTTAACAGTGTACAGTCGGTAACAAAAGTGTCCGAACACTAGCAAAAATTCCCATGTAAAAAAAGTACACTTCATACGGTTTTGTTAAGTAAATCCTTATCGAATCGTGTTCTCACAAGAATAGGATTCGACAAGGATTTGTTTAACAAAACTGTTTGAAGTGTACATTTTTTAAATAGGAATTTATGCTAGTGTTCGGACACTTTTGTTACCGACTGTACAATACCAGGAATAAAGAAAAACTTATTTTATTTTTTCATAAAATGTTACCTATTTATTATTTTTTTTTAACTTAAGAAGTACTTAAAAAAAAATAATAATAATTTTCTATATTTATAGACATTTGTACTAAATGTATGACCGTTAAATCAAAATTCTGTAATTTTTTCTTACTTTTTTTTACATTCAAAGTATATTTCATTTAAAATTTTCGTAACGCGTTTTTTTGTTGAACCTGACATAAATAACTAATAGTTACGTTCCATATCAGAATTGCTTCATGTATAAAAATACATCTCCTGATTTTTTTTTTTTTTTTTTAATAAGTGCAAACGATTATCGACATCTGTCTGAAAAACTTTTCAAAATCAGTCCACGTTCGCTAAATATTTGCCATCTTACTCCATTCGATAACATTTGTTGAATCAACAAACACGTAAATCTTGTGGATCAGTTTATTATAATATGATAAAATAAACGGTTTATATCGTTAATTTTAAGATATTTACCCAGTTCATAAAAATACCTATGCTAATGTTAAATAGATTATTATTATTATTATTGTTATTTACTTTTTTTATACCAAGAAGGCACAATGAATCTGTCATTTAAAGTTTTCAGCCCAAGTCCACTTTTTTATAATATTTTTATTTCACAGCATTTGTATAGTTCATAATACACTCTTAAAATAATAGTTCAAATTTTACCAAAAAATGGTGTGAATTAGAGAAATTTACATATCACAAATATTTTGGTACTATATTTCACCATTTAGTAGTACTTACTACTAAATATATTATTTTCAATTAAATTTAAAATTTCACTTTTTTTTTTTCTGATAAAATATAGGATTATTTTTAACAACCCATATAACCATCTTTAATTTTATCTAAAGTAAATTAAAGAGCATTATATCAAGCCTAACAAAAATTCTAATATATTTATATAATGAAAAATTACTTATCCTAGAGATTCATTTTTTAAATCATAAACTAAGAAATAATGAACACTCTCGCGACAACTGACGCAGATTCACGTCATTTGAAAATATAAAACTCCACCAGTGGGCGTTTCTTTTACAATTTGTATGTTATTTGTTTCTTAAAAATATTCAAAATATTCATATTTGTACAATCAATGCACTATGGATACAAATACTTTGATTAGATAGAATATAATTATAATTCATATATCCATTTATAATATGAATGTGATTACAGAAATTTTGTTCTGAAAATTTGTAACTGATGAGAATAACGCCCAGAGGAGGACCTTACTGTGTCAAAATGACAAAAACATGCGGTCGCGAAAATGTTAAGAATGATTTCTCATACTAATTTGGAGGTAAATTAAATTTTAATATATTAATTAATAAGAATTAAAATAAAAGTTTCTGGGTGTATGGGCGTATGTTAATTTAATTAAACCTCGTAATTTTTATATTCAGGTTGTTGAATCTGAATTTTCGTAAAATTCTGAAAATATTCAAAATTTTGCTTCATATGTCATTATAAATTACAGAAAATAATTATTTTCTTATGGTTGTACGTATTCCTGCCAAAGATTAAATTTTTTACCCATCTAAATAAAAGTTTAACAAGTCCGCACTCTCATATATGTGTGCACGTATGTTACATGTTACTACATTGTTAAAAAAAATGCAAATTTGCTGCAAATTATTCTCTGAAATTTTAGAAAATGTCGTTAATTATACGGAAAAATTACGTTGACAAAACTTTTTTATTTTTTTTTTCTGGCAGGAATTTCTGGCAGCAAATTTTTTTTTAACAGTGTAGAAAAGAATATATATACAGAAAGAAAGAAAAATAAGAAAACATATAGAAAAAAGAAAATGTGTTTGTTTTAAATAATAATTTTTGCATTGTTTCTATAACCTGCAGAAATGTATTTTTTAAAGAAAAAAAATATGATAGGAATTTTGAAAATATTTTTATGCATTAACTTCAGGGGGAAAAATTCCGTGTTAAAGAATAAACTCTTCCATACGTCAAAGACTCAGGATTATCCATAGACCTGTCAGTGATAAATGAGATTTTGATGAAGGAAGAATTATGTAAGATTGATTGATTGTATGGAGATTATAATGCCTTAGATTAATAAAGTTCCATCATAAGTACATTTTTAAACCTCCAGACTGTACAGTTGGTATAAACGAGAAATAAAGCATAAAACATTTCTACAGAATGTTGTCTTGCTTTAGACACATTCCACTACACTGTAAAAAAAAATGTCTTATTTGCTGCCAGAAATTCTCTGTAATTTGAGAGAAAACGTTCTGATAACGTACTTTTTTCGTAAATTACGCGTATTTTTCCAAATTACAGAGAATTTCAGGCAACAAAGAGTACATATTTTTTTACAGTGTACGGGCGTCTGCCAGAAAATATTTATTATTAAAGTGTAGTGTATATATATATATATATATATATGTGTGTGTGTGTGTATGTAATCTTTATCTTTAAGTCTGTATACCGTAAATATGTATATATATATTAATACATTGCGCTGCAAATTAAAAATGTTTCTAATGCAAAAAATATAATTTTTCGATAATACTTATATTAAAGTAATACTTAGAAATACCTTACACAAAGAATGAAAAACAAAATGATAAGGGGGATGTGTAACATAAAATTGGGAATATCAAAACAAATATTTCTAAGTGAATTCAGGGTATTTGCAGTAAGTTCAGAAAATCAAAAGAAATTTCTCAGAAAAAATCATCTTTCGTCATATTTTCTCTTTGTGACACAGATAAAATGTAAACACAACTTTTCTTAAAGTAATATACTGTAAATCTAAAGAAGAAAAAATCACGAAATTTCTATTATAAGGATATGGATATTTTTATTTTTATTTAATAATATTATTATTATTATTATTATAGAAATGGAAGAAATTAAATTTTCTGGTATTATCTTACAAAATATTTAGATTCTTTTTCTCTCTATTTTAAAAATAGTATATAATATTTTTATTATTTTTGTAGCACATTAAATTTTCGACATTTAATATGGAACAACTGTAAATAACATACATTAGTTAGCTAAAATGTATTACAAAATTTTAGATTATTCTTAACTTGTGAAGATATTAAGTTCTATAATTCATCTCTTGGGTATATATTTATTTATTCGTTTATTTTTTTATTATAAGTTCATTTTGATAGCAGTTTGCTTCATAAAATTGTTAAAGAAAAACAAAAAATAAATAAATAAATAAATAAATCTACAAAATCTGTTGCTATAAAACTATTAAAAACTTTCTATGAATAAACCCATTAAAAGGCAGCTAAAAATCTACAAGGATTCGGAACAGAAAAAAGTATAGGTAATGAAGCTCTTTATCTGCAGATTATTTATTTATTTATTATTATTATTTTTTTTTTTCAGTGCACCAAACTGTACTTTTCTGCATATTCTATGTTCTCAGTATATTCAGATTATCTTCATTTAGTTAATAAATTTTCTGCAGCTATTTACTTATTTACTTTTTTGTTTAGTTTTATTTTATTTTATTTTATTTTATTTTTAGCTGGTAAGAGAGCTTTTGAGGAAAAAAAAAACTAGCTCACACCTAGCTCAATTCTCATGATAATTAACCGTGCCAAATCAACAATTTACATCATAATCGTATTGCCATAAATGTTACTTGCAACCAAACTCGCTTACCGAAGAAGCCTTAAATTACTGTGTAGGATATGTACGAATACAATGAGACTCGTCAGAATAAACTTTCCTTAATTTTAGATTTACCTTCGTATTGCCTATTTATATTAGTATTATAGCAACGTTCTTCATATTTAGCAGCAAAATCAACCACATGTTATACAAATTATATAACTACTAGCAAACCCATGCGAAAATTTCGCACTTTCCTTATTTTCTTTTTTGCCTTTAAAATTTGAAACTTATAAATATTATACCAATTTCCCCACCAAATTCAAATATTAATTTACTAGAAACCAAATTATTATTAAATCCAAATTAATAATGGGCAATAGTGAAAGAAAAATCATTCAAAGAAAGGTTTCTAAATAAAATTCATGGTTGACAATCCAGTTTTCTTACTTCCGCAGGCAGTACGGTTTTAGTGTAGGATTCCATGACGCCTTTTAAAATTTTGTCACTCTGTTGGCGAAGGCTTTTCATTTATTTGTTTTGGTACATTTTTTTTTTGTTAAAAAAAAAAAAAAAAAAAAAAAAAAAAAAAAAAAAATTATATTTTGATTGCGATTTTTTTATAATTGCGTTTTTAATCAATTTATGATAATAATTCATATATTTTCAAAGTATTGCATATATATCTTTAAAATATTGCTATGTTTAAAATGACGCTTACAAAGATTCCGAAAAAGCAACTGTTAAAAATACATTTTTCCATAAAATAATCTCAGTGGACGAATGTCGTCATTTTTTCTTATTAGATCATTAAAATGAATATGCGTGTTTGAATATTGTCCATTTATAAACAACGAGATATATAAAGTAGAGTGATAAATGATAACCCTTGAGAAGGTCCAATATGAGTCATATGACATGCTCACTTTGTACCTGCGTATTCGGTGGTTCCCTTGGTAACAACTTATTTTCAGTAAATTTCTATGGCAACGGTTTGGAGATTGTTCTTCGCATAGTCATAACCGCCAATATTTTTGTTTACTTACGTAGTTTAATATTCTTTTGTTATAAATCATTTAACCGACAAAATGCTTAAAAATAGTTGAAAAATTATTATTTGTTGTTAAATTTAGCTCCTTAAAAGTTTAAATTTTCTTTTATAAACACTTTTCAACTTTGTTGGGAAACGATGAAAAAAAAAGGTATTTTTTATTCATTAAAATGTGAAATATGTTTAAAATTATTTTTAAAACAATTTATTTCGGTCATAAGACTGTCATGTTACCTAATAGTAATGATAATTTGTCGAACTGATATTTGAAATGCCAAAGTAGCGATAAAGGGCCAAACACAGCAACCTATAGGAGCATGTCACGTGATTCATCTTGAACCGGGGAAAGCTAATCCTTCATCCATTGAATCAGCACTCTAATATATATATCTCGTGGTTTATAAATATTATTTTTTATTCTCGTGTAATTTTTTTTTTTTTTTTTTGTATCAATATCGTATATTTTCTAAAAAATATAATCGAAATTGGTGCATGTTAGAGAAATATTATATAGGTTTTGTAGTGACCTTTGTTAACTGATTACATTGTTATTCAGAGAATGTCATATTTGTCACTTTTCTTTTAGCGTATACTAAAATAAGTATACTTTTAAATACATACTTAAGTATATACAAAATAGTGTTTCTAAAACTATTATTATTGTTCCATAGCTTATTCATAATAATTTAAATAAAAATATATCCTAAAAAAGAATGGTAATCATTTAAAAACTAGTATGTTCTGGTCACCACAAGACTTTCTTCTATATTTCCCTATACAAATTCACTCAGTAACAATATTAAAAAAAAAAAAAAAAAAACATGCGCATTTTTTTTCTAGTTAACTACTACTATTATTAATTTTACAATCACAGGTTAAGAATAATTCTCATTATGTACATTTATACGAAATTTTGTCCTATACTGCCATGTTAAAAATTTAGAAAAAATACGTTCACAACGCCACCTGTTGAGCGATTAATCCCCAGATTTAATCAGCACCATTATATGTCAGGGGCCAACTAAATACCAAGTTTGGTTAAATTTCGTTAAAAAAAAAAAAAAAAAAAAAAAAAGAAGAAAAAGAAAAAGAAGAAAGAAAGAAAAAAATATATGGAATTTTTTTCTAAGTTTTTTATTTATTTATTTTTATTTTTTTCGTTAAAAGTAAAAAAAAAAAAAAAAAAAATCTATAACTTTGTTTTAAATTATCACAGATTCATAGTTCAACCATTCGTTTTAAAGGTATTCACGAGACTTTTCGAATGATACCCATCTTGAAAATTTACTCCCCTCGGGGGGAGACTTCCCCTCAGGGGGGTGGCGAGGCTCCTACACATACAAAAAAATTTTCCCCGTTGACTATCTCTATTATAAATAATTCTTGTAAATTTCATAAGGAGTACTAAAAAATAATTCTCTTTATGCATATTTATATAAAATTTTGTTCTATATCACCATATTAAAAATTTAGAAAAAGCGGGATGGTAACGCAACCTGTAAAACAATTTTTACCAAAAGTTGATAGGCACTAATTTATGTCAAGGTACAACTACATACCAATTTGTATGAAATTCTGTGCAGTAGTTCCCGAGATACAGTTGCCACAAAATTTTGTCACACACACACAGACAGACTGACAGACAGACATTTCCTAAAAATAGTCAAATCGTGGTCTAAAGCTCTCAAAACGAGTAAATCCATCAAAAAACCGAGGTCGAAAATTTTTACGAATCCAATACTTTCTTCTATTGAATATAGAAGAAAGTAAAAATGAATTTTGCAATTTTCTGAATTTTATTTAAGAAACCAATTTAGTGCATGCTTATCAATTTTAAATCACAATGAAAATTTTATTCCCAAACAAACAGTGCTGTTTAACTGATAAAAATGATGAATTGTCATGAATGTTGTTTGTGTCCCGTAATGTTTTTTGGTTGTTTCTTTCTCTCTTTCTTTTTTTTCTTTTTTTTTTTTTTTTTTTTTAATAACTGAATTTTGCATAATGTGATTTATCTTTAAATCTGTCAGTGTGTCTAGAGAAAATAGAACTGAAATAACATTTATTTGGATGTAAAGAATCTTGAAAGATAATTATATTGGTATAAGAATTCAATTTTTTAAATTTAATGTGTAGGAATAAGTAAATTATTCTGGAATAAAATAATTATAAAGGGAAATTGGAAAAGTTCGTGAAGTGTTTTAGGTTAATAATAATAATAATAATAATAATAATAATAATAAAAAGACATTTATAAATATATGCAATGTATATGTAAAATTATATAATTTGAATTAATGTCTTAGTTCCAAAAAAGAATAAGCTGCAATTATCCACTAAAAAGAAAAAGAAAAACTATATAACAAGAAATTTCTAGCAACAAAATTGTCAGAATATATTTGTAAACTCGAAAAAAATATAAATAAAACAGTGATAGAATTTTTTTGCAACAGAAGACAAAACACAATACATAATATATATATTTATTTTTCCTATTGATCATACTGAAAAAAATGAGGTTACTAAAATTCTTTAGTTATATCAGCTAGGATATAAACTAGATTCCACTACATAACAGATGAAGCTGATATCTCTCAGACACAAAAATACGTAATGTACTGTTACGTATCACTACTTAAATTAATCTTGTAAATATTTAATTATATCACTTTTGAATACTGTCATCGTTTTCGATAAAACAAACATGTTGGACTAATTATAATTTTTTTTTTTTTTTTTTTAATCACGAATCATAATTGACAGCAATTTGTTTATGTGATTTCGGAATAGTGCCAATATTTATCGCAACATTGTACAATTTCTTGAATATATTTTAGAAGTAAAACCAACATTGACTTTTTATAAAATACTGCAGCTAAATTTTGCAATCTGTAAGATTTAAGAAATAGATATTTTTTTCTTATTTCTTTAAAAAAAATATTTGTTATGACTTAATATAAAATACCGCTTTAATTAATTTACATATAATTCAAATACATTTTTTACACTTAATAATTATATATATATATATATATATATATTTTTTTTTTTTTTTTACTTAAAAAAATATACATATATATTAAGGAAAAAAAAGGATGAGGCATTTTTAAAAGATGGGATATACAAATTTCCATCACACTTAATATATATATATATATATATATATATATATATATATATATATATATATATTTTAAGTGTGATGGAAATTTGTATATTCCATCTTTTAAAAATTGCCTCATCCTTTTTTTTTTTCATTTTTTTTTTTTTTTTTTTTTCAACGAATGTATATTCTATGAATGTATATCCTAAATTCAATTGGTTGGTTTATGTAAGCAATATCTCCTTCACACAAAAGCGTATGTCAAATAAAAATGGTTCTAAATTAATTTTGAAAAATTTCACTGTGAAAAATGGTTTCTCAAAAATGAGCAAAAAATTTTTCAAAATCACTAAGAAACAAATATACTTAAACATGAAAATCAAATGCACTTATTTTTGAGTATATTGACATGCTCGAAAATATGAGGATTCTTTGTGGCCAACCTCATTTTTCAGCATGTCAATATACTCAAAAATGAGTACATGGGATTTTCAAATGTAAGTATATCTGTGACGGAGCTGATTTGAAAAAATTTTGCTAATTTCTGAGAAACCATTTTTATCAGTGTTATAAAAGTATTCATGTTCAGATTTTCTTATTTTACTCTTTAATTTATAATCTTTATTATATTCAAATGCAATGTCAGTTAAAATTACGCAAAGGACACATAAAATAATTAACATATTTTTATTCACAATATCAAATTTTTATAACAAAATAATATTACATGTGTCTATGTAAAGTTGCTAAAAATATATGCCCATTGAGAAGGGATACTATTATTCATTTACGCCATTCCAAGTAAATAATATTTTTTCATAAACGTGTCTGTATAGACAGGCAGTAGGAAAAAATAATAGAAATTTCGATTTTAAACTATTTTTTTTTTAATAATAGATAAAAAGAAAAATTCTTGACAAATTAACATAAAACTTCATGATTATAAAGAACATACCTTAAACATTTTAGCAACAGTGATACAGTGATGCCAGATTGAGGATTTTGCCCCATTTTGGGGATTTTTGAGGCCTCTGGGGACAATTTTGGGGACCAAATGTTTGTGGCGACTTTTTGGGGAATTCTAAAATTTTTGGGGCAGATCTGGGGAGTTCTTCAAATTTTAGTCAATGTTGGCAACGTAATGGTTTATCCCTATGACTAGAGACTTTCAATAGCTTTATTGTTATTTGGGGAATTTTTTTCAAAAATTGCCTTCATTTGGGGAAAAATCGGAGCTTAAATCATAGAAAAATCT
Source organism: Salticus scenicus (assembly GCA_963930645.1). NCBI lineage: Eukaryota > Metazoa > Arthropoda > Arachnida > Araneae > Salticidae > Salticus > Salticus scenicus. The sequence goes on along the minus strand of OZ005659.1, from coordinate 158,782,434 downwards.
GCTTGTTTTTTTAAAATATATTTTCCCTTTTTAGTAGAAATCAAGTTGGGGAATATTTCGAAAAAAAAAAAAAAAAAAAAAAAAAAAAACTCTTATTTGGGAAAATTTGAAGACCTGTTTGCGGAAATAATTTTAGACCATCTGGCATCACTGCAGTGATATCCCCTAGATAAAAGGGGGCAGTTAACAAATAAAAGCACAAAAAAATTCAGATCCCACTGTGTAAAATAATTTATAAAATGAGCGGTTGCTCTAGCATATGATTACAATGATTTTTTTAGTTTTCAGTATGCATTTGTATGAGAATTTCATGTATATACAGAGAGATTTACAGATGGATGACAAAATATTATGAAGACTTCCGTATTTAGAGGTTTTGTTGAATATCTAGAAAAAATAATAATAATAGGTTATTTTGAAACTTGATAGGTGTATAGGCTACAATATATTTTAGCATAGGTTATGTTTCGAGGTCAAAAATGTATCAAGTATGTAAATAAAGAAGAATTAATGTTTTGAAGAATCCTGTAATATTTAATAATTAAAACGTGTTCCAACCGTAACCTGTGAATATGAGCTTATTTCGAATACCTACATACCTTTGTGCGTCAGTAGAACGTACATTTTTGAAGATATAAAGATTACAATAAAAAAAAAAAAATCAAAATGCTTTCTGCGTTTTTTTCTTTATAACATTCTGAATTCCACAACATTCTGGGTAAAACCTGTCATGGAAATATCAGCAACAAAAATACAAGTCCCTCTAATAATTTTCATTTCCACATATGAGCGAGAGAAAAAAAAAAAACTATTTCAATCAACTTATTACATCTACGGCTTATTAGAAAGCATTTAATATTGCCTCACTCATAAATTAATTTAGTAATGCTTTCTAAAAAACACATGAGAATTGGCAATTTCAGTATGTAAGATTTTAATAATACGCTCACGTATCATGTCCCTCAGTTGCGCTTAATCTCCTTCTCATTAATATTCTAGTAGGAGTTATTGTGATGTGGTTAATTTAAGGTTCATCAACTAATAATACCAGGCGCCTATATTATAGTAACGATTGATTGGAGCATATAAATGATTCTATCATCTCTAAATTTCCTATATCATAACTTATTAAAATAACTCTTGATTATCTTCTAGTATTCACTCAAAATAAGAGGGTGCATATATATATATATTATTATTATTATTATTATTTTGTAATCAATTATACACCAGAGAATTGCCTTTATGAATAATACTATTGGAGATTTCTAATTTGATAAATATATATTTCAGTAATACCTTATGTACATGTCAATGTTCCTGCTCTAAAGTTTAGCAAGATTTCCAAATTATCAGTTTTTTTTTTTCTTTTTTTCAATTAAAAACTTATCTCTAAACGAAATTCTTCTAAGCACTGGGCATATAAATACCAGGGTCTCCCTTATAAATTTCAGTGAAAATTACAGTACGCCAATAATTTGGGGGTTGCACAGTGGTCGGAATTTCAAAAAAGCTGGCCAAAAGTCGAAAAATTTAGGCGCGCTTTTAGACGTAAGTACCGCGGAAATACCTTCAGAGGGAGCCACTGAATGAAACTGTGAGGTGGAAAATTTATTCTATCTACATATTTCTAAGTGTAGGCTGGCGGAAAACGTGACAATTTTTTCTTTTTAATTGTTAATGCATTTTAACAGTTAAACAAATAGTGTTTCTCGGAAAATTTCGCAACAACAACATTCAACAAAATATGGCCGACAATTGTGGAGGTTAGTAGATAATATTTATGCTGTATTCCTATTTTTTTCCATCAAGTGATCTCCTGAGCAGCGGCTTTTTGAAGTTAACCTCAATTATAACATAACCAAAAGTTTCAAAGTATTGAAACTTTTTTATATCGCAAGATCCCGCATTGATTCAAAGTGGAGAGTGTTAAGGGATGTCCATTTTATTCAGACGTTAAAGAATTGGGTGCCCCCACCTGCCCCTGTATGTGTAAAAGCGTTTTAACTTTTTAATTTAATTTTTACTTTTTAATTTAATTTTTTAATTTTTTGGACTTTGGTCTGCCATATCGGATCCGCCATCTTGTTTTTGAGTGCAAGATCACTTTTTTTTATAAAAACTGATATCAAATTTGAATTTAGCGCCCTCAAAAACCCTTAAATGTGAAAATTATCCTTCATCTATCAATTTTTTGATTTTTGATCCGCCATATTGGATTCGCCATCTCATTTTTGAGTGTAATATCACTTTTTTTATGAAAACTAACGTCAAATTTGAATTCAGTGCCCTCAAAAACCCCTTAATGTAAGAATTATCCATCTTATATTAATTTTTTAATTTTTTGTCTGCCATATTGGATCCGCCATCTTGTTTTTGAGTTTGCCTTTGAAGTTTTCAAAAAAACAATGTCAGATTCGAATTCAGCGACCTCGAAAACATATATATACATCACAATTTCACTTGTTTTCTTTAATTTCGACTTTTGGCCAGCTTTTTTCAAATTCCGACCACTGTGGGCTGGCAACAAATTAAGAAATGTAATGTTTGCGATCACACTGTATCATTATGTAAAGAAAATGAACTGTAAAATTAGGATATATTAATATATATCCAGTAAAATTTCAGGATAAATTTTAGTGACGATAGCTTTAAAAAAAAAAAAAAAAAATATATATATATATATATATATATATATATATATAAGCAGTTATTTTAAAACTCCTGCACCCACCCCCAATCCTAAAAAAGAAACAGGTTTTTTTTTTTTTTTTTTTTTTTTTTAAATACATATATGCAAAGTTTTAAATGAAAAATATTGCCACTTTCAGATGTATTGAAAAAAAAACTTTTGCAATGTTATACTGCAATGTTATACTGTACTTGGGGGTTCGTGAGTTGTCCGAGAATGAAAGGCCAAACGTACAAAAATTCAGTAATTTATTCACAGAAAGTTCCAGAAAAATACAGGTCTATAAACCAAGTATCAGCTTCAATTCGACCAGTAAACACAGCTTAAACAACAGCTGTCAATAGCAAATCCACAGTACAATCTGTATAGCAATAACACTTAAAGCAAGTCTCTTTCGAAGAGGCTCAATGCAAGCTGACCGACTCTGATCACACACTGAACTGAACTAACTCTCTAACTGCCGTCGCGAGAAGCGCTCCTTATATACTGTTCCATGGAATCCAGATTTTTCGAGAAAATTCAAGAAAGTGGTCAACCAATCAACTTACAGCTTCCATATTTGGTATATCCCAAATAAGGATTTTCTCGCCAAGGTCGCCAAAAAATCGCCAAGGTGGGAAAAAGTCGCCAAATTTGGCGCCAAATCCATTACCTGCCTTAGGGCTTTTTAATGCGTTTTTAAGGGAAATTAAGGCTATTTCAACGCTAAAACGACTAGAAATGCACAAAATTAGCACTTTATCAACTTACTAAGCCTCTTTGAAAGAATTTATACAAAAATAAACACAATTATTTACAATTTTGTAACACTGCCCCCCTCCCAAGGACTGCACGTCCCGTGCAGTGCAAACCTTGGTCAAGAGGCGAAACTAACCAAATTTACACAATCTAAAATACAAAAACTAAGTTGCATATAACGACAAAATACAAACAAAAATCAAGTGAGAAATATTTACAAAATTCACAAATATGTACAAGTATTTATATGCAAATATTTACATTACGCATGCGCAAATTTTACCAGTATTCACATTTTAAATTTTAATATTACCGTTAATTGTGGTACTTGGCTAGCATGTTATAGTGCACCACCTTCGGTTTGGATGAAGGTGTTTTTGTGATCCGCACTACTACTACATCATTCAGCCTTTTTAAGACTGTGTATGGTCCGTCCCAGTTGCACTGTAACTTGGGAGGGAGTCCTTTGCGACGAACAGGATTCCAGAACCAGACCTTCTCTCCTTCCTGGAACTCATGTTGCGTAGCCTTTAGATCGTACCTTGTCTTCATTTTCTCCGTTGCAATGTGAATGCGCTCCCGAGCAAAGTTGTGTACGTCCTCAAATCGTGTCTGGAGATCTTGGATGTACTCCTCGGGCGATGAAGGCGCATCGGGTGGACAACCAAACAGAAGATCACATGGGAGACGAAGTTCACGTCCAAACAGCATCTGGGCTGGAGTATAGCCGGTGGTTTCATGGACAGCACTTCGATAAGCCAGCAGGAACAATGGCAACTTCAAGTCCCATTCTTGCTGGTTCCTTGATACTAGAAGAGAGAGGTTATTCAGGATGGTACGATTGAACCTCTCGACCATGCCGTCCGACTGGGGATGTAAGGGTGTTGTCCGGGTTTTGTCTATGCCGAGTAGTTGACACAGTCCTTTGAAAACATCAGAGGTAAAGTTCCTACCTTGGTCGGTATGAAGTTGTAGGGGCGTGCCGTACCTTGACACCCATTGCTGCACTAGGACCTCTGCGACTGTGCATGCCTCTTGATTGGGAATGGGATATGCCTCAGGCCACTTGGTGAAATAGTCCATCACGACGAGGATGTATTTATTTCCACTGGAGGTCCGTGGCAAAGGACCCAAGATGTCGATTGCAATCCGTTCAAATGGTGCTCCCACGTGTCAAGGCCATGGTGCTTTTTACAATTTCATTTATTTACTTCTGAGTGGCAACAGAGGTATTTTTATTTTTTGGTTTGTGTTCGAATGTAAAAATGGTCCGATGCAAAAAGTTTGAATTCTGTGATGTTTTTCCCTTTTGAATAAACCTTTTTTTCTGAGTTTGCATTTACAGTCCTTTGATATGCTGATAGCATAATAGATATTCTTTATTAAAAAAGGAATAACGTAAAATTTTTGGTACCCTCGGCGGGACTGTAAATGCACAGTTAATTGTGAATATGGCTAATTTAGAAAATTTGAAAAAGGCTAAAAAGGCTGAAAGAGCCGCTTTCTCGAAAGCATATAATAAAGTTGAAGAATGGATAGCCTCACAAGATGTTGACCTTGCGGAACTGGAATCCGAATTAAGTGTTTTTAAATCGAAAGTTGATCGCCTGGAAGTAACGCATGCAAGTATTCTTGAAGTTCTCTCTGAAAAAGAATTTGACACAGAATTTGAAATAATTGAGGATTATCGAGATAAAGCAATAAGAATTGAAACAAAAGTAAGAAGAATAATTGATACTCATCAAACTGTAAGTACTGCTTTTAGTCCAATTCAGAGTGAATCTGTTATTGTTAATTCTGTAGAAAATATTAATGAGAAAAGAAGGTTTAAATTACCTAGAATAGAATTACGACGGTTTGATGGTAATGTTAAAGAATGGCTTTATTTTTGGAGCCAATTTGAAAAAATTCATAACGATTCTACTATTGTTAATTCTGATAAATTTCAGTATCTATTACAAGCTACTGTTGAAGGATCACGAGCTAGAGAGGTTATTGAAAGTTTTCCGCCAACTGGCGATAATTATATAAAAGCAATTGATTGTTTGAAAACCCGTTTCGGTCGTGATGAATTACAAATTGAAATTTATATTAGAGAATTGTTAAAATTAGTTTTGAAGAATGCCAATTCAAACTTTTGTTCAAACAATTTATGTGTACTGTATGATAATCTCGAACAGCAAATTCGTGCACTGGAAACACTTGGTGTTACAACTGATAAATGTGCAGCATTACTTTATCCTTTGGTTGAATCATGTATGCCTGAAGATTTCCTTAGAGCTTGGCAGAGAAGCTCACATTTTGATCATGGTAATGATCCAAAAAAAAGGCTTGACAGTTTGTTAGCCTTTTTAAAAACGGAAGTAGAATCTGAGGAAAGAATTAACTTAGCTATGGCTGGTTTTGATTTGAATGATTCTTCTTGTAAAGGGAATAAAGAGATCAGAGGGAAAATTTGTTCTGCTGCTAGTTTGTTAACTACTAATGCACGTGCAGAGAAGTTGTGCACTTTCTGCAACGGAAAACATGAATCGACGAATTGCTTTAAAGCACGAAAAATGTCATATAATGAAAAAATAAAAATTTTAAAGGATAAAGGTTATTGTTTTAGATGTTTAAAAGTTGGCCATAAGGCAGAAAAATGCCGATGTTTTGTGAAATGTACTATTTGTAACCGAACACATTTTGCTATTATGTGTACAGAATCAAACAAAAGTGTAAATAAGTCTACATAAAATAATCCGGAAAAGGAAATTATAGAGCAGAATAAATCTGTGAATTTGGCAACCATATCCAAATCTCCCCAAGTTTTGCTGCAAACTTTGAAAGTTAATTTAAAATATAAGAACAGTACTTTAGTCGTGAGAGCACTGTATGATTCCGGATCTCAAAAATCGTACGTTAGAAGAGAAATAGCATCTAAATTAAATTTGAAACCTCTGCGTCAGCAACGTTTGTCTCATTCACTTTTTGGAGGTGAAAAGAGCAACAACGAACTTCATAATGTATATAAAATTGAACTTGGAAGCTGAAATGGAAATTTTTACTGCAATTTTGATGTAGTTGATCAAGAAACTATATGCAATGATGTTCCATCTGTTTCGTGTGGCCCATGGGTTGATGAATTAAGATCTATGAATATACACATTTTTGATACAGAAGATAATTCGGGTCCAATTGATGTTCTCATTGGAGCAGATGTTGCTGGTAGACTTTTTACTGGAAAGAGAAAAGTTCTATCTAGTGGGCTAGTAGCTGTAGAATCCTATCTAGGATGGACACTTATGGGAAAAACCAATTCACATTCTGTTAAAGAAGATGCTGCTATGACGGTAATTTCATTGTTTGTTAGAGAAGCAACTATTTCCGATCTTTTTAGTTTGGAAGTTTTAGGAATCAGGGATCCTGTCGAAATGAAGAGCAAAAAAGAAAACGAGCATTTGACCAAGCTATATTTTGAAGAAACATTAAGAATTAATGAAGATGGAAGATATGAAATTGCTCTTCCATGGAAAGAAGATCATCTTCCCCTACCCACCAATAAAGAACTAGCCATGAAAAGATTAATAACATCGACTAGAAAATTACATCAAGAAAATTTGTACATAGCTTATGATAATGTGTTTAAGGAATGGGCTTCATTAGGTATAATTGAAGATGACCCAATCCAATCCTCATCTCACCCTTTTGAACATTACTTACCTCATAGACCTGTTGTGAAACAACATGGAACTACGAAATTGCGTCCAGTTTTTGATGCATCTGCAAGATAAGTCGAATCACCGTCATTGAATCAATGTTTAGAATCTGGACCTAACTTATTAGAATTAATCCCTGATCTCCTTCTTAGATTTAGAGAACATAAATATGGAATCGTTGCTGACATCGAAAAAGCATTTCTACAGATAAGTGTACGACCAGAAGATAGAAATTACCTTAAGTTTTTTTGGTGGAATGAAAAAGAAAATAACGATCCTAAGATAATGCGGCATTCTCGTGTGGTGTTTGGTGTGAAAAGTAGCCCTTTTCTTTTAGGAGCTGTGTTAGAGCATCATTTGAAAAAATATCTGAATAATTCAAAATATAATCAAAAATATGTTGAGATTATTCTTCGAAGTTTTTATGTAGATGATCTAGTTACAAGTTTAAATAACAAATCAGATATATTACCATTTGTTGAACAGTCTCGTCATATTTTGACTGAAGGAAAATTCAATTTAAGAGGATGGAAGTATACAGGAGATGAGGATTCAGAACAGATTACTTCTGTTTTAGGATTGCTTTGGAATCGCAGAGAAGACGAACTGAAGATCAATTTGGATTGGTTGAATACATACAGACTTGAAATTGTATCGAAGAGAGTAATTCTTTCTGTTACGCAAAGAGTTTTTGACCCAATTGGGTTTTTATGCCCTGTCCTCTTAGTTCCCAAGCTAATATTACAAAAAATGTGGAAAGACAATATCCCGTGGGATAAGGAAGTTGAAGATAGTATGAGACAAGAATTTGTAAGGTGGTTTGAAGGTTTGAATATCTTGAAGAATTTGACTATTGTTCGTTGTTTTTTTCCTGATGTAACAAGTCAATATAGCATTAGCATTCATACGTTTTGCGGTGCTAGTCAATTTGCTTACGCAGCAGCTGTTTTCATTCGCATCGAATATGCTGATGTCTATGTAACTCTTTTGGCAGCGAAATCAAGGGTTGCCCCAGTTAAACCCATCACTATTCCTCGTCTCGAATTACTAGCTGCAACGGTGGGAGCTCGATTATGTAAATCCGTACTCAGTGCACTCCAGTGGGAAGGTATTGAACAACATTTCTGGACAGACTCAACTACTGTATTGAGCTGGATTCAGCGTGAAGAAAATTGGGCTGTTTTTGTCAATAATAGAATACGAGAGATCAGAAAATTAACTGATTCTACCCTTTGGAAACATCTTCCTGGAGCTCAAAATCCAGCCGACTTGCCTTCAAGGGGGTGCTCTGCCCAACAACTCTCAGACAGTAAATGGTGGGAGGGACCTACTTGGCTTCGAGAAACTAAAGATAAATGGCCTGTCACCAAACCCATTTTCGATGAACAAGCTATTCTAAAAGAAAGAAGAAAAACGAGCCCAACGTCCAATAGCATGCCTATCATTTGTTTTTTGAATCAAACTGAAAATGATAAATTCAGCAATAAAAAACATGAAGAAGAAGAGTATTTGAATAGAAATAGTTCAGGTTGGTACTATTTTTACTTTTCGAGTTATGATAAAATGCTAAGAATGGTTGCCTGGATGAAAAGATTCGTTTTCAACTGCAGAAATTCAACTTCACGAATCACTGGTGAGTTATCATATAGAGAAATAAAATGTGCAGAACTAAAGATAATCAAGATGATACAAGACGAATATTTTGCTTCTGACGTCAATACGAAAAAACTGAGTTCTTTAAAAACTAGAAGTGGGAGAGTGGTTAAACCTCCTCTAAAATTGGACTTATAAAACTTCATTTAATTTCTGAACTTTAAAATTGTTGTGAAAGTCCTTGAAATATCAAGTAGAAATGTGTTGTTTTATTGTATTTTGAAATTTTCATTTTATTATTTGTTTTGTTATATAGTTAAGTTGCCTTCCGCCAACTTAAGGTGGGAGGATGTCAAGGCCATGGTGCTTTTTACAATTTCATTTATTTACTTCTGAGTGGCAACAGAGGTATTTTTATTTTTTGGTTTGTGTTCGAATGTAAAAATGGTCCGATGCAAAAAGTTTGAATTCTGTGATGTTTTTCCCTTTTGAATAAACCTTTTTTTCTGAGTTTGCATTTACAGTCCTTTGATATGCTGATAGCATAATAGATATTCTTTATTAAAAAAGGAATAACGTAAAACACGTTATACCGTTGCAGTCTTCCTCGACTTCGTTTCTGCGGGCCTTTACGTGCCGCACAAGCATCACAGGATTTACACCATTTCTCCACATCCTCCTTTGCCTTGCACCAATAGAAGCGTTCCCGAACTTTCTGCAGAGTCTTCATTACCCCAAAATGGCCTCCGGTAGAGCTACTATGCAGTTGTTCTAAAGCATCTGGAATTTTTGATCTTGGTAATACAATCTGCCATCTGAAGCTTTTCCCATCATCAGATTCCCACTTTCTGTATAATACGCCGTTTCTGATATGAAGAGAGTCCCAAAGTGCCCAATAACTTTTCGTAATGGGACTAAATCTGGAAATATCCTGCCAGGTAGGTCTGTTCCTGGTCGTCTCCTTCAGCTGTAATATTGGCTTTACGTCAGGATCTTCCATCTGGGCTTTTCTAAATTCTTCGTCACTCCATGGGTCGGGATCTTGTTCTGATGGTGTTGAGACAGTAACTTGGCGAGCAACTGGCTGTATTCTTTGGGGTCTATCTTTGGCTTTAGAGCTGTATTTATGATCTTCAGATGGAGGCTTCCGAAAGAATGCATCTGAATTTTCCCGAAGAGCTCCTTCTGGGTGGCATACTTCAGAGACATTCTTGGTTGGTTCTCTAGGTGTTCTTACTGGGCAGCTTCGTTTGATATGCCCGTCTTTTCCACAGCCCCAGAATTTAGTTGTTGGAGTCTTCCCTTCTTTCTTCCTCTCAAGAATGCGTAGTCTTCCATTAATTTCTGCAATCATTTCCCGAATCTCTTTAAGATCATCTTGAGAGCCGTTCACTTTGTCTGCTGTGCTGTTCTGGCGATGTTTATAGGAGGCTTGTTGGGCTGTCTCGAGCTTTAAGGCATACACCAAGGCTGACTCCACATCCTTCACGCCGGAGAGTCTGAGGGCTTGTTGAATATCTGGATCTCCGACAGCATCAATGAAATATTCCAAAGCCAGATCATTACGTGTTTCAGGATGACAGTCTGAGAAAGCCAAATGTGAAAGCCTCTGGATGTTTGATGCCAGTTCTTGTAAGCTTTCCCCTGGTCTCTGACGACGGGAGCTTAGCTGGAGTCGCCTATATTCTTTGGACCATTTCGCTCCAAAACGTAGCTCTAGTGCTCTGGTTACAGCTTCGAAGTCATATCGCTGTTCCTTCGAAAGGGTCTCCAGAATATCTGCGGCGTCGCCCCGCAACGACCCTACCAGATGAGCCGTCTTTGCAACAGAGTCCCAGCCGTTAGCTTCAGCTACGATGGAAAACTGGGTCTTATATACATGCGAGGAGGAACTGCCATCGTAAGTAGATAGCTTAATAAATTCCTGATTCTGGATTCTTCTCTCTTTCTATTCAGTTTCCTGGGGCATGGATTCTAACTTTTCTTCCACTTTTCTCTCCAGATCTTCTTCTACTCTCTTCAGTTTACCTTTTATCTCTGAAAACCTTCCTTTGAGTTCCCGATCAAAATTTTCTTTAACTTTCTCCTCGAAAGTCCGTTCTATTTTCGTAACATTCTCTTCAACCTTCATAAAATTTTCTTCTATCTTCATAGCTTTCTCTTCAACCTTCATAACATTTTCTTCTATCTTCATAGCTTACTCTTCAAAACTTTCTTCTATTTTCAAAACTTTCTCTTCTATTCCATCTATTCTACTTCCCATATCCGATAATTTACTTTCGATTGATTCTTTCACCGTTGAAAGCTCTCTCTTCATCTCATCTTGATTAGATTTAATTTCTTCCTGAACTTCACCCATAGTGTCTTTCATTTCCTTCATTTCTTCAGTCAAGCCGTCTTTCAATTCTTTCTGTCCGGCTTTCATTTCATTCATCTCTTGACTCAGGCTATCTTTCATCTCAGTCATCTGGGTAGCTAAGCTTTCTAGAAGTTTTTTTCATCATTTGCTCCATAGCTCTCGTTATCACCATTCACAGACAAATCTCGCTTCTGACACCAGAAATGTTGCGTACATGGGGGTTCGTGAGTTGTCCGAGAATGAAAGGCCAAACGTACAAAAATTCAGTAATTTATTCACAGAAAGTTCCAGAAAAATACAGGTCTATAAACCAAGTATCAGCTTCAATTCGACCAGTAAACACAGCTTAAACAACAGCTGTCAATAGCAAATCCACAGTACAAACTGTATAGCAATAACACTTAAAGCAAGTCTCTTTTGAAGAGGCTCAATGCAAGCTGACCGACTCTGATCACACACTGAACTGAACTAACTCTCTAACTGCCTTGGCGAGAAGCCCTCCTTATATACTGTTCCATGGAATCCAGATTTTTCGAGAAAATTCAAGAAAGTGGTCAACCAATCAACTTACAGCTTCCATATTTGGTATATCCCTAATAAGGATTTTCTCGCCAAGGTCGCCAAAAAAGTCGCCAAGGTGGGTAAAAGTCGCCAAATCTGGCGCCAAATCCATTACCTGCCTTATTGGGGCTTTTTAATGCGTTTTTAAGGGAAATTAAGGCTATTTGAACGCTAAAACGACTAGAAATGCGCAAAATTAGCACTTTATCAACTTACTAAGCCTCTTTGAAAGAATTTATACAAAAATAAACACAATTATTTACAATTTTGTAACAATATATATATATATATATATATATATATAAGCATGTATTTTAAAACTCCTACCCCCCCCCCCCCCCAATCCTTAAAAAGAAACAGTTTTTTTTTTTTTTTTTTTTTTTTTTTTAATACATATATGCAAAGTTTTTAACGAAAAATATTGCCACTTTCAGATGTATTGAAAAAAAAAAACTTTTGCAATGTTATACTGCAATCGGAATACAAATATCTGAAATATTTCATGAAATATGAACCTTTTTATAAAACGCGTTTTCACTGCGTATGGGCGATCGATTTTTTTTTTTTTTTTTGCTTAACTTAATAGCCAAATGTTCATCTCTTACCACAAGCATTGTAAAATATCATTGAAATTGAGAACGTACAAAATTGTACGGAAAAAAAGAGAGCAGTTTTTCAGTTATTGGCCGAAGTTGATTTTCTTTCCAGGGGCGATTCACAAACTGACTTTTTTTGCAAGTCAATAGAGGATTATGCTGAATTACATAAATATACTGAATGCTTTAAATACGTATAAGTAATAAAAAATCAAAAGAGAATAGTCGTGAATGTTATAATAAATTTTATTTTATGGTTTAAATCCTAACAAAATATTGAGTTTAATAATGAATAAAGAAATAGTCATAAATTGCTTATTAATAAAAAACAAAAGTAATAAAAATGAAGATTTATTTAGCTTTATTTATGTATTCAAGCTTTTAATAAAAATATATAGATACTTTATTATATGCTGTTGTACAAAGAACTAAAATATTTTGGTGTAGCACTCACACAATTTTTTCTTATCCGGCATTATTTACAAATTCAGTTAAACATATGATGTACAGTGTCAGAATATTTCTACTGCATTTTAAAAACACCACACTTCGCTATTTCTCAATTCTCCAGATACGATTAAGTTTTTCTAAACATATATTAAAAATAAGCGCCTTAATGTAACAAAATTGCAGCAGTATTTGTTAATTTGTATGACTATATTTTTGCTTCGAAAAATATGGCACACCCCCTAGGCATGAAATTAACCCATTACCTGCTGGTGTTGCGTTCACGCAACACTAGAAATAATTGCATTTAACAGTTAACCAAAAACGATATTTTATATTAACCATTGTTTTTAAGTAAGATAATAGTAGATGTTTACTTTATTAAAAAAAATTTGATCTGAAAAGTAATTATACGTTTAAAAAGGAATTTCAAACTTGAAGCATTTTTCAAACCAAAATTTTTGAAAATTTTCATATTTGAATGAGCTTACATAACTTGTAAAAAAATATTTTTCTTAATAAAATAATTACTTTTGAAGCCGTCTGTAGTTTTTGCTGTTTTATGCTCCCTCAAGAAAATCTCAGTAAACATTTATTTGTATTTATTTTATATTCTTATTCCGCTGATGTTGTACAAATACAACACTCTATTTTAGTAAAGTAAGTCCAATTTTCAAAATTTTATTTTAAACTATTGTTATATATGATCAAAACAATGAGTGTTACTGTTTGTATTTAAAAAAAATCACTATTTCAAGTTTTGGCAGTTAATGGGTTAACAAGGCTTTCTACGGTGAACACAGGTAATTTCCCACCTTCTGACTGAAGTTACTGAAGGGGTTTTGCCTTTGAAGAATACTTCCATGTCCCGACTTCTCTTCCGTTGTGTTACCGAAGATTTTCTATTGAATACAGGTTAGATGACTGACCGTCCAAAACTTTCATTTTTTTTAGCAGGAAACCAATTTATTACCATTTTGACACGTGCTTATGCTATTGAGACATCCATCCACGAGGCAACTTTTTCCGACTAAAAGGCAACGTATCATCTTCTAAAATGTTTTCATAAATATTTTGATCCATAATACCATCTATGCGTATAAGTGCTATGACGTCATCATAATTGAGTTTCCCCCCCAGATCATTACTGATTAGTTTGAGTGCTTCACTGTCGAACGTGGGTACTGGGGATCTATTTTGGTGCCTTTTGGATGAAAAATATGCTATATCTGTCATTTTCCTATTTTTTTTTTTTTTTTTTTTTTTTTTTTTTTAAGAAATCTAAGATTTCGTCATGGAAGAGCAATTTGTTTTTCAAGAATTTTTATTTTATTTATTTATTTTTTAAATTTATTCATTCACGACGACTAATTGGATTCTTAACGTGAATGAAAGTACAGGGTAAGTCAAAATGAATATAGCGATTACAAACGGCTATAAGTATTTAATGGAAAAGAACTTAACGATACGATTAACACAGAATGTAGACGGAATTCCAGAATTTTGTATACATACGTCATAGATGTTCTATGGGACTTCCCTTGGTCATACAATCAACATTTAGACGGTTGTCCATTTCACGCCATAAATTCTGAAGCATGTCTGCAGTAACCGACGCAAGCGCATTACAAATGCATACTTTGAGACTCTGCGATTTTTATCTGTGGTTTTATGTGAAAGAAAACTAAATATATGTCTGTGCTTCCCATGCCCAAAACAATTAAAAAACTCAAAGTGCGCATTTGTAATGCGCTTTCGTCAGTGACTGAACAAATACTTCAGAATGTATGGTGTAAAATGGTCTACCGCCTAGACGTTGTGGGTAAGACCAAGGGAAGTCACATAGAACATCTATGACTATACAAAATTTTGAAGTTCCATCTACATTATGTGTTAATCTTATCGATAAATTCTTTTCCATTAAATAGTTATAGCCGTTTGTAATCGGTATATTCATTTTGACTTACCCTGCATATTAAAATACGTAAAAAGTTCAATGATAACAAATCAATGATCATAAATTCATCATAATTCTTTAAAAGAAAATATAAATACTTAGAACAGAGTTAAAAAAAAAAAAAAATTTAAATACGGTTTAAATCAAATTAAATTTCTAAAAGGAAATGGTATATATGATAAATCAAATAATGCAATTAAATTAGTTATCTGCTTGAAAGAAAAATAAAATAAAAATATAAGAATATAAAGTCGTTGATTTAGTATATTCCAGCAGTTTTAAGAGGCATAAATCAGTCATTTTCATAACAAATTTGTTAGAAAATGTTTTTATTAGGTTAAAAATCTTAACAATATTTAAAATTGTTAAAAAATAAACTTGAATTATACAACTTCTATGCTTTATATCAAAATTACAGCAAATAAAATTGAATAAAATCCGAAGTCACAAAAATATGTACTAACATCCCCACAATTCCCCACAAAAAAAAAAAAAAAAAAGAACTAAAAGTATTTTCTAAATAATCTGTGATAAAATAATAATAATAATATTAATAATAATAATAATAATAATCTTCTGAATAATATCGTAATATTCCAAAACAATTACCGCAACGAAGGGAACAGTGCAGATGTTTACACAGCTATGACAAAAGAAAAATTAAAAATAGAATCGAAGAACATAAAGAACAGCACTTACTAAAACTAATCAAAAACAAAACTTAAAAACAATTTAATAATCCCCGTTAATTTGGAAGGTCAGTAACTAATATGTCCTCAAATGTTAAGCCATGGAGATATTGGCCAAAAAGCAAACATGGAATGACGTGGAACAAACAAACTCTGATACTAGATGGTGCTATCTCTTGAAAGGAAGCAAGAATGAAAAATCAAATCTTACTAGTAATTATTACGTTGATTCATCCCTGGAACAAAGCATTCGAAATAAATCATTATATATTTGTATATTTTTTTTATTTATAAGTACTTTCTATTATTAGATTTTCATAATAATTCATGTAGCATTTTTTTTTCTTTTCATTACTATAATATTTTTTATACTAAATATAAATTGCTAAGTTTATGCATTTAACTTATTTTCATATTACATTTATCATTCTTAAAATATATTATGAAATATAAATTCGTTATTTATGAAACTTCAATTAACATTGTGTTTAAAAAATGACAAGTAAACAAAACTGATATAAAAAAAAAATAATAATGGAATTCAAGAATTTGTTGTCTCTTCGTAGGAAATCAGTTTTTATAATACTCTGTGAATTACCATATGTCTAGGTCTTGGTTTAAATAAAATGCTGTTTTCAAAAGAAAATATATATGTATATATATATATATATATAATCCAAAATGAAATGTTGATGTTTTTCATAATATGATTTATTGTTATAGCTGTCATTGTTTCTAGAGAAAGTGAAAATCGAATAAAAATTCCTATTGATGTATAGCAACTTATTGGATTTTGAAGAAAGAGGAAAAGTGATTTACACGAACGAAAATTTCCTTTTTTCATGTCATGTATAGAAAAGGAGATTTTTTTTTCCATCAGGGAATATTCATAAAAGAAACTTTCACTCTTCGTGAAATGTATTAAACTAATAAAAACTGGAATAAGAGGCTGCCTATAAAAACTCCTTTAAACAAAGTAATTTTAGGAAAATGAATTATATAACTTTAAATTAAATAACATGCGTATTGTTATTCTTTCAGAAAAAAAAGAAAAAAAGAAAGAAAGAAGGAAAAAGAAATTACATGTCTCATTAAATAAAAACCGTTAATCTTTAATTCAAAGACGCTTTAAAAGCAGAATGATAAACTTATTTTTTGTTTTTTAAACAGAATAAATCTTCTCTCTACTGACAAATTCTCAGACAATACTTGTTTTCATTTTTCTATATAGAGAAGGAGAATGTGCATTTTCCTTTAGAGTGTTTACCACACTCGCTTCTGGTAATTAACTTCATTTGTCACCATCATCATGTCCAACACGGTTGAAGTCTATAAGCCTGTTCCGGCCTCAATCCGCCTTTTACGTGGTCTTCCTCTATCTCTTCTTCGCATTGGCCTATATTTTAGAGCTGCCTTTGGTATACGGTTATTTGGCATTCGTTTCAAATGTTCATTCCACTTATTTCTGTAATTTATTATAGTATGTGTTATTGGCTTAGTTTTTAGTTCCTTCCTGATGTCATATTTCTTATTTTATCCATTATAGAACAACCTGTCACACTCCTTAGAAATTTCATCTCTGAAGATTGTAAATCTCTTTCATCACTCTTTTTGAGCGTCCATGTCTCGCTTCCAGATAGAAGAGTTGATATCGCCATTGTCTTGAAAA
The DNA here is from genome assembly GCA_963930645.1 of Salticus scenicus. Taxonomy (NCBI): domain Eukaryota; kingdom Metazoa; phylum Arthropoda; class Arachnida; order Araneae; family Salticidae; genus Salticus; species Salticus scenicus. Next base: position 158,765,435 of record OZ005659.1, on the reverse strand, counting down.
AAGTTTATTCTGGTATCTTTTCTTGTATTCTTAATGTTCTTCTTATAGTCCCGGAGATGTATTGGAACTTACACTGCGTAAAAAAATAGAAGGACATTCGATTTTCGTAAATTATTTTCTGTATTTTTATCCTGACTATTAGATTTTTATCCAGACTTTCTTTAACAAAATTTTCTTTAATTTCACGTAAAAATGAAATCTCTACTACTAATGCTAATCAGTGGATAGTAGAAAAACTAGTACTCATGATTTCAAGAGTGTAAAAAAAGTAGAAGGACACTTTCCAAAATTTGTTATTTGGTAGATTGTAGCCAAGTAAAAAAGGAAATATTGAATTTTCTTTAACTGCTTTTGTTGAAGAAAACTTATTTTTTTAAAAATTGCATTGTTATTTTCTTTTCAGTTTGCCTAGAAGAATACCTTAAATTTATTTCCAAAAGAGGCAAATTGTTGCATATAAAATTAATGTTAAAGGTGTTAGACGTATTGTTCATATACTGCACATCAACCCCAATAAAAGTTTTACCTTTTTTAGAAAGCCAGACAGAAATAGGAACAGAAAGAACACTTGTAGGCCTAAAAAGTTAACGCCTCGTGATGAAAGAAAACTTGCTCATGGGCTCAAAAAGAACAGTGGTAGTATCGCAAAGGCTCCAAATCAAGCAAGACTTACTCATGTCTCAAGGCAAACAGCTTACAACTACATAATAAGATCCAAATAAATCATTTTCAAAAAGCGTAAGCATCATTCAAAGTGGAAAAAACACACAGATTGATTACCGTTATCATGGGTTAAAAAGCACGCGTCATGGACCTAAGATGGGACTTTTATAATATTTTCAGGCAAGAAGAAATTTTACTTAGACAATTTAGATGGTTGCCGATAATACTGGCATGGTTTAAAGAATTTAGAACAATTTTATTGAACTCGACAAAGGAGGGGCGAAGGTGATAATTTAGTAAGCAATTGGATATGGAAGAAGAACAAGTCTGGCCTTTTTCAGTGGTATGCAGAAACATACAGGCTATAATGAAGTGCTGAATCCTGAGCTTCTTCCTTATGGCTCTAAATTAGGAAAATAAGAGTGGGTGTTTCAACAAAATGAAGTCGCCATTCACAGCACCATAGAGTTAAGAATTGGTTCCCTGCAAATAATGTGAATGTTTTACCTAAGTCAGCTAAAAGCCTTGATCTTAACACAGTAGAAAATATCTGGCCAATGCTTGCTTGTGAAGTATATGCTAGTGGGAAAATGTTTAAATGTCTTCCTGAGCTTCGAGCAGCTTTGAACAGCTCATAAAGTAATTTTTGCCAAACAGGAATCTAATCTTTGCATGATTCACTGCCAAATATAATATTCGAAGTCATAAACGCCAATGAGAAGAGTATTCTTTACTAATATTGTTTGTATTTCCTATTTTATATTACTGTCAGTCTACTTTTTTTACAGAGTTAAAAGACGTAGAAACTGTTTTTGTTGCCATTAATAATTTATTTTTGAAAATCGTGGTAATTCCTTAAAACTAAAAGGTACCCTTTATTTCTAAATATATCTAGTGTCCTTGTACTTATTTTACATAGTGTATTTAGCTTGTTTTGCATATCAGTGTTGTAATTATAAGATATGTCATATGCTACATAATTAAAATGTGAAATTTGTTCAGTTGGTTTATTTTCTAAGATAATCTTTGTTCTAACAGGTTCTTTACCTTCAAAACTCATTACCTTCGTTTTACTCCATGAAATCTTTAAGTTATATTCACTTCAAATTTTGCCTAAAGTAAAAATTGCACGTTGCAAATCTTCATTGTCTTGAAACAGACATAAGTCGTTTGGAAATAGTATATGTTTAAACAAAATTTTTCCGAGACCTATTCCTGTTTTGATTTTATTTTTCCAGATTCTGATGATATAGCCAATATAGATGTTAAACAGGTGTGGCGATAAACTGCATCACTGTCGCACACCTTGACTTATTATTATTTTATCCGAAATTTTAAAACCTAGGTCTAAAACAATAGAAGTGTCTTTATATAGGCTCTTAATACATTTAATGACATGATTAGGGTATCCCATATACTCCATGATCTTCCACAACTTTTCTCTACTCGGCCAAAGGCTTTTTCAAAATCTATGAAAGTAACATGAGTTTCTAAATTAAATTCACAGCATTTTTCAAAGAGTTGTTTCAGGGTAAATACACTGTCTATGCAGAATTTTCCCTTTCGAAAACCTTTTTGTTCTTCTAATAATAGTGCATGTGAAACGTCTTTTAGTCTGTTGCCTATAACTCTTGAAAAGATTATGTATCCAGTGTTCAATAGGCTAATGCCTCTGTAGTTATCACATACAGATGGAGGACAAAATAATGTGAACACTTTCGCTTCACTTTCGCTTTTTTACGTTTTGTCAATTATCTTGAAACGTTCTTTAGGAATTACCTTGAAACTTTGGTAGCGATAAGAACATGTTATACCTTATATTTTTCAGTAAAAGGTGTGTCATGAAAAGGAAAAGGGTACCAGTAAAAAATTAAACAAAAATCAAAATGTTTTGGATCACCCTGTAAAAGGTAATGCTTTAAATGCGATTTGGCTGTAGCATGTGATTATGAGGACTTTTCTCATTTTCTGTATAAAACGTTTTGAGGTTACCACGCATATTCATGGAGATATAACGGTTTCTTTAAATAATTGCAAAAACAATTTCCACTTTTTTAATTATAACACGTAGGGTACTAGACCCAGTTCAAAGCTATTTTCAGGATATATGGCATACTAGATTATAAACAGCATACAGAAATCAGAATGAAAAAAGATTAAATATCTTACAAAATACGAGCACTTTTACTAAATAATTTTTAACTACGCATGCACAAGCTTTATAAAAATTTCATTAGCCTAATTTAATAGCCAAAGGTATTGAGCAACTTATATAAAAACCCCAAACAAATATCATGTAAGTTCAAAACTTTACGAGAGATAGAATAAACAGACATTAAGTTCTTCTAAAAAAATCTGGAATGACTCCACTCGACTTTCCGAACATTGAGTAATTAACTGTTTTGTAGATAAAGTAAAGAAAGAGGAGTTGTTAAACAAGCAAAAGAGAGAAAACCATAACTGATTGTTTGAGTATTTTTCTCCATATATTACACGATGTTTTATTTAACGCTACTGAACTTTAAGCCCATAGATCATAATAATAAAGAATTTTTTGTTGTGTCCCTGTAAAAACCTATAATTGCTAGATTCACAAAAATGCTTATAGTTAGTGGAACAGTGATGTATAATACTCATATAAATTTTCAGCTCAATTGAATAAGGCGTTTAGATGCTATCGTACTTTTAAAAATTTGGTCCCATAGGCCATAATGATAAAGAATTTTTCTTTGTGTCCCTGTAAAAAAACTGTAAGTGCTAGATTCACCAAAGTCTATACAGTTGATGCAACTGTGACCCATAACATGTGTACAATTTTTTTGCTCAGATTACTAAGGCGTTTAGACGCTATCACACTTTTAAAAATTTGGCCCCATAGGCATAATGATAAAGAATTTTTCTTTGTGTCCCTGTAAAAAAACTATAAGTGCGAGATTCTCCAAAATCTATACAGATTGAGTATTTGTGACCTATAATATGTGTATAAACTTTTTGCTCAATTGAATAAGGCGTATAGATGCTATCGCGCTTTTAAGATTTTGCTCCCATAGGCCATAATGATAAAGAATTTTTCTTTGTGTCCCTGTAAAGAAACTATAAGTGCTAGATTCACCAAAATCTATAGGGTTCGTACTATGGTGACTTACAATATACGTACCAACTTTCAGGTTATTCGAACAAAGCTTTTAGACGCTAGCGTGTTCACTCACAGACATACACACATACATACACACATACATACACACATGCATACACACATACATACACACACACATACATACATCATCGCAAAAATAGTGAAAACGGACTCATTGGACCTGGAAACGTATAGAAACATCAAAATCTCAAATTCGGATTTTTGACATGATTACAATACTTTCCTCACTATAGTGTTCGGAAAGTGAAAACGAATGATGTTAGGGGTTTTTATCGATATTTATTTACAATCAGCAAAATCACTGTAATATCATTCGGCATGGACTGAATAAAAATAAAAATGTGAGTAACACCCCTTATGATTTAGCTTTACTCTTTATAGAACTGAAATTCTGTTGATTCTATCTCTCGTAACGTTTTGAACTTACATGATATTTGTTTGGGATTTTTATATAAGTTGCTCAATATCCTTGGCTATTAAATTATGCAAATGAAATTTTTATAAAGCTTGCGCATGCGTAGTTAAAAATTATTTAGTAAACGTGCTCGTATTTCGTACGATTTTCAACATTTTTTCATTCTGATTGCTGTATGCTCTGTCTAATGTAGTATGTCATATATCTTGAAAATGGCTTTGCACTGTGTCGAACACCCTACGTGTTATAATTAAAAAAGTGGAAATTGTTTTTGCAATTATTTAAAGAAACCGTTATATCTCTGTGCATATACGTGGTAGGCTCATAAAATTTTATACAGAAAATGGGAAAAGTCCTCATAATCACATGCTACAGCCAAAATGCATTTGAAGCATTACCTTTTACAGGGTGATCCAAAACATTTTGATTTTTGTTTAATTTTTTACTGGCCCCCTTTTCCTATTCATGACACAACTTTTATTGAAAAATGTAAGGTATAACATGTTCTTTATGCTACCAAAGTTTCAAGGTGATTCCTAAAGAACTTTTCACGATAATTGACAAAACGTAAAAAAACGAAAGTGAAGCGAAAGTGTTCACATTATTTTGACCTCCATCTGTATATTATGGTTTCCTTTTTAAATAAGGAGATAATTTTAGAGATTTTCCAGTATTTGTATGGTAGGCAAATTTCAGTGTCAGTTAAAGGAAAAATAACGATGTTTTCGCAATATATGACCCACAAGAGAATAATTACACAGTTTAATAAATTCCATACAGGAGATGATTTAGTACTTTAAACACTACGAGAAACAGGTGGAACTACTGTACAGGTGACACTATGGTACGCAAATTTCAGTGCCAATTAAAAGAAAAATAAAGATATGTTGTCGTAATATGTTACAAACAAGAGAGAAATGTATACAGTTTAATAAATTCATTTATGGATATAATTTAGTATTTTAAGCATTTTGAGAATCAGTTGGAAAAATGAAACATTACTTCTAAAGAGAAACAACTCTTGAATAGAGCGGGATTTGGAAGAGCATTTTATGTAGCTACATTTATTTTTTTATGTAGCTACATTTATTTTTTATGTAGCTACATTTATTTATTTTTATAGTATAATGCTCACACTATTTTTTTACCAATTATCTACTATAGTATAACGTATGAAATTATATTTCATTTTTTAAGAACTGTGACCCAAATTCTATGAAATATTGGCCCTACGTGTGTACTTTTGAGAGGTGATTTTATGTTTATTGAAATACGAGCACATTCAAATGTACTCATCGATTGCGTTTTGCTTCAATAGAGTATCACAAACATAATTTAGGTCTATAAAACGTTCCTCTGTTAACTTATGTGTCACACACTCATATATCGAACTTAAAAACCATACACTGTTTGCATTAGAAATTTGTTTTTGTAATACAATGCCATAGAGCGAATAATGGAATGAACATTCGCACCAAAACAATACGTAATTACATGAAATTATTTAAAGCAAACTTGTTAATATAACCTGTAATTAGAAGCAATAAGCATAAAACTTTAAGTATATATTAATTATATATTTGTTAACACATAGGTTTTGTTACGATATACAACGAAAAATTCTTTCTATAGTATAAAAATGATGAAAGTGACTTTCTAATTTTTACCAAGTAAATTGCTGCGGACTAATAATTACTTTCTCATAACCGCATGTTAATCAAACTATTGTTTGAAGTCTAACGTTCAAAGCTGATATTGCATAAAATTACACGTTTTAAAGTCCCCTGAAAATGGAAATCAATATTTAGCGGATGATCTATATATAATAGCTATCATCATAATGGGAAAGCATATAATTGCAGGAAATTCATATTTCGTGTTTTGAAGATCAAGCCTGAGTGTCTCTTGAAAATTTGACTATGATTGTTAAGTTTTAAGGAATGCGGCGTGGAAAAATAGTTTGAATAGTTTAGAAGAACACTTTTCAATTTATTAACAGTCTTAGATTTATTTTTTGGATGGATGTAGGTAATAAACTAAATTGTACGGTTGAGTTGAACAGCTTCTCTCCTCACACAAAAACATATGTAAAATAAAGCTGTTTATAAAATTATTTTGAACATATTATAAAGCACATTCATATACAGTTCTTGTTATATATTGTCCCTTAATGTATAATTTGTTTTCATAGTATTCAAATGCAGCATTATAGAATGTTGTGTGAGTGTACCACTAGATCACTAGATTTTTTTCAACGTTGGAGTACATGAAATAGAAAAAGAGAAGCAGAAATGAACAACAACACAATATATATGTATATATATATGTATATATATATATCGAAAAAAGAAATATGTGGTAACGGTTATTGCCCTAGTAGTCCTCTCGCCTCCCAATAACGGGCTGCCTCAGCTCACAGATTATTACACAGATAGGACACTCCTGTATATTCTTCGGTAACTAAAATTTGACTACAACGACCCTATTGTCGCTCGTCTTATTTTTATTCTATCTATTTTCATATCGTAATATTAGTGCAACGTTACACCCAACATCCAACCAACTAACCATTATATTGATGTTTACGTTTGGCAACTTTGTTATTGTTTACGAACTTGATTGTCGAAAGCAATTCATGTTAAGAAGCAAGTACTAAATATTTAGCAAATAAATTTGGAAAATATACATAAATCTATAATACTTTTTTTTTTTCATTTTAAAGCATTTTGTATAATTAAAACCAAGCAATGTCAAATATTTAAGATTTCACATTGCTGTTTCAGAGTTACTGTTTGTTATTTTAATGTGTACTTGAATATGAATATGTTTGGCAAAATATATTTTAAAACATAATAAAAATTAATTTTATTTCTTAGAAGAATAGCTGTGAGTGTTTTTATTATGATTTTGTGAATTCAAAAATAATAAAAAATGAAGAAAAAGAACTTCACATACTAACCTGCTACTAACTAATCGCGAAAGAGAAAAGCAATGTTCGATCAAAGATGCTAATCGTGTAGACTTCACACATGTAGTTTCCTTCTGTTGACACTAGAGGTGCCACTATATTTCCGGTTCGCGTTTTAGCTTCACTGTCCTATCTGTATAGTAATCTGTGCCTCAGTCTCACCATAAACTCAGTCTCACCATCAGTCTCACCAGTAGCGCAGACGTTGCGTGTTCATATATTCTTTGAAATATCTACACAAAGGTCAGGTAATAAAGTCTAGAAGAAAGCCGAGACGGTTTATTCACACCAGATTATAGACCTCCCTTTTATTCACAATATCATTTTTTTTTTTTTTTTTTTTTTAATAACAGAATAGATTTACCTGCGTTTCTGAAGAAATAAATAACTATTACAATATCATTTACTTACGTAATTTTCGCCAATAATACATTTTCAAAGAGATATTTGTATAGATAAGTGGTGAAATAAAAAATAACGAAATTTTTAAATTTTTCACGATTTTTTAAAATAGCTAGAAAAATATTGGAAAAATAATTACAGAGTATATTATTTCTCGTACACTTCAGTGAAAGTGATATCCTACAGAAAAAAAAGGGAGGGGGGGCAATAAACAAACTAAAAAAGAAAATTTTAAGATCACTCTGTGAAAAATAATTAATAAAATGTGATGTAGCTGTAGCACATGATTTCGATAATTCTTTTAATTTTTTGTATTCATTTATATGATGATATCAAGTTTGTATGTATCCATGACAAAATAGTGAGAACACTTTACCAAATAATTAGGAAAACAATTTATGCATTCTCCAGAAATGTCATGTGTGTAAATATCATGATATCCAGCAATATATTACACTGAAGGTTTTTTCCCAAGGGTGAAAAGAGAACAAGTCAGAAATTATAAAAAAAAAAGTAATATTTCAGAGCATCCTGTTATATATATTATTTAAAACGCGTTGAAGCTGTAATTTGTGATTATAAGATTTCTTTTATGTATCTATATATAATTGTGTTTCAATGGAATATATATTCATAAAAAAAAAAAAAAAAAAAAAAAAAAAACTAAATTAATATATATATATATGTATATGGGTTCATAGGCCTTTTTTTTTGTTTTTTTTTTGCTATTCCTGTCCATGCTAATATTCCTTCCTCAAAAATTTTTCATGAATTTAGTAATGTTTTCTAGAAAACATATAACAAGAGATAATTGTAATACGTAAGATTTCATTATTATGATCACGTATTATGTCCTTCGGTAGCGCTTACTCCCCCTCTCATTAATATTCTAGTAGGAATTATTGTGACGTTGTTAATTTAAGGGTTCATTTAACTAATGATACCAGGCGCCTCTGCTACAATAACGACTGATTGGAGCATATAAATGATTTTATCATCTCTGAATTCCCGCCATCATAACTTAATAAAATAACTCATGATTTTTTTCTAGTATTCACTCTTAAAGTAAGTGGTAAATTATGTGATTTTTTTTTTCTTATACAAATATAATATTATCACAAAAAAAGTAGGTAATGCGTTATACACATTAGTACGTCTTGTATAAATATTAATATTGCAGACTTGTAATTTGATAAATATATACATTTCAGTAACGGCTTATGCACATATAAATGCCTCTAATTACAAGTTGGTAGAGCGCCGGCCTCGTAATCAGAAGATTGCGGGTTCGGTACTCGAGCCGGCCAAAGGCCGTCGTGTACACTAATGGTGGCTGGTGCATGCAAAATCTGTCGCGGCCGCAAAGTCCTCCATGTCCCCATCAAGAATTATACCTCTGGGGGTCACCGAAGCGGGATAGCCATCCATTTTATGGAGGATCACACTTGTGATGGCATGCCTTCGGGCCACCTCTAGGGGTCTGTCCCAGACCGTCGTCAATTGCCCAGCTGCGCAGCATTAGTGCGACGTAAAACACAACCACAACCACAGCCTCTAATTACAAAACGACAAAAGTTTTGCGAATGACAGAAGATTTTTTTTTTTAATTTTACCTTTTAAAATTCAAAACTATAGTGAAATGGAATGGTTCTTAATGTGCGAACTCACAAGTCTGTACAGCTGGAGGCGGTGTACAGGAAGCGAAATCTTTCTCCGATCATAAATATATATATATTTCATTTTAGTTATTTTTTCTTACTGATAAAAATTAACAATTGGGATAATTCCTTAATTGCAATGATATAAAATTTTGAAAATCCCTTAATAATTAAGATACATTTAAAAATAGTGACAAGACAGTGGGCGAAAGTCGCTAACAAACGATAATAATGAAATTTGAATCAAGTACCAGAGAGAGAAAAAAAATATATATATATATTACGAAATTTTCATCTTTTTTTCCCCCAAACATATATTTAGCTCTAATAGAAAACATTTTATCTAATTTTTAAAAGAAAAATTTTACTATTGCTACATCAAGAAAAAAATACTATCTAGTTCATTAAATTTGCATATAAATTTCAAAACAAATTAAGATTTCAATTAATCTAATGAATTGTTAAAAGCCTTATTTTGTTAAAAATACTTTAATGAAGATTAAAATTTAAAAAGAAGTTAAATAACATTCTGTTGCAAACAAATTAAAGCAAGAAATTAACTCAAGTTTAATTAAATTAATATATATTTTTTTTAAAGACGTACTTTAGATAAGATATACTCACGCAATTTTTATGAGAGCGTTAATTAAGTTTTCTTAACTAATCAATAAATGTTTAAATTGATTATGGACTCCGCTTTAGTCATTTCTTTGTAATACACTATTTCATTTTTTTTCTTTTAATGCAAAATGCTACACAGAGAAATTGTCAAGGCAAGATAATAATGACACTAATAATAACGTAAATATTAATAATAACTAGTATCGCCCAGTGGTCGAAATTCGACCACTAATTTATTCAAATCTCAGAATTCTTTTAAGTTAGCACTAAATAAATAATTTTAGAAATTTAAAATTTCTCTGTAAACAATGTTCTTTGTAAATACTCTTTCGTCATTAGTTAAATGACCTTGCCCACTGTGTTCTGAAATATAAAATTTTAAGCTATTGAAAGAACGGACCCGACTTGCTGCAACATAAAATTGACCGTGTGTAAAAACTGGTTCTTTCAATAAAATACCAACCCTTTCAAACGTTTGTCCTTGTGACTTATTTATAGTCATTGCAAATGCAAGTATAATTGGCAACTGGGTTCGCTGGAAATCAAATGGTAAGATAGTACCAGAATATGTCAGATTTATACGTGGAATCAAAATTCGTTTACCACTGCTTATTCCCGTCAAAACTTCGCAATCAATAGCATTTCGATGCATAGCTTTAACACGCATTCTTGTCCCATTAACCAAGAATTCTGAGGTATTGAGATTTCTGATAAGTAAAACAATGGAATTTACTTTAAGTGCTAACTTATGAGATGGTATACCACTTACACTCAACGAATTTAAAAACTCTATGGGATAATTGTTAACCTCATTGACGTCATCACAAATTATTTTATCATAACTATAATACAGTTTCTCTTCTCCTGATATACGATTGAGAACATCATTATTGATGTTTGGAGCTAGAATAACTGAATTTACTGTACAATCTAATAATATATTTTCCGCTATGTTTCCAAAAGTGTCTTCTATTATTCTTGTTTCATCCCCAACTAAATCTGGCGGAATTTCAATAACATTTTCTCCATACTGTGGAAATTGTGTAGCTTCACCATTACCAATTTTTTTTAGATAATTAATAAAATCTACTTCTTCTGGTAATGCTCGCATATTTTGTGTTAAAGTTAGGTGATGGAATGAACCAAACAAATCCCAACTTACAACGCAATTTTCGATTAATGTCGCACGTGTTCCGTGTGGAGCTACAGGTAAAATTTGACGGAAATCTCCGCACAAAAGTATTGTTTTACCTCCAAATGGTTTATTTTTATCTTCTTCGATCGTACACAAATCTCTGAGTAATTTGTCTATTATTTTCAAAGCTAAAATGGGACACATTCAAATTTCATCAATAAGAATTAGCGATGCTGAATTTATGTATCGACCTTGTTTTCCATTTGGAGTTACATTAGCCGTAGAAATTTCAGAAATCGGATTAGGTAACTTGAATACATTATGTAGAGTTCTACCACCAATTAAAAGAGTTGAAGCAATTCCACTGAATGCAGTGGCAATACAATGAAGATTGAGTGAAGGTATTTTATGAATAATGGCCGTTTGCGTAAAAGTTTTTCCACATTCTGCATGAGCAGTTAAGCAGAATGCATTTGAGCCAGTGTCATGATGGACAACTTCACGAATCACTTGACTGATAATATTTCGCTGCTCTTCGTTAGCAGTTTTGTAGAGTTCATTAAATTGAAACAAATCATCATCAGGATCGGACATTTCAAATTGCTGAACACCAGCCAAAATCGTTGGAAGTGGTAACCCGATAGATTCACATGACATATTATGTGCGAACAAAACATCTTGAATTTCTAATAGTGCATGATTGAATGAAACTTCTTCATTGTAATCTCTTAAAAAATCTTCAGCAAGAAACATTTTGAATTCGTCCCACAGTGCTAACGCAATTGCTGGCACATTTAGTGCACAAATAAAGCCAAATAAATCACGCATTTTTTTCGGTGTATGAAATGCCTTTGCTTCATTTAAACATTCTCTCCATTCATTATCATTTGAAGCTATTTCTCGAGCATAGCACGCTTCAACAAAAGTATTGTATACTATTCCATCGTAGGATTTGACATCTTGAAATGATTTTGGACCAACAACATGTAATAAAAGAATTCTCAAATGGAAAAGTTCTAAGTTCTTTGGAGATACTGAATACATGCGTGAGATAATTTTATCACCACCACGTTTTCGCTTCTGCCATTTTTTGCTGCCATCAATCCAAACATAATGCAATGAAATTTCAATATATTTTAATTGATTAGCAGATGTATCCTCACGATTCAAATCAAAGAAAGCCAACAATTTTGTTTGCCTGCTATTCTGAACAGCTTGGCGTTCTTCCCCAGGTCTAAAGTAGATACTTTGTCGATATGGCAAGTGAATATCAAGACGAATTATGACGTGAGACTGAAAATGCATTGGAATTTCATAGATTCGCCACATGGCTTCAGTTGAACCCACATAACGACAATTCAAAAATTGTTTAACTTCATCAATTTGAACTTCACTTTTTTCTTCTGTTTGTATACTTCCCATTTCAACTGTTGCACTGTCATAACCTTTATACACATATTTATATATGTATTTTACACTTCTGACAGTGGTACAAACTTCAACATTTATGTGGCAATTAAATTTTGCAAGCAAATACGGATTGTGTGGAACAACGTAGCGATTATCAAGAGAACTTCCTCTCACATCAACACTAACACCATTATCCCGCCTTTTGTAAACTGGATATCCATTTACTGATTCGCGTGTGACTTCACAAAAATTCTTCGGAAAATCTTTTGAACACTTTCCCTCTCTCATAGAAACAGCATTTGGATTGAGTACACCACATGGACCATGCATCATGTGTTTTAAAACATACTCATGCAGTTTTGGTTGTGTGTGAACATCTGGGATTTCTGCACAAACAACTCTATCAATGTCGATACGTCCAGCAATTTTGTCATTTTCTTCTAAAGTTAGCAAAATATGAGCATGAGGCAAACCTTTTTTTTGGAATTCGATTGTATAAATCAAAGCTCTCACTTTACCGAAGATGTGTTTGTGTGTAATTGCTTTGAATAGCTCATTTAGTTTAGCATTGAATACACGCACAATAATCTCAAGCCGGTAATTTGGAGACTCTAATGCTGCGATGTGCGTTATAATTTCAGGCCACTTAGGGTTGCAAGTCATTGTTATAAATAATGAAGGTTTACCATGAACTTGAACAATCGACATTGCATCTAAATAGTTTTGAAACAAATTTCTTGGAGATCCATTAAATGAAGAGGGCAAAATAACTCTTCGACCAATATTTTGGTTAGCACCAACATCGGGGTTTGACTCCAAAAAATCAGTTAAATTATTATAAACTTCTGCTCTTAAAGTTACCTGATTTTGCTTTATATAATGCAATCTGGTTCCCTCAATTCGCACATACATATCTACAATATATTGCAAAAATAGTTTCTGTGCATGGTGCAGGAAACTAAAATGATCTCTAATAGCAAATCTATAACATGCATATTGCAGCAATGTCACTTTAGTTCTGGACGCTCTCGTAGTGGACGTACTTTGTACTTTATGTGCCATATTAGTATGCCACCCAGTATCACCATTTGGAAATAAAATTGGATACGCTAATGGATCCAGTGATGAATTCAAAACTGAAGTATTTCGTATTGTTCCTTTTGTTTTTGAAAATGCAACCATATTTCGTTCAAAAGGTGGCTCCCCGTGCACGGTGCTGAAAATAACGGCTACATCTGTTTCAACTGCATCATTATATCGGCGAGTATTTAAATTATGGTTCACTTTAATGACCATACAAATCTCCTTACTTTGATTTTCGGGAGTACTGCAGTGATCTCTCATCGTTCTGAATGATCGCACAAAAGTATTGACACGATCCAATTCGACAGATATTTCATGCATTAAAATCCTATCGCACGTATCATTCGTTTGTTTGCAAACTCTGTAATTTACAGCAGTGTCTACATCATAAAAATATAACTGAGCATAAACTGGTGCACGGCCATAAATTGTAGTCATGGGACCTACTCTGTGATAGAATGTATCATGAATTTTGAAATGATACACACCATGTAATGTTGTGTCGGAAATTTTAGCTTCAGAACTGACCATTGCAAATGAGGAATTATACCTACGAATATTATTGAAATTTTTTTTTGAAAAGCCTTTAATGCTGTGATCAGTTGAAAAAAGACCATCATAAAGTTTTTTTAAAAAATGCATTTTCTGTTAAAGCTGGTAAATTAATTTTCCCTTTATGACAACATGAAGTAAATTGCGTTAACTCTCTTTGAGTGACTTCTGATTTAAAATGTTTAGCATTGCAATGTCTTCACAGCAAATTCATTGATACAATATCAAAACTATTAAAATTCGTTGGAATTACACTTAATGCTGATTTGAATGCATCCTTCAAAAAAATATCACTATCATTATCTTCATTCACATGACGATGCATATTTCTACTAATTTCTCTACGCCTTCGGCTTTCAACTTTAGACGTCAAAGGTTTTCTTTTAGGCATTTTAATAGTCAAGTTTTTGTCAGTCAAACGACAAAAGAACCAAATATTTAAATAAATAAATAAAGTCACTTTTTGTTGCCTAAAGACAAATAACAAAGAACATTTGGATTTAAATGAGCATTTAATAGACAATTTTTTGTCAGTCAAACGATAAAAGAACCAAATATTTAAATAAATAAATAAAGTCACTTTTTGTTGCCAAAATACAAATAACAAAGAACATTTGAAGTTTCAAAAATTAAATAATATATATTATTTACATATTAATACACAAACATGAAATTTATCGTACGGCTAATATCTTTTTAAATTACAGCTGACATAAATCATAAAACAAAAAAGAAAGAAATTAAATCATAAATAAATTAGAAAATAAAAAAATGATTTCTCTAAAATCAAATCCTTAGGAAGACTTTTTCATGGCTCCATGGACAGACAGTGACGTCATCACTTCGCTTGCGTATAGTGATGCTACTTTATACAAATTACTGTGTCTATGGTTTTATTTGAGCGTTATGAAATTGCCAGATTTAACAACTTTCTACTTTTAGGTACTTTTTTAATGTAAAGGAATACGTGTATAAAAGGGAAAAAAGGGGAAAAATGCATAAAAAATAAATGTATTTTTAAATACCTTCTTGACATCGTAAGAAAATAATATTTGTATTCGCACCTTCCGGCTAACTATACCTTTCGAATGATACCATTTTCAACCCTCTACTCCCATAATTAATATGTTAAAAAGGGACAACACATTTTATGCTTGCCTATTAATATATAGATAATGTTGCTTACGAATAAAAATAATTCGTATAATAATAATATTTATTCTAAATATATAAATTTTTGTGTCGTTTAATTAGAATTTTATGGATGAATAAATTCTGGAAAATTATACCATTATCAACTTCGTTGTCTGCTGTGATGACAACTACAATGCACGATATCGAAATAAATAATAATAAACAATAAATAAAAATAAAAACTAATCATATTTTTGTTTTCTTTGTAATAGACATAAAATTCTGCACAAAATAATAATAATAATCAATAAATTAAAATAAAAACTAATCCTATTTTTTTCTTAGTACTAGACATAAAATTCTTCACAAAATAACAATAATAATAATAATAATTTAGTACAACAGAACTTAATTTAATCTATCCTTCCATATAAAAACATGTAATAACTGTGTTTCCATTCCCTAGCTTCGATTAGTATATTCATTTCTTAAACATTCTTTGGTCTAGCTTTAGCATGGGAGCGTCTTGCGGCTTTTAATTTTTGTTGTCAGATTGGCGATAAATTAAAGTGGTTATTACAACTACGTAAATAAAGATCTTGGCGAGAAACGTCTGAGCTACTATGGCGTTAAATTTCAATTTTTGCTTGATAGTTCTATAATGAAGCTGCTCCATTTTTTAGCATAATTATTTACTTATTTTTTTAATGGCATTAACGTGTTTTGATCATTTTTTAATAATTTTAAAGTTAAAATGAGGTTTTTATTTAATAACGTTTGAACCAATTACCTGATTAATGTAAAAAATAAGGCGTTAGTTAGATTTTGTCCTGATTAATAAGTGTACCAATTTTTATTAAAATTTAATAATCTAAACAAATATTCGGACATATATAATGGCAAATTTTCAGTTTTATATATTTGGATAAAATTAAAAATGTTTCCCGTGTATTCCAGGTGATAGATAAAAATTGGTATTGACACAAAAACAGCCGATTGAAAGGAATAGTACGACCGTACGACTACTACTACTACTAAATATAATGATAACTATTATTATTCCTTGTTCGCATCACTTAAATAAATTTGTGCAAACCTACTTACCATTTTTGTAGCAACATACTGTTTATAACGGACGTATAATAATTACCTTTCATATTGCCAGATTTATAAGTCATAGAATCTCTTTTCAATTAGTTTAAATTTCTAAACTGGCTTTCATTTACTATTTTCTGATATAATGTAAAATAATTCTGATGGTTTCGGCAGTATAAAATTAAAAATCAGTAAACATTGTGCCACATTTATTTATTTTTTTGAAAGTGAAAATTGTACATTAATGCGATTTGACAACAATTATAACAAGCTTACATTTTCTTTTTTTAAATTATAAAATTTAATTCAGCTTAATTAAATTACTTAATTTTGTGATAGCTTACTGATATATTGACTACTGCATTGTTATAAATGCATTTCTGTACAATCGTTTTACCAGAAAAATTGATTCCAATTTAATTGCAACCACTAATAGAAGACTTTTTGTGTGCTATGTTCAATTCATTTTAGCAGTGCCATTTCAGTACTAAACACATCTAAAATGGTCAGACTTAGTACCAAAGTATTAAGTTCAGCTGAATTGGCCTAATTGGTGCCTTTAAAAAACAATAAAATAAACTTTAAACTATTTTGTGTAACAGTGTCAATTCGAAATTGTCTATAAAATAAGGATAATCTAATT
This sequence comes from Salticus scenicus, assembly GCA_963930645.1. Lineage (NCBI taxonomy): Eukaryota > Metazoa > Arthropoda > Arachnida > Araneae > Salticidae > Salticus > Salticus scenicus. The sequence continues at coordinate 158,748,499 of OZ005659.1, read as the reverse complement.
TATAATAAAAGTATCTTTTATGATGCTCTGTTAATCGCTAAAGATCTTTCAGGGCGATCCGCCCCTTCTTCAATAGCTACATGGCTGTTGTCTTTTGTTGAAACTGGTCTCTCATTGAAACTGGTCTCTCATCGTGCTTCTCTCTGTCAGTCCCGCTTTTCATAATTTGGCGCCACACTCCGTCCAAATCGGCGCGCGACTCGTGCCCGTTACATGCAGAAATGTCTCTCATTATCTCTATTGTCTCTCGGTAAAAAGCGTAGTCTGGGTTATTGTAATTTGCTAGTTTTTTTGTTTCATTAAATATAATATCTATTTTATTTTCCTTATTGACTTTAGTAAGGGCTGTAGTTGTTTTATCATATTTGATTTAGTAAGGGCTGTAGTTGTTTTATCATATTTGATTAAGGGCTGTAGTTGTTTTATCATATTTGATCAAAATACGACATTTCAACAAAAGACAACAGCCATGTAGCTATTGAAGAAGGGGCGGATCGCCCTGAAAGATCTTTAGCGATTAACAGAGCATCATAAAAGGTACTTTTATTATAAATTAATTCAAGTTGGTCTGTTTTTAAGAATTTAAATTTTAAATAAGGAGAATCTATTCAAAAAATAACATATATTGTAGTTAAGCTAGTTGAAGGATTTTAGATGGTAGACTGTCCAAAAAAGGACATTGTGCAAAAATCAAATAACATTTTTTAATTGCATAAAAATGCTGTTATGAATTTATTTTTCTTTATCTAGCTGTAACAGATTCATAAATTAATTAAAAAAATTCTTAAGACGAAAAATAAGTTACAATATTTAATATATTATAGAAAGATGCAAAGAATTACTAATAATAATTTAGTAAAATATGAATTAATCTGTATAATTAAATACATTCTATACTTTCTTGTATGATATTCATTAAATAATAGATATACATACACAGTTATAAAATTTAACTAAAATGGCGTAATTTTCACAAAACCTTCTTTCACATCATTCTACATAACAGAGCAGGCAAAATGTTTATATATATAAAAAAAAAAAATTAATGTAACTTATCACAATGGGAAGTTTACATAGTATTTATTCCGTATGGTGCAATTTTAAACAATAAATGTTAATACACTGCATGAAAAATTAGGTGATATTATGAATTTGCTAGGAAACAACCATGTAATAAATATGGTTAATTCTTGAAAAAAAAAAAATTATTAAAAATAAAATAAAATAAAATAAAAAATCATAACGCTTACAAACTAGAAATATGCAAGGTTTGTCTATGTAAAAAACAAACTCCACGATTCCATCTGTAGAAGGAGATTAAAAAAAAAGGCTTTTACTGTCTTTAAACAGTAAATACCATGTCTCAGCAAGATTACTAAGCTAAATATGTTGCCTGGTCGGCCATCACCCGTTTAGAGGCGTGTAAAACGCAATTCGTTTTGGCATAAACGTTAGGAATTTATCAAAGTGACATTCTCTGTAAATGTTTGCCGAAAAGTCGAAGAACTTCGTACACCTGCCACAATACAAAATGAGGACAAAAATTTAGTACTAACGGCTGGAAGGAACCGCACTATGAGCACCACATTATTGCAACATATGATTTGGAGGACTACTGGTATCAGAGTTTAGAACCAATCTGTTCAAAACAGACTCCACTATGTGGGTTTGTATATTAGCTGATTTACGGTTTCTCTTTGTTGACATTCGAACATCATGATGTCTCAGAAGGTGGACATAAGACCATCTAAAATGAGAAGAAGATGAGTGCAGCAACGTGTCCTTCACAAACGAGTCCCTCTTCACTGCTCAACCAGAGAGTTTTTAATCTGGAGAGAACACGAACTTTGAATAATCGTCCATTTGTGCATGAAAGTGTCCGCTTTGGAAGATGGGGGGTTTCGATATGGTCCGTCATTTTTATCAATGGCTACACAGACATATACATTACCAAGAATGGAGCCTTAACAGCTCAACAATGTAGAGATCGGATTCTGAGACATGCTGCAATCATTTACGCTGCAGCAATGGGGGATGAATTCATTCTCAAGGATAATAACGCCAGACAACAGGCAACATAGTCCTCACCTAATGAGCAATTTCCTTCAAGTGAATTGGTCTGTTCTTTCGCAGATACCAATCCAATAGAGAATGTTTATAACATTCTACGGAGGAAGGTTGCTCGTTCCATCGTCCGATACAATTCAGCAGCTAGATCGCTCTTTTCTGCAGAATATATATATATATAGAGAGAGAGAGAGAGATTGTTTTTTGGCCAGCTCGAGTATCGAACCGGCAATCTTTCAATTATGAGCTCCGTGCTCTACTGACTTTGCTACCGTTCTCCCTCACTTCCACAGGAGTGGAAAAGAATACTCCAGTCCCTTATTGATAAGGTGTTTGTGTCCTTTTCTCATATGTGAAGGTTTTGCTTTAGGTCATTAAAAAACCTAACTTTTATTAAAACTCACTAATATATGTTTTTTATTTATTTATTTATTTATTTATTTTGTACAATAATGCACAAACTGTGGATACATTGTCAATAAAATCATAAAATATCAATTACAAATAAATAAATTTAAAATCAATAAAAGAAGTTTTGAAAACTTAATTAATATTTCTTATGTGAAAAGCGCTACAGTTAAAAAATAGTAATTTAGATATGCATAGGTAATTTATTGTTTTTGTTTTTCATAAAATATTCAACAAAATATTTTGGTGCAAATTACTTTTTAACATAATACAGGTTTTAATAAAATCAGTGGTGTAATGGAAAATATGTCTGGTATTTGGTTTTAAATTTCACAAGCTTAAAAAATACTTTGTGTTAAATTTTCTCAGTATAGCAAAATACATTTTTTTTTTTTTTTTTTTGGTTTGTTATTGAAAACGGAGATAAATTGTTTCAGTCTATAGTTCTGAAAGCGTATAATGCCTTCCATGGGAAAAACAATGTAGAAAAATTAAGGAGACAAATTTAACCATAATATATTTTGCTTTCTAATAGTTTACTTTAATTTTTTAATCTGGCACTTGCTCAAAACATTATTTTTCTGTTCCATATTAATACTTTTAAAATTTAGTGAAATTTATATGTCTAAGATAATATTTTGTAATCGTAGGTAAATTTAGCAAGTACAAAATCAAAATATTTAATAAAATATTTGTTAAAAATTGTTCGTTAGATTAATCTCTTAATATCATGGTACAGTAACCTAATTTATAAATAAAATCTGTATTATTCAACCCAAATATATCGTAATTTTAAAAATAAAATTATCTATGTTTAAATTGCTAAAGCGTGCAAAATAGATATTAATCTGATACTAGTGAACTATGTTACCTCAAATCATGTTTTTTTGTCAAAACGTGGATTTTCTAGGTTCGTGTTCATTTTTCATAATATCTATGAAACGTAAAAACTCATATTTTTTAAGACACTTATGTTATAATGTGCACTTTAACATAGAGGTTTGAGGATTTAGTGATAATTATTTAAATTACATAGTAAAATATTAGCGAAAATTTTAATTAAAACAAAATTTGACTCCACTCGACTTTCCGAATATTAAGTTGATGACGCTTGTTTAAATAAAGAAATATATATCGTTAAATAAACAAAAAAGGATATTATAGTGTGTGTATTTTTCATTATATAGTATGTTGTTTAATTTAACGATACTGTCTTTGAAATGATTTGAGCCCATAGATCATAACAATAAAGAACATGTCCTTAAGTCCCTGTAAAAATCTATAAATCCTAGACTCAGTAACATATATGCAGTTTATGCGACGGTGATCTGTAACATGTTTATAAATTTCCAACTCATTCGGAGGAGGCGTTTAAATGTTATCACTTTGAATAATTTGAGATCTTCAGCCACAATTAAAGAATTCTTCATTGTGTCAGTATAAAATTTATGAGCGTCAAATTCTGAAAAATTCGTACAGTGTGAGTGACGGTGATCTATAATATGTTAAATTTTCAGCTCAACCAAATGAAGGTGTTAAGCGATATCACACTTTAAATAATTTAAACCCGTAAGTCACAATGATAAAGAATTCCTCTTTGTGTCTCTGTAAAAATACTATAAGTGATAGATTCATGAAAATTCATATTGTTCGTGTGAAAGTGATCTATGACATGTGCATAAATTTTTAGCTCAATCGAATAAGGAGTTTAGACACTATCGCAATTTAAAATTTTGCATCCATAGGGGATAATAATAAAGTGTTTTTCGTTGTATTCCTGTAAAGCAGTTCGTGCAGCAGTGACCAATAATAATGCGTATAAATTTTCAGCTGAATCGAATAAGGCATTTAGATTCTATCGTACATTGCAAAGTTTGGGGCCATAAACCACAATGATAAAGAATATATATATATATATTGGTGCGTGTGTGAATTTGTGTGTGTCCTTTAAAAAAGTGTAGATTAAGCAAAATTATTAGGTGTCGTGCTACAATGACCTATAACATACGCACCAACTTTCAGTGCATTCGAATAAAGCGACCATTCCACTAACAACACACTTGTCCATAGTACGTTCTGAAGATATCCAGAGGATGTCCACAGATATCATTAACATCCATAGGACATCCTAAGGATGTCGTTTGGAGAATATGTGTTGCTAGGGTCCCTATAATTGCATTTATTTATTTATTTATTATGGTTCGTATTTTAGTACGTAGATACCAGCACCACAGTGATGAAACGTAGCCAGCAACTTCATGCCTACCTGACAATTTAGCCATTTTATTCTAGAAAGTTGGTTTATAGTAGCCAAAAGTAAATAGTTTCTGCTAAAGATTTTTTTCTTTTCTTCATTCAACAATTGTGTTCTGAAAGATATTATGTAGTATAAAATTGAGGTTAGGTCAGCTATTACCGGGGTACAAATGACCATGGTCCATTTACCCCAGTTCTCTGTCATAATAAACGGATTTACGAAATCAACATTTCTGAAGTGTTAGCTATAAATTATACTTAAAATTTTCATAGTAAACCTTACTTAGATCTATTATGTCTTCAAAGATGAATAAGAAAGCAATTTGCTTTGAGGTTTCTTCTTATTTACTGTTAATAACCATGCAGTTACTTTTGTATTCTCATATTTTTACAAAAATCATACAGCTATAACGAACTGAATTAAATAATACAATTAAAAAATAAGAATACAAATAAATTTGACGAGAAAGACGGTTTCACATTTTGTTGATTTAATCATAGAAATAAAAGATTAGGGAACTGTTTTTGTGAGATTAAATGAACGAAAACTTGATCAAGATCTCTACATTTATTCCTGAGAGTGTTGATATATATTTTCAATATATTGTAATGATGAGTATTCCAGATCCTACAACTTCATAACACATCACCAGACTCTCACAGACACAAAAATCGTCTGGTGTATCATTTTCTAATTTTAATATTTAGTCATTTACATTATTTGTATGAATGGAAGACATAAATAAAGAAATATAATATATTCTACATTTTATACTATTAAATAACACACTACATTAATATACTTTTCAAATTTGACCTGTGGTCCATAGTATCCCTGGGTCGGGGTACAATGGTACAACTTTATATTAAAAAAGTAAACATAATTATTGCTTTTGACTGAGTGCAACAAAATACCCAATATATAGGTAATATGCACACATATTTTCAAAAGCGAGAAATCATTACTTTGTTTACACTTAAAATTTCCGAAATTGATCCATTGTGCCCCGTTCTCCCGTACATTACCGTAAAAATAGCGAATATGAACTCAGGAGATCTTAAAACGTGCAGATACACCAATATATTAAAGTCGGATTTCTGACATGTTTACAATAATTTCCTTACATATATATGTTCGGAAAGTAAAAATATTTTCATTAAATAATTTTAAAATATTTTTCATTTCCACTTAGGCAAAAAAAAAAAAAAAATCTATAAAAATGTGTGAAACGGGCTAATCTAACTGTCAAGGAAAAATCAGAACTGTATCTTTGACCATTTCTGGAAAAAATTTACATTAAGTTGATGAATTTAACATGGTGGGTATAGAGCATTACAGGTTCCCTTATATAACTTTTAGTGCTATAGATATGTACACGAGTATATCTAAAATATATTTAAAATAAAATAAATAAATAAAAATAAAACTTTCTGACCGGAGAATAAAACAACCTTTAAGTTTAGTGCTAATGTATATGCGCATAAACAACTTTCATAAAATTTAGAGTTAAATTTAGAAAGTTTTCTGATAAACGCGAAGCATTAAGACCAGATATTTTGAAGTGACATTCATGTCTCCATTAATTAGAGTTCAGACATTTCGTGAACACTTAATTACATTACGAAATTTATTCAACGTCTCTTTGAGCTTACGGAATAATTCCGTGACGTTTCCAGCAAGACTAACATAACATTAAAGTATAAAGAATGTTTTGGTTTAATGCAAATATTGAATTATTGCACAGCTTTGGTTTAATTATTTATACTCCTTTGTTCTAATTACTATTATGAATAATTCATCAAAACGTATTTAACAGGAAAAAATCGCATCTTAGCGGGTTAACTAGAAGTTTAATTAAAAAAATATAATTTTAAGATTGCACGTTTAATTTTTATTAAGAATTATTGTTCTATCTCAACATATTTTAACGTCACGGAAATTTGGACTTAAATAAACATTCCAAATCATAGAATAAAACAACAGATAAATTAAAAAAAAAAAGTTACATAAATAAATTTCATAGAATTTAAAAATTTAATTCAAAGCTGTTCTGGCAAATACACTGCATTAAGATAGAAGATTTTGCAGTGGCACCCTTGTCTCAATCTATTAAAGTTTCAGCTATAAAATGAACAGATTTATTTCAAATTTGCTTCAGCGTCTCTTTGGAAGATAATTCTTTGACGTGTTCAATACAACTAAAATAATATTACAATAAATGTTGTTTTAATATAACTATTGCATTTTGCCTGCTGCTTTGATTTAACTTTCCCTTTCTCTTACCTACATAAATGGTAGAGAAAGTTTTGCTTTTCGATCAAATTTTCGAAATTGAGTTTTTGTGATATGTATATTACATATATACATATACACGTTTTGAGGTCCTTTGAATCCGAAAAACATATTTTTAGCAGTTGGTCTGTGTGTATTTATAAGATATTGTTATCCCATAAGATATTGTTATCTTATAAGATATCGTTATCTCATTATAAGATATTGTTTCATGTAAAATAAGTATTCATGTAAGTGATGATTCATTGTAAGTGAGGTAAGTAAGAATACAATTTAGATTTACTAGTAATATTATCACTTTAAAAAATGCAGTAAATTTTTACTTTCTCTTACGCTGAAGGTAGAGAAAGTGTTGTTTTTGGGTCACATTTTCGAAATTGATTTTTTGTTATATTTATACGTTTTGAGGTCTCCTGAGTCGAAAGTTCTCGTTTTAGCGGTTGGTACGTGTGTGCGTATGTCTGTGTGTGTATGTCTGTCTGTGTGTCTGTCTGTTATCAGCATATCTCAAAAAGGAATAGAAGCAGAAATTCCAAACACGGTATTCAATATATGCATCCTAAAAGAATGCAACGCAAAAGTTTTCGTTGAGATCAAGCAAATGATTTGTGTACGGGGACATCCGAGAAAATTCAAATGCACAACGTCTATAGAGAAATTTCTGGTAATTAGAATGTAACTTTTTTGACTGAATTAAATAAAACGGAATTATTAAATTTTGTGTAGATTGTGGTATGGAAATATTCATCTTTCGTTTACAGAGTTACCCGAAGTATTTGTATATACGAGTATCAAGGCTAAACATGGAAATTGCCGAAATTGTAACTCATTTCGTGTTAGATGTTTTTCAAGAAAAACAAAATTTAAGTACAGTGTACTGTTAACAGGGCTACGCAAAATAGAGCTAAACTTTTTTTTTTCCATTGAATGTACTTGATGGAAGTGTTTTGCTAATTTTACTATGTCGGTGAACACTGCTCAGGAATGTTTAATACACATAATGTAAACAAAATATTTACTGAAGTTCTATTTTCAAGTCTGTTTTTTTTTTTTTTAATATCCCATTTCGTGATGTTCTTATAATAACAGTCCAATTTTTAGCGGTTGATTTGCTTGTACATATTTGTAATCTGCATAACTTAAAAATAAATAGCTGCAGGAAATTTAAATTTCTTATTTTAAAGTTTGTATAAGTTTGCCATTTAAAAATTTTATCAAGAATGGCAAGTTTAAAGGCAAATTAATAACAGTCTATTATTATTATTATTATTATTATTATTACTTTTTTTTATTTCAATTCTTGTTTGTCCTGCACAATTAATCAAAATATGAAAATAACAACCTCCTAATAGCTTTAGAAATAGCCATTAAAATATTAACTATAATTTAACTGTTGTCAAAAAAAAAAAAAAAAACTTTACGACTTCTTCTTCTTCTTCTTCTTCTTTTTTTTTTTTTTTTTTTTTTTTTTTACATTAAAAAAATGCATTTAATTAAACGTGAAAGTAAAAATATTATAAAAAAATTTTAATATATGCATCTCACAAAAATTGACGTCATTATTACTTTATATTACTATTATATTAATTTTATACGCATTGATAAATTGCTGATGTATTATGATTCTATAGCTGTGATTCAACAGTAAAATTACAAACATGGTATATATATATATATATATATATATATATATATATATTAACCTTTAATTATTTAATAATTGTATGCACTATAACTGAACAGGTGTTAAGAGGAAGGTAACCCCCATCAAACAGAATTATGTATCAAATTAAATTTTTGCTATACCTACTGTAGACTACCTTTAAAGTTCGTTCAACTTTATCATCTTACTTTTTTTATCTGAAAAATTAAACTGCATTTTATTTTTAAAGTATTGAAATGCAGGTTAAGAGAAAGTTTTGTGAGTGACACAGGAGATTATTTATACTGTGTCGTTTTATATTTTTGTGATCAATAATTGACTAAAGTTTGTTTTCAGTAAAAATTACGGAATTAATGAATTAACTAGAAGTTTCATATAAGGAAATTTTAAAATTGCACGTTTTTCTTTGTTTTAATAATTTAAAGTTCATATCAAATACATTTTAATGTTATGAAAATTTGGCTGAGAATTCCTTAAAATTTTAGGAAAATCTCTGATCAGGTATTAAAGCAACGAGTAAATTTGCTAATGGAAATGTCCATACATTTTCATAGAATTTCCAAATAGAGTTCAAAACGTTTCTGTAAAATCTAATGCTTTAAGACTGGATATTTTGAAGTGACATGCTTGTCTCAATTAATTAGAGTGTTAGACGCTGCATGAATAATTACATTTTAAAATTCACACAACACCTCTTTGAGTTTACGAGTTATTTCTGTGACATTTCAAGCAAGTCTAAGGTAGTAATACAATGTAAAAATGATGTTGTTATAATATAAATGCTGTGCTTTGTGTGATGTTTGTTTTAATAATTTAAACAATTATTATTTCTCTTTCAAACGAAATATAAAATGTTTGCTAGAATTAAGTATAGGAATCGTATTATAAAGAATATCAACGACCCAAGCAATATTTTCTATTATTATGAAAATTGCAAGCCTCTGTGAAACAAAAATGCATTTATTTTTTTTATTTATATTTAAAAATTTATTTATAACCTCATAAGAAAATTAAAAAAAAAATAAATAAATAAATAAATAAATATAATTCAACTTATTTTTTCTTGTATAAATTAGATTTTATTTCTTCTTTTTCATTTTGTAGACATATATGGAATAACAACTTATTATTATTATTATTATACATATTACCATCTTGGTGACTTAAACGGAATCTAATAAAAGAACTCTTAATAGATTTTTCACGAAAGTTTTCGAATATTGCGTTCACAAATTAGTTTTTAATGAAATAAGCAGAATCGTGGTCAGTATATGACAAATATTTTCGAAAAAATCGATTATAAGCGACAATTGCACCACAAAAGTCAAGTGGTACCTTTACCATAGAACAGTAGATTCGTTGATTTATGAAAAAAAGATCGAACACATAAAGAATAATCTCTCAGAGAAAACTATTTGTTGGAAATCTGAATCCAAATAGAGCTTTCCAACAGAGACTTATTTATATCTTGCTCACAATCTGACCAGTCACATCCTGGAAAATTCCAGAATTCAGCTCCTATTGAATATAGAGTTTCAAATTACGTTAAACCGAAACTATCACTTTCCAACTAATATGGCCAGCATTTCGCCAAGTTGGTATCGAATGTTGATTTTTGTAGAAATTAGAAAAGGACCCTCTTCGTCTACTTTAAAAGTAAAACCATTTTTTCTTTAATAACACTTTTAATAGACGCAATAAAGACAAAAATATTGTTACAAAGAATAAAATTCAGTTCTTTTACATGACCTGTATCTGGATTCTAAAGAAACGAGTAACGTAATCGCATATTTTTAGCTTAAAAGACAAACTAGGAGAATATGGCAAGAAGTACTAATTTAACGTTGCCAGCATCGAGAAGACATATTTTAATTTGAAATCAAGTTGACTACCAATTTTAGTATTATTTATGGTTTCTTGACGCTCATATTGGTCAAATAGTAAGAATGAAGGCCGCCTGTACTCAGGTGAATTTCTCTGAATTATGATCACTGCGTTTGTCAATGAAATACTTTGCAATTAGCTGTTGATTACAGTTTTTGAAAAAATAGCATTCATCATATACGATATTTTCAACGCTATCAAATCAATTTTACAACTTTCTTTAATAAAAAAATATCATTTCTAGAAAAAAAAATATTTAAACCAAAGTTTATTGTTGTTAATAATTTTTAATTGTTTAAAATTTCATTGGTGAAACAGGAATTTTGATGATCTTCTTGAAGGTTCTGTATTTGACAATCGCCTTGTATTTCTATATTTTGTTGCTTATTTTTATCTCTCTTGATGTACATATATATATACTTTTTTTTTTTTTTTTTTGGTGGGGAATGTGTCTCTATTACATGTTACTATATAAGTAATATAATAATATTTACCTTTTTAATACATGAATGGTGAGAAACTAATATTGATTGCACACACACACACACACACACACACATATATATATATATATATAATGAGTTTTAGCCTTGTATTTAGGTGTTCTTCTAGATAACTATATTATTTAAATGCATACATATATATGTATATATGTGTGTGTGTGTGCATATATAGTGTATTCGAATTTAGTCCTTTATGAGATGCCGGGTTATATGTAAACTCCAGTTTCATTTATCGAATCCATTGATAATAACAAAATTTAAATGATTTAAATATGAATACATAAATCTTTTTTTTTCTTTTAATAATGTGGAAATTTAGAGCAGAGGTGTCAAGCTATTATATTACAATTTATTCGTAATCCTTATACTTAATTTTTATTAGTATTATTTCATAATAGATATCTGCGATTAAATAAGATTGTTAATCTTCAATCTATAATATTAAAACACAAAGCATATTCTGTAAGACCAAAATCGTACGATGTGGGCATGCACGCTTAAATTTTGAGCCAATTGGGAGCAGGAATATTCCTTTTTTTATGCAGAATACCGATGATAGATGAAGCAGATGATATTAATATTGTTATGTCTATGGCAAACGCCTAATTAAAGCTCATTAGCGCCTAATTAAAGTTAATATCACTCCATGGCTCAATCATAAAATTAATTCACACGATTAATTCATATTTTCCAATCCTATTAAAAACAAAGCAATTCGCGAATAGTTATCGGCATCGGTTATCTTCATATTCATTTTCGCCGAAAATTTCTGTACATTGAATGTGGCGCCATCTGTTGCCGTGTCAATATAATATAACATATCTTTAAAAAAAAAAAAAATCCATTTCTTAGAAAAAAAAGAAAAAATATTTTTAAATTAACAAATTATCAAATTTTATTGTGCTTTAAAAGTTAACTTTCATCAGTTGAAAACTTTGTTTAGAAAAGGTGGAGATAAATATTTAAAATCAAAGGGGTTTTATTTTATTTTATTTTATTTATTTATTTAATTATTATATATCTAATTATTATAATTTCTGATACTTCATTTCGATACTGTATTAGAGCAAAAATAATTTGAAAAGAATGACATTAAAATATTGATATTTTATACGAGTAAAAATTTATTTATTTATTTATTTTTAACAGTATACTTTTGTTCAAATATACTATTTTGATAGAATAAAGTGTTATAATACTATTCCAGTAAAAACAAATTTTAACTTCATTCCGATTTGCAGTTTATTTTTAGAATACAATAAGTTAATATTTTGGATTATATAAAAGTTGTTTTACAAATACGGGAAAATGGGAAGGGGGTTTTAAACCGGTTAAAAGCAATGTGAAATATTAAAGCAAGGGTTTTTTAAACTTTATGGCCTGAAGAGATTTTAGTTGCACATCATACGTCAAATTTTGACGAGTATTAACTAGTAGTAGCATAAAATTTATTTTAGTTGGTAATATTTTGGAATCACAGATTTAGTGCAACGCCAAAAAACGGGACATTCAGCCTCAAGTTGAAAAATAGTGTTCACGCAGACCTTATTTTTACTTATCACTGATTTTCGATAGCAAATCTTATCTTAAGTAAACCTATAAATATAAATATTTTTTTGGGAAAAAAATGAGAGAATAAACCTTACAAAAAAGTACTAATCTTTAACTAATCTTGACAGTATTGTGCTAAAATTTATTATTTTGAAAACCTTATAAAAATATCACGAATATTACTTCCTCAAATTTAGAAGATTTTTCCAATTTTTATTAAAATTACTATGAGTTTTTTCATCAAACAATAAAGTGGTATTTTTCTTTCTTATTTTTACTTTTTTAGAATTTTGAAATATAAAAATTCAATTACAAGTTCTTCTTTTAGCTTTCTGTGTTATTTATTTATTTATTTATTTTATTTTATTTTATTTTATTTTATTTAACAAATTATTTAAAATTGTTCTAGTTAGCTCTATGACTTAAAACCAAAGTATAAGCCTCATAATTAGTTTAATCAACTGAATTTAAAACTTGACCTTTTCTTAGTTTTTCCTAATCGTTAAAATATTATAACAAAATTAAATAGAAATACACTTTTAGCAGATAACAAAGAATCTTTCGACATTTTTTTTTCTTTTATAAGGCATAAAATAGAAATTATGTAAATTTTTGAGATTGGAAAGATTTTTTTATTAAATTCAATAGATATTTAAATACTTAAATTGGATTACCAGTTCTCTTAAGATGTTAAACTAATCATTATTATTTATTTATTTATTTATTTATTTATTTATTTATTTATTTTTTTTAAGACAATATAAAAGTACAAAATGTAGTCTCTCGAATATAACAATACCTGAATGTAAAAAGGAGAACAAATTAGTTTTAAGTAAAAAGATAAAAATATATTATTTAGTTAATGACTAATATATAATTAAATATTTTTCAAATACGTGATAATTACTTTTTTATTCACCCACATACATGGCAGAAAAAGTATTGATTTTGAGAAATAGTTTTAAAATTTAGTTCACTTTTATTTATGAGTTTTGAGATCCTCGGATTCCAAAAATAGGTTTTTTGCAGTTGGTATGTGTGTTTGTTTGTATGCGCGTGTGTGTGCTTTTGTTATATACATTTAACTCAAGAACAAATAAAAACAAGAAACCAAAATTGGTATTCGAAATCTATAACATATAGTGATGCTACATTAAGCAGTTCGTTAAAAACAAGAAAAATTTTTGTGTAAAAGAACATCCAAGAAAATTCAAATATATTTCGTTTATGTACGAAAATTACAGTAAGCACAGCTTAATATATAATAGCCTACATAATATATATATATATATATATATATATATCATGCATAAAAAAAATAATTAACATGCATAAAAAAATAATTAACACGCATTTCTTATATGCGTAAAAGCATGTTTCGTATACTTTATAGAATGAAAATCATCCATTATTCGTTTACAGGGCTATCCAAAAGAGCTAGAATATAATGAGTCTATACTTGGAAATTCCTGGAAGTGCACCAGCTTATTACCCAATAGGCACGAGAAGCATGTGCTTCCCCTGGAAAATTTTTAAAAGGCCCCAAATTATGCCAAAAAAATAAAAATAAAAATAAAATAAAATAAAATAATAATAATAATAAATGGTCCCAAAATTGTAAGCCTGGAGTCTAAAAGCATTGTCTGATTATAAAACGTCACAGTCCTACCTGACTGCACAACTATCATTTCTAGATTATATAGGATATATGCTAATAAAGCTTTTACACATTCATTTATAATGGAATAATTTCATAAGGCTTTCATCAGTTTATATCTTGGTACAAAAATCAAGTGAATTTGCTTGTCTATATTTTAAGCGAATTTACTTGTCCGTAATTCCAGGTAACTACATAATTTAAGGAAATATTTATAAGATTTTCATGATGTTTGTATGAGTCTTTAGACCAAGAAGTCAGTGGGGGAACCCAAATGGATTTGTGCTTCCCCTCAACTGTAAGGTTAATCGGGACCTGCCCCAGCAAAAATGAACTGCAGTACATCTACACACACACACAGAGAAAAAAAAAAAGAAAAGTAAAGAAAGAAAGAAAAGAAAAAGAAAAAAAAATGCAGTTAAAAAAACTACAGTGCCAATGCCATTACAGTTTTTTTTTTTTTTTTTTTTTTTTTTTTTGATGCATTTGCAGCATTTCTCCTCCATATATAAAAACCTTTACTTAGATAACAATTATAAATAATTTATTTTCAATGTAAAAGAAAGAAAAAGAAAGAAAATGAAAAGAAAAAAAAAGTACAGATAACTATAGAGTTATACTGCAGGTACTTTAGAAATGTACGTCTGAATTAATGACTGTACAATTACTGAAAATTTACTACTGTAGTATTATTACTGATTTAAAGTCTCATTGTTTTTTTTTAATTTACGATTATGAAAAACTTTCACATAAACTACAGTAATTTTTCAGATAATAGCTCACAATGTTTTTTTTTTTTTTTTTTTTTTTTTTTTTTTTTAAATAAATCACTGCAAAATTACTTGACATTTTCTTCAAAATAACTGAAGTATTTTCACAGTCGAGATTGCACCACAGAAAATCTAAAGTTGACAGCAGAAAAACTTCAAAAATGCTTCATTTCCGTAGAAAAACTACAGTTAATTATTACTCTGTGTTATTAATATATCGTTAAATCTATAAAATATACAATGTAGTGTGTAAACAAAGTCGTACAGGGCTACCAATGTTTAAATGAAATAATTTTTTTTATTGAATTTTAATGATAAAAATGCTTAATCGTAGAACTGAAATATGGGGTAAGAAAATATCATGTGGGTGCCACTCAATATTTATTCATTTTTCCTTACTTAAGTGACCAATGTGTTTGATTTACATTCCCAGAAATAATCTTGAGTAGCACTCTCAATACTTTCTCGTGCCCTGATAGATATAGAAACAGTTTTTTTAGCAGTTATTTTGTGGGGAATAGTGATACAACCCCTTAACCCCTTGACTGAGTAACACACCCACAATTATAAAGCTTTCAAAGTTGTCATTGAATATAATGAGAAAGAATATTTGAATTCAATAATTAATTGTTATTAAGCTGAATGGCGAATATTTGTCCATAAACCTAAATCTAAAACCCAAAGAAACCAATTTCAAAAAATGTCGTTTCAGATTTTTTCTTTTTAGTTTGCATATGCCGCAGGTAAAGGGTACCCAAACCCATTACATTATTGACAGGGAAGACGATACCATTGTCAATGCGAACCGGTACCGAGATTTTCGCAAAATTTGATGAAATTTATTTTCAGAATTTAAGTGTTTGGAGATTTTATATTTATAAGTGGTTTAATTAAACACTGTAACTACAGAAGCGGGTAAAACTAGCTAGCTGTTGAGAAAATTAATTTTAAATTATGTGAAGCGCTCATGATAAATATTTAGAATAAAATCCGAAATTAAAAGAAATAAAAAATTGACAGAGTTTGATTTTTTTTTTTCCATATTTGAATAATCTGAATAATACATTTTCTATGCGTTTTAGCAAAACTCGTGAATTATAATAATAACAATAATAAACAAACTATTATTTGTTATTTTTACAGAACTTTATTCCGTAGTACTCTACATAAAATCGTCAACAATTTTGAACATTAACAAACCTTTAATCTAAGCTTTTAAGAAGTATTTTTAAACTTTCGCACCAGTGCATTAAAAAAGCATTTTTCTTCTTATTGCATCGTAATTCATACTGGAGAAAATTTCTCTAAAATCAAAGTAGTGTGGTTAAAGGGCGTATCTAACAGTTTTCCGGAGTAAATTATAAATATTATTAGGTATATTTTAGCAAACAGATGCTGAGTCGCAAACATATAGAAAATATCAGGATGGGAGTAATGACAGCGCTAATTCTAGGAGAACAACCATCATATTTTAGTAAGAATCCTTTTTCATAAACTCATCTCGTATATCAACGTTTTAGCATTTACACTCTGTAGAAGGTGAGATGCAATCTTATAACTTGGAAAATTGCAGCATAAAAGTCTGTCGATTAACATATATTTTCAAATTCAATTAATATTCAATTTCATAATGATAATACCACAGATGATGCTAAATGGGCTTATCTGAAGAATCTGAGATATGATCTCTGATATCCTTTGCGTTTATGAAAAACCATTCAGTATATCATCACCACTTACGGTCGATTTACACCCAAATTGAAGCAGCAAAGTTTTTAATGGTCGTCCTCTCCTATATCAAGTTTTGTGGAACTATACAGAATAAAAGCTGAGATTCAATCTTCCTTTACTAAGAAATATTGCCACGTAGAGCACCACCTGTATAGCGAATTACACTAAAAGTTGATAGGCATAAATTTATGTCATTGTGAGACTAAATATAATTTGTATGAAACTCTGTGCATTAGATTGCCCATTGCGATGTTAAGCACAATCAACCAACCAACCAACCAACCTGTACTTTTTAAGCTATTGTATAGCTTTTATCGCGGGCTTTGAGCGCGGCGACCGAATCAAAAAATTCCGTAACGAAAAAAAAACCTAACACAGTTCGGTAGACTTCGGCTGTACGAAGCTCACACAGATAGACACGAGCTGCTCCGAAATCGCACGAATACATAAGCAGCTGTTTGTGAGAAAGTATATAGGTGTATAGGTATCTATCATCTATGTACAACAGTGAATAGCTGTACGCGTAAAATTTGTGTATAAAGTAGATCAGATAAAACTTGAATATCTCCATTCGACTTGCAGGCCTTTAAAACCTATTAGATACCTTTTCTCTATTAAAATTTGTTTTCTTATCATTATTGTTATCTTATGATTATTGTTATCTTATTCATTAATATCAAAGAAAAACCTTGAATATCCCCATTCGACTTGCAGGCCTTTAAAACCTATTAAATACCTTTTCTCTATTAAAATTTGTTTTATATCGGTCACCCTCACCACGCTCAAAAAGTGTAACTTGAATTAATATCAAAGAAAAAATTTGAATATCCCCATTCGACTTGCAGGCGTTTAAAATCTATTAAAATACCTTTTCTCTATTAAAATTTCTTTTCTTATCATTATTTTTATCTTATCATTATTGTTATCTTATTCATTAATGTCAAAGAAAAAACTTGAATATCCCTATTCGACTTGCAGGCCTTTAAAACCTATTAAATACCTTTTCTGTATTAAAATTTGTTTTCTTATCGGTCACCACGCTCAAAAAGTGTAACTTGAATTAATATCAAAGAAAAAACTTGAATATCCCCATTCGACGTGCAGGCCTTTAAAACCTATTAAAATACCTTTTCTCTATTAAAATTTCTTTTCTTATCATTATTTTTATCTTATCATTATTGTTATCTTATTCATTAATGTCAAAGAAAAAACTTGAATATCCCTATTCGACTTGCAGGCCTTTAAAACCTATTAAATACCTTTTCTGTATTAAAATTTGTTTTCTTATCGGTCACCACGCTCAAAAAGTGTAACTTGAATTAATATCAAAGAAAAAACTTGAATATCCCCATTCGACGTGCAGGCCTTTAAAACCTATTAAAATACCTTTTCTCTATTAAAATTTCTTTTCTTATCATTATTTTTATCTTATCATTATTGTTATCTTATTCATTAATGTCAAAGAAAAAACTTGAATATCCCTATTCGACTTGCAGGCCTTTAAAACCTATTAAATACCTTTTCTGTATTAAAATTTGTTTTCTTATCGGTCACCACGCTCAAAAAGTGTAACTTGAATTAATATCAAAGAAAAAACTTGAATATCCCCATTCAACGTGCAGGCCTTTAAAACCTATTAAAATACCTTTTCTCTATTAAAATTTGTTTTCTTATCATTATTGTTATCTTATTCATTAATATCAAAGGAAAAACTTGAATATCCCCATTCGACTTGCAGGCCTTTAAAACCTATTAAATACCTTTTATCTATTAAAATTTGTTTTCTTATCGGTCACCACGCTCAAAAAGTGTAACTTGAATTAATATCAATGAAAAAACTTGAATATCCCCATTCGACTTGCAGGCTTTTAAAACCTATTAAATACCTTTTCTCTATTAAAATTTGTTTTCTTATCGGTCACCACGCTCAAAAAGTGTGACTTGAAATTATATCAAAGAAAAAACTTTAATATCCCCATTCGACTTGCAGACCTTTAAAAACCTATTAAAATACCTTTTCTCAAAAAATAGAGTTAGATCATTCAAATTTGGTACATCGAGGTTTTCGATACCTACAAATCGATTGCGGATATTTTTGATATATTCTCATTGCGGATATATTCTCATTTATTCAATAAAAGAAAAAAATTTGTTTTCTTATCGGTCACCACGCTCAAAAAGTGTAACTTGAATTAATATCAAAGAAAAAACTTGAATTAATATTAAAGAAAAAAAAATACTGCATAAATAAAATAAATAAATAATTATAATTGCATAAGTTGATAAAAAATGCTATGCAATAGCTTTACCGCGGCAGTCCTAGAGTGGCACACGTATTTTTTTTTTTTTTTTTTTTTCTTGTTGAACTGTAACAAAATTTTAATTATAATCACACATACACAAACAGAGGACGATTTCCTAAAAACGGACATATTGGGATCAGCATATTTAAAAACGTTTCAATACATTGCAAGTTTGAAATTAAAAATTTTTGCAAATCTAATTGTTTTTTTTCTACGAATACAAAAGGTAGTATATATAATATATATATATTGTCTGCCGGAAGATAATTAAATGTAATTTATTATCGTATGTTATTAAATTTAAATCTTTTAACCGTATAATGAATTTAAAAAAAAAAAAAAAAAAAAAAAAAGAAAAAGAAAAAAAAATGTAACGTATTTAAATGGGTATTACGTATTATATAACGTATTAAAAAAAAACAATATTATTAAATTTTTGAGGCTTGAATTATTAAAACTTTTAATTAAATATTTGATTTTTTTTTTTTTACTATTTGTATAATTAGTTTTTTTTTTTTTTTTTTATCAGATATCTATTGAATATTGCTTCAATTCATTACTGCTGAGTATTAAAACTCTGAGTTTTTATATGAATGAAGGTCAAAGATTGTTTTAAATCTCTAGGTTAAATAATATATTTTAAAAAAAAAATTCGGGCACTGTGATAATGAACAAATATTTATTTTATAAAAAAAAGAAAAGAAAAAATGTTGTAATTCAAATTATCTAATGTTATTGTTAAGATATTTCTTCTTCATTAGATTATTTTTTCTATAATTTACTTATAATTCAATTTCATTCATTAACATATGTTTTACTTTATTTTTTATTTATTTATTTATTTATTTATTTATTTTATTTATTTATTTCTTTTTTAATTAAAACACTTTCCCTTGTGAAAATTTTCTGCTTCATGTTTTTCACTGATTTCCACTTTTTGAGACGTACGATACATGATTCGGCCAGTTTTAAAAAGATATATGTCTGTGTGAGTATGTTATGAAAATATTCTGGGCACTGCATCTAACAAAAAAATAATAATTATTTTTTTTATTTATTAATTCGTAATTTTTGTAATTTATTTATTTTTTATAGAAAATATACTATTTAAATATAATAAATATAATAAAATATATAAATCTCTTAAATAATAATTTCAATAATATAAATTAATTTAATTTAATAAATTTAAATAATACAAAAATTATTTATTTAAATATAATAAATCTCGTTATTCATAAATATTGTTTTCATTCACAAATTTAGATTTCTATAAAAAATAAATAAATAAATAAATAAATAAAAATTATAAATATTTTATTCAAAATTCCTGAGCGGTTATAAATAAGTAATACGCAGAAAACATTTCTGTGGTGGAATTATATTTCAAAATGTTTTATATTTTGTTCATATAATGAAAAGTAATTTAACTATATATTCAATGCTTCTAATAAAAGAAGATTTTGGTACAGCATTTGTCGTAAGGCATACGAAATGCATCTTTTAAATGAATAATTTTTATTGAAGTATTTTTAATAACTGTGAATTTAAAAATTTTCTTTCATGATATAGTAATAAAAGAAAATAATCTGGTCACTCACACGACTTCCCTCACCCTGAAATTTAATACTACAAATGCAGGTTGCAGATTATGAGGTAAGATAAGGAGTACTATTATGTAAACCTGTGTTAAACAATTCAAATTGGGCTACGGAGAAGTTTTATATGATAATTAGTTCTGTGTGAGGGAGGCTACCGCCACCTATAACCATCCCCCACGTTTCGTTAATGCACCTGCATTTATATAGCATTTAATTCGGTTATTAAAAAATAATTCTGTTTTCTAAAAATAATTTATTAAAATTATTATAAAAAAAAAAATAGATCTTTTATGATTATGCAGACGATTTCCATATTAGAAAAGTAGTATAACACTAAATACCAAATAAATAAATAAATAAATAAATAATTTATTCTCAATATGACCAAAAAAAAAAAAATGATAACTTAAATTATTGCAGTTGGATGGTTCAACTATTCGTTTTAAAGGTATTGGCGAGCTCTTTTGAAATATACCCATCATGAAAATTTTCTCTCTTTGAGGGAGGAGGCGAGGCTCCTACATACACATTTTTTTTCCAGTTGACTATCTCTATTACAAATATATATATTCGTTTCATTTGGCTTAGTGCAGTCTATAGATATTAAACTCTACTTACCTGCAATTTTTCCCATAGACGTAATGTATTTGAATACTTTTGAGTGTCCCTGTACACGAACCATTTACTTCATCTCAACGAAAAGCTTACTGTAGCATCCCTATATGATACACATTTAGAATACCAAGTTTGGAATTTCTGCTACTCTTTGTTCTTGAGATATGCTGATAACAGACACACAGACATACACACAGACATACAGACAGACCATTCGCTAAAAACATGATTTTCGTATTCAGGGGACCTCAGAACATGTAAATATAACAAAAATCCACGTTCGAAAATTTGATCCTAAAACAATACCCTTTGGGTAAGAGAAAGTAAAAATGTCACTTTATCGTAATTACATAATTTTGTCATTTATTAATTATGATATTGCTCATAAAAATCGATATAATCTATTTAGTATTAAGAATTCTCTCTTTTTTTATTTTTCATAATAATATTAGTAATAATAATTATTATTAGGAGACTTATTGAATTATTTTTGTGAAGTTTTAAAATGTACAATGACATCGGTTTCCTCAGACACATGAACGAAATTAGTCTTTGATAACACTGTGCTGAAAAAAAAAAAAAAAAAAAAAAACTCCTAATTTACTTGATAATCCTGAATCCGAATATGATCTGCCATTTTGCCCAGTCACCCATCGTTTTCTCGGGACACCAACCACTCTCCCATTTTTATCACTATTCGGTAATTTTATGAATTTGATTTGGGGAATGAAAAATAATTTAACACTTAAAAACAACAAAATATAATGTTTAATAAATAACATTAATAATATATTAAAAATATATAAAAAATTTAATACATAATTTCAGTGGCAAATTCCCCCCCCCCTAAATTTTCTCCTTGCCGCAAATAATGATGTTTTAAAATTTTCCAACTCTGTTTCCCCTCAGAAGTTATTTAACAGTTAAAATCCCCCCCCCCTCTAAAAATAAAATTTATAGCAATAAAATTACCGAAAAGTGATAAAAATAGGGGGCCGTCCCTAAAAAAAGGTGGCTGATAGGGCAAAATGGACGTCATATTCCGATTCAGGAGATCATTTTAGATAAGGGTTTGTCAAAATGGTGTTGGGGGCAATTTTCACGCAGAACAGCGTAATCTTTTGTTTCAATTTTAAAGCGTAAACTGTATTTTAGTATCAGCTTGATATTTTTTATAATAATCTTAAAGTTAAATTATTGTTCATATCTGTTGAACTAGTTATTCAAATGAACTAAAAAAATATGGCGATAACTAGATTTTATCTGATTAATAAGTGTAATCATATTCTCAGTGACCCAATGAACAGTATAGCTTTGTATAGCGATCTAAAACCTCGGACGGATTCACTGAGACAATATTTTTATGTAGATAGAAATTATATCCTAACATTTTAATTAAAATTTTTAAGTTACAACATGACTGATTTAAAGTATGATATTTATTATGGAACTAATAATAAAAACGATATATAGCTATTTAAGTTAAGAAATGTAAGGATATTTATTAGTTTATTAAAGTGATAATGCGATAATATCACATAGCACATTTACACTAGTTCGAATAATAAATGGCATAAATAGTTTAGCTTACATTTTATAGCCTATCAAAACAAGAGAACTGAATAAAATGATGAATAGTACTGGAAAATTCATATTAATTGCAAGCTTTCAATACATTTACTTTCAGTTAATGAAGTGGAAAATGGATCCTTTCGTAACTTTTAGTGACATATGTGATATCAGTCAGAAATGACATTTTAACTCTTATGATGAAAATTTAATGCGTGATTTATGATATGGTAATTTGAAATTTCCATTTTATTATAGAAAAATTGTATTAAAGCATTTTTAATTATACTCTTTGCATGAGAAAGAGTTGCAGATTTTTGTAATTCTCAACACTGGTAATTTAATAATAAAATAAATAAATAAATAAATAAATGATTTTCTTTATTGATCCATATTTTTTTTTTTTTTACTTTTTCTTACCCATAGGATCGAGAAAGTATTGTTTTAGGGTCAAATTTTCGAACGTGAGTTTTTGTTACATTTACATGTTCTGAGATCCCTTGAATACGAAAATCATGTTTTTAGTGAATGGTCTGTGTGTCTGTCTGTGAGACTGTTATCAGCATATCTCAAGAAGAAATAGTAGCAGAAATTCCAAACTCGGTATTCTAAATGTGTATCATATAGGGATGCTGCAGTAAGCTTTTCGTTGAGATGAAGCAAATGGTTCGTGTACAGGGACACTCAAAAGTATACAAATACATTATGTCTATGGGAGAAATTGCAGGTAAGTAGAATTTAACATCTATAGACTGCACTAAACCAAATGAAACGAATGTGTATTTTTTGTAATAGAGATAGTCAACTGTGATAAAAATGTTGTGTATGTAGGAGCCCCACCTTCCCCCTGGGTGGAAAGTCCCCCTTCGAGGGGAGTAAATTTTTACGATGGGTATCTTTCAAAAGCGCTCGCCAATATCTTTAAGACGAATGGTTGAACCATCGATCTGCGATAATTTAAAATAAAGTTATCGATTTTTTTTTTTTCATTTTTAACAAAAAAAAAAAAAAAAAAAAAAAAAAAGTAATATTGGGATTAAATTCGATTTTTTAAATATATATTTAGGGTTATACTACTTCTCTAATATGGAAATCGTCTGCATTATCATAAAAGATAATTCTTTTAAAATAATAATTTATATAAATTATTTCTTAAAGACAGAATTATTTTTAAAAAGAGAATTAAATTCTATATAAATGTAGGCTCATTAATGAAACGGTGTGTTGAGGGGGGCGGTAGCCCCCGACACATACAACTATTTATCCTATAGAACTCTTCCGAAGCCTAATTTGAATTGTTTAACTCAGGTTTACATAACATCGTTATCTTACGTCGTAATCTGCAATCTGTATTTATAGTATTAAATTTCAGGGTAAGAGAAAGTCGTGTGAGTGACACACCAGATTATTTTTCCAAGTATAAATTTAACCTAATAAATATTTAAAGTACATAAAATTATATAACTTAATTTTCATAAAAAAAAAAAAAAAAAAAAAAAAAAAAAAAATACCTGTTTTCGCTAAAGAACAATACATGTATTGATGCACAAGACAATTTGTCACCATTTGAAAATTAAAATGTTAATTAATTTATAAAAATCTATCATCCTACTATATGATTCGATGTCAAGAACAGATATGCCAATGGACACGCATACAGACAAACAAAGGCTAAAATTTCATTTCACTTACTGGATTTTAAAAATAAATACCGGAATTAAAATATTTTAAAAGACTATTATTTCAGCAGGGAGCTTTTAAAATAAAGGGGCTACTCCGAAAAATTTGAAAGCTGATTATTATTATTATTATTATTATTATTATTATTATTATTATTATTATTATTATTACTTTAACAATATTTTGTGTTATAAATAACAAGTTATATTATGTTTTATTCTTGAATATACCATAAAGAAATAATTCTTCAAACAGATTAGGAATGTTTAATAAAATATATATCTATCTATCTGTCTATATTATATATATATATATATATATATATATATATATACATGTTCAAACTTTTCTTAGGAAAAATAAAAATAACAATGGGAGTGCCAAAAGAAAAGAAATATACAAAATATATTCCTTTATTTATTAAAAATATTATAGTATACATAAGCATATTCTATCACTTGTATCTATCACTTGTATATATATTTTTCCTTTTATTTAGATCCACGTTTCGAAACGCCACTTCCCTTTTATATATATTTTTCTTTGACAATCCCTCAGAACAGTGCTCCAAAAAGAAATATTTTCTGAAAGGGAAAAAACGCATAAAAAGTTTTATGTATTAGGAATTTGTTGGTTTTGTTATGAATATACTACATGAACTGTCATCGAAATAACGATATGTTTAGAGAAATATAATTATATTAAAATAATTTCGTCACTAATCTAAAAAAAGAAGTTCATAATCTTCACTTTTTCTGATTATTGTTAATACAGAAGTTCTTTTACACTTTATGGAAACAATTTTATAATTAATTTTTCTATTTTAAAGTATGTGATAAAATTTTGGACACCTTAGAATATCCGATTGCTTCTTTTATCTTTTAATTAGAATGTAAAAATAAAATATTTATTTTGAAAATGGGTCCTAAAACTGACAGATGGCCCAAAATGCGCTTTCCAAATTGAAGTATTTGTATCACCAAATTATAATGCAGCGTAAACATCGTGGTTATTGCATTTCCAATATATATAGGGGAGACCCGTGTACCTAGGGCCATCATGTACCTAAGGCCACCCCACTTTATTTGAATAACATTTAATTTTAACTTTTAATACTCAGTTGGGCGAGTAACAACACCAATTGCAACTTTTACAACTACTTTGGAAATTTTAAGGAGAAAGTTTTGACAAGTTACATGTAGAAAACGAATTTGCATGGCTTGTAGTAAAATTTTGCAGCTCATCTCTTTTGCTATTTTACAAAGGCAAGTCAAATATATTTCTTTTATTTCTAGTGTATAATTTTGCTTGTTATATTGAGTAATAAATGAGATATTTAATTAGTCCTCTCTGCATGTGGATTTTTTAGTGGAAGGCATTTTGAATGAAGTTACCAAAACTTGTACCTAGGGCCACATAGCTGCCTTGTACCTAGGGCCAGTGTGTTTGGACCTTTTAACACTTTAGCGACCGCATGTTTTTGTCTTTTTGACAGTAAGGTTCGCCTGTGGGCGTTTTTCTCATAAGTTACAATTTTTCGAAACAAAATTTTCCGTTTTCGCATTTATATTACAAATGGATATGCATTATAATCATACTCTCTATAATCAAAGTATTTGCATCCATAGTATACTGATTGTACAAATATGAATATTGTGTATATTTTTTAGAAACAAATAACATACAAATTGCAAATGAAACGCCCACTTGTGGAGTTTCATATTTTCAAATGACGTGAATCTACGTCAGCGGTCGCGAAAGTGTTAAGAAACACATTACAGCCTATAGTAATTGGATGCTGGCAAACCAATCACTATATATGACGTTGCTGAAAATGTTGGCAAGTCCTATCCGCCGGCCTTTACTCCTGTAAACATTCTCTCAGGCTTTCGTGTATCCGGCATATGACCAATGAATCAAAACGCATTCACTGAGGATGAATATTTAAGTTCAAATGTGACTGAAAGACAAGATCCCTCCAAGAATTTCAAAAAAAAAAATAAATAAATAAAAATAAAGATTTCCTAGGAAGAAAGTGAATTAACAATGATAGAACTGGATGTCTCTGTTTCATGTCCTGTTTAAATTTCGAAACTTTTAACATCAAACATCTTTTCGTGTGTCATGCTTTAACACGTACGAACCTAAGTAAAAGCTTTACCTAAATCAAAACCTCCCACATCAAAGAAAAGATGTGACCGAAAACCAGAAAGATCTAGAAATCCCAGAGACTCTCCAGGAAAAAAGAGAAAAAAAATATTGAAGAAAAAAAAAAAAACGTTCTGTTGGAATATCCCAAAGAAAGAAAAAAAAAAAAAAGTGAAAAATTTCGTGTTTCAAATTAAGGCAACAACAAGATAATTATTATATTATAAATAAATATATTACTTGATATTATTTCTTTTATAAAATACATGTTTATATGCTTATTTTGTATTCATTACAAAGTGAAATCTAAATTTGAGAGAATGGCCCTAGGTACAATGAGGTCTGGCCCCCAGGTACAATGAGTGTGTTGTACCTAGAGCCACGAGCGAAGTTTTTTTAAAAACCTTCTATTTGTCGGAATTTATTAATTTAGTTATTTATATTAATCCCAATTGGAAGTAATTAGTCCTAAAGATATGTACATATCAGTGTGATAATTTTAAACAGGTCAAGGTTTCTGTTTTGGGGCATTGAAAAAAAGCGGCCCTAGGTACACGGGTCTCACCTATATATTAATAACATTAAATTTTAACGGAAAAAAAAGAAAGGAAGAAAACCGACAGCGGCTAGATAAAGAGAAGAACGCAGAGAATATGTATAAGACAAAAGTTGGGGACATGCTCGATGACGAAAAGAAATTGAAAATTGAAGACACTCCAATCATAGTGCATGTGCACAATGGACAGAGACTAGAAGACCAGAAGAAACGGAAGATAAATGTCATTTTAGAATTCCAGTTGATGCTAGACGGTATGCTGATACATCTCTCTCGTTGACAATTACATGTTGGATGCTGTCATATAGGGACTTTTAACAATGTTTACGTTTCTTCGGGGGGGGGGGGAAACGTTACTGTTAGTACAGTCATTGTATAGATCTTTCAATATGTTTTATAAACCTCCTGGTTTGCACTTGGAATCTATTTATTTAAAACCTCAGCGGCAATATCATTACGCTGGAAGATTTTATTATTATTATTACAGAATGTCGTTTTCCCTTAATCGAAACGATTTTACAATTTAATTTTCTCTTTTGTAATTTTAAATAAAATTTGACAGCTTTAGAATAATTGTATGCCACTTTTATCTTTTGATTGGAATTTAAAAATAAAACATTTATTTTCAAAATGGTTCCTAAAATTGACGAACAGCTTAAAGGTTAAGTAGCTGTGATTTTGGAGGTGAAATATACGTATCACAAAATTATAAAGCGGTGTAAAAATTGCGGTTATTAGCACTTCTAAAAAGGGTATTTATAATATATAAAATAAAAAAAAAAATCTAAATGTAAGTAAAATTGGAAACATAACAGCAAAGTTTCATCATAAAGGTAGTCGAACGCAGGTAAATATCAAGAAAGTAAAGCCTCAGCTGATACTAAAAGAAAATCCACTGACTCTAACATCCTTTGTATCGAAACTAGGAATGTCTTCTTAAAGTTCTTCGAAAAGTTGTTTAAACCTAAAGTTCATCTGCTATTGTCAAAATATATTGCTGAAAGAGAAATAAATTGTAGAGAATCATATGAATAACACCTAGCTGCGAAAAAATGGAAATTTATAGTAATACTCGATGAGACATGGTCATATTGAAATGTCTGTAATAGAAAAAAAGATCAATTTTAAGTACCAGACATTCCCAAGAAGTTCTGCTGACAGGAATGACCGTACGAAATGGCTTCGTCATTGTTCAGAAAAGTTCCCAAAGGTATTCCTGATAATTGGAGGTTTTTGTTACAACGTGAAATGAAAAAAAAAAAAATTATGGTGTGTCACCCACACGACTTTCTCATACCCTAAAATTTAATACTATAAATACAGGTTGCAGATTACAAGGTAAGATAACGAGTACTGTTATGTAAACATGCGTTAAACAATTCAGATTCTTGTGAAGAGTTTTTATATGATACTCGTAATTAGTTCTGTGTGAGGGGGGCTAACGCCCCCCTCAACTCCCCGTTTCATTAATGCACCTACATTTATATAGAATATAATTCGATTATTAAAAAATAATTCTGTTTTTAAAAAATAATTCATTAATATTATAATTTTAAAAAAATCTATCTTTTATGATAATGCAGACGATTTCCATATTAGAGAAGTAGTATAACACAAAATATCTAAAAAAGAGCCCATTTTATTCTCAATAAAAAAAAAAAATGCGATTTTTTTTCTACGTTTTTTTTTTCGTTAAAAGTAAAAAAAATCGATAACTTTGTTTTAAATTATCGCATATCGATAGTTCAACCATTCGTTTTAAAGGTATTGGCGAACTCTTTTGAAAGATACTCATCATGAAAATTTACTCCCCTCGAGGGGGGACTTCCCCCCCAGGGGGGAGGCGAGGCTCCTACATACACAAAATTTTTTCCCAAGTTAACTATCTCTATTACAAAAAATATAAATTCGTTTCATTTGGTTTAGTGCAGTCTATAGACGTTAAACTCTACTTACCTGCAATTTCCCCCATAGACGTAATGTATTAGAACTCTCTTGATTGTCCCTGTACACGAACCATTTGCTTGATCTTAACAAAAAGCTTACTGTAGCATCCCTATATGATACACATTTAGAATGCCAAGTTTGAACTTTCTGCGATAATTTGTTTTTGAGATATGCTGATAACAAACACACACACACACACACAGACACACACACACACACACACACACACACACACACACACATACACACACACAAACAGACATACACACAGACCATTTGCTAAAAACGTGGTTTTCGTATTCAGCGCACCTCAAAACGTGTAAATATAACAAAATCTCGCATTCGAAAATTTGACCCAAAAACAATACTTTCTCTACCTTATGGGTAAGAGAAAGTAAAAAGTCTCAAGTAAAGCCAAAAGTAATACACTCTACTATCACCAGAATATTTTAAAACTAACTATTATTTTAAAGCTAGAAGAAATTCTAGCTTTGTATGGAAAGGACATGGATAAAATTAAGTTACACGTCTAAATCAACAGTCGCTTATTAAGGAAAGGAAGAATCAGGAACATGAATAAAATGTATCCCATTTAATGAAATACCCGTAAAATTATCTGACGCTTCTCCAATAGATTTTTGTGCTCTTGTTTTATTAAATTAAGCCTTAGAAAAACGGCATTCAAGAACATTAAACGGACAATACAAGAAAAGACAAGACAATACAAGAAAAATGAGAGAAAATTGGCATAGCAGTACTCAGAAATGTTTGTTTTATTGGGAAATTTGAGCTAGAACTGATTTCAAGAACCGTGGCTATCAGATAGAAACAAATCGATGGAAACAATATGGTACTTATACATAAAACTGAACTACTAAAATCGTTTCCACAGTGTGTGAACGACATTCTGTATTTATCTATTTATAGGTGATGTTTTCACATATTCTTTTTTTAATAGCAGTTATTACTTTCTTGTCATTCATATAAAAATTTGACGTTCAATTTCAATGTTTGAAAATGTAAAAAGTAATTAAATATGTGTTTGTGCTTATGAGCTCAGAGTTCTATAGCGATACATATAATCTTAAAAATAAAAAAAAAATCCTATCTCTTACATAAAATCGAAATCAATGTATTCTATTGCTTTTTTCAGAAGACTGGATTTTTCATTTTTCCATTCCCCGTACATTGTCCATATATTATACATGCCACATTTAGTATATTAAAATTTGGTGCATAAAAATAACACAAAACAAGTAAAAATACCTTATCAAGCATACCGGCTGACACATACAAAGAGTTAATGTATCGTAATTCGTTGTGTGACCCAGGAAAAAAATACCAATATAACTGTTCAGTCTATTTTTAAAAGAAGACACGTTTTTGCGAATAGAAAAACACATAAATTCATCTTTAGTGCAGTAAGCAGGTGCTTATATCCCCTTTAATGTACGGCTTTAGACTATAAGGTATTAAAATTCTGTTAAATATCCTTACACAAGAACCTTTAGTCTATTAGCTATCATTCTCGTTTGAGGGCTGCCAAATGGCAAATTTGAGAGTTTCTTTCGCAGTTTCTATTAAAAACTACCAAATTAACTTTGTTACTTTCCTCTATATGTAATATAGAGAAAGTATTGGATTCCTGAAAATTTTCGACATCCGTTTTTGATGGATTTACATGTTTTGGGATGTCCTAAGACGAATTGATAGTTTTTAGAAAATGTCTGTGTGTCTGTGTGTGTCACGATTTTTGTGGACACTGTATTATACGAACCAATGAATTAACTTTAACCAAACTTAGTATTTAGTAGCATCGTGACATAAAATGGCGCTGATTAGATTTGGGGATCAATCGCTCAACAGGTGGCGCTGTGATCGCATTTTTTGTAAACTTTTAACATATGGCAATATAGCACAAAATTTCGAATAAATGTTCACAATGAGAGTTATTTTAAACTTGTGATTGCAAAATTAATAGGAATTATTGATAATAGTAGTAGTTAACTAGGAAAAAATGCGCATGTGTGTGTGTGGGGGGGGGATAAATTTTCAAAATGGGTATCTTTCGAAAGGTCTCATCAATACCTTTAAAACGAATGGTTGAACTATAAATCTGTGATAATTTAAACCAAAGTTATCGATTTTTCTTTTTTTTTTTAACACCCCCACCTTTTTTTTTTCTTTTTTTAATAATGTTACTGAGTGAATTTATGTAGGTAAATGTAGAAGAAAGTCTTGTGGTGGCCACAACATACTAGTTGATATATGTGTTACATAATAATAAATTATCTACTTTTAAATATAAATTTTAAACATACACATATCTTATGTAATTTATCTAAATATATTTTTAAAGAAACTTTCTTCAATAAACTATTTTCTTATTCGTTAAACAATATGTTAGAAAATGCATTTTACTTCTACTCGAACACATTTGACGACTTCCGATTAATTTTTCCAAGTTCCACTGGAAAAATATTTACGATTTTCGGAAAATATTCTGACACCTTCAAAGAAAAACGTTCGATTTTTTTGGTAACGCTTTCGACTCTTATTAAGTTTTTTGGCAATTCGAAAATTCTATAATTCATTTCTATAATTCATTTTACATACTTTTAATTTTAATAAGATTTGTAACAAACAGATAAAAGGAATGAATTTAAATAATTAAGAAAAGGAATAAATGTCTTTATACACGGGGTGATTCAAAAAAACGTGGACAAAATGATATGGTAGATCCGTCGTACAACAATGATCAAAAATCGCATAGGAACAGAGGGTCGCAACTGCGATCCAGAGCCGCTACAGGGCGTCTAAAAATACATAACACAATGAGAAGAAACAAAACCATTACAGAACATTTTATTGATAATTACTCACTCACATGCGACTAATGCAAGCCAAATGTTGAGCCTACAGGAGATGCTCAAAGTTTTTGTCAGATGCATCGGGACACGACTGGCATCTACGTTGCATAGAATGCCGCACCTTCTCAAAGATACCATCTCGAACACATCCTGCTGCCACAACGATTCTTCCTACCAAGTCTTCCAGCGTTACAACAGGTGTTTCATACACAAGTCCTTTTGAAAGTCCCCATAAGAAAAAATCCAAGGGAGAGAGGTCTGGTGATCGTGGTGGCCATGCGATTGGTCCACCGCGACCAATCCAGCCGCCAGGAAAAGTAGACTGCAGATGAGCTCTGACGTCTGTGCTGAAATTTGCAGGGGCTCCGTCGTGTTGAAATCGAATGCGTTTACGAATAGGCATCGGAACATCATTCAGCATTTCTGGCAGAACCTCTTGCAAGAAAGTTAGATAAATGGGATCGTTAAGTCTTTCTGGGAGAATGTACGGACCAAGTAAACACTGTACTACAATGCCAGTCCACACGTTAACGGAAAATTGTTGTTGTGCGCCGTGCGGACGTGTAGCATGCAGATTTTCATCCACGCACGTTTGCAGGTTGTGAAAGTTCATCACAGCCTCTAATGAGAACCCAGTCTCATCCGTGAAGAAAACACTTGCTGCGGAGTTTTGGTCTGCAGCACTTTCTTGCAAAAACCACCGTGTAAAATCCATACGATTGTTGTAGTCTCCCGGTTTCAGTGCCTGGACACGTTGTAAATGATAAGGATGTAGTCCTTCGTAGTGTACAATTCGCCAGACGGTAGCTTGGGGGATATGGGTCTTTCGAGTTACAACTCGTGTACTCGTTAAAGGATTATGCTGGAGTTATTGGACAACTCTTTCTTCAGCATCAACTGTCCGAGTTATTCGTTGGCGACCAGCATCCGGCTTGTGCATGTCGAAAGAGCAGGTTTCACGCAATCGTCGATGATGAGTGGCAAAGAATGAGCGGCTAGGAACCTTTCTATCAGGATATTTCTCACGATGCATTTGTAAGGATTCTCGTCCATTGAAGTTGGCCATGCCATAAATTAAATGCATGTCAGCCATTTCGCGGTGCGTGTAACTAGCCATGTTACGCCCAACGCATCCACGGCTCGAATGAAGACAATCCCCGTTTGCTCAGCTCGTGTTTATATCGCAATGTTCTCTCATGGCTCTAGCGCCTTCTACAAGCGTTTGCGACCCCTCTGTTCCTATGCGATTTTTGATCCTTGTTGTATGACTGATCTGCCATATCATTTTGTCCACGTTTTTTTGAATCACCATGTATATGTGATACATTGTTCATTCTTATTGGTCTTTGTGGTTTTGGTGGTCTTTTGTCTGTTGCTTGGCTTCTAATGCGCTTAATGGATCATTATTGTTCATCACAGGGTTCTATTTTTTCACCTTGAAATTTTATCCTAGAGTCAACCTTCTTTTCATCAGAGTCTTTCAATTCGTAACAGGCATTGTTGTACTGTTTATTGGCGTCAGTGCTATTATTGAACTTGATAATTGAATCAATTTGGGAAATCGCATTGCTTTGTTTTGGCGTGTGTATGTCTCTTTGGTGAATTGTTTGGCTAACTATTCTTCGTTCTAATTCTTTGCGTCTACTATCAAAAGGATTATATATATATATATATATACGTTTGTATAAATACTCGATAAAAATGGGTAAAAGAAAAAAATGGTTAAAATATTTATATAACGAAAAAATATATGTATTATGATATGTCAAAAATACTAGTAATTTAATGTCAATTAATCTTTAGTTAATTAATAGTAATTAAATGTTAATTAATCTCAAATAAATTTTTTTTTTGTTGCATGTTACGTCAAAATATAAATAAATGTCCTTGGATGACACTCGCAGTCCTTTTCCTTACCTGATTTAATAGTTTTTTTTTTTTTTTTTTTTTTTTTTTTTTTTGGAACTGCTATCAATTTTTATTTAAAATAAATGTACAATGAAAATATTTTGAACTCATTGTTATTCTTTACATAATACTAATTGGTATATATATTAACTACATTCACTGAAAAAAAATTGTATTTGACATTTTTTCCATAGCTCTATATATTATACAAAAAAAAAAAAAAAAAAAAAAATAGATACGCACAACATGATATGTTTAAATTTAGTACATAGCACAATTTGCAACCATTCTCGAGGACAGCCCATAATATAATATAATTCTTTTATTTGCCTCAGTTAATGAATGATGTATGGTTTCCATTCCATATTTTACAAGAAACATGTTAAGAAAAGCATACAAAACATGTTAATATCTAATTTTGGCGCAGCCTAATCATGTTAAAATGCATCAACGAGAAATTCCAACCATAGACGCAATGTACTTTAGTTTGTTTGTGTAAAAACTCCCTAAAAACTGAGCCCTTATTTTTTGTATGTAATAAGTTTCAAGTATTTTCACCATGCCTTGTAGGTTAAGAACACCGAATTTGTCCTACGAATTAATATCGGTTTTTGAATTATACTGAGAAAATCCATATTCAATACGTGTAACTATAGTAAAAACTCAGCAACAAAAATTCACATGAAAAACTGTAATTTTTTTACAATACATGTGTAAGAAAAAATAAAAATATCCAAAGAATATTAAGCAGATTTTGTAAACAAATTTACAATAAATTCCTTTACTAAGTTTGTTTTTCATCCGTTGCGCAATTTCTTACAAAATGTAATTCATTTTTATTCTAGCTCATCTAACGTTTTGGAATAATATTTCCCAGTCTCACTGGAGAAATATTTTCGATTCCGATGTTTTCTGAAAACTATATGTATAGTTTTTTAGTAACGTATGCGACTATATTATTGAGTTTATTAGAAATTTAGGTTTATATTTGTTATGACAAAAATGTAAAAAGTCATTGAATTGAAGATAATCTTATAACGATGTCACATAAAGAAAATGTGTCTTTTTAAAATTATTATTCATTATGCTGCTAACAAATCTAATGAAAAAAAAAATCTTAAACCTATTTTTGTTTTCTAAGTAATAGATAATAAATTCTGCACAAAACAGGATTTAGTTTATTATGACAGAACTTATTTTAATCTATTCTTCCATATGAAGACATGCTGTGACTGTACTTCATTAAATAGCATCAGTTACCATATTAATTTCGTAAAATCTCTTTGGTATAACTTTAGCATAGCCTGGCGAATCTTAAATTTTTGTTGACACTTTGGCTAGGAATTAAAATGACTTATGCAACTATGTAAAGATTTTGGCGAGAAACGTTCGAGCTATTTCAATGCCAAATTTAAAATTTCGCCAAGGGTTTCTATTATAAAACTGTTCCATTTCTTTATCATGATATTTCTAAACTTTTTTTTAATAATTAAAAAAAAAATAAAAAAAGAAAAGAAAAAGAAAAGAAAGAAAGAAAGAAAAAGAAAAGTTCACACAATATTTTTTTCGACATAAAAATAATTATATTTACTTATTTATTCATTTTTCTGATAAATTCGTTTTCATCTTTTTAAAATTTTAAAGTTACAATTGGATTTTTATTTGATATTTTTTGAACAAATTATATCCGATTGAACTAAAAAGACCAGATTAAACCAGATTTTTGTCCTGATTTATATATGTACTAATTTTTCATGAATTATAATAAACTGGACTGAAAATACGGATAGATAGAATAAAATAAAACTTTCAACATTATATATTTAGATAAAAAACAAAATTGTTTGCATGTCCATTCAAAGTGATAGATAAATTTACTAAGAGAGGCAAAATCACTGTCTGAAAGGAACAGTACGGTACTAATAAAGAAAAATTATAAGTTAGAATTCAGATACTGAGAATTAATTGAAGGCTAGTTATAAATAATATACCTAATCATAATAAAATATTTCATCGATATAATTTTATATTAAAAAAAAAAAAATCTAAAGATCATAAAATTAATTATTAATCAGAAACAAAGAAATATCTGATGTAATTTTTGTCGATATATGCAAAGAATAGATTGTATCAGGTTAGACATATTTATTTGTTAAACTTGATTTCTATTTATTAATTATTGAAATAGTCTACAAAATGTAGACTTTTTTTTTTTTTTTTTTTTTTTTGTTTCAGTTCAGACTTACCATTAAAATGATTATTCCGAAGAAAGAGATATTTGACTGTGGGAAATTACTGGGTTGTATCTTAAAAAGTATGCATGTATATGTTTTTAGTTACGCTATTTATCGTTATTGAGCTGCGTGTCAATTCTATCCAGTTTCTGAATGATCCAAGAAGAAGATAACAAAAACTATTTAAATAATAATAATAATAATCTTACATTCAAACTGACGTTTTTCTTAAAACTAACATTTTGTTTTATTCTATTATTTACATATATATATACATATATTAAGTCTTCGAAAATCTCTAAAATATAAATGAAAATACGGTAACCGTTAGTCCAAGTACTAATTACTACCAGTATAATTAATAACAATGTAATGTGTTATAAGAATTATTATGTATATTTATATCAAAACAATGCATATATTTAAATACAAAACAAAAATACAGGGTGTCTATAAAATGTTGGAAACATTTTGATATGTCATAATTCATAAAATAATGAGGATAAATTGAAATCAATAACACTAATGGTTAGATAGACTCAAAAAGTTTTTTGGCCTTTTTCAATGGACTTCTACAGGTGCGCCGTTCGTAGCACTGAGAATATCAAGGAGGTAATCAATTTTGCCCCATTTACGGGTAAGAATGTCAGAGTCTACAGAGGCTATTTTGGCTGTAATCCTGGTCTTTAAGTCATGAACATTAAACAGTTTCAAAATTTAAACGATGTCCTTTACGAATCCCCAAAGCATAAAGTTCCGTGACGTTCTTCCAGGTTATCTGGGTGGCCAAGGAATTGGGTCACCTCGCCCAATCCATCTTTTTGGGAAAGGGTCATTCAAATAACTATGAATGATGGTACCCTAATGAAGGGGTGCACCATCTTGTTGCAAAAAGACATGGCTGAAGCCCTTCGAGTTACAGAAATACGAAATTTTCTAACATGTCTAAGTAAACAACAGATGTGAGTATTTTTTCTGCGGAAAAACAAAAGCCAATGACGTGGTCGTACATAAGTCCACACCATTAATTGGCCGCCCATACCACCTGATATAACGCCACTGAACTTTTTCCTTTGTGGATTCGTAAAGAACATTGTTTACAGGAGGAAAGTGTCGAATGTTGATAACTTAAAGGCCTGCATTACAGCCGCAATAGCCTATGTGGATGCCGACAGGCTTGCCCGTACCTGATGTGAAATTGACTACCGTTTTGATATTCTCTGAGCGACGAACGGGGCACATGTGGAAGTTCACTGACAATGGCCATAAAACTTTTTGAGTTTATCTAACCATTAGTGTTATCAATTTAAATTTATCTTCATTATTTTATGAATTATTATATATCAAAATGTATCCACTATTTTATAGACATCCTGTATATAAAGAATTTCAAGCAAATTATCTAGATATGTTAAAAGGAAATGCCCATATTAAATTTGTTTTCTAATTATTATGTATTTGTATTCTTTCGTTTTCTTTTTTTTTTCTTTCTTTCTTTCTTTCTTTCTTTCTTTTTTTTTCTTTTTTTTCTTTTTTTTTTTTTATTGTAAATAACTTTTATTTGAGCTCTTTCGATGTATAATTGTAAATAGTATTGGAGAAATATTTTTGAATTTTAGAAACTAACCTGATTCATTCTGAATCTTATTGGATATTAAATATTATTGGGTCGTAGTACAGTTATTGGAAGAGACACGGGCTGGTAATTGGAAGATTGCAGGCGCAATAATGGAACCGGCCATCGTTGTATTCATTAACAGAGGTTGGTATACGTAAACACCGTCGTGGCTGCAGTGCCTTGTATGTGTCAGTTCAATACATTACATCCGTGAGTCAGAAAAACTGGGGATTAATCTCCTACGTGGCGGATCAAAATTATGATGACATATTTCCGTATTAGCCTAAGGGTGAATTCCAGGTCGTCGCTAGTTCCCCTAATATTAGCATTTTTTAACGTAAAACGCAGCTCAACTCAACTTGGAATACTTTTCACAGTTTGACTGTAGAAATATTTACGGCATTCGAAAACAAATTTGATGTTTTTTAAATTACATCAATGCAATTTTTACTTCCAGTTTCGACTGTTATCAAGATTCTTTTCAGTTTAGATTAGTTTGCATGTGTTCTAATTCCTGAAAAACATTTCTAGGAAATCTCTTCAAGATGGGATAATCTTATAATCAATATAATATTACAAAATATCTGTATTTTTTTATGTAGTTTGGACTAGCTCTCTCTCTCTTTATATATATATATATATATATATATATGTATATATATGTGTGTGTATATATATCAATATGCATCTAATAAGCATGATACATTTCTAAAATATGAATAAGAGTAAGATAACAGGGACTTAGGTGCAAATCATTAGTAATATAGTTAAATACTTTAATAAGTTATTTAAATTTACATAAAAATAGCTGTGATTAAGTACATTTTTTTTTTTTTTTTAATTCAGTTATTCAGTATAAAACACCATTATACAAATAATTTCATGCAAATTGTCTAGATATATTTACATGAAATGTTTTTACTAAATGTGTTGTATACTAATGGTGCAAACCTTTACAAAATGTAACTAAATTTTATTTGAGCAAATTCGATATACACTCATGTCTATAAATTAAGAATAATGCGGCAAATAAAGGTTCAGAAACTAAACAAGCATGGCTTATTTATGAAGCTCATTTATTAAACAAAAGTTCAAGAACAAAAAAAGGTGGTTTATGTAGGATACCATTTACAAAAACTACGATTTTTGCTCCCTGAAGCAATTACAAAAAATATCTCCCTTACAAAAACTTAACAGTACATTTGTTATAACTGAGCCATTTTCAATTTCAGTGTATAAATTTGTTTATTATTTATCCTCTATTTTTTGTAAGTTCACGTGCTGAACAACATGTCAAAGAAAAAAAAAGAGTTAAATGAATTTAATGCTTTTAATTTTTATGTAAAATATGAGCGCGTGCTATCTTCAAAATTTGTTAAAATGTAAAGATTATGTGATGCGTGTGGCATCCAGAGTTTTGTTTTTTTTAATTCAAGAAATAGAACAGAATAAAGTTAGCAACGATGTTAGTTGCATTTTTTCATATAGTTTGAGTTCTTAATTTTAGTGAACTACTTTTTACCGTAGGAATAATTTTCTTATGTTTAATGTTATAGGGAATTATTATATGAGCATAAAAGATGCTACTTTAATAATTTTAAAGTGTAAATAAGTAGTCTTGGCGTCCGCCTTTATACAGTTTAATTTAGTAAGAGAAAAGCTAGGAATTTGCGGTGCTTATTCCGTTGCTTTACATAAAAATATTGGAGTCCATAGCGACAGGACCGTTCAAGTGAAGTAAAATTATTTTGATTATATTAAGATTAAAAAGATGTTTAAAACCGTTAAAGGGTTTAAAAAAGAAGATTTGAAGTGGGTAGCCGAAGAGATTGGAGAGACTTTGCCTTCGACGTTTACAATAGCAAGCTTAAAGGAGCTGATTTTAAATAGTAAAGAGTATGAAAAGGATCCTGACTTTGTTCAGGATATCTTAGAAAATGCTATAGCGGAAAGAAAATTGAAAGAAGAAAAACAAGCTTTGAAAGAAGAAAAACAAGAACAAGCTTTGAAAGAAGAAAAACAAGCTCTGAAAGAAGAAAAACAAGCTGAAAAAGAAAAAGAACTTGAAAAGTTAAAGCTAGAAAAAGAAGCTGAGGCATTAAAGCTGGAAAAAGAAGCAGAACTGGAGAAAGAGAAATTAAGATTGAATCATGATTTAGAATTGGCGAGAATACAATCATCTGGGCAAATTCAAACTGATGCTATTTTAAGTAATTATGAAAATAGTACTATGAGACGAAAATTTACTTTACCTAAGCTGGAATTCAGGAAATTTGGCGGAGAAATTAAGGATTGGTTGCCTTTTTGGAGCCAATTTGAACAAATCGATAAAGATGATGAAATTGCCCCAGAGGACAAGTTCCAGTATTTAGTACAAGCAACAATCGCTGGTTCACGCGCAAGAGAAGTTGTTGAAAGTTTCCCGCCAACTGGCGCCAATTATTCAAAGGCAGTGGAAAGTTTAAAGGCTCGTTTTGGCAGGGAAGATATTCTAGTAGAAGTGTATGTACGAGAGTTATTGAAATTGATAATATCTGTGCAAACAAAAGGTAGATTTGCATTAACTTCATTATATGATAAGCTTGAGTCATATTTACGGGCGCTAGAAACATTAGGTGTTACCACTGATAAATATGCCTCCATTCTATACCCTATGGTTGAGTCTTGTTTCCCAGCAGACTTTTTGAAGGCCTGGAATCGCTCGAATCTCTCTTCTTCTAATACGGATGCTAAAGGAAGGTTGAATAATCTGATGCATTTTTTGAAAACGGAAGTAGAAGGTGAAGAGAGAATATCTTTAGCTGTAGCGGGCTTCGGTTTGACAAAGCGTGAAGATAATAAATATTCTAAAAGGAAAAACGGTGCAAGTGCAGACTATATGCGAAATAAGATATCGACAGCTGCAGGTTTATTAACAACGTCTTCTGCTTTAGATTTCAAAAGAGTATGCATTTTTTGCCAAGGCAAACATTTGAGCTCTGAATGCTTTTCAGCTCGAAAATTGAGTTTATCTGAGATACAAAAGATTATAAAGGATAAAAATTGCTGCTTCGCTTGTTTGTTACCTAATCATACAGTGAAAAAATGTCGAGCAGTTTTAAGATGCATTATCTGTTCTAAGAAGCATGTGCCTTTGATGTGCGATTTGCGTGATTCTCAAGGTAAAACTGCACAAGAAAAGGTTGAAGAAAATTCAGTCAGCAGTGAAGTAAACATGGCAAATTTTAATAAGCAAAGTGCTAAAGTATTCCTTCAAACCTTAAAAGTGAAACTCATCTCCGAAAACAAGCAAAAAACAGTTCGTTTATTGTTAGATTCAGCATCCCAAAAATCTTATATTTTGAAAAGTATAGCAGAAGAGATGAATTATACTCCCATTCGTCAAGAAAAAATGATGCATTCATTGTTTGGCGGAGTTACAACAAAGGAATGCCAACATAATTGTTATAGAATAAAGGTTAAGGATATGAAGAAGAAGTTCACCTGTAATTTTGAAGTGATGGATCAAATTACTATATGTGAAAACATTCAACCGGTCACTAATGGTCCGTGGATTAAAGAGTTGAAAGAATATGGAATCGAATTATCTGATGTAAGTCATTGCCGTGAAGTTATCGAAATATTGATTGGGGCTGATATTATGGGAAAGATGTTAACTGGCAAAAGAAAAGTATTGACATCTGGTCTTGTTGCCATAGAAACATACCTTGGTTGGACATTGATGGGCAAAGCGCCTCACACCGAGGTCTCAACAGATAATTTAGCAATGATGGTGACGTCTTTGTTCGTAAATGAAGCTGATATCTCAAACTTATGGAGATTGGACTTGATCGGAATAACAGATACTATAGAAAAGAAATCTAAAAATGAGATTGACCGTCAAACAAAGGAACATTTCTTAGAGACAGTAAAAATTAACAAGGATGGTCGTTACGAAATTTGTCTTCCTTGGGCTGACGACACATCTGCATTACCAGATAACTTGAGTTTGGCTGTAAGACGTTTGGAAAGTACAACTTCTAAGTTATTATCTAAGAACATGTACGGAAAATATGAAAATATATTTATGGACTGGTTGAATGAGGGGATCATAGAAGAAGTTCCTGCTACCAAAGTGAACTCTTATGGTAATTATTTACCTCATCACCCAGTTATTAAAGAGACCAGTACTACAACACCTATCCGTCCGGTTTTCGACGCTTCAGCAAAGTTGACTAACCATCCATCTTTAAATCAGTGTCTGCAGTGTGGCCCAAATTTGATTGAGCTTATCCCAGATATTCTTCTACGTTTCAGAGAAAGAAAATTTGGTGTAACCGCTGATATTAGAAAAGCGTTTCTTCAAATTAGCATTTGTGAAAAGGATAGAGATTTCCTACGATTTCTATGGTGGAAAGATCTAAAAGAGAAGAAACTTAAAGTATTTAGGCATGCACGAGTCGTTTTCGTTGTAAAGTGTAGCCCTTTTCTTTTATCATCAGTAATTGAATATCACATCAAAAATAGTGCAAGTTTTGAGGAAAATTTCAAGCAAAGGCTTTTGCACAGTTTTTATGTAGACAATGTCGCCACTAGTGTGCACAGTGAAGAAGATCTAAAGAAATTTATCTCGGACTCAAAGAAAATAATGGCAAATGGTGGTTTTGATTTAAGACAGTGGGAATACACTGGTGATCACGATGAAACGTCGAACCAGAAGGAAACTCAAGTATTGGGGCTGATTTGGGATAAGGTTTCCGATACATTAAAGGTCAACATGAAATGGCTAAACGATTTCAACACAGAAAGGATTACCAAGCGAAGTATGTTATCGGCAGTTCATAAAATTTTTGATCCTTTTGGTTTTACTGCTCCGGTGATGCTTTATCCTAAATTGATGTTACAGAAAGCTTGGAAATTAGGAATTAATTGGGATGACGAAATAACTGGTGAATTACAAAAAGAATTCCTATTATGGTTCCAAGAACTTAAATATTTAAACGATGTTAAGATACCAAGACATATCCAGATCACTCCAGAAAACTTACATGCATGCACAATTCATACTTTCGTTGATGGAAGTAAAGATGCTTACGCAGCAGTAGTATTCTTGAGGATAGAAAAGGAAGATCAAGGGGAAATAATTCTGCTTGCTGCCAAGTCCCGAGTTGCGCCTTTAAAGAATACGACTGTTCCAAGGATGGAGCTATTAGCAGCTACTATTGGCGCTCGTTTGGCGAAAACTGTTGTGGATGCTTTGGGTTGGCAGGAAATGAAGAGATATTACTGGAGCGATTCCTCAACAGTGCTTGCTTGGATATCAAGAAATGAGAGCTGGTCTGTGTTTGTCCGAAATCGGGTTCAAGAGATTCAGAAATTAAGCAGTCCTTCATCATGGAAACATATACCAAGTGAGAAGAATCCAGCAGACTTGCCGTCTAGAGGCTGTAAGGCTATGCAATTAGCTTTAATCAGATGGTGGGAGGGCCCACATTGGATGAAAGATTCAGCAGAATTTAGAAACCACATGAACACTTCCGATGAAGATTGGAATGAGGAAGAAATTCAGAAAGAAAGGTCAAAGTCTACTTGTATGTTGACGAAACCTGAATTTCCATCCAACAATAACTGGTATTACCGCTACTTTTCAAGTTATGAAAAAATCATACGTTTAGTTGCTTGGATTCTTCGCTTTAAGCATAATTGTTTAAATCCTGATAAGAAGAGTAAAGGCGAATTGACGGCTACTGAATTTCGGGAAGCTGGGATAAAAACTCTACGTATGGTTCAAAAAGAATCTTTCTCTTCGGAAAGTGATGAAAGATTGAAGACATTACAAACCTGTAAGGATGAGCAAGATGTCATTCGTTTGAAAACTAAAATAACTTACAGGAAAGATAGTGAAGATTTTCTCCATCCCATAATTCTCCCTTCAAGGCATGAAGTTGTTAAGCGACTTATTTTTTATATTCATGTAAAGAACTGTCATGCGGGGTTACAAATCCTCTTAAATTTGCTTAGAGAAAGGTATTGGATCCTCAACGGAAGAAAGAGTGTAAAGCTTGTGTTAGCCAGCTGTGTGATTTGTAAAAGGTTTAATTCAAGGGCTTTATGGACATCTAGTGCTCCTCTACCTGAAAACCGAGTAAAAGATTCTGCCGTATTTCAAGTTACAGGCATAGATATGGCTGGTCCTTTGTATCTTAAGAACGATAAGAAGAGTTGGATTTTGATTTTCACATGTGCTATCTATAGAGCTGTTCATCTAGAGCTAGTGACCTCTGCTTCCAC
The DNA here is from genome assembly GCA_963930645.1 of Salticus scenicus. Classification (NCBI taxonomy): domain Eukaryota; kingdom Metazoa; phylum Arthropoda; class Arachnida; order Araneae; family Salticidae; genus Salticus; species Salticus scenicus. The sequence goes on along the minus strand of OZ005659.1, from coordinate 158,704,397 downwards.
AGATGCATTTTTGATGGGTTTGAGAAGATTTGTGGCTCGCAGAGGAAGATGCTCTGTTATCTACTGTGATAACGGAACAAATTTTGTTGGCGCAGCTAATTTATTGAGAAGCTTAGATTGGCAATGTATACAAAAATATGGGTCTGTCAACTCCATAGACTGGAAGTTTAACCCGCCAACGGCGGCTTGGTGGGGTGGCTTCTGGGAGAGGCTGATTAGGGTAATAAAAGATCTTCTTAAAAGAGTCTTAGGACGCGCCTGTCTTACGTACGAAGAAATGACAACTCTTTTAGCTGATGTTGAAAGTGTAGTGAATTCAAGGCCTCTAACATACCTTTCTGATGATGCGACTGTAAAGCCTATCTCCCCATCTATGTTTCTTCAAGATGTTCACGAAATTCAGCTTCCAGATGTTGATGCAGTTGAACAAGATTCTTTAGCAAAGAGGCTGAGATACAGGCAGTCCCTACTCAGAGCTTTGAGAGATCGATTCAGATCCGAATATTTGGGTGCTCTCATACAGCGAGCAAACAGAAAACAGCCAGAAAAGGGTATCGCTGTCGGAGATATTGTATTAATTGGATCTGACAGCAAGAAACGAATCCACTGGCCACTAGGCCGTATCACAGAACTTATGCCTGGCAAAGATAAGAAAGTTCGACTTGTAAAGGTTCAAACTTCGCAACATGAACTTTTACGACCTATTCAAAGATTATACCCTTTAGAAGTAACATCATCAAATAATAGTTCAAAACTGAAAGAAGCATACCATTCAAAGGAAACCTCTGCTCAAACTGTTAAACCCGTTGTAACTTCAGAAGAGGAACCAGTCAGATATAGCAAAGCGGGAAGGAGAATTAAAGTCCCTGAAAGACTAATGTATTGAGAACTACACCTGCAACATTTGGTTTTGATTATAACCTATAATCAAAAGGTGGGAGGATGTTATAACTGAGCCATTTTCAATTTCAGTGTATAAATTTGTTTATTATTTATCCTCTATTTTTTGTAAGTTCACGTGCTGAACAACATGTCAAAGAAAAAAAAAGAGTTAAATGAATTTAATGCTTTTAATTTTTATGTAAAATATGAGCGCGTGCTATCTTCAAAATTTGTTAAAATGTAAAGATTATGTGATGCGTGTGGCATCCACAGTTTTGTTTTTTTTAATTCAAGAAATAGAACAGAATAAAGTTAGCAACGATGTTAGTTGCATTTTTTCATATAGTTTGAGTTCTTAATTTTAGTGAACTACTTTTTACCGTAGGAATAATTTTCTTATGTTTAATGTTATAGGGAATTATTATATGAGCATAAAAGATGCTACTTTAATAATTTTAAAGTGTAAATAAGTAGTCTTGGCGTCCGCCTTTATACAGTTTAATTTAGTAAGAGAAAAGCTAGGAATTTGCGGTGCTTATTCCGTTGCTTTACAACATTGTTGGTATGATGGTTATTAAATTGTATGAAATATGAATATGATGAAATACAGTTCTTACAACTCCTAGGAATGCTGAGTATCAAATTATCGATTTGATCTTGGGGAAGATATTACGCTATTAAAAAAAAATGTTCTCCGAAGTTCCGGTACACATGTAGGAGGTGGTTCACTGGCTACAACTCGTCGGAAAAGCATGTCCTACACATGCTCTATTGGATTCTAGTCAGGTAAGAAGGCTGGCCATTCCATTCGGGTGATAGCTTCAGATTGTAGGCATCCGCGTATAATTTTGCACGGTGAAGACGCGCATTGTCATCCATAAACACAAATTCTGGGCCCATGGCATCCCTAAACAAACGTACATGTTGTTCCTGAATGATTTCCCGTAAATTTGGTTTGTCATGGTTTTCAGTGCTCAATATGATTCCCTCCAAAACAAGCACTCCTGCCTCAGAGTAACGATGTCGTTCAATGCTGTCTTTTTGGTGGTAACGGGTACCTGACGTTCTACATATGAAAGTCTGGTGTGAATCACACTTAAAGTTAAACCTGGATTCGTCGGAAAATATCACACAAGCCCACTGTGCCGCTGTCCACATTGCATGTTCTCTACACCAAGTTAACCGCTGGCAACAGTGCATTACCGCGAGCAGAACACATCTAACACACCTGCGAGTTTATAGACCAATATCTCCCAAACGTCTGTACACGGTTTGCCTTGAAATTGTGGTACCCATGGCTGCAGACAGCTGACGAGACAGGTCTGATTCTGTGCGTTTTCTGCTTATTTTGGCAGTTACTGCCAAATGCCGGTCTTCATTCGGCATTGTAACTCGGGGCCGACCAGTACTGTAACGTCGACTGGCATTTCCATAATTTTGGAATCGCTACCAAAGCCTAGAGTTGACACTTTGGGCGATTCCAAGTTTCCCCGATATTTTTATCTGTGTACGCCCACATTCTAGTCGGCAGAAGATTCTACCACGTAAACAATTATCTGCATACATCCACTTTGTCATAACTATTCAGTTGCGGACTGAGGGGAACGCTTGTTAACAATTTTCCTTCTTTGCTCCCATTTCTTATCTACCCCCTTCTTACACTTTCGTCATTGTAACATCATATCGGCGACATCTGATGGCTTCCTATAATCTGCGTATTATTCTTAAAGATGTGTGTAGTATTTCTACAGGTGAAATTTTTGCATTAAGGTTCGATCTCTGTGTGATTCTGAATTATCCTTAATTTATGGACATCTGTGTACTTTTTTCAAATTCTACTGGGTAGATATTGTGACATCGTCAAGGATTTTTTTTTTGTACTCTCCTTTTTCTTGTTTACCAAGCTGCCTGTTTGTCAGAGAGCACAAAGAAGCATACATTTCAAGTGCTCATTAATCCCGCCAGGTTCTGAAACACCGCAATTTCCTGGCTAACTTTGGTGGGGCCGACTGCGATTGCAGACGTTGGAGGTACTTTGGCAAACTGACGCCAAGAAGCTACCCAATGTACTATAAAATGGGTGTAGAGTTCAGTTTCTCATGTGATACAGAACTGTCCGATTTGCTATCGTCCTGTGGGGGAAAAAAGTCCCCCCCCCTTACATATCATCAAAAAAATTAAAGGACTGAAAAAGAAGAACTCTCAGCGACTTGGATTATGAGCATTATAGAGAGAAACAGTTCTTTTTTTTTTAGAACCCCTCCGAGATATTGACATACGCTACGTATCATAACAATTTATGTGAAAACAAAACAAAAATAAGAAGTACACAGAAAAAAAAAAATGTAACTTTATTTTAGATATGTTTAAATAACTTTTCTTTACTAAATTTGTTTCTGTTCATTGCGCAAAATCTTACGAAATGTAACTTACTTTTAGTCAAACACATCTAATAACTAACGATTGACAGTTCCGACTCCCAGTGGGGAAATAATTATGAATTTCGAAAAGAATTTCGATGCTTTCTCAATATTATGGTATATTTTTTGTTACACTTTAGATTGTATTTAGTTTCTTGGCAATTCAGCTTCGTTTTGATAAATTGCAAGAAATAGTATTGTTAAGAAAGCTTAGAAAAGCAAGAAAAGGTACTTACTATGAGATATTATATATGATTTGTAAATGCGTGATGCAAATAGGAGTTTGAGGCTCCTGTTCTGCAGATTGACTATTTATTTATTTATTTAGTTTCACACAGCACCTCCCACTAGCTCTCATTTCAAAATAACACTGAAGTTAGACGCATATCACAAACAATGTCATGACTGTTGGGGTTGCGTACTCTTAGAACAGCCTACCCTAATATCAAAACGTTTTAGTAATAATGGATATCTACAGATGATTTGTATTTATTATTAAAGATACTTTCTTTCTTTATAATTATTATCATTTTTTGTCAAACTGGAGTTGTGCAATAAATTGCGACAAGGGTCCAAAAATTATGCCTGTTTTGCAACAGATTCTAGGACCAACATTTTTTTAATCATGCGAGATTCAATTATAAGTACCGTAAATCCCTTTCATGATACATCCTTAAATTTTATTCAAGAAAATAAAAAATTGATTTGATTAATTATCTTTTAATTTTCGCATGAAGTTATAGTTAAATTATATTGGGGAAAATGGTGTACCGTGGAAATAAGTGTACCATGGACCTATGCTATTTCTAGCTCTATTTATTTCGATATAAAAACAATATCACATGCAGTTAAAACATTTACTGTTAGGGGTCTCAGTGAAGTAATCTATGTTTGCTTGCAAGCTCAACTTTTTAAAGGATTCTTGTAAAAGTAAATTCACCTTGCAGAAGTGAATTTTTCTGATATACGTTTTTGTATTTCTATACCCACACATACACTGTATATTTCGAAATGAGTGTTATGCATCATGAGGTAGCTTTCTAGCTATAACCCCATATGCTTGTAAACAAGTTAAGCCCAACCTGAACATCATGATTAGCATTCGCATTTTTAGTAACAAAGTGGTATACCTCGAACACAACGCAAGTGGTGTACATTGGACTGGTCGCATTGTGTGGTGGATTACAAATGCAGCTCCAAAATTTATCATTTGGAATTTACGTATCCAATTACAATCTTGATTATAGATAAGTGTGAAGATGATTTTTACCAATAATCACAATATGACTTAATGTAAATTTAAGTTAATATTTAATGTTTTCTCCTTTTTAGACTCAAATTAGACTTTATACTGATACGATTGTGACACATTAATGATTTTGAAAAAAAAAAAAAAATGTTTATTTGAATTAATATGTGTGTAATTGATAATTAAATAGATTTTCTTACTTAAAATTGAGTTTTTCTGTATCTTTTAATAAATGGTCTAAGGTACACTACCAGTAGTGTACCTTTAATAAATTTGGTTAAATGAAATTTCAAGTTAACCTATTAGATAGCGAATTTTCATTGCTAAATACTTTTTATAAATTATTGATAACGTTATTTAAAACAAAACTACAAGAGAAATACAATATTTATGTTAAAGCAAAATTATATTATAATATTATTTTACATCTACTGGAGATGTCATAGAATTATTTTTCAACGTGTTGCTGAGGGAAATTTTAAATGAAATTGTTCATGAAATGTTTGGAACTTTAATTAATTCCAACAGGAATGTCACTTTGAAATTCTTCAAACTTAGTACTTTGCATTTAAAAGGGAAGCTTTGCATTATATTTGCAAATTCTATGAAATTTATGTATATTTACTTTAGCACTTTATTTACATGCTGTTTTATTCTCTGATCAGAAAGTTTATTTAAAATTTGAGGTGTAGTCGCCTAAATTCCCGTAATATTAAAATATGGTGAATAGCATATTTTAAATCGTTATGAAAGTCAAACATGGAATATTAAATTATATTTAGTAAAATTAATTTATGATTTATCGGTTAATGCATGAATTTCTTCTGCTAAATACATTTTGATGAACTATTCATAATAAAATTTATAACAAAACAATTTAAACATTAAAATCAAAGTTGCAGAAAAAACGCAATAATTGCATAAAAGCAACATAATCTTTAAATTTTACTGTTATTTTATTTTTACCATAGTTCTCATGGAATTCTCTTGTAAGTTCAAATAAATTTTGAATAAAGTTTGAAATGCAATTGCTCATGAAAAGTCTTCAACACCATTTGATTAAGACAGCAATGTCAGTTCAAAATCTCCAGTCATAAGGGCATTGTATTTATCAGAAAATTGTCCAATTATATCGATAAATTCTATGAAAATTATTTATGCGCATTTGAAATAGCACTAAATTTATATGTGTTTTTACTCTCTGGGAAAATGTTTTTGGATTATTTAAGAAATGCTCGTCATAATTTCCCGAACATTACATGATATTTAATATGAAATTAAAATCATGAATGAAGAATTTAAGTTTCAATTTTAAAACACATTTACTTCAATTATATCAGTTAACGCATTAACTCGAAGTTATTTCTACTTATTATATTTTGATAAATAATCAAAATCTAAAGTAATTTGGTAAAATTTCTATATATACTTATTACATGTATATCCATATATAGACTTCTGATAACTTCTGTTTCATTTTAAGAACTACAGCATGCCATTTGTTGAGTGTTCCAGTGAAAATAAATTCGTCAAATGAAAATTTTGAAGTAATAAATAAACACCTGTCTGCATATTATCACAGACTTCTAAAATGAAATATTTTAACAAATATTTTATCACGTGTTCTAAATCCACGTGTTTTACCACTAATTTTAAAAGGAAGTTTTAAGTAATGATAGCATTTCTATAAACCATATTTTAATAACATATTTAATTTACATATTCATTCTTTCTTTCTTTTTTTTTTAATTAGATAATTAAGGTAAACTTATTGACAAGTTCTTTTCCAAAATTTTGCAGCATTTACATTCTTTGAAATAATCAATTGAATAATGAAAAGATAGACTGAACCTGGATATTCATTATTGAAGCTTTTGAGGTTTCACATAACATATATTTCTGATTAGCTGTTTTTTAACAATTTTCTTAGATTTTTCAAATTTAAACATAGAAAATTACTATAAATTTTGGTTGAATACATAACTTAGTTATGAAGATGTGCAGTCTTAAATCAGGTTTTAGCTTTTTTACATTATATAAACAATGGAACAAACAATTTCTAATATATATATATATATATATATATATATATATATATATATATATATATATATATATAAAGTTTACAGATTAGAAAAACCAAAAGGAGAATTACAAACCAATGCACAAAATTGCAGCCAAAGGAAATGCAAAATTTAAATGTAGGAATATATAAATAAATGAATGGAATTAAACTCCAAAAAACACTGAGATCTTCATCAGCAGTGTTTTTTGGGGTTTAATTTCGTTCATTTATTTATATATTCCTAAATTTATATATATATATATATATATATATATATATTAATATTTTACTTACTAAAACTATCTGCCAATGTAAAACATTACTAAGAAATAATAGTTTTCCTAAGGTTTTAAAGTATTATTTTATAACAGAAAAATAATCTTTCGAGAAAGTGTCAGATAATTAATTAAAATATACAAATATAAATGAGAAAGTAAAACGAATAAAATGATCTAGTGAATGTTTCACCAATTCCCCTCAAGGAAAATGTTCTATTGATACAGATTTACAGTTTAAAATAATTTAATCTGATTATTCAAGAATAGAAAAAATAGTCTTTTCCTATATTTAGAGAACCTTTTACAAAGAATATTTTTAAGATTCTAAATAAAATTTAAAAGCAAACATTGCACATATTTTTTCATTAAACTCCTAATTTTATTAAAAGATTTATTATGTTAAAAAGCAATCTGTACAAGAGGGTTTTAATGACTATTGTATCGAAAACAAATTTAAAAAATAATTTACCCAAGTTTAATTAAATTGTTAATTTTAAGCTGTGGCGTATTTCACAAAAGATATAGGCACGCGATTCTTAAAGAAACATTAATTGTTTTCAAAAACTTCTCCTTTTCTTCTTCTTCTTCTTTTTATTTATTTTATTTATTTATTTATTGTATAAAACGTTACTAGTAAACTATCTTATTATTCGTAAATATTGCTTTCGTTCACACATTTGATTTCTACATGAAAATTTGAAATTCCTGAGTAGTTATAAAAAATATATATATCAGAGCAAATATTTCTATCATGGAATTATATTCTAAAATGTTTCATATTTAGTTTATATAATTAAAAGAATTTTAACATTCCATTCAAAACGACAAATGAACGAAAATACTGGGTGGTTATAATTAAAGTTAACCTATACAGACCCCTCTAGAACCTGTTCTGCCTGTCGGAATATGATGAAATTTGGTAAATACGTAATATAGACCATGGTGAAACGATTTCTGCAATAAAAAAAATAGTTCAAATTTTGACCACCAGAAAGAATTGTATTGCTTAAAGAAGGACAAAAAATATTTCAATATCATTAAAATTTAATCAATTACAGAATGTACTGAAGGTGTGCTGCACTGACATTAATTACGTTTTGAAATTGCATTAATAGCATGTTCAATTGTAGTGAGAAGAAATCCTCGAGGTATTTTAGAAACGTGGATTGTAATGCTGGTTTTCAAAACACATAAAGTCCTAATTCCTTCCTCTATTCTTCGATTCTCGTCAAAGTTTACACGAAGCAGTTCGTTGACTTGGGCCCCAATGTGAAGACCTCGCTAAAATACAGTGGTCTGCAAACGTTGCCGTTCCAGTAAATCCGGAATGACTGGGTGTCGAAGGAGTTTACTGAACCGGGCACTCGTACCAGAGTTCCGTTTAGGACGTTGAGGAGTGAGAGCGTCAAAACAAAAATGAAGAGGATAAAATCCACAGTTAATCCACACCATGCAGTCATATAATCAGAAAGCAGTGGTTGTTCGTGCAGGTCAATGGAAGATAAAGCATCTCGGGCAATTTTGATTATTAACAGCTCCATCTAAAGAAAAGTGCCCTTCATCTTAGCATAGAATTTTGCAAGGCCATAAGTCATCAGCATTAATTCTCACCAAAAATCAGCAATCAAATTTTGAGCGTGTTTGCTGGTCTTGGGTTGAAGCATTTGAACCATGTAAATCTTATACACTGTCAAGAAAAAAAAAAAAAAAACGCCCAGTTTGCTGTCAGAAATTTTCTGTAATTCAGAAAAATACGTTCTATCAACGTAATTCTTCCGTTGATAGAACTATTTTTCTGAAGTACAGAAGATTTCTGGAAGCAAAATGCAGCAAACAGGACTTTTTTTTTTGACAGTGTAGTTGATACCATTTCAAAATGGATCGCAGAATTTTCCGTATACTGTCGACCAAGGAATCCTCAACCAACGTGCCACCGACTGAGCGTTTTCTGAAGAACAGAGGGAACTGGCGGCTCTTTTAACCACAACAGTAGTGATTTCTACGACTATTTCATTCGCAACCTCTTTCGGCTTTACGCTTTCTTTCTTGCAGCAATTCCAAGTCTCCAGTCTCTTGAGATTTCCTAATCATCTTCTTCAAACCATTCTTCTACATGGCTTTTTTCGCATTCCCTTTAAACCACTATATTCTCGCATTGCCGCTAACCTATTGTTTCTCTCTGAGAAAACAGTTTTACCAGTAAAACTCGATTTTTCTCCTGTAAGGACATGATTAACGACGACCAAGGCACGCTGAATGATTTTCTGGCTCTGACTGCAACTCTTTTTATAAGTTCGACTAATTTACATAAGGAATGTTCGAAAACTGCCATTTAGTGGTCAAAATTTTAACTATTTTTTATTGCAGAAATCGTTTCCTTACGGTCCATATAACGTATATAACATATTTTATCAAAATTTCGGTTGGCAGAACGTTCTAAAAGACTCTGAATATCATCACTTTAATTATTACCACCCTGTATTAGTCTTGAGGTTGCTGCGAGAATACGGAATATAAATTCTAAGTGAATAATATTTATTCAGATTTTTCTAATAACTGTTGACTTTAACAGTTTTTTTTCCTTTTTAATCATATTATAGCAATGAAACAAATAAATACCAGTTTATCATAATTACATAAATCATGTCATTTATTGAATACGATACTGCTCATAAAATTTGATGTAATCTATTTTGTATACAGTATTCTTTTTTTTTTTTTTTTTTTTTTTTTTTCTTTCCAAAATAGAGCAAATTCAACTAATATACGACGCAAGCATATTTAATGGCATATGCCAGTGTATCAAACCTATCATTTTCCTGTTATATCATTAACAGAAAACTAATATTTATTTCAGCAATTCACATTATTATTTTTTTAGAAATCGAGAGTAAAATTCGATAATTTTTAATTTTTAACTGCTTTGGATACGTGAGGCATCATATCGAGGCGACGAAACTGTTTTAGATTGACTCCCGTCCTCTGAGTAAAGGAAATAATTAGTGAAAATATAAATAACTTTTCCGTGACGTCAGCATTCATGGCGTTTCATAGGTTGATGAAAGCAAAGAGAAAAATGTTCTTAGATTGAACAAACTTTTATCATTCGAGAACTATGCCTTGATATCTCTTTATATCGCTGTATCCTTGAATAACAAGATCTTAAATGTCAGTAAAATATCATATTAATGACTTCAAAACTTGTTACTAATACGCTTTTTCTAAAGTATATAAAATCGTACTATTTGTTAGAGTAGAATGGGGTAAATTGGTGAAAAATTTATTTTTATTTTTATTTTTTTAGAACTGAGGACTATTAGTATCAATTTGTGGATTTTTACGATATCAGTTTTACCATAGTTGGACATTTATCGAAATCTAAAATTTATCTAAAACATAATTCAATAATTTAAAAGCTATGTTAAAATAAAAAAAAACTAACAGTTCTCTGTCCTAAACCAGAATTTCATCCAAATCCTTTTTTTTTTTATTTTTATTCAGTGATTTAATGTTTTTGCAAAGTCGTTAGAACGATACGGAAAATGCCAAGGAATAATTTGCTCGGATGGTAAATTAATGCCGCTTCCCAGATGATTATGAAAACAAAAGAAGGAAAGGAATGTAATGAGACGCAACTGAAAATTAAGTAATTTTGGCCAGAAATGATGAAGGAGGAAAAGAAGTCTTGTTGTATTTTTATTTTATTAAAAAAAAAAAAAAAAAAAAAAAAATGGTTGTGAATCAATCAAATTTAAATTAAATAATTGTTACAGTCAAATTGTCTACTATGTTTTTAAATGTTTGTATTTGAGAGAGGGTAATTTTTTACAGGCTTTTTATAAGACTAAAAAATCTGGTGTGAAACAACCACATGACTTCCATTACCCACTATTGCACGTATTATGTGCACTTTTTAGAAATTATAGGATCAAAAGTTATAAAATTGACCTAACGAAGTGGAAACCTAGCAAACTTTCTACAAGAGAATGTTTATATATATATATATAAAGACATATAAAATAGAGTTTACATAGCCAGTTAAAAAATAAGAAAAAATAATGACAGAGTTATTTTTTGAAACACCAGTTTCGGACATCTAAAACTGATCTACCTAAGCAGGATGACTGATAATTTTCCTGCAATAGCCATGTAATACATGAGAAAGGTTATCTTAAATGGATTTATGTAACAATTTTCAAAAAAAATCGTTAGAGCCGTTTTCGAGATACCAACTTTTACCAAAGCTTTGCATACTCAATTATTGACCGTAAAACAATAATTACTACAAAAGGATATTTAAAATGAAGTTAGTATGACCAGTTTGGAAAAAATCCGTACAGACGTCTTTAAAGGTAAGCACTTGCGAGACCTGAAATTGAGCTATTTATACAGGGCGCCTATTAATTTTCCGGAACTAACCAACTATATCATTCGATAGGACACTCGAGTGTTTATATAGAAAATTTAAAGAAAATCGACAGAGTCGTTTTTGAGATACGGACTTATTGAGATACGGACTTCCGGTTTCCGATGTCCCCCTTCGGGCTTTTCAGTTTCATCAAAATTTGAATAACTCCTCTGTTCTCCAGTCCTGTCTTAATTCTAAAGTTTCATAGTTCTTTCTTTATTTGTATCTTAAATTAAAACGGTTTTGTGCGTTGCTGCTTTGACTGCAGCATGTGTTCTTTCGACCCGAAAGAATTGTTGTGAATTTATTGCATTTTATTCGTTTATTCAAAGTTTTGTATTCGCAACTATGAAAATTTATTTAATAAATTATAAAAAGTGATTTTTTTTTCTTTTTAACTCTGTTGTACTCCACTACCAATTTACCCCATCCTAGCCAAACTATTTTTTTTTTAATTATTGGAAATATTCTAATAAATACTAAATTAAGTTATTTTTACTTTTTAGATTTTTATCAAAGTCGACAATCTACAAAACGTGTTAAAATAAGGAAAAAAAATATGTAAAACATGATTAACAAACCGGAATTTACTTTTTTTATTTCATTTTTCTCCCAAAACGTGTTAAATGTAACTAATTTTAAAGTAAATAAAAACAAAATAGGATAAACAAAAACATAAAGAAATTAATTTACTTCGAAATTTAATGAAAGCTATTTTATGTCCTAAGAAGTAGAAAAGATAAAAACAAATTCTATAAATTACAAAAACAGACAAATTTTATTTTCAGTTGAATATATTTAGCTCATTCCTTCATGAGACGACAAAATGTAAAAAACCTGCAATTTACGATCTTTGCTTTATTCATTTAATTTATTTATTCTTAATGACATTCAACTGAGGATTCTGATATTAAAAATAGTAAAAATTTTCCAGCTCAATGTTATCGGTGCTAAAGTTTTAAATAAATAGGTTCCAAGCTTGAACCTAGGAGGTCGATAAAACATAATGAAGGTTACATAAAATGTTTGTATAAACTGTAATTTTAACTTTTCCTGAAGGAGTACAAATTTGAAAATTGTTAAAATTTACTATACAGCAACATCAAAAATATAATTGACTATGAAATAAGTATAGTTGATAAGTTTCATAGCTTTTAATGGAATATGCGATATTAGTCAGAAATGACATTATAAATTTTATGATGAAAATTTAATATATTAGGATTTATGATTTAACAATTTATAAAATTCCATTATATAACAGAAAAATATATTAAAGCAGTTTTAATATACTATTTGCTTGAGATAAAAATTAGAGATCTTTGTACAGGGTGGGAGGAAAGTTCTTGCACAATCTTTGTCAAGCTATTTTAGCCATTCTAAAAATGTATTTTGTGTATTTTTTGTTGATATTTATTACTTGTCCTTACATTTTTATAAATTTGCACAAATATCTCTTTTTTTACAAAAATATGTCTGCGGAAGATAAAAGAGCAGCAACCTTTGGAAAGATGGATCAAGCGTTGCAAGCATAAGTAAACTTCTTTCGGTACCAAGAAGAAGCGTTTATTATGCTATTAACCGATATAAACAGTTAAGTACATTCTGTGACAGATGTAAATGTGGCAAAACAAGGTCAGCTGACACAGCAGCGAATAGGAATAAAATAAGAAACAGAATTCGAAGAAATCCTCAACGTTCGCTTAGAAATCTCGCTAATGATTTTAAAATCAGCACTTGGTCTGATAGAAACATTGTTTAAAACAATCTACATATTCACTCTTATAAATTACGCAAAGCTCATTTTCTTAATGACAAAATGAAAGCAACCCGGCTCAAACAATGCAAGGTGATAAAACGCTTGATCGCAAATGGAAGACACCGTCAAATTCTCTTCAGTGACGAACAGAAATTCACCATAGAAAGTGCCCATAATCATCAAAATGATAGGGTACTACTACATAAAGGGACAAAAAACAATTTCAATGTGTCCAGATCCACTATCCAGCCTCATTAATGGTTTGGGCAGGAATTCATTCTTCTGGTAAAACTCCTCTGAATTTCTTGGATAAAATCGTAAAAATGAAAGCAAAAAATTATCAAAAAGATGTTTTGGAGCCAGTAAAATCATGGGATAAACGGCATTTTAAAGGAAATTTCTGGACCTTTCAACAAGACTGGCCACCAGCTCATGGAGCAAAATCAAGCCTGGAATTTGTTGAAAAGAAATTTTCTAACAGTTGGGGAAAGATATTTGGCCCAGTAATTCCCCTGATTTAAACCCCTTTCGACTACACAATCTGGTCCATTCTTGAAGATAAAGCTTTTAAGAAGAGGCATGCTTCAATTGAGTCCTTAAAACGAGATTTGAAGAGAGCGTGGAATACAATTACTCCTCAGATGCTAACGAGCATCATTGATGATTTTCCCAAACGTATTAATTTGTGTATCAAGGTAAACGGAGGCCATTTTGAAATGTAACTCATCTGTTTATGTTTTTTCGACAACAAAACTTTTATAATTTATAATTTATTAATTTGCTTTATATATATTTTATAAGTAATAAAATATTTTGATTGTGCAAAAACTTTCCTCTCACCCTGTAGTTCCTATGTATAGAAAATTTAACGAAAGTTTGGAATATTCTGCTTTGTGGATCCATATTTATTTTATCGAAATATAAATTTAACACAATAAACATTTCTAGTAAATGAAGTTACATAACATTCATTTAGAACGTTTTATGTATTTTAATTAATATTGTCTTATTTTTATTTATTACTGCTGAATGGAGATAAATGTATCGAACAAAAAGACAATTTTTTAATCATTTACCGATTAAAGTGATATCATTTTAAAAATTCTATCATCGTACCATATACTTCAAATCTAGGATATTAGAAAAACATGGACGCATAGACACACATACAGACGTAGGCTACAAGTACAGCTTTTTTCGTCGGGGATTAGAAAAAAAATTAAAAGATTGCAATATTCAAAAATAATGTTCAACTCAAAGAAACTACAGAAAGCTTTTAAAACAGTGCAGCTATTCTTCAAAAATTTTAAAACTGTGTAACTTTTAATAAAATAAATAAATAAATATGTATGCTTAAAATTTTCTTAGCAAAAGAAAAATAACAAAGGGAATGTTGAACGAAATGAAATACACAAAATGTTTTTATTTCTTTATTACAAATACTACAGTATGATAAGCATATATCTATGAATTTTTATGAAATAAATAAATATATATATATATGCTTAAACTTTTCTTAGAAAATGAAAAATAACAAAGGGAATGTTGATCGAAATGAAATACACAAAATGTATTCCTTTCTTTATTAAAAATACTACAGTATGATAAGCATATATCTATCACTTGCATATATATTCTACCTTTTTATTTGGATACACGTTTCGATACGACACTTTCCTTTTGTATATATTTTTCCTTGACGATCATTCAGAACAGTGCTTCTTCAGAAAGAAAGAAATTTTCCGAAAGGGAAAAACGCTTATAAAAAATTATGTATTAGAAATTCGTTGGTTTTGTTATGAATATACCACATGAATTATCATCCGAACAACAATATATACGAAGAAATATATGTATACAAAAATAATTTGGTTTCTTGTCTATAAAAGTAAGTGTAATAAAATTACTTTTTCTGAATCTTGTTGTTATTTATTTATTTGTAGATTTTTTTTCAATATCCATCCTTAATTTTTACTTTCTTCTATACGTATATAAGGAAAAAGTATTGGATTCGAGTAAAGTATTCTATTCGAGAAAGTATTGGAGAAGAAATTATTGAAATTTTTCTAACTCCGTTATCAATTGTTTTACACGTTTTGAGTTGTCCGAAACACGATTTGACAGTTTAAGAAAATATTTGTCCAACTGCGTGTGTGTATCATAAATTTTCTGGACGCTGTATCTCCCGAACCTATGAAGGAAAATTAATCAAACTTGGCATTTAGTTGGACCCTGACCAAAATTGATACTGATTAGATTTGAGGAACAATCGCTCAACAAATGACACTGTAATGCCATTTTTCTGATTTTTTAACATGACAGTATAGAACGAAAATTCGTATAAATATATGCAATGAGAGTTAATTTTACCGCGTGATTGTAAAATTAAAATGAATTATTGATATTTATAGTAATAAAGTAGGCAAAAAAGTCTGTGCATGTAAGAGCATTGCTACAATCTCTTGTGTGTGTGTGGGGGGGGGGGGGAGTACGCCCATGGGGTTGTAAATTTTCAATATGGGCATCTCTCAAAAGAACTCATATGGACTTTTTGAATTATGGACTTTTTTTGTTTAATAACATTTTTTACTTTTATTAAGTATCTTAGCAATTCGCAAATTCGCATCGCTCAGTGATATATAATATAGTATCGCATTCCAACGGTTTTACTTTTTTGTATCTTCTTTTAATAGATTATTTTCTACACTGAGAAAATATTCTATACCTGACATCTAGAATCTGGTTTGTGGCTCTAGTAAAAATAGTTCCATGTCATCCTTATAAATTCTAGTCTCCTTTGAAAGAGAAATCCAGAAACTCCTATTAGAATTATAGAGCTTTTGCCTATAATATCACGGTCAAACTTATTTAAAAGACTCTGCAAATAAATGTGTATACAAAAGACGAGTTTCAGCAAATATAATCTTGATTTATGACCCAATTCTTGAAAATCAAGAATCTTGAATTTATCGCAATGCAAAGGATTCAGAATATTTAGAATATTCAGAATACTGTTTCACCATCTAGAAATGTATACACTAGAAATTCTCGATCATTTCATCTATTCAGCTTACTGGAGTACCTTATACGTATAGCTCGGAAAACTAGTTCATGGATTTAGAAAGTGACCACTTATTCGTTCTAGATGCAAGCGGCATATTGTTTTTCTAAATGTACACTGTAAATATAACAAAAGATTTTACAGCGAAATGAGCTGGCAAATAATTGTGCCAGCATATTCTGCTCTTAAAATGAAATAATTTATAACATAATCATCTGTAGAACAGTATCTCTTTACAGATGTTTCCGCTGTAAATTATCTTATTTAACAGCATGATGCGCTGGCAAAATTGGTGGCAAAACAGTGGCTGGCAAAACAGTGTACGCAGCCGTTTACTCTTATTTACCTTGCTGCATAGCAGAAAACTTTTACATTGACAGCTTTCTTTTACAAGATTATATTTAGTAATGTACTCATTTCAACTAAAAAAAAAATCTGTATGACATTTAACAATTACATAAGCACTTCATTATATGCTTGATTTTAGTATTGTGAATAAAATACAAAACAGAACTTGTAATTCTTTTCAGCCTATTCCAAAAGCAGCACGCAATATACCATAATTCTTTTGCTAGGCTTCGTAACCAATTGAATACTTTACATGTATTACTTTATTAAGCATATTTAATAATAATCAAAATAAGACACTTTCTTCACTCTAAATATAAGAAAATAACAACGGGACTCCGACAATTCCGACCATAGATACAATGTATTTGAGTTGGTTTATGTGTCCCTGTACGCGGATACAAAAACTTGCATTTTCTTCAGTTCTTTTATATCAGAAGATATTTTTCAAATAATATAATAATGCCATATAGATTAAGAGCATCAAATCCACGGTTCATTTCTTTTATACTAGTAGATATATTTCAAATAATATCTTCATGCCATATATATTAGGAACACCAAATTCGGTCTTTCAATTATATGGTTTTTTTATTTATAAAAAAAAAAAATCTGTATAGACTAACTGTTAAACATGTTTTCCAAATTCAAATGATCTCAATGCAAGTAATTACAGAAAAAAAAATTCAGTTATAAAAATTAGATCGCAAAACATACTTTCTTTACAATGCATTGGAAAATAAAAAGTAAAAATATCCATAGGATATTGTGCAGTTTTTGTATAGATAAATTTCAAGGAAATATTTTTGTTTTTCATCCATTGTGCAATTCCTTACAAAAAGTAACTCATTTTTATTCAAGCGCATCCAATGTTTTCGCATAATATTTCCAAGTCCCACTGGAGAAATATTTACGATTTTCGGAAACTATTCTGATGTTTTCTGAAAACTATAGGTAGAATTTTTGGTAGTTCTTTCGACTGTTATTGAGTTTCTTAGAAATCTAAGTTTATATTTCTTATAAATCATAATGTAAAAAAATACACATTGAATATAAGATAATCTTTTAACAATGTCTTAAGGAAAAAAAATAATAATGTGATTTACAGATGTTATTTTTTACTGTTATTATCATTTTTACATTTACTACTATATTTTATCAATTCACAATGCTTATAATAAATATAATGAAACAATTACCCAATCCTATTTTTTTTCTAATTAATCGTTATAAACTTCTGCTCAAAAGATAACTTAATTTAGTGATAGGACTTATTTTAATATACTTTTCCATATAAAAGTATGAAGTGACAGCATTTCATTCAAATGCATTGGTTAATATATTCATTTTGTAAAATATATTTGGTATAGCTTTAGCATAGGAGCTCATTAGCGGCATTTAAATATTTGTTTCAATTTGGGCGTAAAGATCTAGGTTGGAAACTTTCGAGCTATTTCTGTGCTAAAATTTAAATTTCGCCAAAGAGTTCTATACTAAAACTGTTCCATTTGTTTAGCAAGATTTTTCCCAATTTTATATTATTTACTTAAAAAAAAAAAAGAAGAAGAAGAAGAAGAAAAAAAAATGTAGAAAAAAAAATGAATGTTCATTTTTTTTAACGGGAAAATAAATATATTTAGATATTTATTTATCAATTTTTGGCCACAATATACATATATATATATATATATATATTTCATTTTAATATTTTAAAAGTAACTCTTTTAATTACCTTTTGAACCAATTATCCTATCGAATTTACAAATATGTCGTTAAATATGATTTATCCTTATTAATAAGTGAACTAATATTTGATGAAATATAATTATCTGGACTAAAAATCTGGACAACTACAATGACCAATCGTAAAGTAAACAATATTTAAGTTTCATAATGTTATATTTACTTTTTTCATTAGATTTGCTGTGTGGTACTTCGACTATTGTTAAGTGGAAATTTATATCAAGATAATTTTCGATTTCAAAACTTTAAGCTATAATTTAAAAGTGTAAAAGCAATATTTTTACATTCAGATTATAAATAGTTTGTACTTTAAGTATGCATTACTATAAAACCAGTTGTTCTATAAATAAGAAGCCACACCATCTTATTTGCACTATTTATATCTGAGAAGATATTCATATTCATATATTCTGTATTATCGTAATTATTCCCATTTTTTTCCTTTCCGTTTTTGAAGTTGCTGTCACAGTACACGCAAATTATGCGTATTAGGCCGTAATTATAAGACATAACTAGCTTTGCTCCTGTATACAAACCACAAACAGAATCCTTATAAATTTTAGTCTACCTTGAAAGCGAGTTCTAGAAACTTTTACTAGAATTCGAGAGCGTTTGCCTACATTATCGTGGTCAATTTCTGCAAAGAAATGCGAACAAAAAAGGGGAGTATTAGCAACTACAATTCGAGTTTATAACCCAAATCCAGGAATTCAAGCTGAAATTTCTTGTAATACAAATTATTCCTAATATCCAAAATATTCATAATATTGTTTCACCATCTAGAAATCTATATATAAGCCATTCTCGATCATTTCGTCTATTCAGTCTATTTGCTTACTTTATGTGCATATATCGGAATTCTGTTTTTCTAGATTAGGGATTGAGAAAATGACTACTTATTCGTTCTAGATGAAAGCGATGTATATATATATATATATATTATTATCAATGTTTCGTGGTATAGACATAAACCCATAAATAAATAACTTACTTTAGAATGATTATTTTTAAGCATGTGATCTTTTATTTATTTATTTATTTACTTACAGAAAAAAAAAATTCTCTCAAATTACGAAATTAGGTCATACGAGAATATTTACAGTAATTATTCTAAGCAAGATTATTTTAAGAACTGAAATGATATTATATACTTTACATTGTATTAAATAAATGATTCTGTGAATATTTTTCTGCCTATAACTTCTTTATTCTATTCTACTCTATCCTTGAATACATTCTATTCGCAGAAAGAAATTGTAAGAATGTTATAACAGACACTAAAATATATTGGGAGTCTAAATTAGAAGGCCGCACTTAAATTTCGACAATTATGATTTTGTTATAAATCAAAACATAAATATGTGTTCCAAAGTTGACTTAAATATATTAAACTAAACTTTGCAGATCTCTCTCTATTTCCCTCTCTCAGACAAATGTTAGTTAAATAAATGTATTATAAAAACCTCGAGATTTTGTGCAAGAAATAATTATCAATAATTCCATATGTGTAAATATTTGTTAAAATTAAAAAGGGGAACTTGAAATCCAATTATGTGTTTTTGTCATTTTTTAATTAATATTAGAAATTTGGATTAATTTAAAATATTTTTTTTTAAAGATTGATTTAGAAAATAAAAATAAGAAAATAGTTATTTAAAATATTTTCTATTTTACGTATTTCCATATATCAAAATTTAAACATTTAAAAGAAAGGACTGTTTAAATTATATATATATATTAGTACGTAAATAAACTGAACAACAAATTAATAAACCTTAATTTTATTCAATAAAATAATTAAATTGGATTTATATCTGTTATATGCCCAAATTCTAATTAAGGATTTCCCGTGATTTAATAACGTTTTCTCCAAATAATTACCCTCAATTAACGCTTCCTGAAGGATAAGATATTCATTAATAAAAGGCTGTAGCTTCGGGAAAAGTTTCAGCTGAGTCTAAATTCAATTAATTAAAATAATTAAATTTTAATCCAGGTTTTATATATTAAGAACGATTAAGAATTTTTTCTATGTTGATAAATTACGCTATGATATATATATATATATATATATATATATATATATATATATATATATATATATATATATATATTAAAATATAAGGAATTTACACTTATAAGTTTGGTTCTGATAATTATTATTGCTCAATGAGTGTTTATGTGTTAAATTTCCAGCGGTTTTATAGATATAGAACATATTATGAAATTCATAAGGATATTAGTAGTGGTATTCACCCATGTTTTAAATTTCATATCTACTATATAAATTAATTAATTTTCTAAAGCAAATAAAATGATTATTATTTGCACAAATTAGAGCCATGAGTATTATAGATATTCAATATTTAGTTATTAATTTATTCTTTATTCTTAAGAAGAAAGTATTAGATTCGTGAATTTTTTTCTACCACCGATTTTTGATGCATTTCTATGTTTCGGAATGCTTTCAACACTATTAAAGTAATTTTACTGTGCCATTGTATCTGTGAGTATTGTCAAAATTTAGTGGACGCTGTATTTCACTAAATAATGAATGGAATTTTTGCACATAGTTGTACCTTCATATAAATGTCTATAGATTACAATTTAAAATGATTATCGCAAAAAGTGACAATGTTACCAAGTTTCTTCTTATCTTCTTAACTTCTTATACTAGGCGGGATGTATTAAACCCTCGATGTATTAAACCTTTCAGGGCCCAAAGCTCGATTCCTTATTGAGCTTCGATGACTTTTTCTAGTCAATTTTGTCCTTTTATTCCTTCCGGTGTTAGCTTTTTTTTTTTTTTTTTTTTTTTTTTTCTTTTTTTCCCTGACGTATTCAACACTGTGAGATTTTTTTCGTTTTCACCCCATGCTTCTTTCTATGGATTTTTGACTCTCTTTTTTAAACGTTTTTCTTCGTTTTCTATATTCTAATGTGCGGTGGTAAAGTCCAAAAAATTTATAAATATACTCATTGGGAATTATTTGTAAGCAATCATTATGAAATTAGAAAATGTTATTTATAATAAATAGAAAAATTACCTTTAGTGTGTCTAACATTCTGAAAAAGAAAATCTCATATTAAAAATCTCTCATAAAAAATCCTCATTTAACATTGAATGCAATTTTATTAAATAATAATTTTAATAAATTATTCGTACTACGTGAAATTGTATATGGATATATGCAAGGGAGTTTTGTAATGGCTACAAAATACTAGGTTTATAATGCTTCTATATTTTATAGAAAGAAAATTTATTGTATGTCGCCATAGCCTTTAAATAAACAAAACAACAGTCTAACTTTTTTTTTTTTTTTTTTTTTTTTTTTTTTTTACTTCATTGACCCTTTAAAGTGCACTACTTAATTTATTTTAAAAATTACTAAACTAATTTAAAAAACGGCTTTTAGACACATCATAAATATTTAATAAATAAAAAATTAGCATTGTTCCTTTTCGAGAAATTTTCGGTTGGAAACATCTGTAAGTAAATCTTATTAAATTCAAATAATATTTAATTTAATAAATAAATCACTTTATAAGTAAACATTATCGACAACAAAAACTCGTAAAAATTGCATAGATCCCAACATTTCAATTTATTCCGGAGTATTTTAACCCTTTGCAGTGCAAGGTAATTCGGATCATTTAAATTACACTGCCACCGGAATTTACGAACATAATTAAAATAGAAGAAATTTTAAATTTTCACGTTAAATAAAGGGCCTTTTCTGCTATGTTGTAAATGTAAATTTTTGCTAAAAAATTTCCGGGATGAGTTTTTGCACTTGAGAATTTAAATTAGGTGTTCCATCAGCGGGAACACTGCGACGGAAAGGGTTAAGTAATACTGCTAAACTATTATATAAAACAACGAGTATCAAAAAGGAAATTTCAAGTATAAAAGAATCAATTGAAAATGATTATCTGTAGAACAAAGAGGGATTGTTTTTCGTTAATTAAACCTAATTTTATTGTGAATTTGTAATCCAAAATATTTAAAGTGATGGAATAATTAAACTGGCTTGGGCATGTTCAAAGATTTGTAAATTAATATTTTATTGCACATTTTTTTTTTATAAAAAATATTCTCTTATATTTTGTGATATTTGTAGTTAATGAGGTTTATGCGAATATAAAAAATGATACATTAAAACTGGTTTGACACATTTATAATAAACATACTCCTCTAACTGCATGCTTAAACAAAATTTCCACTTATTGTCCCATGTTAAGATAATCGGAAATTTTCAAAAATTAACAATGTTAACAAATTAAAATGGTTGAAATCGATTAGGTTCTTACCGGTATTAAGTCCTTTTTTAAAACTGGTTACCTATATTTACGATTATTTATTCTTGAGATTTTTTTCTTGTTTAAAAAAAATGAGAGAGCTTCACTTTCTAACGAATATGCCTTATTATTCTAATTATTAACAATGTACAGTCGGTCAAAAAGAAAGAAAAAGAAAAAATTACCTAATTATCACAGAAACATGCAGTAGGCACCAATCGTCAGGAATCTATGTCTACTTTTGTTGCATGTAAGAAAAAGGACATAGGGGTCGTCTACATATTAAAAATGGGTCCAACTTTAAAAGGTCGAATGTTAACCCACTAATTTGACAACAGAAAACTATTCTAGAGCATCAAAATAGCCTAGATACAAAATTGCACGAAGATCCAAACAATAGTTCCTGGTATTTAACGTTTTTTCTATTGGTGGTTATATCCAAGTTTATTTTTATTTTTAATTATTTTTTCTTTTTGGTCAGATTCGAAAAATCCATTATAGCTTTCTTCTGTTATTCAATGCGTTTTATTCATTTAGAAATATCTAAATACATCAAAAGGAATATAATTTCAATGAGCATATTAATGTGGCAACAATATTAGTTTTCGATAAAAAAAAAAAAAAAAAAAAAAAAAAAAAAACCTGCTCTCACTTGACTTAAACAACCGATTCAGTTAATGATGCATTATTATAAAGGTAATTTAAAAAGTTTTAATACACATTTTTTAACAGATTTTAAACTATCCGGAACAAATGAAGAAAATATTTGTTGTAAAATTTCATAAAATTATTATATGAAATATTAAGCATGTTCACTATATTAAAGCTTTTAGCGTTAAAATTATCAAATTTTGAAATAATTACACTTTTGAAGTTTTTCTACATCGTTACTTATGCCGACAACAGCTATATAGTCATAAAAAGCGTGAAATTTCTGATTTAATCTTTAAATTTCTTTTCAGAAAACATTTCTTAATTTTTTTTTTTTTTTTTTTTTTCACAAAGAATATTTATTACTAAATCCCCTTTAAGAATTCTGAACGTGTTCCCTTTATTATTGTAATTATTTACGCTTCTAAAATACCCAACGAATATTTACATAATGAGGTAATTTTAAGTTTTCCATTCTATCAAATTACAAAAATATAGACTTTTTTTTTTTTTTTTCCTTCAAAAGTAAACCAACATAAAATAATGTTTGAGGGTTCCCCCCTTTTATATCTGAAGCGAGATTCTGAAATAAAAACTTCGACCATTTATCAAAATCTTTCAGAAAACTAAAAATCTTCTTCAATATCATAAATAATTAAAACGTTTCTTTTTCAAACTTTCTAAATAAAATTAAAAATAAAATAAGTTTTAAATTATTTTGCTTTGCGTAAAAAATCGTTTTGTTGTTAAATGTAACTTATAAGAGTTATATTATTAAGAGTTATATATTTTAATAGACATTAATAATTGTAGCATTAGAAACAATTTAAAAATACATTAATTTAATTAAATTTGTATTTTTTAAACAGCGGCTCATTTTAAATAAAATATTCTGTGCAATTCATGTTTTCTAATAAAGAATTTTCTTTTTTTAATCACACGTTTGTTGAAAAAGACACTGAAAAGTACTTACGTATTTAATTTATAAAGTAAATGATGTTTCTTTATATATTTTTGTTCTAATATAAAGTACGTTTTCTTCTTATTTTTTCTTAAGAATAAATGTTGAGTATGTACACAGAATAGGGTAAAAACATGATATATGTTATTTAAAAATAAATTCGTCATAGTCATGAAGAGTAAAAGTTTCTTAGTTCCCCTGTTTCTCCCATGTTTCCATTTTTAACCTACAAAGCGCATTCATTAGTATAAATTCATGTGAATTAATAAAATAACTAAGTGTATTCATAAAAAAATGAAAAATATCTTAGGCAATATTATTATTATTATCTTTATTATTTATTTTTTTAAATGTTATGAGAAATTTCTAATTTTAATCGTGCTTACATTTTATGTAATGATACGTATTAATCAAGGGAACTATATAATTAGCTACAAAAAAAAAAAAAAAAAAAAAAATACTTTTCTTTAGTTTCAGTCAATGATTTTCTGCTTTTAAAAAGATTTAAGATATGAATTATAGTTCAGAAAATATTGTTTAATTAGAGAATGTTATAAGAAATTTTTTTTCTGGAATACCACGTTATTATTCTACTTACATAATTGCGTTTCTTTGGCAAAGTTGTGTTTATCTCTTTTAAGAGAATTATTCCATTTGACATAAACCAATGGTATGAACATCAATATCTGAAGAATAATTCATATACAGTATTATCAGTAATAATTTCAAGAAAAAGTATAAATATTTTATTTGATTATATAAAAAACAGGCACAAATTTGAGGAAAATTTAAAAAAAATTTAAAAGTATGTATGATTAAAAGAAAAGGGGGGGGGGGGAGAAAAGAAAGATAAAAAGAAAAATCTGTAATAAAAATATTATATAAATTGTCTTCAGATATCTGTATTCTAAAACTACAGTAATTTACTGTGAAATTACATATCAATCTGTTTAAAGATATATTTTTACTTATGTAAACAGAAAAAATCTGTAACCATTGATACAGACATTTTATCAGGTGATTACGTGTTGTTTATGTTTTGCTTACTGTAAACTTGGTATCAAAGCAGCGACAAATTATTCGAAATATTAACACAACATTTCGTGCATTAATTATTATAAGAAAGCACCTACTTGTTTTACCATTTTATTTATCACTATCTTTTAAAATTCCTAAATTTCTTTCACGCTTGGTTTTAAAGTCATTTACAAAACCGCAACAAAATTAAATTAACTTATCTTAAAGATTAGGTTTCTACTAAAATCCGATTTGGCGCTTATTCATTTTCCTTGTTCTTCGTATAATTTAGGTTATATTTGTGAAACTATGACGCGTTTGAAATATAGAATAAATGAGCGTCGTCGGAACGTTCGTAATAGAGAAGTTTCCAAATCTTCATCCGTAAGGCCAATGAATTTGACGAGTCGTTAGGTAATTTTCGATGTGTCTGTGTCTATAAATATTCGCTATAAGTTTTAAATCGGTGTGAGCACCAACGAATTTATTTTCATAATGACAGCAAATGTCTGAGGCGTAGCTACAACGGACTTTTCATCTTTCTAATGTATGAAAAAAAGCTTCGGTAGATAAATTTCAGACAACTTGGATGTGCGTGGCCTTTGTGCATATACAGAGAAATAGACAAATGTATAATTTGAACATGGATGTCATTTTCTTATTATCGGGCAAGCGTAATCACCCCAAAGCTGGTAGATGGAAAGTGCCATGTTCGATTCTCGGACGAGCTCATCGATCTCGCCATTTGGGGTTTTCCGGGGTTTTCTCCAAAACTCGCATAATTACGGACAAGGAGCCCTTAGAAAGACATCCCACCTATAGACCTTTGACTCTAGTGTGGTCAATCGGTCTTGAACCCTACAACCAACCAACCAACCAACCAACGTAATAATCGCCTAAATGCCGAAAAGCAGGGAAAAGGTTTACCCGAGCACTAGGCAAATTACCTATGAGTTGTTCAATTTTGGTCTTTTGAGATTTAGAGCAGATTGCAAAGAGCCTTGTTTCTTTCTTGGCCATAGAACGGCAAATTCAAAATATTTGTCATGGAATCACGCGGTCACACTTTACATAATTCGAATCCATTGGACATAACGATCATGAAACTTACTTTGTGTCCATGCAAAGGAACTATAAGCTTAGTTATCATTAATATTTACATAGAGCATGTGACGGTGGCCTGTAAAGTATATATCAAATTTTATATAAATTAGATAAGGGATTAGACGGTATCGCACTTCAAACAACATTAGTTCTTTGGTCATGATAATAAAAAAAATTCCCTTGTGTATATGAAAAAGAATTATATTATTCCTACCAACTTTAAGCTCAATCAAACAAGTCATTTCGACGCTATCATATTAAGAAATTTGGTCCATAGGCCACATTGTTAAATATATCTTTTTTGTGTGAATGTATCAGAACTGTAATTCATACATTCATCAAAACCAATATAAGTCGTGCGTCAATGACCAAAATTATACATTGCTCCTTTCTATACATTTGAATAAAGCGTTTAGATACTATAGTGTTCACTCACACGCGTGCATATATGCATACAAACACACAATATAATACCTAAAAAATGTTTTTAAATCACTTTCTAGTATAGGAGGTCACACAAAATGCAAATTACAAAGAGATAGTTTAAAGAATTTAACTGAAGAAAAAATAATTTTTAAATTGACAACAACAAAAACAATTGTGTGTTTTTTAAAAACAAAATTGTGCAATTTGTTTTCGTTTTATATTTCACTATATTTTACTTAAATTAACTTTTACTCAAAAATAATATATTGAGTTTTTCAATTAGCAAGCGTTGGAAAAACATATTAAATTTTAACATTTTTATTCTATTTCTTTCCTTACAATATGTTTATAATTATTAATCTATTTTTTGTTTTTTTCACGTGTTTTATTTTCAAATTATTAATTCCAATACGTTTTAAATGTTTTCCAACATAATAATATGTCTAATTATTAATAATTTTATTTGCTAAATATTCGAATGCATTTTGTGATAGTTATGTGATCATATCTGAGATAACATTTTACCTTAGAGAACGGTATAATACTATATAAATACTTTATATACACTGCATAAAAAAAGTAGACAGACACTTACTTGTAATACTTTAAAGCCGTTTATTTCTTTAATTAAAGATATGAGGTTCATTTCTCTAATATAATTATATACTTGAGACATCATATATTATTATTTCTTGGATATAGATGCAATCCTTTTGAATTATGTAGTGGAAAAATTCAGGAAACAAAAATGGTGCATATTTGCACTGTAATTTTTCTTAAAAAAAGTAGACGGACACATCTTGTATCTTTAAAATAAAACGTTTTTAATAAGGGGTTCGTCTCCCATTTGCTTTAAGTTCTTACACACTGTTAGGCATCGAATCAATGAGATTCTGAATCTTTTTTTGACAGAAAATTTCCCAAATGTTTGTAAGAGCTTCTTTGAGCTGGTGAATTGATTCATACTGGCATCCACCCTCATAAATTTTACGAACAAGTATAGCCCAAATGTTTTCTACAGGATTCATATCCGGACTCTTTGCTGGCCAGGGTAAAACATTGAAGTTGTTCTCATGAAACCATTTTTTCACGTTGTTAGCGGTGTGTGACGTGAATCTAAAGGAGAATAAAAAAATCTGTTCATGTTATCAGTAGTTCATAATATCAGTAACTTAGAAACTAATCTTCATTTTGACGGGGATTTTGGAAACAGTTCATGTTAAAAGTAATTCATACTAATCATGTTCACGTTAACGTGTTCAAAGTTTAAAAATGTTTTATCACATACGTCAAAAACATAAATTTATTCTGTTATCATATATAATTATTTTATAATAATCATATTTTCATACAATTTAATGAAAAAATTTAAATACATAATGGACAAATTTATAAGACACCAACCGTGTTTTCCAAATACAGTGGTCAACATAATTAGCAGACACTAATGGTCTAAAAGAAAACCTCTAACATGGTTATTCAATATTTGGTGGAGCAGCCATTGTTTTTTATAACATGAAAGATGTAATTCGGCATCGAATCTATCAATTCTAACAAAATATTCTAACACAGTTCTTCCCAAGCACATTTTATAGCATTCTTTAGGTCTTCGACACATATAAACTGCCTCTAATTTCGGTAAACCGCACGAGCTAAGATCCCCCACAAGTTTTCGATAGGATTTAAGTCTGAGGAGCGAGAAGGCCACGGGAAAACATTGATACTTTGCTCTGAAAGCCACTTATTTTGTTTCGTGTGATGCATGAATCGGCGCGTTATCGTGCTGTAAAGTGTAGATTTCGCCACAAAGACGTTCACCGTATATGGCTAGTTGATCTTTAAGAAGATTCTTATACTTTTCGGAATTCATTCTTGAATGCACAAAAACAATATGCATTTCCCCTTGAGCCTAAAAACCTGCCCAAACCATTACTGAGCCTCCACCCATTTGGCGGCTAATTAGTACAGCATGAGGAGACTTCCGTAAACAATGCCAATAATATTGAAACCCGTCATGACCATCCAGGTTAAACTTTTTTTCATCAGAAAATAACACAGAGTACCATTTGGAGGTCCAGGCCATAGTTTGTTTAGCGAAGTTTAGACGCTCCATTTTGTGCTGGCTTAGAAGCGGTGGTTTTTTCTTCATTTTTTTATATTTCACATACAAAGGAAGCATTATGCAACACCCTGCAAATGGTTCTCCTTGAACAATTCAGTTTCAAAGCATTTTTAATGCCTGAAGTAATCATCTTATTCTGTGTAGCGAGCAAAAGCACATGGCGTCTGTCTCTCGAGGACAAGCAAGGAGTACGTCCAGATCTTTTAATCACCGCTCCATTAAATCCACTTTTCAAAACATTTCTAATTGCACATCTAGAGCATTTAATAACTTTTCAAATATTATTAATTGAAGCACCAGTTCCATTTAATCTCCAAATTTGCGAATTTCACTTTCTTTTAATTCTGTACCTCGTGCAAGTTTGTAAATGCGTGATGTCGGATATCGTCTGCTTTCGTAAACTTCTGACGTCATAACAGCGCGCAGAAAATTTGCATATTGCACATTATTTTCGAAAAAAGCAGGTATTTTAATTAAAATGTTAGGGTGTCTTATTATTTTGTCCATGGTATTTTTAATTTTTTTTATTAAACTCTATAAAAATATCATTTCTGTAAAACAATTACGTGTGATAACAGAAAAAATTTATGTTTTTCACGTATTTGATGAAACATTTTTAAGTTATGAATCTTTTCTTTTTATTATTTGTCTTTCTTTTTACTATTTTTACTATTTTCTTTCTTTTTACTATTAGATAGGTGTCTTATAATTATGTCCAGCATTTTATATATATATATATATATATATATATATATATATATATATATATACGTATTGTTATATATTTGTGTTAAAAAATAATCATGATTGTTCCACATTAATAACAATTGCAATTTTTATTAAATGTTCTTGATTTTAAAGTATATTATTATTATTATTATTATTATTTTAACTTTCTATGGACGTCAAAAGAATGAAATCTAATATTAAAAAAATAATAATAACTATTGAAAATGAATAAAGTTATTTAATGTGATAATTGTAATAAAATTCGATATATCAAATGCTTAATTCTAAAAATTTCGTACGCTTGAACCATGTTTATTCATTTTTGTGTTAAATGAAATGTATAGTAACGATGATAGAAGATAGATCAATCTTATTGCAGGTCAACTTGCGAATGACACAAACATTTACAGCGACATATTAAGACAGTACAACTCAATAAAATGATGCATCAGACCTTATACTAGTCCCCGATACATTTGGTGAAAGGTAATGATGTAGAAAATCCATTCGTTTGTAAGTTTTAGTGTCAGTTTTGATAGGCAGCAATGATTGATATTAATAACTTTCTGACTTACATTTAATGAAAGCTTTCTGCATTTGATATTTTAAAACTTATATTAATTATATATGATGCATTAATATTAAAGTTTTATACCAAAGAAGAAAAATGGTATATCATTATTATAGTAACGTAAGAAAAATGTTTATTATAATATAAAACACTTTTAAATATCTTGCTATTAAATATGAATATAATTTATTAATTCATTAAATGTGCGATTTCAATTAAATGCGTATAATCAACAATTATATTTATATTTGTATATTCAAAGATATTATGTTACATTTTTTCAATTTCAAATGTCATATAAACTGGCCGTTTTACAACTGCTGAAATAAATTGCTTTCGTATTATTTGAAAGACCATGTGAAAAAGAACGTGTGTTCCTTTATTAACACGGATCTGTTCGTCGACTATTCCACAGCAAATTTTGGTATACATGTAAAGAAAAACAATTGTCCGATCATTCTAATAAGAATTTACTATTTAATTTCTAAATGGTTATTATTTTTTTCCTTGTAAAATTAGTAGCATCAGTTTCACTCTTACACGAAACTCTTGTGAGGATTTTAATAGAATCTGACAAATATTTTAACGTTTTCGATGACATTTGTTTTTTTTGTCATTTTAGCTATTTCGTATTGTGTAAGAATACAAGCATTCATTATTAAAACAGCTTCATTTTAAACTGTAACTAACCCCGATAAATATTTAAACTGTTAAAAATATAAGCAAAAAAAAAAAAAAGAGAGAGAAAAAAAGAAAAAGAAAAATTCTAGAAAAGTTTCCGGTAGAAAATTTCTAATTTGTAAAAATACAAAAAATTACTGTAAAATTACATCACAATCTCTCTCTAAAAAAACAATCTGTAACCAGATAAAAAATTTTACCATTTAGGCAGATTTTGTCTCGTGGTTACATATTTTTTTTCTGTTTTGCATACAGAAAGCATGCAAAAACAGAGAAATTGTGTACAGAGGACTATCAAAGCAGATGTGAGATGTGCTAAGAAACACCATAAAATATGATTCCTTGTCTGAGAGCTTATACTGTGATCGGCAATGTGGTGGACTCTGGTTCGATTCTGTTTGGTGAAGTGTAATAACGTTTTTCATTTCAAGTTTATTTTGCAGTGTGCATTACGGAAAAAAAAAACATATTGTCTACGAATATTTTCTGTATTTTCTGTGTCAAAAAAATTCTGTCAACGTATGTTTTCCATAGCGCACGAATATTTTCTGTTAACATTACGTCTTGAAATTTCCTGTAATATTACAGGACTTTTTTTCTTTACAGTGTAATTATTTTTCAAATGAAAAATAAAAGCTGAAATTAAATAATTTTATTAAAATTGAAACTGCACTGTAAAAATTAGGTTCTTAAAAATAAGTATATATTGTCTGAAAATAACCCCGAAATAATATATACTTAAATTCAAAAACCCATGTACTCATTTTTGAGTATATTGACATGCTCAAAAATGGGGTTGACCAATAAGAATCCCAATATCCCCATATTTCACATGTAAGTGTACTCAAAAATGAGTACATGTGTTTTCAAATTTAAGTATATATTGTTTCGGGGCTATTTTGAGACAATATATACTTATTTTTAAGAACCTATAAATTTCAGTGCCCTTGGAAAGCAAATTCTATAGACCCCTATTAGGATTCTAGGGCGTTTGTCTTAATAAAAACTTAATAAAAATCTCTGGAAATAAATGCAAATGCAAGAAGCGAGTTTTAACCACTATAATATTGGGTTATGACTCAATTCTAGAATATCAAGCGATAATTTATCGCAATACAAAGGATTCATAATATTCATAATATTGAGAATACGGTTTCACGATCTTGAAATGTATAGACTAGAAATTCTCGATAATTTCGTCTATTCAGCTTATTGGCGTGCCTTATACGCATAGCTCGGAAATCTATATTTATAGTTTAGAGATTTAGAAAAATGACCACTTATTCGTTCTAGATGAAGGAGGTATATATATATATATATATATATATATATCCTCTGTGTAAGATGGATAAAAATTAGATCTCATATACGGAGTTGAAATATTGCAAAGAAGGATCTAAGTGTGCATTGGAGTTTTGAAAAGTGGCCATTGGTGTGCATTAGTAAAGTTTGAACAATGCAAATAATGAAAGCTTGTTATAGTTATTTTTACTTTATCCTGTATTCAATAGAAGAAAGTTCTCGAAGATATCTGATATATCTGGCTATATCTGAGGAACTATTCTCAAAATTGCATATAAGTTTACATGTAGATGTACCTTGACTAAAGTTAGTGTTTTTCAACAGTTGGTGCCAGTAATTCCATAAGTGGACTCCATAAGTGGCCTTCATAGTGCTATACAGTGACTTTTGCAATATAAAGGGGAAGGCTAAATCTCATGAAATAATGCACAGAATTACATGTAATTTATTTGTAGATTCATCTTAACATAACTTGATGCTTATCACCTTTTGGTACAAATCACTCAACTGGTGGCTCTGCTATACAGTAATTTTCGCAATTTAAAGAAAGGCTATATCTCGAGTTCTGTTGCGTAAAATCAAACAAAACTTGATATATGAGAATCTATTTTGAGACATAATGCTGATTATGCAGATATGCATTATTTTGCAGATGACATATTATTATTAAAATGCAAAACGTATATTATGGTAGAATGAGCATAAATGATTTTTAGAGAGGAATGCACAAATATTTCGATATAATTGCCGAAACGTCAGTGGAGGCCCTCTGTTGAGACTCAAAACGGTTTTGGGCTGTGTCTGTGTGTCTGTCTGTTGCGCGATAGCGGCCGCACAAATAGCGCTATTGACTTGAAATTTGGTACACATGTTCATGAGACCCACGAAATCAGCTGTATAGTTTTTGGTATGCATTCCATTTGTAGTTCGTATACAGGGATATGCCAAAATTTTTCTTATCATTACGGCCTATGGGAGGAATTTGCATGTATCGCGGTAGCGGCCGCAAAAATAGCGCTATTGTCTTGAAATTTGGTACACATGTTCATGAGCCCCACGAAATAAGCTGTATAGTTTTTGGTATGTATTCCATTTGTAGTGCGTATACAGGGACACGCCAAAATTTTTCTTATCATTACGACCTAAGGGAGGAATTTCTATGTATCGCGAGAGCGGCCACAAAAATCACGCTATTGACTTCCAATTTTTAAGAAACGTCAGTGGAGGCCCTCTGTTGAGACTCAAAAGGATTTTGTGTTCCGTCTGTCCGTCTGTCTGTCTGTCTGTCGTGCGATAACGGCCGCAAATATCACGCTATTGACTTGAAATTTGGTACACATGTTCATGATCCACACGGCATTAGCTGTATAGTTTTGGGTGTGCATTCCATGTGTAGTTCGAGTACAGGGACACGCCAAAGTGTTTTTTATCATTACGGCCAATGGGAAGAATTAGTATGTACCGCAATAATGGCCGCAAAAGTCCTTCGATTGACTTGCAAATTGGCGCACATAATAGTAGTGCGCCTTTGTAGTTATGCTCCAGCTTTGCATAATAGTAGCTGTATAATTTTTATTGCTATATTGTTTATAAACTGTGGATAGGGACACGCCAAAATTCTTAAACTTACGGCGTATGGGTTGAATTTCTTTTAAATGCATTTTAATATCATTACTTTGCAATGAAGAAAATGAAACTAGCGTACGTGAGTAAGATGCTTAAACTCATGTTGTGTGAAGAAAATATGTGCTCTTAAGTTTTCTAATTAATATACAGGACCTTACAAAAGTATTCTGACAATGTCACGTAGTCATCGAAACGATGTTAAATTTGGAACAATTATTCATTTTAAACGCAAAATAAGCTGATTAGTTTTTACTGGTATGTAGAATGTTTATGATTTGTTTACAGAGACACAAGAAAGTATTTCGTAACATTAGAGCCTATGGACCAACTTTTTTTTAAGCGCGCACTTTAATGCGTTAATGCTGAATTGAACTTAATAAAATTAAGATGCTTTTTAAAGATGCTTCAAATTGTGTTTACTCTTAAAAAAGGTTATGTATAGACTAAATAATTTATGGGACCACACAAAATAATTCCGAGTATGTACTGTAATCATCCAAATGATGTCAAATTAGTTTGAAAAATTAATGAGTTATAATTAATTAGGTTTATTCTTATTATTGACGTTTATAATGACTGTGGCTACTTTTTCGGGATACATAAAATAATTTCGTACTATTACGGTCTATAGTCAATATTTCTTAAAAGTTTATTTTAACGTGGTTACACCCCATCAAATATAATGAAATTGTATTAGAATTTTAAAAGCATGTTTTCCTGTTGATAAATGTGGGCATAGAACTGGAAATTAGTTTAAAGGTTACGCAAAATATTTCCGATATGCTATGTAATTTTTTTTTTTGTATGAAATTTGGTCGTTATGAAATTTGGTATTTATGAATTTCAGGGAAATAATACAAGACCGTCGTTTATTAAGAATACATATTGTTGCGTACTTGGGGGTCCGTAAGTTGTCCGAGAATGAAAGGCGAAAGTTGCAAAAATTCAGTGATGTATTCACAGAAAGTTCCAGAAATATACAGGTCTATAAACCAAGTATCAGCTTCCATTCAACCAGTAAACACAGCTTAAACAACAGCCGTCAACAGCAAAACAACAGTACAAATTGTTTAGCAATAACACATAAAGAAAATCTCATAGCAAAGCAAGCATTTGACGAAACTGACACAGATCTGAGACTGAGCGCCTTGGCGAAAAAATGCTCCTTTTATACTTTACTGTCAAACACAGACTGTACTGGAAAATTCTCGTATCTCATAATGAGATTAGAGCTTCCATATTTGGTATATCCCTAATAAGAATTTTTTGCCAAGGTCGCCAAAAAATCGCCAAGGAGGGAAACAGTCGCCAAATTTGGCGCCAAATCCTTTTCTTCCTTTATTTGAGCTTTTTTAAGTGTTTTTAAGGGAAAATTAGGCTATTTCTATGCTAAAACGACTAGAAATGCACAAAATTAGCATTTTATGAACTTTACTAAACGTCTTTGAAAGATTTTACACAAAAATAAATGCAATTATTTACAATTCTGTAACACTTTATAAGATATACAAATAGAGATACAGCGGGGGGTTGAAGGGGGGCGGCAGCCCCCTCAGGATTGTATCTGATTATGGTAACAAGTTGATCAAATCAATATATACGGTTATATAATAAGGAATAAATAAAAATGACCTATTGAATAATGTCTGATGTAAATAGGACGTTGAGGCTCCTGATCCACTAGTTTAGTATATAAATGTAAAATATACACGATACCTTTTCTGTGGTGGTACTTTTTTTTTTTTAATACGTTATTATTGTGTTTAATACATAAATCAAAATTGAGTTGGTAAAGCTAAACGATGAATTACGTAAGTACACATAAAATTATTTGAATTAAATATAATAAAATAATTAAATTAGCTTCATAACTATTACATACCCAAAGTCTAATTGAATCCTGTGAATTAATAAATTTTTCACTGAATAATTACCTTCAATTAACGTTTCCTGAAAGATAAACGTTTCATTAGTAAAATTCCTTAGATTTTGCAGAATTTTCAAGTGAGTCCAAATTCAATTAATTAAAATAATTGAATTTTGATCCATATTTTGTATGATGAGCTCAATTAAGAATATTTTATGAGTTAATATAAACATATTTTTCTTTTTTTCATAAAAAAAGAAAAAAAAAAAATCTATTTTTAGACCTGTTAATTGATGTTACAAGAAAAAAAAAGGTCTGTATTCGTTTTATAGTCTGTATTTATTTATTTATTTATTTATTTTCTTTTGTTTTACTCTTTCTGTATTCAATAAAAGAAATATTGGTGTCGAAAAATTTTAGACTTGAGGTTTTCGATAGATTTGCACGTTTTGAGAAGTTTATAACATGATTTGACGATTTTTAGAAAATATCAGTCTATGTGTGTGACCAAAATTTTGTTACACTTGCATTTATTGAACTACTGTACATAATTCTATATAAATTGATATGTAACTGCCCCTTGACATACATTAGCGCCTATCAAATTTGGTTAAAATCGTAGAACAAGTGACGTTGCATCCCATTTTTTCTAAACTTTTAACATGACTCTAAGGGACAAAATTTTCTATAAATGTGCACAATAAGAATTCACTTTTAAAAAACCGTTATGAGATTAAAAAGTGTTGTTTATAATATTAATAAAAAAAAAAAAAAAAAAAAAGAAAGAAAGAAAGAACATGAAAGTGTTATGTTCAGTCCCGGAGGGGGGACAATTTTCAATATAAGTATCTTTCAAAGGGATTCGTCAAAAACTTTAAAACGAATGGTTCAGTCATTGGTCTCTGATAATTTAAAGCAAACTTCTTTCTTTCTTTCTTTTTCTTTTTTTCATTTTTACAAGGAAAAAAAAATAATAAAGCCCTTTTTCCTTAACGTTGTTGTTGAACATATAATGTACTTTCCTTGAACATTTAATGTCTACTTCTATCATAGATATAGTAATATATATATAGATCTATCATCCCCATGTTATCGAGCGAAAAAAAATTGATATCGAAAAATTAGTTCTAAAATCAGCCATTAGAGAGTATAGAAAAAAAGAATAAAAAGAAAAATGAATTTGAATTTGTATTTGGAGTTTTTCATTCACCTTTAATAAATGAATTATTCATAAATTTTATTTACTAAATTATCCGTATGTATTCTTGTATGTGATTTACTCAGGGAAAGGCAGCCATTAGAGTGACATTTCCCGAAAGAAAAAGGTATCACTTTTTCCCCCTCGCTGATCAGTCTATGTCTTATTACTATATTTATGACTTCTATGAGAAAAAAACCGTCTGCATTCATCATGGAGAATAATTCTAATAAAAAATAAATTTAATAAAACATTTTTACTGTGTGAATTTATATAGGAAAATATATGAGAAAGTTTTGTGAAAGATAACAACTTATTAGATTTTTAATGCATTAATCAGTATTAAAATATACCAACTTTGGTAAGGTCTTTCTGAGTTTTCTAAATAATGTTTAAAATGTAATATTTTCTAAAATAATAAATAAATGAATAAATATAATTAATTAAAACAATGGATTTAAATATATCATTTGTGGAAAACAAAATCCTAAATTATGAACTACTCATAAAACTGGAATACTTATTTTATTTATTTTTTTCTTTATTTTTTACACTGATTTTTAATAGTAAATTTGCGT
The DNA here is from genome assembly GCA_963930645.1 of Salticus scenicus. Lineage (NCBI taxonomy): Eukaryota > Metazoa > Arthropoda > Arachnida > Araneae > Salticidae > Salticus > Salticus scenicus. Next base: position 158,667,052 of record OZ005659.1, on the reverse strand, counting down.
CATAAAAGTAAGCCGATGAATTAAAAAACAGTTTACGGTTACAGGAAACCAATTAAAATTGTCCTGAAAAATTGTTCTTCATGCATTATAACTACTTTGCAAAATATGATCTCCATAATATTTAAATAAAAAAAAAACAGCATATATCATTAAATTTAATAATACATTCTTAAGATCTGATCAAGTGCAATAAACAGAACAACAAAATAAAACCGATTATGTGTAAAAAATGAGCTTATTGTTTTCAAATTGTGTATTAATTGTGTGGTAAAAATGTGTTATTTTCAAAACTGATTTTCTTTTAATATAATAGCGCATAAACTTTCATTTAGAATATAATCCCTTAAACACACATTTTAAAGAAAAATATCAACCAGGTCAGATGGCATTTTCTTCCATTCTCTTATAAACACTGTATTTAAATACACGAAAAATAAAATTAAATTACAAAAAAGGTTCTTAAAAAAATTTCAAGATTAAATTTCATAATAAATTTTGAGAGGTCTATTAGCCTTTAACTCAATACACTGTAAAAAAAAATAAAAAAATAAAAAAATAAAAATGTAAAATCACGGTATTTGACCGTATAATTTTAGGAGAAATGACCGTTTTGCTACCTAAACGGTCATAATCCGTAAATTAATGTTTTGGAAGAATAATTTAGGAAATAACCGTATAATTTTACGGGAAATGACCGTTTTGCTAGCTAAACAGTCGTAGCCCGTAAACTGATGTTTCGAAAGTATAATTTTTTTTTAATATTTTTACGAGAAAAAGCCGTTAATCTACGGAAATTGCTCTTATCTTTCACCAAACCATTTTCTTAAGAGAAAATCTCTTCAAATGCTATCATTTCAGTGACATCAAGAGAGAATACCATTTTCTTCCATTAAAAAAAAAAAAAAAAAAAAAAAAAAAAAAAAAAAAAACGTTTGTTTTTTTCAATATGAAAATCGACTGACTTCTTAATTTTGTCAAAAATAGCAAATTTAGATTTTAAAAATAGTGTTAATATAAAATAACTTTTATGCATAGTTTGGATGTTAGCAATTTTATCACTGTAAAAAATTTTTGTAAAAATAAAGCACTTTTTTTTTTTTTTACATAAATACAGCATAGGTTGCTGTAAATTTGTATAGCCAGTTCTGTAAAAATAATTGAAGATTTGTTACTTCACATTGTGCTGTAAATCGGTTTAAAAAATTTTCCAGAAGTCTTTTGGTGCGTAGGACAAGATTTAACAACTAATCAGTTCTGATGTTGACTTTATCTGTTTTTGTAAAGAAAAGTGCCTGTGATCCCAACGGCGCGGTTGGCAAAGCGCTGGCTTTTGACACAGGTGATTGCCAGTTCGAATCTCGGGCTACCCAAGACGTTTGCTTCGCAGGAAAATTAATAAATTAGCTTTTGCGTATAAAAAAAAATAAATAAGCTTTTTAGTGTTGTGGATTTCTCCCTGCACGCATGTGTAATAATTGCAAGAAACTTTTTTAAAGCATTCGAGAAACTCAAACTTTAACTTTTAATTTTATGGTCAATGCTACTTTTTTTGCAGGTTGATTGTATGTTTCCTCACAACGTAAAATTACTGGCGATACATCAATCATCGTCTAAAAGTATTTTTACGGGCTTTAACTGGAATCTCTGCTGCCGGGCTTTGCCAGTAATTTTACTGCAGCATTTTTTACAGTGTATTTTTAAATTGAAATGTTGTGTATAATAAATACTAAAAATAATATTAAAATCTGGTGTGTCACTCACACGACTTTCTCTTACCCTGAAATTTAATACTATAAATACAGGTTGGAGATTAAGAGGTACAAGTTGGAGATTGACGAGTACTGTTATGTAAACTAATGTTAAAACAATTCCAATTCGGCTTCACAAGAGTTTGATATGATACTTAGTTCTGTGAGTGGGGGGAGGAAGGCTACCTCACCCCTCAAACCACGTTTCATTACTGCACCTATATTTGTATAGAATTTAAATCTGTAATTAAAATTAAAAATTCACTTAAGATTATTCAGACAAATTTCACACGCAACATTCCTTGAAAGTTATCAGTCTTGATCGAGTTTTTCCAGCAACAAACTTATAATTAATTTGAAAATACAACTTTTGGATCTCCTGAAATTATTCGTTTTTGAATTACTCTAACAAACGCAGTCAAAGATCAAACGTTAAAAAACTTGACTTCGATAATCAGGAAGCTTCAAAACGTGTAAATATACAAAAAACGATCGATGAATATTTAGCTTAAAATATACATTATTTACCATATCTCTATGAGGAATTTGTCTCAATTCCCGAACAGCTTTCCTGGACATGGTAAAACATCATAGTAAAGCACTTTCAATTAAAATAAAAAAAGAATGTCATGGCTTAAATATTAGCAGTCCTGTATATATTCTGAAAGTTATGTACACATCACATGGTGTACATAAATATAATCCTATATTAATAACACATAGCACAGCCTAAAGTACACTTCCATCAATTTCGAAGTATTTTCGAATTGTAATCTAATTCATTTGTGTAGCCCTGTAAACCAAGAGTGGATGATTTCGATACCATATTCTACATTAAACATGTTTTTACGCATATAATATATATATATATATATATATATATTCGTTTCATTTGTTTTAGTGCAGTCTATAGATGTTTAAACTCTACTTACCTGCAATTCCCCCATAGACATAATGTATTTGAATTCTCTTGGGTATCTCTGTACACGAACCATTTGCTTCATCTCTACGAAAAGCTTAGTGTAGCATCCCTATACGATAAACATTTAGAATAACAAGTTTGGATTGTCTGCTGCTATTTGTTCTTGAGATATGCTGAAAAAAGTCGGACACACATACAGACAGACACACACACACATACATCAACTGCTAAAAAGCCGATTTTTCGTATTCAGTAGACCTCAAAACGTGTAAATGTATAACAAAAACTCACGCTCAAAAAGTTTAAACTAAAACAATACTTCCTCTACCTTTTGGGTAAGAGAAAGAAAAAATAAAACATTAAAATATTATTGAAGAATTTTTCCATCATTAATTTTTATGTAGAAAGATATTAAAAGTATAAATTTCATAATAAATTTTGAGAGGATTATTTACATTTAACTGAATATTTTAAGATTCAAATGTTAAAAATAATTAATGTTAAGAATAGTATCAAAAAACAAAACTTTAAAATATTATTGAAGAATTTACCCATCATTGATTTTTAAGTAGAAAAGGTATTAATTATAAAAGAAAGAAATTTAATTTTGTAATATTTCAGATTTTATTTTTAAAATTTGATAAAAATAACACTTTCATAAATACTATTTTATCAATTTATCACTTTTACAGATTTTTCTCGATTTACTTTTATTAAAATTGCTATTTACTCTTCGATTTTGTTCAATGAATACTTATAAAATCCAAAAATTTCATATTTTCTATTTTATGAAAAATGCAAGAGTACAGCTGAAGACTTTTATCCTTTCTTTTAAAAGTAAAGCAATATAACATTAAACTTCGGAATTTTTCCCATTTTAGATCCCAGGAGAGGTTTCTCCACAATGATTGGGACAATTTATCTTCGTCTTTCGGAAATATAGTAAAAAAAAGTCTTCAATATTATGGTTAATTAAAACGTAGCATTTTTTTAAAACTGCTAAATTAAATTTAAGAGATAATAAGTTTTAGTTTAATTTGTTTAGTAATTAAAAGGTTTATGTTGATTAAAATAATTAAAAAGGGATTGTACATTCTAAACAACGTTATGTAACATTGCATCACTAACAAATTAAAATAAAAATAAAAATAAACCACCTGAGATTAATTAAATTAATAATTTTTGTTTACAGTATAGTTTCAAATACGATGTATTACGCATTTTAATTGTGGATATTAATTAAGTTATTTTTCTTTTTGTCACACATTTTAAAAGAAGACAAAACGTTGAAAGAAATACGTAATTTATTAGTAATTCAATATTTTTTTCTTTTCTTGTCACAGTTTTTCTATATATGGTGATGAATAGTCTAATAATAATTATATATATATATATATATATATATTTAATTATTATATATGTAAATATTTTTACATACATGTATATATATATATGTGTGTGTGTGTGTAAATATTTTTTTTTAAATAATGCTTATGATGTATGTAGGTAGTGAATATAAATATATATATATATATATATATATATACACATATACAAGAAAAAATATAACTAAATTTATTAGACGTGAATACAGATAATTCTATTTTAATTCTTAAATGATTCAAAGGATTTTGACATCTTTTGACAATAAATTGAACGATTTAACAGAACAATATTTTTTTATCAATATTGATAATGTAATCACGCACTAAACTGAATTATGGAATTAGAATGAACATAAAATTTAGAAAAAAAGACTTGGCTCTGGATTAATGAAACCAACTAAAGACTACAACGTCTAGAATGCTTAAGAGAAAAAAATGGGAATCAGGCAGCTGATTCGGTAGCATTTTGCGTATTGTCTTGAGTGCACAAATAAATGTGAGAGAAGTACACTTATGTATAGAAAAGGGATCGAATTCTGATCAATTAATAGGATTATGCGGAAAATGGGGGATTGACCAACAGTAACTTAAAAAACGCTAGTTGTAAAAAAAATGTAGAAGAAATTAAGAAAATGTTCCATTCCCATTTTTTTTCTTTTTGGTGTTCTAGACGTTGTAGTTTTTACTTGGTTTTACAGAATGAATATATTCTCACACGATATAGAGGTATTTTTCTCTAGTTGTACTCTACAAAATGATCTGCTAATTTTTTCCAGTCCAATTTTTAGTTTTTGAAATATATAAATATATGTCTAATAACATGTGGAAAATATCAATTTCTGGAAAATTGTCGCATGATGCATTTTATGAGAAACCTACTTAATTATTATTTTTCTTTCACTTTTTTTTTCTTTTACCAAATTTTCAATAATATTTTGCAATAAAGATAATGTTTTATTTATTTATTTTTTTCTCCATAGGATATGTTTTCATATTTAATTGCATAGCATAATACATAACATTTACATCATAATAAAAAAATTGGAATTTAATACTTAAGTTATACTTTTGTTTAATTAATAAGAGCTGTTTAAGTATAATTGCTGTAATATTTTAAAAGAAATTATTAATGTAATTTGAGAAAAAAAAGACATGGGCAAAAGTTTAAAAAAATGATAAGTAAAATGTCTAGTCAGAACTGAATGCTGCCATTGAAAATAGAAAAAAAATATTGTATTGTATAAGCTAGAAAAAAAATTACTTACTCTTAATTAATAAATATTATAAGCGATTTATTTTTGCGAATAAATATTTTCTATTATAATTTTTATGAGAGATATTCTTTCCGGCCATATTTTATATCTAGAGGCAATTTTATAATTAAATAATAACAAGTTATACTAATAATTTTTAAGTACTTCGGTGATTGTAAGTATTGAAAAAATAAATTATTTGTACACCACTTCTCAAAAGTTAGTCGGAAATTTATAATTAATGTAGAGAAAGGGATCTCATTTGAACGTAGTCTCATACATAAATACGTGAAATTTCTGTCCCGATAAAAAAATAAAAAAAAAAAAGTAAACAGTAATTGTTTGAACAAAAAGTAACATATTTAACTGCGTCCTGCGCAAAAATATATAAATAAACAAATGCATACATACATAAGTAAAAAATAAAAATAAATAAAATAAAATAAATAAGTAAGTAAATAATAAAAACTCATTGTCATTTCATAATATGATTATGTTCTTTTTTAGTTTTACTAATGGAGTAAGTAAAGAGTAGGTATATTCATAAAAATATAAATAATTTTATTCAGATATATTCGTAAATACCTCAATATACAAAAGTTTATCGAAATTTTTAATTAAATGTAGGGAAACTTGTCTCATATGAATATAGTCTCATATGTAAATATGAGTAATTTTTGTCCCGATAAAAAAAGTGAACAGTCACAAATTTAACAACAACAACAACAAAAAAAAAATAAATAAAACATATTCAACATACCCCTGAAAAAAAAAAAAAAAAAAAAAAAAAAATGCTGTTTTATCACATTATTATGTTCTTTTTTTAGTTTTATGTACTAATTCAGTAAATGAAGAGTAGATATATTCATTAAAATAAAAATAATTTTATTCAGGTACATTCATAAGTACCTAAATATACACAGGTATATTCAGTAAATGAATAGCAGGTATATTTACAAAATACACCGAAAAATTTTCGAAAATATTTTGTTTATATCAAGTAGAACTTTTAAATGAAATTTAACTGAGTATTTAGAAGCGTTAGCAGAATTTATATTTTCATTTATTTATTTACCTTTATTATTATTATTATTATTATTATTATTATTATTTGTAAAATTTATTAGAGAAATATATTGGGGTACTCTTTAAAAAATCCATACAAATAGTGTAAAAATTCAAAAGAATATCGTTTGTATAATGGGTTAAATTTCAGGTGATCACAAAAAGAAGAAAATCTCTAAAAGTTTTTTGTCAGCATTAATCAACGAAAGCTATATTGTTGCTAATTGATTCAAAATAAAATTGTAATAAAACCACAAATACTTTTTTTTTTTTTTGGTATAAAATAAAATTTAACTGACTCCGTTGTAAAGATCTTTCTAAATTTTTGCGATATTTAAATGTTTTTCTCTTCCTTTCTCGTCTTTTCTTCTTTTTTAAGTGGTACTCTCAAGCATACGTATTTAAAACTTATTAAAAAAAAAAGAAGTTTTATATTTTCTAAGCTATTTAATACCTTTGTAAAATTTACGCTGGGAGAGAGAAAAAAATGGTTAATTTAAAATAAACTCAATATGCATTTACAGTAGTTTGTAGATGATAAAATCGGGGGAAAATCATGTTTGACCAGTGGTCGGCAACCTGCGGCTCGCGAGCCACACGTAGATTTTTCGCCCCTTCAGATTTTAGCAAATGTCGACTTGGGAATACTCTAATTATGATAATAAGAATGAATGAGCCAATATAAATTAGGTTAAAATTTTTTGGCTCCGAAAACATATTTTAATCGTTGCATTGTTGACATTTGGCTTTGTTCAAAAATGAGGTTGCCGACCAAAGTTTTAGACTGTTTGATTAATTGAAATTAATATTTAAATAAATAATCTGGTGTGTCACTCACACGACTTTCTCTTACCCTGAAATTTATTACTATAAATACAGGTTGCAGATTAAAAGGTAAGATAACGAGTACTGTTATGTAAACCTGTGCTAAACAATTTATATTAGGCTTCTGAAGAGTTTTTATATAATAATTAGTTCTGTGTGAGGGAGGGGGGGGCTACCGTCCCCCTTAACCCCCCGTTTCAATAATGCACCTACATTTATATAGAATTTGATTCGGTTATTAAAAAATAATTCTGTTTTTAAAAAATAATTTATTATTGTCGGGGAGGAGGGGAATGGAGAAGGTGCGCACATCTGAACTGATTAAGATCGGCGCTGAGCAGTTTTGTTTCAGTCGCCTTTCGAATCCGGACGAGGTACAAGGTATCTCAAGACTTTAAAATAAAATCAGAACTATTAAAACATTCTAATCGTATTCATTATAGTTCCAGTAATAATTCTTAAATATGAATAAAAATTCGTAATTAAGTATTCAAGTCAAACAAAACGATTCTTCAAATGTCGAATTATAGTCAACTAATTTAGTGGTGTGTTGTTAATATTCGGAATACTGGCAGAGGGGGTAAGCAGAATTAAACTTATTCTCATTTGATTAATATGCATGTTATTCTTATTTGTGATAGAGTAAAAGTTACAGAATTTGAATTTAAATAAATGAGTTAGAATTTCTTAATATAAGATTCTAAATTTAATCAATCCTAATTCGAAATTCATAAATTGATACTTAGTCGAAAATTCTTAGTGGCTTCATAGCCATAGTGGTCCGTCGATTCACGGAGGCTTAATTACCTATTAATTAGATAATTAATCGTAATTCGTTAAATTAAAAAAAAAAAAAAATTGAAAATTGAAAAAATTCTTTTGTTTACGTAGAATTAAATTATCTGTATAAGAACTTTAAAGTAAATTAAAATTAATTTGTTGAAATAAGTCATTACTACAAGGTTAAATTGTTTTGATATAAAACGTAATTCAAAGTAATTTCACTTTCATGCTTACGTAAAAGTTTTAGTTTAGAGAAAACGTAATTCAAAATAGTTTGGGTTTCAAACCGAAAGTTTCGGTTTGGAATTTCAGAAATAAACTTTCATGTTAAGTAATTGTTGAATAAATGAGTGTATGAGAATGAAAAGGGTGCATTTAATATTTTATTAGTTTATTTATTTCAGTAAAAAAAAAAAAAAAAAAAAAAAAAAAATATATTCTATTATGTGTTGTTTCTTTTCATTTGTTCTTATTTTTTTTTCATATTTTACTTCCTGATCTGCAGAATAATAATTTAATGCGATCGATTAATTCATATTTAAATTTAATTGTTTGTAATTAGTTTGCTCAAAAGATGGGTAGAAAGGGGAAAACAAGGGCGAATGACGCCGAACAGAGTGCGTTGTTCCCAAAATCTAATGAAGTGATAAAGTTTGAAAATGTTATTAGAGAAATAGAATTTATAAAATCGAAAGTCAATGATTGTGATAAAGGCGATCAAGCCAGATTAAAAATCTTAAAAGATAAGGTAAATGCACTGGAGGTTAAATTCGAGGAAATAGTTACAAATTTTTCCGAAGAAAAACACGATGAAAACTCTGAAGAGGTGTTAAAGAATAGGGACATTCTGTTAGAATTATCCGTTGTATTAGAGGGTAAATCGCAATCAAATACTCCAAATGTAAATAATGATGGACGTACCAAACCAGAGACTTCTGTTAATTCGCATATTAGACTCCCTAAACTTGAAATTCCTTATTTTTACGGGGATAATGAATCTTGGTTGTCATTTAAAAATTTATTTAAATCATCTATTCTGGATAATGACAGCCTTAGTGAGGTTGAAAAGCTACAATACCTCCAATCGTGTGTAAGAGGTAGTGCATCAAAACTTATTCGTGGATTTTCGTTACAATCGGAAAATCTTAAACACTGTTGGGAAATTCTTACTCAGCGCTACGAAAATAAACGTCAATTAGCTATAACTCAAATAAATAAAATCTTTTCAGTAAAAGTAAACAAAACGGATGATCCTAAATCGTTTTTCAATTTAATAGATACTTGTAACGAAGCGGTGCGAAATTTATCGACCCTCGGATTGGAATCTAATCCTCTTAGCGATCTTATTCTTATAAATTTCATGATTTCAAAATTGGATTCATCCGTAAGGCATAGGTGGGAGCTCAGTGTAGAGAATACGCAAACTATTCCAGATTTAAATTCGTTTCGTCATTCATTGAGAGGGAGGCGTCGAGTCAAACAAAGCTTGAAAATAAACCAGGGATGTTTAAGAAGCCAGTAGAAGGTAGTAGTGTAAAAAAATCTTGTGTCAATAATTCAATACTAGTCAAAGAAAATAAATGCGTCGCCTGTTCTCAAGTACATCAATTGTTTAAATGTCCCAAATTCGATCGAATTAGTGTTCGGGAGCGATGGGACTTAGTTAAATCAAAATCACTGTGTGAAAATTGTTTGCGAACTAATCATCAAGTGCGTCAATGTAGAATTAATATTAAATATAAAGTATGTGCAGGTTCACATCACACTCTTCTGCACATTTATACACAGAATTCTGCAGATCAGGGAGGCGGCCTTGTTACTACGTCGGTGGCCAATAGTTCCCAATCAAATGCAAATTTTAGTAACCTAAAGGTGTTATTGGCTACTGCCCTTATAAAGGTTAGGTCACCTAACGGTAAATTATTCAATGTCGGGCGTTAGTTGATAGTGCCTCACAAAATAGTCTCATAACAAAGGAGTGCGTTGAGAAGCTAAATTTGCCTTTGTTTGGCACTTCTCATCGACTTATAGGCATAAACGGTCTTTCCGCAGAAACTGTTTTAAATTTTACGGAATTATCATTCTCGCCATATTTCGCTAACGAGTATAGGGACCTGAAAGCGCTAGTAGTAAATAGGGTTACTACCCCTCTGCCAAATTTCCGGGTGAAAACGACGTCTTGGCCACATACAAAAAATCTTCGGTTGGCTGATATGAATTTCTTCAAGCAACAGCCAATCGAAGTTTTATTAGGCGCAGATATTTTTGCGTCACTAATTTGTGGCACACCAGTATCGGGAAGGCCAGGAGAACCATCTGCCATTCCCAGTTCACTTGGGTATTTACTCAGTGGCCCCCTCTCAAGGGATGGAATGGAACCAGAATCAACATATAGCTCCTCGTTACACTGCCTTAACTTGAACGATTTTTTTGACAATCAGCCCATAATATCTTCTAAGAGTGAAACCGAAGCCGATCCGGCAGAGGAACTATATAAATCTTCCACCAAGCGCAACCCCGAAGGTCGCTATGTGGTGAAATTACCCCTCCATGATGAGATAGATTTGGGGGAAAGTGCCAACTGTGCACTAAAATTGTTTAAACGGCTTGAAAATCGATTTATTCAGAACCCTAACCTTAAAAAGGAGTATGCTCAGTTTATGTGTGATTACTCCGATCTGGGTCATATGACTTTACTAAGGGCTGAAGAACTTAATCGCCAACCCAATTATTATATGCCCCATCATGGAGTTATAAATGAAAATAGTAGCACTACGAAACTACGGGTAGTGTTCAATGCGTCGGCCGTAACTACAAATGGCAAATCCCTGAACTCTAACTTGCATAAAGGGCCCAAACTCCAATCCAGTATTTTCAGCAACTTAATCAGATTTCGTTTAAATAAAGTCGCATTCTCGAGTGATATCGAAAAGATGTTTCGACAAATTCTAGTCGCAGAGCCTGATACAGACTTTCAAAGAATATTTTGGAGGGCCAATGTTTCAGATCCACTCAGAGTGTATAAATTGAACACTGTTACTTATGGCGCAGCCTGTGCTCCATTTTTAGCCCTGCGTACCATATTACAGCTATTAAACGATGAAGAACCCAATTTTCCCGTAGCTGTACAGGCTGCCCGCAACAACCTGTATATGGACGATTTCCTTGGAGGGGCTGAACAATCGAAGCCGCTCAATCTTTGGTCACAGACCTTCAGGCATTATTTAATGCTGGGGGCTTCAAGCTGCGAAAATGGGCTTCAAATTATGTGGAAGCTCTAGTTCAGGTCCCAGAATCTTTAAAATCAACAAATCAGGAATTATCCTTAAACCCCGATCAATCCCAACGTATTTTAGGACTAAACTGGAATTTAACATCGGATACACTGCAGGTTGGCGTCAACACAGAAGAAAACGTCAAAACCAAAAGACAATTATTGTCTGTAATTGCACGCATCTTCGACCCTTTGGGTCTGTTATCCCCTGCCACTATTCTTTTAAAATTGCTTCTCCAAGATGTTTGGAAGCTAAAACTTGGTTGGGATGATCCTTTACCACCAGACATTCAAAACAGGTGGAACGAATTTTATGAAAAAATTGCTTCCTTTACGGCCATGTCAGTACCCAGATTTTTAGACCTGAAATCCGAACCTATGTACCAGATTCTGGGATTTTGTGATGCGTCAACAAAGGCATATGCTGCCGTAATTTATATACGCCCAGGTCAGAACTCATCTTTAAAATTGATTGCAGCTAAAACCCGTGTAGCTCCTTTAAAACCCATTACCTTGCCTAGGTTGGAGCTATGCGCGGCTGTATTACTATCGGAACTTTTGTCAGTCGTCCAGAGCTCGCTGGATTATCAGGTTGAGGAAATTCTCCTATGGACAGACTCAACAATCGCCCGTAGTTGGATCTTAAATCCGCCCTTAAAGGGCAACACATATGTCCTACACCGAGTAAACAAAATTAGAGCTCTCACAGACACAACATCATGGCATCACTTACCAAGCAAACATAACCCGGCAGACTGTGCAACCCGTGGGCTGTTACCCGACAAATTAAACCACTTTAACTTGTGGTGGTCTGAACCTGATTGGTCAAAGATTCCGGTCTCAGATCACGAGTCCAAGATTGCTACCTCAGTCCCATGTACAACTGTGGGAATTCCTGGACTAATAGAGTCAACTCCAATGCATGAATCCGTTATAGAGGATTTGGTTTCAAAATTTTCATCAAGTAATAAACTTTTTCGAGTAATTGCATTTATGAAGAGGTTTATTAATAATATTAAAAATGCTACAAAATTGAAAGGACCAGTCTCAGTACAAGAAATTTCAGAAGCTAGAAAAATTGTTATTAAATTCGTCCAACAAAGGGCCTTTGCTTCAGAAATCGCCCTTTTGCAGCGCGGCCAACCCGTGGCAAACAGCAGTAAATTAAAAAATCTCAATGTGTTTCTTGATTCAGAAAATCTATTGAGAGAGGGAGGTAGAATTGACAAAAACATCACTCTGCCCTATGATACTAAACATCCAATACTCATACCTAAAAATCACCCTTTTACATTGACATTAATAAGACATTTTCACACGTATAGTCTTCATGGAGGTGTCGACCTAGTATTAAATCTCATTCGCCAGTCTCTCTGGATTCCTGATGGTAGATCCACTGTGAAAAAAGAGCTTCGTAAATGTGTTACGTGTGCCAAAGTCCAACCGACCCCATTCAACAAATGATGGGTGACCTTCCCAGTGCAAGAGTCAACCCTGGTAGACCATTTCAACATGTTGGCCTTGATTATGCAGGCCCTATTCAAACAAAGTGTGAACATAAACGAACAAAAACAAAATTTAAGTCCTATATTTGCCTTTTCATCTGCATGAGCACCAAGGCAATTCATCTCGAATTAGCCACGAGCTTATCAACTGAACATTTTTTATATGCCCTACAAAGATTCATAGCGCGTCGAGGCTATCCTACTGACATTTACTCTGATAACGGGCGCAATTTTGTGGGTGCCAATGCCCATTTAAAAGGGCTAGTAAAGCTTTCAAAAACCAATACTATCCAAGACTTTGCCACAACTAGACAAATTCATTGGCATTTTATGCCACCTTGCGGGCCTAACTTTGGCGGCCTATGGGAATCTTCGGTTAAATTGGCCAAACGTCATTTACTTAAAGCGTGTAAAGGCAGTTGCCTATCGTTTGAGGAGTGTGCTACGATTCTCACTACTATTGAGTCTTCTTTAAATTCACGACCCTTAGTCCCACTTTCCACCGAGCCCAATAATTTCTTAGTACTTACACCAGGACACTTCTTAATTGGGGCTCCGCTTCTCCAGCTTCCTGAACAATCTTTTAACCAAACTAATCCATTTTGTACCAGTTTTTCTTCCAGATGGAAACTCCTCCAGCAGATCAAGAAGCAATTTTGGAGTACATGGGCAAAGTCTTATTTGACTTTACTCCAGTCAAGAGAAAAATGGAAGAGTGGCAATACACATCTGCAACCTGGTTAGCTAGTCCTGGTGTTGCAACCTTCTATTCAGCCAGCTCAGTGGAAGTTAGCACGCCTTCTGGAAGTCCATCCGGGTCAGGATGGAGTTATTAGAGTGGCTACCCTGAAGACGCCATCGGGAATAACCAAAAGACCCGTCAATCGAATCGCCAGTCTGCCATGCTCAGCCCCCCCCCCGGAGGATGTCGGGGAGGAGGGGAATGGAGAAGGTGCGCACATCTGAACTGATTAAGATCGGCGCTGAGCACTTTTGTTTCAGTCGCCTTTCGAATCCGGACGAGGTACAAGGTATCTCAAGACTTTAAAATAAAATCAGAACTATTAAAACATTCTAATCGTATTCATTATAGTTCCAGTAATAATTCTTAAATATGAATAAACATTCGTAATTAAGTATTCAAGTCAAATAAAACGATTCTTCAAATGTCGAATTATAGTCAACTAATTTAGTGGTGTGTTGTTAATATTCGGAATACTGGCAGAGGGGGTAAGTAGAATTAAACTTATTCTCATTTGATTAATATGCATGTTATTCTTATTTGTGATAGAGTAAAAGTTGCAGAATTTGAATTTAAATAAATGAGTTAGAATTTCTTAATATGAGATTCTAAATTTAATCAATCCTAATTCGAAATTCATAAATTGATACTTAGTCGAAAATTCTTAGTGGCTTCATAGCCAATTATTATTTAAATAATCTGATGTGTCACTCACACGACTTTCTCTTACCCTGAAATTTAATACTATAAATACAGGTTGCAGATTAAAAGGTGAGATAACGAGTACTGTTATGTAAACCTGTGTTAAACAATTCATATTAGGCTTCTGAAGAGTTTTATATGATAATTTGTTCTGTATGAGGGGGGGGGGGGGTACCGCCCCCCTCAACCCCCCGTTTCATTAATGCACCTACATTTATACAGAATTTAATTCGGTTATTAAAAAATAATTCTCTTTTTAAAAAATAATTTATTAAAATTATTTAAAAAATTATCTTTTACGATAATGCAGACGAGACGATTTCCATCTTAGAGAAGTAGTGTAACACCAAATATAAAAAAAAAGTCCATTTTATTCTCAATATTTAAAAAAGAAAATACGATTTTTTTTCTAAGTTTTTTTTCGTTAAAAGTAAAAAAAAATCGATAACTTTGTTTTAAATTATCGCAGATCGATGGTTCAACCATTCGTTTTAAAGGTATTAGCGAGCTCTTTTGAACGATACCCATCATGAAAATTTACTCCCCTCGGGGGAGGGAGGTGAGGCTCCTACATACACAAAAAAAAATTTCCCAGTTAACTATCTCTATTACAAAAAATATATATTCGTTTCATTTGGTTTAGTGCAGTCTATAGACATTAAACTCTACTTACCTGCAATTTCCCCCATAGACGTAATGTATTAGAATTCTCTTGATTGTCCCTGTACACGAACCATTTGCTTGATCTTAACGAAAAGCTTACTGTAGCATCCGTATATGATACACATTTAGAATACCAAGTTTGAACTTTCTGCGATAATTTGTTTTTAAGATATGCTGATAACAGACAGACACACACACAGACATACAGACACACACACAGACACACAGACCATTTGCTAAAAACGTGATTTTCGTATTCAGGGGACCTCAAAACGTGTAAATATAACAAAATCTTACGTTCGAAAATTTGACCCAAAAACAATACTTTCTCTACCTTATGGGTAAGAGAAAGTAATAAGAGAAAGTAAAAAATTATCTTTTATGATAATGCAGACGATTTCCATATTAGTGAAGTAGTATAACACCAAATATCCAAAAAAAGTTCATTTTATTCTCAATATTAAAAGAAAATATATATATACGATTTTTTTTCTGAGTTTTTTTTTGTTTTTTTTTTCGTTAAAAGTAAAAAAAAAAAAAAAAATCGATAACTTTGTTTTAAATTGTCGGAGATCGATGGTTCAACCATTCGTTTTAAAGGTATTAGCGATCTCTTTTGAAAGATACCCATCATGAAAATTTACTCCCCTCGAGGGGTGACTTCCCCCCAGGGGGGGAGGCGAGGCTCCTACATACACAAAAATTTTTTCCCAGTTAACTATCTCTATTACAAAAAATGTATATTCGTATCATTTGGTTTAGTGCAATCTATAGACGTTAAACGCTACTTACCTGCAATTTCCCCCATAGACGTAATGTATTAAAATTCTCTTGATTGTCCCTGTACACGAACCATTTGCTTGATCTTAACGAAAAGCTTACTGTAGCATCCCTATATGATACACATTTAGAATACCAAGTTTGAACTTTCTGCCATAATTTGTTTTTGAGATATGCTGATAACAGACAGACACACAGACAGACACACAGACACGCAGACACAGACAGACACACAGACACACACACAGACACAAACACAGACACAAAGACCATTTGCTAAAAACATGATTTTCGTATTCAGGGGACCTCGAAACGTGTATATATAACAAAATCTCGCGTTTGAAAATTTGACCCAAAAACAATACTTTCTCTACCTTATGGGTAAGAGAAAGTAAAAAAGCAATACTTTCTCTACCTTATGGGTAAGTGAAAGTAATAAATCAAGGTGAAATACGCATATATTCATTGGCACCTGCAAATATTATTAATAGTATTAAAGCCATTTTATATCGGTTTTATCAGAAAATTTTTCATGATGCAATTTAACTTTTAACTTTTTTTTTTTTTTTAATTATTATTTGCGTACAAATATTTTTTTTTATGTTAAAAAATCAGATGAAATGAAAAGTAGTTCTAAGCCTATTATATTTATTGGCATCTGCTTAAAATTGCTTCTAAAGGTGTGTGTTGGTGTTAGGGATTAAGGCCGATTGACAACACTGGGGTCCTAGGCCTGAGGGGGAGTGCCTTCCGTGGAGGTCTTTCTAAGGGGTCCTAGCCCGTATTTACGCAAGTTTCGGAGGAAACCACGGAAAACTCCGAACGGCTAGGCCGACGAGCGCGACCGGGGATCGAACCCGGCACCTCACGTCTACCAGCTTTGAGCGCAGAACCGCTCAGCCGCTAGTGGGCCCATTGCTTCTAAAGGAAAAATTGCGAAAGGAAACGAAAAAATTCGAGTGATACAAGCTTTTAAAAAAACTCTAATAGGAATATTGAAAATCTAAAAGTATGTTGCAAAAAAGACACACATTCTTTTATCTAGAAAAAACAATAGATTTGTATCTTGTACATCACATGTTTTTTTTTTTTTTTTTTTTTCTGTATATCGCAAGCATACAAACAATTTCTTTTATTAATATAGAGAAGCTATAAAATTCCTGATTAGTGAAAATATTAAAACTTTATTCACTGATATATTTCAAAAGTATGTTAAAATCCACATATACTCATTTCAAATATATAAGTTAAGTATTCCTCTATTAGAATGACCATTCTTTTTCTCGGTTAACGTCAACATTTTAAGTAAATAATGAATCAAAACTAAAATTAATATATATATTTATACACACACACATATGTATGCCCTACAACCGTATAAAATTAATAAACATCAATGTATTAAATGATTAATATTGAAATGTTCGTACATCTAAACCGTATCTGTTGATTTTTCTTTTAATTTAAACGTATAATTATGATGATATCTGAAAAATAGTCATTTGTGAATGATTTTCGAATATTCATTAGTCATTTGCATTAGAATATCATTATTGAACTCTAAAATATATATATATATATATATATGTATATGTTCTATTTTAATAATAGTAAACCTATTTTTCATTTTTTTTTTTTTTTTTTTGTCTTTATAACATATTATTATATTTGTCCTGTAAAAGTCCGAAATTTCGAAATACTTAAAGAGAAAAACTGAGCTGTAAAAAAATTAAATAAATAAATAAATAAATATAAGTATGATAGTTGTATTATACACAAATATATCAAATGCGTAATGCTTAAATTTTTCCATATATGAATCATATTTATTGATTTCCGTGTTAACTCAAACATATAATTATGATGATAGAGGATAGATCGATCTTATTGCAGGTCAACCTGCAAATGACACAAACATTTTCAGTGACATGCCAAAAAGTATATCAAGAAAGTATAACTAAGTAAAATGATGTATAATAGCTGAAAACTGACATCACTACTAGTCTCCGATACATTTGGGGAAAGGTAATGATGTAGAAAATCCATTCGTTTGTAACATTTAGTGACATATTTGACAGGCAGAAAAGAGTGATAGTAATTACCTTTTGGCTTACAGTTAATGCAAATTTTCCGGAATGATATTTTTTAACCTATATTAAAAATATATTATGTATTAATATTAAAAAATATATATATACTGGTGAAAAGACAGTTACAATTTTATATCACTAATACAGGTGTTTGACAAAATAATGGAATCACTATCGTCTTTTTACGTTTTTTCGAATATCTTTAAAAATATTAAAGTGTTGTTCTTGAATTCTGGGAATAAGGAAAACATGTCTTTCCTCATATTTTCCAACACAGATTGTGTCATGAAGGCCCTTGTTGGACGAACAATAAAATAAAAAGTATTTGCGATTACCCTTCATCTGGAAAAGCGTCGACTGACCTGTAAATTTTAGATGTGGTTACAAATATATTATTTTGTACGAATGTGTATAAAATATGATATTGTGTAGTGTATTGTGAGGATAGCATGAATTGTTAAAGAATTATTAATATTTATTAAGAAATTAAAAAAAAATATATCTCTCTCAAGTTTGCACTTTATAACTCCAAAGGTTTTCTTCAAGTTCCATGAAGCTTTCAAAAAACATGACAACGTATGTCTAAATCCTTATACTATAGTTTAAAATATTCAATACTAATATTTAATATTCAAGGAAATATAGACAATCGAAGTGAATAATTTATTACTGTGCATGCGTGGACTGTAGCAACTAGTAGCTCATAGCGATCACTTTGCTGTGTATATGCATTTTCAGCACAGACGAATAATACGCTATCACACTTTAAAAACTTTGGGCCTATAGACAATAATGTTAAAGATTTTTTTATTATATGCCTGTAAAAAAACTGTAAGTCCCAGATTCGCCAAAATCAATAAGGTCCGTGCTATGGTGACCTATAACATACAATCGGTAACAAAGTGTCCGAACACTAGCAAAAATTCCTATGTCAAAAATGTACACTTCATACGGTTTTGTTTAATAAATCCTTGTCGAATCCTGTTCTTGGTCAGAGTAGGAACAGGATTCGATAAGGATTTATTTAAGAAAACCGTACGAAGTGTACTTTTTTGACATAGGAATTTTTGCTAGTATTCGGACACTTTTGTTACCGACGGTACGTATCAACTTTGAGATCATTCTAATAAATCATTTAGGCAATACCGTGTTCACTCTCTTACATACAAACACACACACATCATCGTAAAAATAGTAAAAACGAACATAGGGGACCTCAAAACGTAAAACACGAAAATCTCAAATTCAAATTTTTGACATAATTACAATACTTTCCTTATATTTGTATAATCTGAAAGTAGAAAAGAAATACTGAGCTGATAGTAGAGCACAAGAAGTTTTCTCATAGATAGAGAAAATAACTTTATCGTAATTTATTTTCTCTTTCATTGATTCCATGTAAAATCTAATACACTTTTACTCAAAAAAACCTGAGTACTTCCGATTACTATTCACAATTTTTCCTAAGAATAAATTATGGCTTTCGGAAACTGTGCTGATTCTTTCTGAAGAACATGAGTATTTCTGTTGGTTTCGTTAAAGACTATTTTTGAGTGTCTCGATAATTTTGAAAAGTGTCGGTCTGCTAAACAAAGAAAATGATAAGAAATCTTTGTTGGATGATAACAAACATTATATATATATATATATATATATATATATATATATATATATATATATATATATATATATATATATATATATATTCTGCCGAATCGCAAAAGCATAGTTTATTTTTACTGCGTTTTTTAAGCTGTCCACTAAAATATTAACAGCTCTAATACATAAGAAATATAATTAAACACACGCCATGGTGGCCTTAATTTTAAATAAATATGCATTTCATTTTTTTTTTATTTAAATATTGCATTTACGTTAATTTTTCTTTGGCAGCATGAGTCAAAAAACATCCCCTGTTCTTTATCGTGCATTAGTTAGTAAAAGTTAAAAGTAAAATTTATATATTAAATATGCCACAAAACTGAAAAAATTTTACTGAGGGTAGGTGAAAGGATACAGTATGTACAATTTATAGATTTATATCAATAAAAAACGTTTAGGTGAAATTGTTATAAGGATATGTATTAAATTTTGCATATTTAATTTACTCAGAATTATCCCCATTGTTGTATATCATACGAAAATATATAGTGATCATAATATATCTATATATATATATATATATATGTACCGATACATAAACCACTAACAGCTTATCTAAACAACAAATTTAAAGAAAAACTTTTTTTTTTAAATATAAGCATGTAAGATCTTAGTAATCACGAAATCTCTTTGGGTTTGAAGTGCGTCTAGTTGTTCACGGAGTGTTTGATCGGGACTGTGAAAATCATCAGCTCATCCAGCATTAGACAGCGATGATCTCAGTGAAAGTGTCAGGTTCAGCATAGAAGTGTTGCGTTGTTGTAAAAGAAGGTTTCCAGTTATTCGAAAGTAATTTGTCGTTTGGTTCCAGTGGATATGCAGAACGAATTTAAGATAAGTTTACAAAGCTATTTATGATTAGTATAGTGTGGCCACCACAAGACTTTCTTCTATATTTTTCTATATAAATTCACTATGTTCAAATAATAACTATTATTTATTAAAATTATCCAATACGATGAATGCAAATGATTTTCATCTTAGAGAAAACTAACACTAAATTTCCAAAGAAAGACAGTTTTATTGTCTATAAATAAAATCTTTAAAAATGCGTTTTTATAATGGTTATAATGGTTATTGATATATAACCTTCCCGTTATCGAGGAAATTGGTATTATACTAGCCGAACGTATTAGCCGATAAGCATCTGAATTGAAACAATATAATGTTTCAAAATGGCCTTCTTACATATCAGGTTTTGTTTGAGGATACACATTAGAACCTCAGATATAACCGTCCTTAAAGTTGCAGAAATCGCTGTTTAGTAGCGCTATCTATTGTGTGATTGTCACCAAAAGTCGATTGGCACTAATAAATGTCAAGTTTCATCTACATGTAAATTTATATTCAATGCTGTGCTGCAGTTCCTGAGATATAACCTTCCCTTAAATTGCTGAAATAGCTATATAGCAGCGCCACGTGTCAGCCAATAAAGTTTAAAACTGAATCAGCATAATGTCTCGCAATATCCTTCTGACATATCAATTTTATTTGATTACACTCAAGAAAATCTGAAATATAATCTCCCCCTAAGTTGCGGAAATCGTGGTATAGCAACGCTACCTGTTGAGCGGTTGACAGCAAAAGTTGACATACATTAATTTAGGTCACAGTGCATTCACATATAAATTTAAATACAATTATATGAGCAGTAGTTCCGGAGATACAGTCGCCATAAACTTTTTGTCACACACACAGTGACACACAGACATTTTCTAAGAATGTTGAAATTGTAATCTAAACCTATCAAAATGTGTAAATCAGACGAAAACCGGAAGTTGAAAATTCTTACTACTTCAATACATTCTTCCATTGAACATGGAAGAAAGTAAAAGTGAGTGCAACGATTGTGGACAACGACAGATTAGGTTAACAAACAAGAAACCATTCAAACCAATAATAATAATAATAATAATAATAATAATAATAATTTTAAATTAAACGTGTTATTTAGTAACTTAATGTTGTTTAGTAATCCTATCTAATCTTTTATTATTATTATTATTATTATCATTATTATTATGTAAAATATTTCCTTTAAATAATTTTTTAAAATTCTTTTAAAATTTATTTTATTTTTCAGATTTTTTGAGTTATTAAATTGAAATATCTACTCCTAATACAAAAATATTCGTTTTAAAAAACCTTACATTAAGGTCATTGAAGTGCAATTATTATTCTTAGTGATTTAAATCTAATTAAAATTCAGCGCAACCTCTCCTATCCATGTACACAATAACGACTACCCTGAAAGAGAGATGGCGCAACATAGCTCTCTCTCTCTCTCTCGCTTTTTTTTTTTTTTACTTTCCGAACACTATATTGAGGAAAGTATTGTAATCATGTCAAAAATCCGAATTCGAGATTTTGTTGTTTCTATACGTTTCAAGGTCCCCTGAGCCCGTTTTCACTATTTTTACGATGATATATATATGAGTGTGTGTATGTATGTGTGTATGTGTGTGTGTATGTCTGTGAGTGAACACGCTAGCGTCTAAACGCTTTGTTCGAATAAGCGGAAAGTTGGTACGCATATTGTAAGTCACAATAGTACGAACCCTATACATTTTGGTGAATCTAGTACTTATAGTTTTTTTTACAGGGACACAAAGAAAAATTCTTTATCATTATGGCCTATGGGACCAAAATCTTAAAAGTGCGATAGCATTTAAACGCGTCATTCAATTGAGCAAAAAATTTATACGCATATTATAGGTCACAGATACTCAATCTCTGTAGATTTTGGAGAATCTAGCACTTATAGTTTTTAACAGGGACACAAAGAAAAATTCTTTATCATTATGGCCTATGGGGCCAAATTTTTTAAAGTGTGATAGCGTCTAGACACCTTATTAATATGAGCAAAAAATTCGTACACATTTTATAGGTCACAGTGGCACCAACAGTATAGATTTTGTTGGATCTAGAACTTGCAGTTTTTTTACAGGTGCACAAAGAAAAATTCTTTATCATTATGGCCTATGGGACCAAATTTTTAAAAGTGCGATAGCATCTAAACGCTTTATTCAATTGAGCTGAAAATTTATATGAATATTATTCATCACTGTTGCACTAACTATAAGAATTTTGGTGAATCTAGCATTTATAAGTTTTTACAGGGAAACAACGAAAAATTCTTTATCATTATGATCTATGGGCTCAAAGTTCAGTAGCTTTAAACAAAACATCGTATAATATATGGAGAAAAATACTCAAACACTCTATTATGGTTTTCTCTCTTTTGTTTGTTTAACAACTCCTCTTTCTTTACTTTATCTACAAAACTGTTAATGACTCAATGTTCTGAAAGTCTAGTGGAGTCACTCCAGATTTTTTTTTTTTTTTTTTTTTTTTTTCAACCGTTGATGCTTTAAATTATACCATAGCGAAAAAATAGTACTGGAAATACATAAAAAACGAATGAATTCAAAACTTTTAGGGAGTAGTTTAGCAAAAAATAAAAATTTGGATTTTTTTTTTTTTTTGTAACATTTTGCTAGCTTATGCGCAAACTCACCTAAATTTACTTTATATTTTACAACATGTGGTTTTCTCTGTTTGCTTGGAAACATAAGTTTTCATATAGAGTAAATGCCAAAGAAATTCGCACGTTCGTACTTCGTTATCTAAAACAAGTAATTAATCAAAAATTAACGCACTATGTATTGGAAAATTACAGTCAGATTAAATAAACAAATTACACTAAAAAAAATGAAAGGAAAAAAAAAGCAAAAAAAAAAAGCAAAAAAAATGAAACACTAAAAGAAATTAACGTTTATATGTCTCACAATCAGGTAAACAAAACTTGCTTTTAAGGATATATATATATATATATATATATATATATATAAATGTAGGAATATATAAACACAAAATGAAATTAAACCCCAAAAAATACTGAGATCTTCATCAGGGAGGACCCTCAGTGTAGGGGTGAACGAGAATTTTCTGAAAGGACAGTAACAATAAGCTATTAACTATCTTTAGCCCTCAACCTTTCACCAAACAGAAAACCACAAATAACTGAAGAGAAATCAAACATACAATAAAGAATTACTAAAGGTAAACAAGAAAGTATAAAATGAAATAAAATAAAACCCTTCATCGGATAAACAAACCAACTTCGGCCGACGGGGCTACTCGTCGGTACTTAAATATCGCCATGGAATGTGGAAGTAGAACAAACCGAGATAGGAAAGCTCTGGAAACTCACAGTTAAAAATTGGGACTGGTAGCAGTTAATTTGCAAGGTACGAGTACTTTTTAGGTCTTCAAGAGCATATTTTAAATTATTGCAAATAGTACGAATTATTTTAAGCTGTGCGAACATAATATTTTTTAAAACTTTTCTACTGATATTTGAAATCCAATTAGTAAGATTATTTACTTTATAATTAAAATCCTTCCTGTTATCGTATAATCCAATGAGCCATTTTTCTTCATTTCTCTTTATATTAAAATCTAGGAAAGAAATTTTATCAGTATCTGTACGGTTTAAAACTAATTCTTTAGGATATATTTTTCCAGAAATATTTTCGAAACAATTGCAGTTACAAACAATTAAATCATCAATATATGTCAATAAAGTAATATTTATAATTTTTTTTTTCGAAAAAATATAAAAATAAATTTGCGAAAGCACTCAAAAAACTCGTTCCCAAAACGTTTTCAAAAATACAGAACTTGATAAGATTAATCCAGTAATTTTTTTCACAATTTAAGTAACTGCCAAATTCATCATAAAAGCTTTCAAAAACTTCTATTACCAAGTTGTGCGGAATACTGCCAAACAAATTTTCAAAATCATAGGTATTTACTTAAATAATGCTTTCTGAATGAATCTTGAAATATTCTATAACTTTCTGGTTATTGTTTAGATTGTTACAATCATTTGCATAATTTATCACTTTTAAGACGGAATTTAGATATTTAAATAAGATTTTACCGGATTTATCATTATAGCTATTAGTACCACAGGTAACAAAACGAAATTTAACTGGATTTTTATGAAATTTAACAGTAACGAAAAGATATGGAAAATTAAAACGATTTCTGCTTATATTTAGTTTTTTATCAAAGGTAAATATGCGTTTTTTGATAACAGAGGGGTGGTCAGTTAACTTATTGAAAGAACTATTACTTGAATATTCCTTTACAAAAGATTTTTATAAAAAACTTTACAAATAATTGGAAAATTACTATTTGCTTTATCTACTGTAGCAATAATAAATTTATCTTTTAAATTTTCAATACTTTTTTTTTTTTTAAGTTCAGTACTATACTTAAACTCATCAATGTTAAATTTACTATAATAATTTCTAAGGAAAAGCAATTCTCAAAAAGTTACAAAAATTTAAATTTCCATTGTCTAAAATCTTCCAAAGGCCAGCTATATTTCTAGGAAATTTGAAAATAAAAATGTCTAAATCTTTTTCTATAAAATCAATAATTTTTTTATTGCTATAATTAAAATTCATCCTAAAGATTTATTTCCAATTCATAATACTTTTTAAATGATCATCCTCAATTATATTTAAATTTCCTTATAATTAAATGTTTTGAAACTATTTGAATAGCAGTAACATTCATCTTCTTTAATTAAACTAATACATTTACTATACTGATTATAATTGCAAATTAGATTTTTTTAAATTTTATCATAACTATGAGCAACCTTATATTAAAACTGTTTTTTAAAAGGAAATAAACTTTTACAAGCTTTCAAAACTTTTTTTTAATTTAATGGAGTAAAAAATTTTATCTCTAAACGATAACACCGAATTTTCCTGAGGGTGTTCTTTCGAATTTCCCTTCTTATCCAAATCATAATTAACAATTTTATATTTAAACGAATCCAAAAAAATATCTTTAAATAAAATATTTCTAAAACAATAGCTTTTCAATTTATTTCCAATAAACCACTTTATTAAAAAAATATTTAAACCACACTGGTTTGTAATTCTCCTTTTGGTTTTTCCAATCTTTAAACTTATATATATATATAAATTCATGTCAATAGTTATATATATATATATATATATGCACTCTAAGGGGAAAAAACGACGCAACAAGTAGGAGTTATCCGAATAGGACGAAAATTGGTAGATGTGGAGAAAAGTAAATGATTATAGTTTTAGAAATTTAGGAGGATTTAATGAAGAGAAAGAGCCTCACAATGTGAATAAGTCAGTAACGCGTTGGCCCTCTTCTATCCCTTATGTAAGCAGTTATTCGGCTTGGCATTAATGGATAGAGTTGGCAGATGTCCTCCTGCTAGATATCGTGCCAAATTCTGTCCAATGAATGTATTAGTTTGGCAAAATCCCGAGCTGGTTTCAGGATCCTTTTCATGATGATCTATAGTCCTCAGTGTTAGTGAGATCCGGCGACTTTTCTGGCCAAAATGATGTTGGGAAAGGAAGAAGGCGGGCATTATTGTGTTGAAATATACGCTCAAAATTTTGTGTTATGAAGGACAAGAAAACGGGACGTAGAATTTCGTCAATGTACCACTCTGCTTAAAGATGGCAACCAAAGGAGTCCTGCTATGAAATGAAATGGCACCCAAGACCAGGTTGTCAGGCTGCATGGATGGTGACAGTCAGGTTGGAATACCCCCTTCTTTCGAGTCGTCTCCAGCCGCGTCTTCGCTTGACATCGGGGCTCAGATTGGAGTGGGACTCATCACTGAAGACAATTCTACTCCATTCAGTAACATTCCAGCTCAAACGTCCCCGATATTACTGCCAACGGGCTTGTCATTGTACAAAATTTAATAGCAGTCTGCACAAGGGGTTCCGTGAGCTCAACCCCATTTTTCTGAGCCGTCTATTAAATGTATTCGAAGTGCCTGAAGTACCAGGTGCGCGTAGGATCGATAATAACGACGAATCTGGGGTTTTGTGTACCGCTCTGAATATTGATCAGTTCTGTCGGTTCTTACATTCTGTTCTACCTCTAGGCCAACCGCTTCTTTCTTAACGCTATGTTAGGTCATGGTACCCATATTCCTGCCAACATCCTCTACTAGCGGCATCGCTCCTCTCCAAATGTCAAATAATTCGCAGATTAGACGAACCGGCTTCTTTGAGCCCAACTGCACTCCTCTCTCAAATTCTGACATATTGTTTGTACACATGTATGCCAGGCATTGTTACTGTCTATCTGAGTAGACAGAATACAATTCTCAAAGAATTTATGACCTGGAATCAAAATTTCTCCTCTTTAATATCTTGCCAGTTGCGCAGTTAAAATGCGCTGTAGCGTCACATGTTCATCCATTGGCCGCGAAACTTAAAAAATTTGCATTTTTCATCGAAACCTTTATGCATGTCAATTTGTGTCCAATTTGCATTATTCCTTCTTGATGCGCCTTTATTTATTTATTTATTTATTTATTATTTTTTTGTCCTAGTATATATATATATATATATATATATATATATATATATTTATAAATTCACTTTTATACTAACTTACGATACATATTTTACATTTGATTTTATTAGTTCTCTCTTTTTATTGTTTAATATACATGTATAAAAAATGTTGATTATTTATTTTTTCAAAAATAATGTTAAGTTCAATGTTTATAACATAACAAATATCCACTCAAAATAATCGCTATTTCTCATGAAACAGAAGACGAAAACAATTTTCACGAAACTTACTTTCTCTTTCCGCAATTCCTATGAAGTATAACTCACTTTTATTCAAGGAACTTGAACACTTCCGATTAATATTCCCAATTCTTTCAGGAGAATAAATTATGGCTTTCGGAAAGTGTTCTGATTCTTTCTGAATAATATGAGTATTTCTATTGGTTACGCATTCGACCGTTATTGGGTTTCTTGATAATTCTGCTGAGTGTCTATCTGTTAAAGAAAGAATGTTAATAGCAAACCTTTGGTAGAAGAATCTAAACATAATACAAATTTTATTTGAATCGTAAAATAAGGTTTCTTATACTTATATTTGATTAATTTTTTGTGTGTATTTTGTTGAATAGTGCCTTAGTTATGGTAGGTATATTGAACTAGCATCCAACAATAAAATATAAATAAATATTTTTATTTGTTTTTTAATCTAAGATATTTTTGTTTAATTTAACTTTTTTTTTTTCTTTGTTTACCTGAGTCAAAAATATATGTAAAAGAAAATACAAATTTCGTAAAATATTAATGTAATAAAAATTGAAATTACTACAATAATGTAATACCAATATACATATATATGTTAATAATAATAATAATAATAACTCAGTTCAAAACATTAATTAAACAGACTTACCATATATTTCTTAATAAAATAACAGCATGCGCAACAAATCAACTTAAAAATGAAATTAATTGAATTTAATATCAAAATCTTTTTTTTTCCTTTACATTCAAAAAAAAAAAAAAAAAAAAAAAAAAAAGCATGCTAAAAATATAAACATGTATAGATATTTAATTTAGAAATTTATTCATAAACCATGGAAGTTCATTTCAGAAAATTTTGGAGTGGAAGAATAATTTTTTAATATCATTTGATATAGCTGTGTTTACAGACTCGGTGACTTTGCCACTGAATGTTATGTGAGAAATGCCTAGCTGATAATCAGCCAGGGTAGTTCAATGGTTTGAGCATCTGCACATATAGCGGAAGGCCCGGGTTCGATTCCCGGCTCTTGTATTTTTCACATAGTTGGTATAAAAAAATCCGCCTACCACTCCAAAATTTTCTGAAATGTATAGATATGTTTTTTTTTCTTATAAATTTTTAATATATCCTCCCTATATATGGTAATGAAAAGATTGTGTTTCGGTCAAATTTTCAAAATCAATTTTTTTGTTTTATTTACTCGTTTTTAAATTCCTGAATTTGAAAAAAAAAGGTTTTTTGCGCTTAACCCGTGTGCGTATGGTAGTTATCATCAGAACTCAAGAACAAATAGTAGCAGAAAGTTCAAACTCACTATTTTGAAACTGCATAGAACAAAGCTACTAGAAAATGGTGATTAGACGAAGAAGCTGGAAGAGGCTCCCAGCCTAATTCTTGAAGAAGGTATCATGGTAATGACAAATAGAAAATATGTTTAATCATATAATATTTTCATTATACGGCGAAAGAAAGTTCATTACTGATATTAATATGAATACTACAAAAGAGGTTTAAATTGTCTAATCAGTTTGCGGTAAAAGTTGAATAAATATTTTGCGGTTTTATAGTACAGTTTATTACATTTACCTAATTTCGAAATGGAAAACAGTGGATACAAAATTCTATATTAGTTATTTCTAGCCAAAATACTCATGAAGTAAAATTAATTAAATGATTTTAATAAATGGGCTTTTCATTTAATAAAACAATTACACTAGATTTGTAAATTATTGTATAAATAAAGTACAAATAAATATTTTAGAATTTCTCTTAATTTAATAAACGTTCTATAAATAATTGCTGTAATTAGTATTTCCTCAAGGAGGAGATTTTCATTAATTACACAATTCAATTTAGTACAACTTTTCAATGAATAGAAATTAAACTATTTAATTTCTATTCATACTAAGTAAACTAATTGAATTTTAATCCTAATACTTATTTGAAAATAATTTGTTAATTGATAAAATAACTCATGTGCATTTTTAAACTTTTTTTTTTTTTTTTTTTTTTTTTTTTAATTCTATTACTTAAATAAAATATAACTGGTATTTGCAAAAATATATTTCATTCAATTAATAAAATAAGTTATTTATATTTATTTTTCAGTGAGTTGAAAGTTTCTTTCTTTTCCAACTACATTATATCCTTTTATTTATTTATTTTATTATTTTAAGGTATTGTTCCAGCTTAACAGATCTGATACCTTAAAAATGTTTCAGTAAAAAAAAAAAAAAAAAAAAATCTATTTCCATTTATGATTATTATGCTTTCTATATTACTTGCTAAAATTGTTCATGTTCAACTATACTCTATAACAAAAAAAAAAAAAGAAAAAGAAAAAAAAAAAAAAAATGCCTCACCAAGAAGGAGTCATGCAAACTGGACACAAATTGACATACATACAGGTTTTGATGCAATCATGCACCACTTCATCATTATCGTCGATCCTACGTGCAACTGGTATTTCAGTGCCTTCAAATACCTTTAATAGGTGGCTCAGTGGGGTTCAGCTCAGTCCCCGGATCTCTCTTCACAGAGGACGTTTGGAGCATCATAAAAAGGGTCCTACAACCAGATCGGTATTTTACCAATCTAACGCAACAATTGGACAGAATTTGTCACGATACTTCACAGGAGCACAACTGCCAACTCTATCAATTAATACGAAACCGAATAACTGCGTACATAATGGCCAGAAGTGGACCAACGCGTTATTGACTTGTTTAGTTTGTGAGGCTCTTTCTCTTGATTAAATCATTCAAATTTTCTGAAACTGTAATCAATTGTTTTTATCCACATGTGCATCATATCTACCAATTTTTGTTCCATTCTGACCACCCATTGTACCCCATCTACCAATTTTTGTTCTCACTTCTTCTTGTTGGTGCGTCTTTTTTTTTTTTTTTTTTTTTTTTTTTAATAGAGTGTATATGCATGCTGCTTATGGCATCTTTCAGATTTAAATTTTAAAATGTATACTTTAAATTACCACTATAAATATATTGCAAAAAATTAATGTACTAGAATTTTTCGGTATTTTTTTACAAACTGTTATATATGTATTATTTTATATTTTTTATTAGAATTTATATATTTACCATAAAATGTGCATAATAAATAATAAATTGATTGTAGAGAAATCTCTTACGATAAAATATTTCAAAATATTGTGCAAACTTGAAAAAAAAAAATCAAAAAGACATGGAATTTTTAATAAATTAATGATAAAAAATAACGAAATTATTTAATTATTATAAAGATAATTAATTACTCTATAGAATGTAGTTCTGTAAATATTTTAATGTAAGTAATATATCAATACAAAAACGCAAAATTACGATTATTTTGAATCGTGAAATGAGAATAGAAAACGTTTTTACATTAACAATTTGTCACATTTCTTATTGTTGTTAATTAAAAACATTGATTTTATAAGAACTCGAAAAAGGGGATATCCAGGCTTTAAATATTGTACAAATATTCGTGTACATTTAACAAGAACTACCTGTGATCAATTAAAATCGATTCACTTTCTGAACACAATATTGTATTTCAAAATAGCTGAAACTCCGTAAATTTCTGTTTAAATAATAAGCATGATTTACCAAATATTATTTGTTATGATTTTTCGGTCATTACACTGATTATATATATATGTATATATATATATACATATATGTGGAATATTCTATTAATAGAATTACTCCACCAGGCCTCACCCCTGGGTTGAGAAAACAGATTCTACGTATAAACAGCTATTTTCCTGGTTGACTATTAAAGTTACATATTTACATTCGGTTTCACAATTCTTTGTTAAAATTAATTCTCATCGGTACATTTATACGGAATTGTGTTCAATACTGCCATATTGAGCTGTATGATAAAACTGGATGGCAAAACCATCCATTAAACAATTTGCACCAAAATTCCATAAACACTAATTTATGGTAAGATGTGTTTACACATACATTTTTATTATGTCCTTAAAACATGTAAAAAAAAAATGACTAGCAAATTACAAAATTTTAACGTATGACTGGCTTCGAACTTAATAAAAAATGTATTTATTTATTTATTATTTTCTTCGTACTTTTAATTTTTAATTTCATTATGCATAATTCTTATATGTCTTTTTTTTTTTTTTTTTTTTTTTTTTTTGAGCGGTGCCCCTATATTGTTTTGTTTAGAGGCTGTTTAGAGGCTGTTTAGAGGCAATTTTTATTTTATTTTTAATTTTATTTTTAATTGTTTGAATACTTGCGATTTTTCTTTTTCTTTTTCTTTTCTTTTTTCTTTTTCTTCTTTTTTTCTTTTTTTTCTTTTTTTTTTTTTTTTTTTTGTACTTTAATCCAGAAATTACGTAATTTATCCTCTAAGACATCTTGAACATTGAAAGAGTTGAAGCTCTCAGATTAAATAAAATTTGAACGCAGGGCTTGCCTTAAATTTAATTAAGCACAGTATTTCTTTCAAAACTCGAGATATTAACCAAATCTGTAGCTTTTTACAACGTTAATTTATAATCAAATTTGTCTCTCATTAAAAGTGTAGTCGCCGTTGGCCAATGTAGTTTTTTGTGTAATAAACTACGGGTGAGGCTTAAAATTGCTCCAAACCTTGCATTGTAGTGAGTGGCTTCCTTCCGCTTATTCGATCAATTTTGTCTATTTTTTTTTCCTTTTATCCTCTCCCTTCTTTTCTCATGATACAGTGCAGTCTCCCCGGGAACATCTCTTTTATTGTTAATAATCAAACAATCATGCCCAATAAAAGACATTGTACACCGCGCATCATTGTGAGTATATAAAAATATCTACGCCTATCGCTGGGCTCGAAATTTTTCTTTACATCTGTATCAGTTAATACCATCTACTTAAATTTGTAAATACTCACAGCGATTGTCACTCGTGTATTATAAGGTCCATTCAGACGATAGTGATTCAGACATCAATGAATAATTTTTGCGTGTCCGCCACGTGAAAAGGAAAGAGCAGCCTCAAACTAACCACGTACTAATGCTGCTTCGTGATCCACTTTAACTCAAGAGTTTCAAAATTTTTTGATTGATAAATCCATTAATCCTAGAGAAAACAACACTATTTTATCATTGCAAACTATACACTGGAAACATTAGAAAACGCTGAAATGAAAAGAAAGAAAACATATAGAAAAACTGCCAATTGTGAACTAAATCAAATAATCCTTGTATGTAAACCTTTAAACACTAAACCAGTAAAACGTCTCAACAGAATGCAATGGAAGAAAAGTTCTTCCAATTAAAACAAAATAGCATTTCAAACGAAATAGCATAAGAACATATGCACTACTAGAATGTGTTCTCCAATAACACATACTAATCCAGAATAATATTAAGGAGGGCCTAAAATCGGTTAGATTCTCATCCTTTCCTTTTCTCATGGAGTTCATGCCACGTTAGGAAATTGATCAAAATGCTTTTTTCTCATACACGGAAACTCCTACGATGGCTTCACATGCTGAAAATACTAATAGCTTCCAACTCAACCGGAGAAGTGGAAACGTAACTTTCGTAGCAAGAGAGGACAAAATTAATCACTGCTTCCAGAAGTCTTAATACTGGTAAAAACATCATCGACTTCCCAAAGTAACAAACAATAGCTTCAACCTTCTCCATCAAAGATACCAAAATAAGTAAAAAATGAATAGAAGTAATTTGAACGCACCAACACAAGATAAACAATTAAGTGATCAACTAACGAGTAACGAGATCAGAAGAATACTCAGGCAGGAACAATGGTTGAGCACATTCTGTATCAAGGAAGGTCCAA
This sequence comes from Salticus scenicus, assembly GCA_963930645.1. NCBI lineage: Eukaryota > Metazoa > Arthropoda > Arachnida > Araneae > Salticidae > Salticus > Salticus scenicus. The sequence continues at coordinate 158,634,202 of OZ005659.1, read as the reverse complement.
ACAATACAGAAAACGTACGGTAGCGCATTATCCTGCTTAAATATTACGCTACGGAGGCTTTGAATATAGAGCAGATGGGCGAGCCTCAACTCACAAAAAATTTAATTACTGCTATTCAGAGTGTCGGGAATGTGAATAAGAAGTATTCGACCCGTGTATCCAATGGGACGCCCCGCCCCATACCATCACTGCAGGTGATTGACTGTGCGATGATGTCGAATTCCGGCTGGCAATGTGCATTATTCACAATGCCGTTAAATACGGATAAGGCAATCCTGATACTGTAAACAGGATTGTGATTTGTCTGAAGACGATGTTACGCTATTCTTGCGTCCAGGTTTGACGTTGATCACACATTAAACGCGCCTATATCAATAATGCAGTTTTGAGGGTAATCAAAATTTTGGTAGCCGCATACTGGGTCATCACCTGGAATCGTGGTATGCGATACCATTGGATACACGCCGCAATCACCTCTTGTTTTCACTCCCGTCACTCTGAATACCAGCCATTACGTTTCTGACAAGTTAAGACAAGTCTCTCTGTCCTATATTCAATGCATCTGAAACGCAATACTTAAGAAGGATAATGCACGACCGCAAGTTATCCGTATTGTCCTGACATTTCTTGATGCAGAATGTGATCGACTGCTGCTCTGGCCAGCGCGTTCTCATCTCGCATCAATGAAAACGACTGTTTAATCGTTGAAAAGCTACTGGCCCCCATCACTCACCAGTAATACGATCAATGAATTGTGGCATCATGTTGAAGCTTTATGAAATGCTTTACCCGTACATGTCACCCAATCGCTGTTTGATTCAATGCCTAGGCAGATAACTGCTGCCATTGCTCACAGAGGTCGCTGCTCTATGTACTGCTTTCTGAGTACACATTTCTCCAAATTTTCTGAAATGTTAATCAATAGTTCTTCCTACTATAATGTATGTGCCCAATAAAAATCATTCTGATATTCCCATTCCTTCTTGGTGTTGCAATTTTCGCAAACATAAGTGTAATTTTTATAAATGCATGAAGTAAATATACTGTAATAATTTTAATAAATATATGAAATAACAACAATACTCAATAGAATATAAATCACTACGTCCTATAAAATAATTAATGATATCCGTCAATATTTTACTGTAATAATAAGAAACTCATTTAGAAATAGAGAATGAAACTACAAAAATATAATAATCAAGAGTGTCCATCCAGATCTTACGTTAGCAAAAGACAACAATAAAAAATTTTTAGAAGTTTAATCAGTTTGTATAACAAGTCATGTGATCGGCTAATTTAATATAAGAAAGAGAAAATTTTCTGCCCTAGTAAATCATAAATAAGAATATACAGGTATAAAATCCATATATAAACACAACGAAACAAAAATTTCCAACACATTTATGCAAATAAAAGCAAAAATAAATAATTATAAAATACATAAAACAAGGTTCAATGACTTGATACGATTTTAATGATTTGAATAAGATTTAATGATGCTAATTAATATTTCTTCTTAGTTATGTTTCTTTAAAGTACAAATACAATTCCATAAAATAATACATAATATTGTATATTTTTTTTTACAAAGCATAGCGTATTCACGATAAATATTTTTTCTTCTTCAAACAAAGAAAATTTTCTATTAATATGTGTTTAAAATAAGTAATTAGAAGAATAATAAAGATACTTTTAAAAAACGTATAGTTTAAATTGCGTTTTGCTCTGAATAACAAAGAAACTAAATTTCTCATTAATAAAAACAATAAAATAGTTCTGTAAATTTTGAAGTTCCAAGAAGAATAGCTTATTTGAATAAAAATGCTTGAAAGATAATAAACATATGTCTTGTAAATAATTAAAATTTTCATATTAATTTTGAATTACCATTTTAAGCACTTCTTATTCTGGGATGATTTATTACTCTTCAAAACACAACAAAATATAAAAGGGTTTTACTAAATAAAATTAGAAATTGGAATTCAAGTTTACATTTTGAATAAGAAATAAATTATTATTCAAGAAATGTATATACAGTTAGTTTAAAAATAAAAAATGTACAAGTCTTTATCTTTTTTTTTTTAATATATTTTTTAACTGAAAACTATTAAAAATATTTTTTGTAATGAAAAGACTCCATCAAAATTTTTTATATCATAGAAACTTTATGAAAAATGTGTAACTGACCCCAAACTGTGTAGGAAAAATAAACCAGAGAGGGTACTAAGGACTCCGAAATAAAAAATAAAATAAAAATAAAAATAAAAATATAAGTAAATAATTTAAAAAACTCCAAAATTTAACCACAGGGGAATATATGGCGCTGTTTCTCTAAGTAAAACTTTACTCTCAGACAAATTAGCGCGACGTCTCCAACTTACAAATAATAAATAAGAAAATATTAGCATTAAAAAGTGCACAATCATTAATTTTAAAAGATAAATTGAAAAAGAGCTATCCCAAGAAAAACACTGTCACAGATTCCCCTAGCGATAAATTTTGAACTTTATTTTACTTTATTTTTTATTTATTTATTTTATACATTTATATATTTATTTAGCTGTTAATTACGGAACCCTTCGTCGCCGTGATATTTAATCTTCCTACAATCTTTGGAGTATTTCTTGCAATTAAATTGCACTACTATTACAATCGTCATTTTATCTATTTTTTTTTTTTTTTAATTTGTTACTTTGATTTGGAAATTAGGGTTTCAATTTCCAAATGTTAATAATGCAAATGTTGCTTATTTTATTTTTTTCAGTATTAAGATATTAAAAATGCTTAAATATGATAAAAGACGTTTTAAAATTTTATTAGAAATTCATATCATAGAGTAATATAAATTTGCAAAGATATTCATTTTAATAAAATAGTATCAAGAATATTTTTGAAAACTAATTAAATAAAAATATAATTGTAGTTTAAAAAAATTAAAGAACACGACTTTATTGAAATGTGAACTAAAAAGCACAAAACATCTATCTTTTTAATATTAAAATGCAGGGTAAGAAAAATCATGGGAGTGAGACACCATAATATTTACATCTTTAATAAAAATAATTTAGAATTAAAGAAAAACAATTTTTTAAAAATCTCCCGCGACTGGGCTCGAACGTTAGACCTTTAGGTTCGTAGCCCGAAGCTTTGCCTCACATCCACAGCATGAAAGTCTTTTTTTACAATATAGATTTTTTGTTTGCTCTCAGAGCGGTTACAAATATACATACAAACATACATAAAGTTGAAGCTAATACAAGCGTGTTAAAAAAATTGATGTGAACGCCGCATTACTTCCTTATACCCCCATTAGAATACCCATATTGCTATGAAAACATTGACATTTTTGTGTGAGATAAATAATTCATAAATTAAAAGGCAGGATCCCAGTTTTGGGCTGATTTGTTTTCATTTAAAGCGTGTGTTTGTCCTACAAATTCTTAAATATGGTTGTTTATGTCAACATAACATATTTTATTATTGTTTTTAAGTATTTTTAGGCTTTTTTAGCCACGTTAATCCCGGAAAAGTCAACCGATCCAAAAGAAATGGGTTTTATTGCGCTGATTAAAACCATTTAGGATGGCTTAATAGATAAGAAATCCATAAAATCGACTGCCTCAGAATTTGGACTACTTCGAAGCATCTGTGTCCCTCCAGAAGAAGCCTGGAAAAAGTAAAGCCCCCTCCACCTGTCAAACTGCCGGTGAAGCGCGCTAAAAATATGAATATCCACAATCTGATAATTATATTGAGTTCTGCATCATCTGTTTCGAGCACCTGCTACCATGCATAACAAGAGCCAATTCAACCAAACACAACGGGTGGGAGGGATCGTCTGGTGCATTCGAAGTACACCGATATACATGCAAATTATTTTACTTGCAAGCATTGCACTTGTGATTTGGAGGACGAAGAAGATGAATTGGAAAAAAAGACCATTTTCCGTTGATATTTTGCCACTGAATCCTTACAAAATGAAAGAAGTTTGTTATTTTCTGATTTAAAAAAAAGCTTGTTGTTTATTTTCTATTAATTTTGTTTAAAAAATCACTATGAGCATTTTTATTTACACGATGTTTCATATCCCTATGAATTACTCTATCTATTTTGTCAATTTCCTTCTCTATCCGATTGATCAAAGTTCTTCTTCTGGGTATTTCAATACCAAAAGGCATTGCTCATATCGAAACAATATGTTAAGTTTTTAAAAAATATATACTCATTTCTATTGCCAGATAAATAAAAAATAAGTATGATGAAATAAAGTCATAAAATAAGCTGAATCACGAGCCATTGTATTGTATTTTGAAACGCTGTACATTCAGTTGTAAAAAAAAACACTTCTATAGAAGTTTTAAATATAGCGACTACGTCTAAAGGAAAATCGTATAAAAATAAAAGTATTTTTCTCTGCTTTCTTTTCCTTATATGACTCATTTTGTTGCAACCCACATAAATCGTACCTGTTAAATGTTATCAATTTTAAGCCACTTCTCTTATTAAAAATTGCTAAAAACATACGACAAATGTCATATTTGCGTGTTAATATATAAATACGTCTCTATAAAGAAAATCGTCTACAATCATTATGGAAAATAATTTAAATTAATAATTTCTGATACAAAAGTTTATGAGCGTGTTTGCAAATAAAGTTATTTTCTGTCGGCCTCCTTGGACAACTTCTTTATAAGAGTGATTTTGTTTCTCTTAAACTCACATTAACAATACTTTCAAATGATACCACTTTTAATCCTTTACTTTTACAATTATTATATTAAAAATGCTCGACAAAATTCATGTTTGTTTATTAATATATAGATATTAATGATAAAAACTGAATATAATCATTTACAATCATAAATTAATATACATTGAAAAAATTATACTAATAATGTTCATTCATTTTATTTGATTTTATGAGGAATTCTTTTATCATACCATTGTTTTACAGCGATATATTAGTACATCATTTTATATTACTAAACTTTAATTCTTAAAAGGAATGTAACTGTACATAAAAATTATTTTATTTAAATTTAACATTCTCTATAATATTTATATGCTCTAACAACCTATTCGTTTTCTTATAAGCTCTAAAACTTATCAAATTTCTGATAAGAGTTTTACATACGTTCATTTATTTTCCGTTTTTCTATAAGTTAAACTTTAATCTTTAGTAAACAATCATATAAATTAGTACATTATTTTGCTCATCTAATTTAACGTAAATTTTCCAATACTGATTAACCTCTATTAAATTGTAAAGAATGAAAAGCTGTGTTTTAAAAGCTAAGGTAAATTAAAGTAATTAAGTCATGTTAAAAGTTACTGCAACTTTTAAAATACTCTGATTTTGCACAGTTAGGAAGAGGTTACTTTTTCAAATTTCCAACTTAGATTTATAATTTTAAAGTAACTCGAATGAAATATGTGTTGTTTACACTACATAAAATTGAAAATGTAATGTATTCACATTGACTGTCGATAAATCTTTTATTAAAAACTGTATCATTGTTTGTATTTTTTTCATGTTATTAAAACTGATAATACATAACACACAAGACAATAAATTACTATTTTAGTTGAAATTAATAAAATAAAATATTGAAGACTACAGTTAATTAAGTCAAATTTGGCATTCAAATCGCAAGGCTTTATGTAGTTTTGTTTTTTGAAATGTTGTTAGTTCCAGTTAGAGAAATATGAGACCAAATTTGCAGCATTGAAAAACCGTTAAACGGGGCGAAATATGTCAAAAACTACAAAAATTTCTAGCATTTTCATTTGTTGCTTATAAGTCTGTGTAAATTTTAGTATTAGGTAATGTTATGTTTAAAGAATATTAAATTTACAACGCTGTCGGTGCAGTTGCATTTCAATGCGTTCAGTAGTTTTTTATACATGGCAATTCAAGTATTGGCATTTTTTTTTCGAAAAAAAAAAAAAAAATACGGTTTTCTTTTGTTTTGGATAGAATATCGGCATTACCGTTTATCCTACAACAAAAGTCATGCATAATACGGTTGTTGGTTAGATTGTTGTAAATCGCGTACTTGAAACTGCAAGATGGTAGGTGCTGATTTTGAACCCAAGGCACGCTCATCAGACTAACATTTCAGAGTTTTCCGTGAATACGGGCATTTCGAAAAAAAATACGGGAAATTCCAAAACCCATGTGAGCAGAGGCTAGGTCTCCTCTTCACTCACATGGGATAAGAACATTCGCGTAGTCAGTTGGCCTTAATCCTAATACCAACAATATCTCCTCCTCCAACTACTTTTGCGCATGGTGGTGTGTGCTATAGAAAGGAGACTGTATGATTTGGGGGGGGGATTTTTGACGGTTCACTTTCATGTTGGCTATTGATTTAACGAGCAAGCGGATCGGAAATTCGTGAGGATCATAAGTGGATGCGTTCCCTATGTTCAAAGCAACTATAATTATTTCTATTAGATAGCTTGGGCTATAGGCTCGTAATTGTCATATGGGAAACAGAATAGGGTTTGCAGGTCTGATAAATTTCGCTTCCTCTGAAAAACATTCCAGAATATTGTTTCATTTAATTAAGTCTACGAGTTGTCGTCATGCTGTGCAACCTTTTGTGACATAACTTGTAGTACAAGGCATCTGCAATGTCGTGGTCTGTCACATCTAAAATCTGCTGTTCTCATTAATTACTTTGAAATTTTGCCGCTTGAAAACTATTTGGCTTTACAAACAGTGATTCCCATTGATGTACATTATTCTTTTATTATTTAAATTTTTTTAAGATTTTTTACCGTGATAAAATCGTTAGTGATATTGTCTCCACACACGAAATACATGTTCTGCAAAGAAGCCTCTTGATGGTCTTCAAGACGATGTTTCATTGAGAAATTAAATTGCTCCCACAGCGAATATACGCACAATTATTTGAACATTGTATCCCTTCTTGCATGCGTCATGCACAGTGATGTCATCCAAAGCTCCTGAAACCAGTTGATTATCCAGAAAGAAATGCTTCAAATTTCCTTATATTAGCGAAAACACACCACGAATTCTCTTCAAATAAATGTGAAAACAAGAAGCGAGTTTAAGTAACTGTAATTTAAGCTTAGGTCGATATTCTAGGAAATCATTCGTGTTTAATAGTTAATTTCCAACTATTAAAAACTTGTCTTTTAAGAAATGAATTATACTCATATTAGAAATATTTTTTTACTGATGCTGATTGATTATGCTGCTAGTTTACTTGACGCAAGTACTTAGAACTCATCATAGCTGACACAGAATTAAACAAAATAGAAAACCTTATAAATTATTTTGGTTAAAATAAATATTTATTGAAATACTTTTTATGTGCGAAAATCTTTTGGTCCTCTGTCAGGTTTCTTAATATTCTGGGGTCCTCCTGCATTGCACGCCTCGTAGTACCTTTATCGCCACTAGTGAAACGTTCGTAAGAGAAAGAGCCTTTACACTATCTTTGAACATATTTTCGTTAAATGACAAAAAAAAAGGGAAACTATTGGGTCTATTGAATTCGTTTTATGCATAGATGAAAGCCAATTAAACTTACTGTAAATTTATTTTGCAAGACATTTTCAGTAAGATGAGAAATTATCACGATATTAAACCTGAAACGAAAACAAAACATATATATATATATATATATATTTCTTTTATCTGAATAAAATACCATATATGGATTGTAGTATCTCAGAAACTGTTAAACATACAGATTTACGGTTAGTCTTAAGTTCTTATGTAGTTAATGCACTTTAAGAATAATTATTAAAACTATCACAAAAATGCATAATTTACAACGTATAAAACAATGATTGAAAAAAGTCCATAAAGATAGCAGATTTGGGCTTAAGAGCAGAGAGAGAAGTTTTGTCTAAACTTCAAATTTGGAATCATATTACAAAAACTGACTTTAACAACATTAAAAAAAAAAAAAAAAAAAAAAAAAAAAAAACTGTATCACTCTTTTATTTTTCTCTTTTTTGTTAGTTTGCTTGTTTGTAGGTTCTGACTGGACTTAGAAAATACCTTTATCTTTACTGTCAAAATAAATATTATTAAAATGATATTTTAATTCTAGATTTAGATTATTTTAAAGTGTATGCATAAACTAGTTTTAAAATATTGTATATATAACAGATATCGATCAATATAAATGTACTATAAGTAAATTTAATATGTTGTAACCATCACAAAATTTTCTTCTACAGTTTTCATATAAATCCATGCACAGTAAATTATTTATTAAAATTATCATTTATCGAAACCATTTTCAATAGTGAGTTCATCTCAGAAATTTAAAACACAAACAAGAAAAGGGAGGTAATTTTGAACCTATGTCTTTTTTTTTTTTTTTTTTTTTTTTTTTTTTTTTCCCTGTCTTTTTTTTTTTTTTTTTTTTTGTTAAAATGAAAAGAAAAATAAAGACTGTATTTCATATTATTATAAGTACACAGTTTAACAATTCGTTTAAAAAGTACTGACAAGTATCTAAAGAAATTATTTTACTGAAAATGTCCACTTCCAGACGAAGGGGAGAATAATGCTTTTTTTACAGAAGTTTTAACGTGGCTGACTATAACTATATAATAATAATAATAATAATGATAATAATAATAACAAAATGAATGCTTCGTTTTCTAATATTCTCAGTGCACACAGTTTTACAAAATATTGACGTATGTTTACATATTTAGAAATATAAAAATACGTGACAAACAGTGCTACCAGCTGAGTGATACGTACTGAAAGTTTATAGACACATATTTTGAAGTATGCAAAAAATGAGGTTTATTTGTGAAAACCAATGTAGTACTTGCGAAGTTAGGAGTAGTTATCGTAAGAAACTGTTGTTAGAAGTAGTTTTCGTCAGAAGTTGTATAGCCGGAACATTAATTTTTACTCTGCTCACTAAAGTGCTCTACGAAATTTAGATGAGTGTTGCAAATTTAAAATGTAAGTTTCAGACTTTACGAGAATTATCAAATAAATTATTTTTAGTGTAAGCTTATTGAAAACGGAGCTATGTTATAGGCAAATTATTTAGGGTATGAAAGGAATTTTAAAATATTCATGTGTTGTTCAGCCTAAGTGCTGACTTAGTCTAGCTTCAGTTGTATAATTAAAGGGCAGATAGTATACTTCAAAGATAGTCAAGATTGACACCAGCTACGTCATATCAGAAATACGGTTAAATTATTGTTTTATAGCTTAGTGAAATTATCGGCCAGTGCCTTTTATTGATCTGCTGAGAGCATTTATCGTTTATATTTAAGTAAAATTGAAAACTTATATTTCATATGCTGTATATTTAAATATTTCCATTCCTCCCCTCACTTGACAGTTTCAATTAAACCATTTTGTTAAGTTTTAAAACTTCTTTTGGTAATTTATTTACACTTATCGAACATAAAGAATTGAATTTGTAGGGCGACCATTCCTACATTGGCCTTCATCTTCAATAGTTCTTGATTTAGAGGTGTAACAAAATGTTTCTCACACACACATAGGCATAAAAACAGACATATATATGCTAATGTTCATATCGTGTTCCAAACCTCTCAAAATGTGTGCACTTATCGAAAATCGGACGTTGATTTCTTTCTTTCTTTCTTTCTTTTTTTTTTTTTTTTTAATCCAAAGTTATTTTTTCTGAATCCGTCGGTTTAATTAACTTATCGATCGGACAATTAGATATTTTTAAAATAACTAAAGTAAGAAAAGCTGGTGGCAATTTTTTAAATTAACTGAAGTATGAAAATCTGGTGGCAACAACACACAGACAAACAGAAGAAAATCTCTCTTAGCCAATCAACTTGTGTCCAGCCCCGGACTTACAGGAAAAAACTCTCTTAGCCATTTATATAGAAAGAGATTATTTCTCTTTTTTTTCCTTCTCGCAATAAGTTAAAAAAATATTTTAAGTATCATTGAGAAAAATCGTGCTAAAGAAATGGAACAGCTTTGCAACCCCTTGGCAAAATTTTAAATTTGCACTAGAGTACAGAGTAGCTCGGATGTTGCTCGCCAAGATCATTACTTATGCAATTGGGATTAGTTATTTTAATTCATCGCCAAAATGATAACAAAAATTTAAAAGATGTCAAGGAGTCATTTTTGTAAAAATGAATACAATAAATGTTGCTAAGGAACGAAACAGAGTTGCTGCATGCCTTTACATAGAAGAATAGATTTTTTAAAAGACCTGTCGTATTAAATTAAACTAGTATCGCCCAGTTGTCGAAACTCGACCATTTTTTTTTTTTTTTTTTTTTTTTTTTTGTGCAAAGCGAGGCAAAGCAGTTATTGCCTTGTTCTAAACGGAATGCGATTGCAACACAGCTGCGGCAATTGTTTGCCGATATTCACTCTAACTGAATCAGCAGAGTTTCACTTAATATAACTATTTCTCTCTGTACAGTCGGTAACAAAAGTCTCCGAACACTAGCGAGAATTCTATGTAAAAAAAAGTACACTTAATAAAATTTTGTTAAATAAATCCTTGTCGAATCCTGTTCTTAGTCAGTCTAAAAACAGGATTCGACAAGGATTTATTTAACAAAACTGTATTAAATGTACTTTTATTATATAGGAATTTTTGCTAGTGTTCGGAGACTTTCGTTACCGACTGTAGATATTAGCCTTTCCTGAAATGAGAGAAAATCGCAACGTGAAAACGCCCTTGTTGTGTGATACAGCCCAGAAGCTAATAGGTACCATGTAAAACCAAGGCCCAACCAAGTATCAAATTATGTTAAATTAATTCGATTGGTTCATAAAGTACAGTGTTTGAACAAAAAAAAAAAAAAATAATAATAATAATTATAATAAAAACATGAAAATCTGACATTGACAGATTTTAATTTAGTGCCAGAGGCCTACTGCTAAACTTGTTAATATCGACAAATTCTTCTTTAGCTAATTCGTGACGATCTAAATTCCATGATAAAGTTTTCATTAAACCAAACCAATGTGTTTCAGCTGCAGATATTGTAACAAATAACGTTGGAAGTCCAAACTGTCTTATAGCGGGGCCATCGCGAGGATGCTCAGAGCAGTTTTAAAGGGCCTGCTCCTGACCGGTTTTTACTGCCTATGACGTCAACAATGTGATCTGACTTGAAAGGAGAAGGAAGCTACCGTTTGCCTTTGCGTTTGCTTGTCTTATGTTGTTTTTGATTATTTATGTATACTTTTTCATTAATCCTAATTTTGATAAAAGTTTTTTGTGAATTTTTAACACAGCTTTCATTGGGAGAGAATTATGGGAAAGAAGTGTTGTGCTCCTCAGTGCAGATCAAATTATGATACTGAAAAAGAGTATATTACTGTTTTTAAATGAAAGCTGAAAAAAAAAACTAAAAATTTTAAGTATGATAAGTTTGCACTCAGAAAAACACGGTGATTTTACGTAAAAAGATTTTAGATATAATCTGCCTAATGAAAATAAAGATGATGTAGGAGTTCCAGAAAATTTTTAGGATGTTTTCAACAGTACAGATGATATTGAAATCACAGATAAAGTTATGTCAGTTTTAATATTTATTGCAGGGTATATTGCATTTAAAGTATCAAACAAACTGAATTGCAAAGAATGTATTTCAACAATAGTGAACGATAAAATTTTAGATCTAAATTGTTCTCCTGATGTTTATGAATATTTATTTTTATGTGATAGAGGTAGGCTTAAATTGCCACAAGACATATTAATTTTTATGATTGTAAATTGTTTTCAAATTTTTAATAAGTTAATAAGCAGCAAACATGAAAATGATTTTTTTAATGTTTTCCGAGCCCAAAAAACTAATTATGCAATTAACCATTGAAAATGCAGAAATATTAGGAATAGATTTTTCGAATAGATGCATTTGTGGAAATGATTTGTACTATATTATTAAGCAAGGCTTACCTGGAATAGCAAATATTTTTTTGAATAACTATACCAAAATTAAAAATTACAGTAAATATTTTAGTGGTACAAAAAGGAATTGTCAGTATTAACTAACACATGGATTCTTATGCAAAACATTGATTCTATTCATCAATTATTTAATAATATTTTTAAGTATTATTTATTTTTTCGATTGTATTATATATTGTACTGTATGTTGTATTATATATTTTCTATTTATTTATATGCATAGAAGTAATGTAACTAGGAACTAACTCCTCGCCTAGTCCTATGGGACAAAAAGAGGGCATGGCCAGGGCTAAAGGGGCAGGTCCTTTGGCGCTCAACCATGAAATAAATAAAAGAAAATTTTAGAATTGTAAAGTTTTTCTTTTCTTTTTTTCTCATTCTCAGTATTATTATTTTGTTTGACTAAAAGTGCCGTGTTAGAACCCTAATCATGCTATTTGACCTAGCAATTCAGAATTTTCCCTGGTTTTCTCCGAAACACGCATGATTTCAGGCAAGGACCCCTTAGAGATCCTCCTTCCACGTAAACAATTGTCATCAATAGTGTAGAAACTTGTCGTCTGCACTAGGAAAGGTCACACACTGTCTGACATAAAATTTCTAATGTAAAGTTTTATTAGTAGTAGCAGTAATGGTATTGCAATAGCATTTTATTTATTTATTTATTATTATTATTATTATTATTATTATTATTTTCAAACTTCTACTTTGAACTTCAGATTTGCAAGGGCAGAGGACATTTCTCTGAATTTGTTAATTAATTTCCAAAGCCATGCAAATTTTAAAATAAAAAAGAAAGAAAGAAAATGCATGTCGCTGAGACAGCTGTTTAACTTAGATTCTAAATCTCTTTAACAAAAATTAAAAGAATGATAAAGTGTTATGTTCTAAAATAATTTGTTAGTATTTAGAGTAATAACAATAGTATTGACATAAAATGTATGTTAATAATAATAATAAAAAAGAATGACAGTTAAAAACCGTTACTCTGATGGTCTGATGTTATATCAGTTTTACTTTATTTTATCAGCATTTAAGTACATTAAACTTTTCAGTGAAAGTAAAAATGAAAACTATAGTTATATTTTATTATAATAAATGAATGTCCATTTTAAATCATCTTTTATACTGAATGAATTTAGGTTCTAACGAGTTAGAAACTCTGAAAAAGTAAGATGCCCGCCGAAATTTTCTCTCTCCGGGCAGGTGGTCAGATCACTTGTGTGACGTCACTCAGACCTTGGAGCAGGCCCTTTAAAACAGCTCTTAGCATCCTCGCGCTGGCCCCGCTTATAGCCGCAAAACAACGTTTGTTCTCTTTTTCCCAATGAGGGGGAGGTGTGCCTTGGGGGGACTCATGTCAAAGGTGTGCCTTGGGGCGGACGCATGTCAAAGTTGTACCTTGGTGGGGGGACTCATGTCAAAGTTGGGGCTTGGGGGACTCATGTCAAAGTTGGGCCTGGGGGGGGGACTCATGTCAAAGTTGGGCCTTGGGGGGATTTCATTCAATAAATCCCCATTCAATAAACCGACTGAAATAGGCCCTTAGCACTATTAAGAGTGTATTATAAAAATTCGACAACGCTGTACCGACTGAAATAGGGGTACCTTGGGGGGGACTCATGTCAAAGTTGTGCCTTGGGGGGGACTTCATTCAAGAAAGCCCCATTCAATAAACCGACTGAAATAGGCCCTTAGCACTAATTAAGAGTGTATTATAAAAAATCGACAATGCTGTACCGACTGAAATAGGGGTACATTGGGGGGGACTCATGTCAAAGTTGGGAATTGGGGGGACTTCATTCAATAAATCCCCATTCAATAAACCGACTGAAATAGGCCCTTAGCACTAATTAAGTGTGACCTATAAAAATTCGACAACTGTACCGACTGAAATAGGCCTCTAGCACTGAAAAAAAAAAAAAAAAAAGATATTTTTCAAAAATGGTCGAATTGAGTTCGGGAAATTTCAAAACGTGTAACTGTAACGAAACTGAAAATCTAAAACTTTTCTGAATCTTATATTTTCTACTTATATATGCAGAGGAAAGAATAATAAATCCACTAAAAAAAAAATAATAATAATAATAAGTAGTCAATTTCACTTAATTAAAATGCAAGGAAATCTCAAAACGTGTAAATTCATCGAAAACCGGAAATCAAAAGTTTTTATGTATCTTCTACTTGCTTCTTCTACCCACAAAAGCTAGCAATAAAGACACTTTTTTTAAAAAATAAGTAGTCAATTTCAGTTAACTGAAACGTAAAGAAAGCTCAAAACATGTAAATTCAGCAAAAAACGGAAATCGGAATTTTTTCCGTATCGTCTACTTATACATGCAGCAGTTAGTAACAAATCCATTTTCCTTTTATTTAGTATATTAGTTGAATATTTATTGTTTAAATATCACCCTTTGAAATTAAATGTTTATGTTTACATTCGAAACTGGAAGTTTGCCATTTTTTTTTTTTTTTTTTTCTGGAGTTTTGAGATTTTAAATTAAAATTTTATCAATTTTACAGAAAAAATAACTCAATCAAACACATGTAGACTGTAACTTATATATAACTATACCAAAATATCGGAATTAAAATTCGGAATAATTTCCGTTATTTTTTAATAGTTTTTTACAAAAAATCCAATGGACGATTAACATAGAAAATCTTTTTCATGGCTCCATGGACAGACAGTGACGTCATCACTTCGCTTGCGTATAGCGATGCTACATTATACAAATTACTGTGTCTATGGTTTTATTTGAGCTTTATGAAATTGCCAGATTTCACAACTTTCTACTTTTAGGTATTTTTTAATGTAAAGGAATGCGTGTATAAAAGAGAAAAATGGGGGAAAATGCATAAATAATAAATGTATTTTTAAATACCTTCTTGACATCGTAAGAAAATAATATTTGTATTCGCACCTTCCGGCTAACCATACCTTTCGAATGATACCATTTTCAACCCTCTACTCCCATAATTAATATGTTAAAAAGGGACTACAAATTTTATGCTTGCCTATTAATATATAGATTCTGTTTTGTACAGAATTTTATATCTATTAGATAGAAAATAAAAATAGGTTTTCATTATTTTTATTTTTAGTTATTTTAATTTAGTATTTAAATTATAAATAGACAAACATTGTCTGAAGTCTTTGCGTGAGCGTGTAATTTTAATATACCATAGAAGAAAAAGAAAAAAAAAATCTTATGTGCTTGACCCAGTGAATGTCATAAAAGGTGAAAGAAAATTGACCTTTTTGTCTCAGCTCCTTTAACCCTTTCAGGGGCAAGAAAATTTTCCTCATTTAAAATCAACAGCCACCAGAAATCATCAACAATATTAAAAGACAAGAAATAAACGAACTTATTAATCTAAGTTATAAAAGAAAAATTCTATAAAATGTTTCCCGGGAAATTTTGCAATTTTGAATTAAAATTTGTGGTTTCACTATGCAACCCCAGCCCCTGAAAGGGCTAACATGTCCACATCAATAATATCTTTATTGGCACCTGGTATTAAAAAAAAAAAAAAAAAAAAAATAGATTACAAAGGCTTTCCTCATTGAAAGTCTTAAAATAATAATAATAATAATAATAATAATATAACTATATATTAACACGTTGAGTGCCGCGCGAATAATTAAGCAAATCCCGTCAGTCCTGGCGAGCTGCTTACACTGTAAAAAAAAAAAAAAAAAAAAATGTAAAATCACGGTATTTGACCGTATAATTTTAGGGTAAATGACCATTTTGCTATCTAAACGGTCATAATCCGTAAATTAATGTTTTGGAAGCACAATTTAGGAAATAACCGTATAATTTTATGGGAAATGACCGTTTTGCTAGCTAAATGGTCGTAGCCCGTAAATTGATATTTCGAAAGTATAAATTTTTAAATTTTTACGAGAAAAAGCCGTTAATCTACGCAAATTGATCTTATCTTTCAAGAAACCAATTTCTTATGAGAAAATCTATTCAAATGCTATCATTTCAGTGGCATCAAGAGAGAATTCCATTTTCTTCCATTTTCAAACTGAAACTATCATTGTTATTTATACTAATTGAATGTGTTTAATTATGCACGCATGACGCATAGAAACATCCATTGGATTCAATAAGACATTGTTTTCTTAATTTAATTCAAAAAATTTCCATCTGACTCAAACTGAGTAATTGATATTGTCGAAATTGATTTTCTTCGTCTATTTAACACGAAAACATTAAAAAAGAAAGCTAAAATGATTTCTTGATTTGCAACCAGATTTCTAAAACACAAACTACAACCTAATAATTGTTTTATTCACTAAACGCATTTTTATTTATTTTTTTAATTTTTAAGCATACGTCATTCTAATTGCTCTTAACCCTTCAGTTAAGCCTTAGAAAACCGAAAATTTTAATGTTGTTTCCTCAATGCATTTTTTACAATATGCTAAAATAAAGTTTATTCCAATATGAAATGAATATGTAATTAACCATTTGAAGGTAAGTCTTATGATTATTATGTATGATCTTCACTGTTAAAAAACAAATCTGTTTTATCTGAATATGACCATCAGGTATGTACAGTCGGGGAAAAAAAAAACGCAGCACTCGATGTAACTCCGTTGCTTTTCAATGCACAAAAATGTAATAGGTATCATTCGACGGGGAATTGAGAGTAGATTCAGAAAATGAACGGAAATTTTGAATTGGGGGTCGTCTACATATTAAAACGCGCACCAACTTTGATTTTTTTCAATGGTAATGCCCCATTTTTATTTTATATTTGAATTCCTGGGATCGCGACAATGCGAAAAAGTATATTGGTTGTATATTTTGCTTATTTTTTCACAGAGTTATAAGCGTTCAAAGTTTGAAGGTGCTAATGTTAAATTCATATTTCAAACTTTTATTAATATCTTCACAAAAAATAACTTGATCGATATAATTCTTTTTTTAAGAGATACAGTGAAGAAACCCAAACATAATCCATCATTAATTTTGATTCTGAAAAATATTTTTAATTCTGAAAAATATTAATAAATTCATATTCATAAAAATTATGAATTATGACCTATATTAATTTTTACATAAAATGAAGCCTAATGCTGAAAAATATGGGTGTGCAAATTTG
Organism: Salticus scenicus; assembly: GCA_963930645.1. Lineage (NCBI taxonomy): Eukaryota > Metazoa > Arthropoda > Arachnida > Araneae > Salticidae > Salticus > Salticus scenicus. The sequence continues at coordinate 158,617,148 of OZ005659.1, read as the reverse complement.
CAGCTCATTCCAGTTATTAGTTTTCGAGATATAAATAAATCTTTCTTTTGGAGTGGTTTAGGGGGTCGTCTCTTAAAAAATTTTGAATGAGATAACGAAGCAAATCTTAAAAAATAACGGAGAAAATTGAACAAAATATTTTTATTTTTTATTTACGGGTCAAATTATATAACAACATTGTCAAATGCAAAGAAATGAAACAAAAATGTTGATTTTTAGACATTTGTGTTAGTATCAAGATATCCTGTTTTCTAAAGCCCCGCCTTTTATCGTTCTTCAAAACAAAACAATGCAGAAACAAAAAGTGAATGTGACTTTGAGTATTCGTGTTAAACCCCTTATTTTACATTGACAAAAATATACACAAGTGGTATTTACTTCATCGATTACTGGTGATAAATTTAGAATCCTTTAAACGAACACTAGAAGAAAAAAATTAACTAAATAGGCGGGGTTTACTGTTTGAAATACTCTCAAAATAAAATATTTCAAAACAAATTTTCTGTACAACAATTATATTACAGATGGATATACATTATAACTATATTCTTTCTAATTAATATATTTCTATCCATAGTATATTTTATTGCAAAAATATGAACACTGGGTACATGCTTAAGAAATAAGTAACACACAAATTACGAAAGAAACGCCCACTGGCATTGTTACAGATTTTCAAATGATGTGAATCTACGTCAGCAGTCGCGAAAGCGTTAATTAAGAAATTGTATTTTCATAGAAATTTTAAAACAAATCGAACAGCTCCAAAGAGTTCAACTGACCCAAAACTGGTAAGTGCTATTAAAATTGTTTAATATTTACTTTATGAAACCTTACAATAATTTATCCGAAAAAATTTAATTTATGCGTTGTTATATATATATATATATATATAGCTATATTATTTCAGTTTGTATATTATGTTACACGTACGAAAAAAAAATTAAGCTTTATTGGTGATTAATATATCCATGATAGATACTTTTTAATTGAAAAATATTGCACTTTTATAAAAAGTATTTTCTGACCAATCGTAAGTGTAATGTATTTAAATATACCTAAAATTATCTAAAAAAATACTAAAGTATATACATATCCAAAAAACTAAATTCATGATAATTAAGATACTGCAAAGGTGTTAATATTTTTATTTCTTTTTATAACTCTTTTTTTCTTGAAGTATTTCCGGTGTGAAACAGTATAATTTTGTCTAGTTCTTGTAGGATCTTAGTTTTATTTTTCTATATTTAGAGATAGCCCCTAACACATTTTTGATCATAACTCTATGAATACTAAAGATAAAGTATACAAAGAGTATACTTTTCCGCACTGCCAGACTCTCAGAAATTTGAATATGAAGTCAAAATTGGGTGTTACCATTGAAAAAATCAAAGTTAGCGCTCATTTTAATATGTAGATGACCCCCAATTCAAAATTCGATGACATTTTCAGAAAGTGCATTTCATTTCCTGTTGAATGGTGTCTATTAAGTTTTTCTGCGTCAATTAATAACGAAATACCATCAAGTGCTGCGTTTTTTTTTTCCCCAACTGTACATTACATCATATATAACAGGTTCTGCTCTCGAAATACTTCAGTCCTTTTTTCATTCAACGGATTTGGATTTTGGGAATAAGGCCGATTGATTACTGTAGGTCCTAGGCCAGAGGGGGAGTGCCCTCCGTGTGTGTGTGTGTGGGGGGGTTCTTTCTAAAATGTCCTAGCCCGTATTTACTCAAGTTTCGAAGAAAACCACGGAAAACTCCGAACTGCTAGGCCGACGAGTGCGACCTGTGATCGAACCCGACACCTTATGTCTACCAGCTTTAGGCGCAGAACTGCTCGGCTGCTGGTGGGCTCCCTTCAATGGAATACAGCTTTAAAAAATAAATAAATAAATAAACTCTTCTGCTATTCTAAAAAGTGCAAATACACCTAACACTTCATAAACACAGTTTGAAATCAACCTTATAATGAAAACCTGTTTGGATGAATAAGAATTAGGCTCTGGTCATTTCTTTTTTGCACCCCCAACTGAAACCATAAAGATCGAAAACCATGAAAAAAATCGTATTAATTGGAGATACAAATTCTCTGTATTTATGTACAAGATTTATTATTATTATTCAAAGCTTATTCTGCGTCTCGGTTAATTTTCAGAGATCTCGCATAGTTTTCAAAAGTTTCATTTTGTTTTTGAAAAAGGGTGAGAAATTCTCACCCATTATTTACCTCTAATGAGAATCTTGAAATAAGACTACATCTTTAGTGCTAGTGTTTACGAATAAAAAAAGGCCCACCAGCGACCGAGCGGTTCTGCGCTCAAACTGGTAGACGTGGGGTGCCGGGCTCGATCACAGATCGCGCTTGTCGGTCTAGCCTTTCGGAGTTTTCCGTGGTTTCCTTCGAAACTTGTGTAAATACGGGCTAAGAACCCTCAGAAAGACCCCTCGGAGGGCACTCTTCCTCAGGCCTAGGACCTACAGCAGTCAATCGGCCTTATTCACAAATCCAATCCAGTCCGTTTACAAATAAAAATGATTTCGAAAAATAGTTAGATTTTCTTTCACAAAATTCGGTATCGTAGTTTTTATAGGGGGAAAAAAGCTTTTGTTTTTTCAATATGAGAATTGGCTGACTTTTTAATTTTGTCAAAAATAGTCTTAAAATAAAATAAATTTTAGGCATAGTTTGAACGTTAACAATTGAATCTTTGTAAAACAATTCTGTAAAAATAAAGCACTTTTTTTTTAACATAAATACAGCATAGGTTACTGTAAATTTGTATAGCTAGTTCTGTAAAAATAATTGAAGATTTGCTACTTCACATTGTGCTGTAAATCGGTTTAAAAAAATTTCCAGAAGTATTTTGGTGCGTATGACAAGATTTATTAACTAAGTCAGTTCTGATGTTGACTTTATCTGTTTTTGTAAAGATGTATTTCTGTGATCCGTCCTGTGATCCCTGTGATTTTTTAAAGATGTATTTCTGGCGTAGTTGGCAAAGCGCTGGCGTCTGACATAGGTGATTGTGAGTTCGAATCCCGGGCTACCCAAGACGGTTTGTTTCGCATGAAAATTAATAAATTAGCTTTTGCGTGTAAAAAAATAAATTAGTTTTTTAGGATTTCTCCCAGCACGCATGTGTAACAATTGCAAGAAACTTTTTTAAAGCATCCGAGAAACTCAAACTTTAACTTTTAATTTTACGGTCAATGCTACTTTTTTTGCAGGTTGGTTGTATGTTTCATCACAACGTAAAATTACTGGTGATACATCCTTCATCGTCTGAATGTATTTTTACGGGTTTTGACTGGAATCTCTGCTGCCGGGCTTTGCACGTAATTTTACTGCAGCATTTTTTACAGTGTAGAAGCGCGTTTTTTTTTTTTTTTTTACTGTGTTTCAACAGAATCCATTAAAATTCATTTTTAGTAAATACTTAAAACAATGTAATTTTTTTTTAGTTTTATATCATATTTGACGCTGTCAGCCACCGGTGCGGTGGTTGACGCGGCCTAAAAGGAAAGTTCTATGACAGCCACCAATGGTTGACGTGACACTCAACGTGTAAGTGGCAGGCTATTTAATTATGGATGGGTGTCTTATTCAAGTCGATTAACGCTATTCACTAGGTCAATTGAAAACTGTATGTATCACAATGTTACGTATTCCATGACACCAATGAAGATTTTATAAACTTTACATAATGAAATAGTGATTGACCACAGACAAAAGTTTAGGATATTACCTTATTTGATATTGATTTTAAAACGTGTTTTTTTTTTTTTTTCTGTATCTACTGGCATCTTTTAAAAGTAAAACATGAGGAGAATAATTAAAAGCTACCTCCTTCTTCAGCTAGGCTAAGATGAAACTTTTTCCCCCTTAGAAATTAATAATAAATATATATTATACAAGAGCAAAAGTTTGCCTGGTCTACACAATTTTCCATTCTACAACAGTATTATTAAAAGCATCTGTCTGTTTCGAATGATTTATCTTGGCAAAAACAAATGCTATATGTGGAATGGCATATTTTATAGTTTTTCATTTCTAGTGCCTCGCAGTCCAAATCTACAAGTTAAAAAGTAAATGTTTATGTGATGTTTTATGGGGGTAATTTAAGCCTTAATAGGACCATTTTTTTCTAGTAATGTTATCTTAAACTATTTTTGGGTTTGAGAATGATTTATAAAAATAAATTCATTTAGCTTATTACCTAAAATTAATTTGATTTTTAAGATTTTTATTTATTTATTTATTTTATTTTTATTTTTTGATCGGTAAGTATGTTTCTTACCGTCCACTGGGAGCTATTCAAAGGTAAGACATCATATATTTTGCATATATTTTTATTTCGCATTGTATTATATATTTTTGTAACGTTGGCATATGGTCACCAACTTTAGTCAATCGTACGTCATCTGGAACAGTTTTCTTGCTGCCCAGGAAACTTACAGGCCGTCCTTTGCGTTTACGACTTGAAAATCCAGAAATCAGTTGTCGTGCTAGCCGAAGTAGAAAATTTAATTGGTCTCTAGGTCCCGAATCTCTTCTACTTACTTTCCAGAGAATGAAGGTATTTACAATAGCCATATCAATTAGGAAGTATAGGATTCGACATTTAAAAATTAAAAAAATTGGTGGGAAGTATGCTTCCCACGGCCTTATAAAGGGTTAAGGTACATCATCAAAACATGGAAACTAATTCCATCAGAATGTTAAATATTATATCTAAAAATATTCAACAAAATTTAGGATACAAAGATCTCTAAAAATCTCATTAAAATAAAAGTGCTAAAAATTTCTTATATTCTGAATATTTTTTATGCTAATTGTTTTCCTAATTTCATCGAAAAATTCACTACTTTTCCATACTAGTTATATATATATATATATATATATATATATATTATTCTTTTACTTATTTATTTTTTTTTTACATTTCATAAAAAAAAAAAAAAATAAATAAATAAAAAATTATAAATTAAATTATTTTTTCGAAATATAGTTTTTCTTTTAGTTAAATCATATATTTAAAGCACATGATTTTATGTGACAGAGATATTTAAATGGTTTTCAGACAGTTCACGGAATGTCAAATTTTCACATACAAAGGATGTCATCAAACTGAATATTGGTTTCATTTGAATAGATTAATAAATGGATCAAGAATGACTGTAATTCGGATGATTAATGGTATTCAAATATTCTTCAGTATGAAAAGCTTGGTGTTGATTATGCTGTGAAATAGATACTCAGAGCTTTATATCAGGCTTTTGGCGATATTTAGATCTTTCAACAGTCCATTAATCGATTAATTTTAAAGATAGCATGGTTCATATCTATCTTTTCTAAACTAATATTAAATCCATTCATTTGTTTATATTGTAAACTACTAAACCTTAATAGTATTTAGATTAAAAAAAATTGGAGAAATTAAAATTTTAGCAATGTTCTCAATTACTCATTAAACTGGGATTCCAACCCGAAACCTAAAAATGAATTGATTTTTTAAGAGCATTCATGTTGTTATTTTGAATTACATTCAATCTGGAAGCATGCCAAAAACTATCTGAATGTATCATAAAAAGCTTTACTAGGTGATTTATTAGGCCTAATAAAGAAGGTATTACGTTAAAGAGTTTTTTTGAAATATATATATATATATATATACATATATATGTATGTATATCTTTAGATGCTTAATAGAATATACTTAAGGAAATTGGGATAGATTTTTCAATATCTATAAAAGAACAAGTATTCTAAATAAAAATGTAACACACACACACACACACACACACACACACACACACACATATATATATATATATATATATTACACAAAAAAGTAATATTTATTTTTTTTTTCCCAAAACTAATTAATAAATTTCAAAATCCATTTTCAATTGTTTTAAGTACACTGTAAAAAATATGTCCTATTTGCTGACAGAAATTCTCTGTAATTTGAGAAAAATGCGATTTACGAAAAAATTACGATGTCAGAACGTATTTTCTTAAATTACAGAGAATTTCTGGCAACAAATAGGACATATTTTTTACACTGTAGGTTCTATTATACGTCTAGACGAATATTAAGCTATTCTTATTTATCTCTAAAAGATTTAGTATTTTGATAATTATGAACATTTGACTAAATCAACATTTGACCGAAGCAGGAATCGAGCCGAAGACTTTAGTGTTTTAAGTCTAACACTCTGTCCTTGTGCTACGCCTTCTCGCCTGGTATACCTGTTTCGTTGGTTTTGATAAAAAGGGGCTAAATTTTATAGGGTCTTATCTTGACCCATGGGTGAGTTCTTGCACAAAATTTGCACTTTACAAGCCTGACCAAATGTCCCATTTTCTGGGGACAAATGGGGACTTCCTTTATTTTGAAGGCATTTTTCTAAGTTTTAAAACATTTTTAGACTATAAATTATTATTCAATAATACTTTATTTCTAGTTCTTATTTATTAGGAATGAAAAAATACATCCATAACTGGATGATTGTAGCAATTTTTAGCGCTTCTCTATTATAAATGTACTTTGATTTGGTGAGCCTAACTTTACCCTATTCTTTCGACCGTGGACATTCATTTAAGTTTGATATGGTTTCAAAAAGAATTTTACTGATTATTACTTCCTGGACTGTATAATATATTTTTTCTCTCTTCTTAAAATCATATAATTCAATACATTTTATTATAGTAACATCTGGTTAGTGATAAATTCAATATAGAACTCTTTTTTTCTTGTAATAAATGTTGGTTTTGAATGACATTATCACATGCGATTTATCACACGCGATTTCACACATATTATCTGCACTCTCCGGCTTATAACCGGTAATTTTCAGTGCACTAGTGGCGCCATCTCCTGAATAAAAGGGAATAACAACTGCATATACACTGAAACACTTTTCCAAGTTTTAGTGCAACTGAAATTCAATCACAAGAAGTAGAAAACTAAAAGGTGAGTTTGAATCATATTATGGCATTTCTAATAACTTTATTCCATACTAGCAAACCCGTGCGAAATTTTCGCACTTTATTTTTTTTTCTTATTCACCGTTAAAATTTGAAACTCTTAAATACTATACCAATTATGGCCACCTAATTAAAATTTTACCCAGAAGTCAAATTATTATTACAACCAAATAAATATTGGATAATAGTGAAACCAGAATCATTCAAAGGAAAGTTTCAAAATAAAATTAATGGCTGACGATCCAGTTTTCATACTTCCGCAGGCAGTACAGTTTTAGTAAAGGACCCCAATGATGCCAATTAAATTTTTATTGCCAAGACTGCGAGGATATTTTGTTTTTTTTGGCATAAGATTTTGTAATAAAACAAAAAATATTTTTATTATACTTTTTAAGATTGCGTTTTTTAATCAATTTATGATAATAATTCATTTTCTATATATATCATTAAAATATTGCTAGGTTTAAAATGACGCTTGCAAAGATTCTGAAGAAGAAACTTTTAAAAATGCATTTTTCCATGAGATAATGTCATCATACAAATGTCGTCATTTTTTCTTATTAGTTCATTGAGCTGTCCGCGTGCTTAAATATTGTTCATTTTTAAATGTTATTTTTTTATCATTGCGTATTTTATTAATTTCACTATTATCGTATTGTTTCGGAAAAAAATAATTGTAACTATTCCACGTTAGAGAAATATTTTATAGATAGTGGTTCAAGTTTGACCTGAAATTTTAACAGCGTAAACGGAAAACAAAAAGTTTACAATGGGCTCTTCCCACCGTCGTCTGCTCAATCACGTGATAGAGGAAAACGAATAAACGAATTCTGAGAATCGAATTCAAATATTGTTCTTAAGAACAAAAATGTTAATATTTAATATAAAATAAAATAAAAGTAATATTGTGCATTTGTAAACAGTAGAATAGTTTTATTTGTAAATTTAATAATTTTTTTAAATCACTTTATGTGTTTATTTATTTTCAACTGTAAGAATCGATTTTTGTATGTTTTTGTGTAACTGTTACATTAACTGATCTAGCAGTAAATAATAGCTTGTTCTTGCGGAATGTTTATGGATTATAATTTGAAATTTTAATATGTTTTCATTTAATTTAATTGCATAAAGGTGATACAACAAGTTAATTAACTTAGTTACTGGTCTAAAGGGATTTATGCAGTACGATATTGCACTGTCACTGATTTAAGTACCAAAAATCAGAGTATTTAAGATGTTCTTCATGAACATCAATAACAAATATAAACTAAATGATGATTGTAAATGTATACAGCAAACAAATGATGATGAATAATGATATAAAATGGATTAAAAATGACGATGTATAAAAAAATAACACAGATTAAATACGATTGATCAAAAATAAGAATAGAAAATATGTTATTTCAGTAATCGCTATAGATAAACAAGACTTCGTCTGATATTTGTTTTTCCTCTATCATGTGACCTCTGACGTCAGGTGGGAAGAGCCCATTGATTTTATATCTTTTTAAAATCAAAATGTTTATTTTGAATAAAATATCTATTAAAGATCATTTCCCACGATCTGATAATGCGACTCATACTGATTATATCTCACTACAAACAGGAGCATGTACACACTGTTAAAAATTTCAGTTCAAATTTCAACCACTATATGGAATAAAATTATAAGCAATACCATGATGCATTTCAACCCCACTTTTAAGTTTCTTCTACTTGAAATTGAATTTAAGTTGTACCAAAGCTTGGAGCTGTCGTACATCCACTCACAAAGGAAGTATGAATCAGCGAAATTTCTATTGCACCTAAACCAATCTTAAATTAAAGTGCGTGGTCGAAAACATAGAGTAAAGTGCAAATTTTGTGCAACAATTAACCCATGGACGAAAATAAGACACTAGATAATTTAGCCAAATTTATCAAAATCAAAGAATCAAAATTAGTGGGTAAGAAAGCGTGCACAGTGCAAGCGTGATTGACTTGAGACAAGAAGGTCTTCAGTACGATCCTCGTCTCGGTCGATTTTTTTTTTTTTTTTTTTTTTAAACATAATACCGATATTTGGTTCAACATAAATTTACCAAATCATGGTAAAAGGCTAAACAATTGGGTATTTGCAGATATTTCAATACCAAGTTTTGGTTCAAACTTACACCAAATTTTTAATAGTGTCTATAACGTAAACTGTGTTGCCGCATTTTAAGACTTTTTTATTCAATATCCACTACTAAAATTTAAATGTAACGGTTGTTTGATCACTTCAGATATTAATCGCCTATTACGTATATCAAATAAAAATTCTCAAATTCATTGGTGACTATTGAATAAAATAGCAAAATTTCGCAATACTGTATGCAAAGTTGGCAAAACAGCAATCAAATGACCAGGAATACAAGACGCGAAAAATGGTGTTTCTAGTCTTTTGTTTTAATTAAAAAACTGCTATTTTAAGTATTGATGGTATTGCATTAAAAATAGTATTTTTCCAGTGTATGTAGTTCAGGTTTTATCCAAGTATTGAAAAAGTATATTTTGATTATAAAAGTATTATTGTTTAAGTGAATTGCTTTATTTAATTGGCAATTAATTTTATTTGGAATTAAGCTTAAACCAAAATACACCCTTAAAAATGAAAATATTAACCGAATTTCTCAGATTGTCATATGGTGCAGAAGGTGTAGAGAGTATAAATTTATGACGGTGTACATTTTCGAGATTCAACGATATCTAAATATATAGTGGGCTGCAATTCAATAATATTAAACACTAAGGTTTTCAATATAATCATTTATTATTTAATTCTGTATGTATTGTGTATAAATATTATTCTGCGCACGCGCTTGCTTATGCGCTTAAACACACAAGTATCGTGCCATCACGTTTCCTAGGAAAAGCAGTGAAGCCGAATCCAAATGTTTGGAGGGATACAAAATTTGCCGAGAGGTAGTTATTTGGCAAACATCCAGTTATTCGGTGTTCCCTTATCGCTTGTTTTCTCTCAGTTACCCTTATTTTAACATTGGACTTGTTCAATTAGCACTTGAGGAGAGGCTTCCATGGTCGCAAGAAATGTGGTTAAAGAATATATCGAAAATCAATGCTTCTGTGTACAATACAGAAATGTAATTTTCAATAAACACTCAAGTATGTCCATAATCAATGCTTTTATGTACAATACAGAAATGTAATTTTTATGCATGTAGATTGGATATAGAAATTTCTCCTTTTGTTGCTTTCATTTCAGTACACTGTTGTAAGTACAAATAACATTTCACTAAAAAAACTGGTGTCGAAGTAATCTAATTTAGATGGTATTGATAGTTTTAATAATAAATTTCAACATTTTAGTGGAGATTGCTACAAAAATGACACACTGTAAAAATTAATGGTAGATTTTACAGCAAAATAAGTTGCCACCAATTTTGTCTCCACATTCTGCGGTTAAATACGGTAATTTACAACGAAAACACCTATAAAGTGTCAATCATTTACAGACAACTTCTTCTGTTAAATACGGTAATATACAACGAAAACTCCTATAAAGTGTCAATCATTTACAGACAACTTCTTCTGTTAAATACGGTAATTAAAACGAAAACACCTGTAAAGTGTCAATCATTTACAGACAACTTCTACTGTTAAATACGGTAATTTACAACGAAAACACCTATAAAGTGTGAATCATTTACAGACAACTTCTTCTGTTAAATACGGTAATTTACAACGAAAACACCTATAAAGTGTCAATCATTTACAGACAACTTCTTCTGTTAAATACGGTAATTTACAACGAAAACACCTATAAAGTGTCAATCATTTGTTGTAAACTATACCAATTTACCAGTAGCATGTACTGAAACCTCTTTTAGCCAGTACATTCTGCTGCCAAATCTATCGTTATTATTTACACTGCACTGCAATTAAACGTGAAATTTAGCACCAAATTCTAAATTAATTCAAATCACCAACATCATTTGGTTAAACATTGAACTTTTTTTTAACGCCTGGTTTATTCGCCTACTTGAATTATCCATAAACCTTATCAGAAACAAAATGAAAATAAAATATTTAAAATTAATGTGAAGTTTCTAATTTTAATTAAAAATCTAGTTTACTAAATTACAAATAGAAAAACTCTCTGTTATTCGGAATTTTAGTTTACTAAACTGTTTTGAAATTACTTTTATTATTATTATTATTATTATTATTATTATTATTATTTAACAATTTCAAATTCGTTTTATAAATAACAATTTCAAAATCTTTATTAAAATTACTTACATTTACATAAGTTGAAGCACACATAACAGGAGTTACTAAACAGGAATAGAAATCAAATGTATTTGTATTATATTAATTTATTCAAAATTTAAAGAAGAACAATTTTAATTATAAATTTTAAATAAAATTTAAAGTAAATTGAAATATTTGTTTTCGCTGAAGTACAGTAAGTTAATTATATACTTTAAAAAGAAATTACAACTTAAGTTAATGATTGAAGATAATTTACTGTGTAAGTATTAACAAAACCATTAATGTTTCTTTTTTTACATTTTAAAAGAACTAAATGATGTAACATGTTACTTTAAAGCATGTTACTATGTTTCTAGAGTACATTCATTTAACAAATCCCTTTATTTATTGTTTTGTTAATGGACTTTAATGCTTGTATTGTTAACTAAAAATAGTTCGTATTAGTCTTCTTAAAAAACTTTTCTGGTAATGCACTGTTTTGTTTTATTTTGTCAAATGGGTTAACAAAGAAATTTAACAGATTAAACAGTACATTTAAAAGGCTTATTGTAACAAATGTTTTGTCAAGCAATTGAAAAGTAATTAGAAACTGAAGAAATTTCCATTTTTAAATTTTCATTAAATCAGTACATTTTACACCTTTTTCTTCAGAAATAGATTACTGCAAAATAAATTACTTTGTTTACTTTCCAACGTAAAAAAAAAAAAAAAAAAAAAATCACATAAAATATTTTTTTGGTTTATTATTTTGAAAAATAATTTAAAATATTAAAAGTTATTATTATTACTATTATTATTATTATTACACTTGTTTGTTTAATTATCTTCCTAAATATTTTTATTTGCGTCGTTAATTCTTTTCTAATTGTCTTATGTTTATGTTCATCTTTTTCTATCTACAATAATACTTTCTATTATTTCAGCACTAATTTTAAGTATAATACGTTACATGTTTATATATATATATATATATATATATATATATATATATATATATATATATATGTGTGTGTGTGTGTGTGTGTGTGTGTGTGTTATGCGTTGTTTCCATCTTCTTTGTTTTATTAAGAGAGAGGATCGTTTTATACAAAATTCTATTTGTATATAAAATATCCACAATTTCAATACATTTCCATTTCCAAATTTAACATATCATACTGAGAAAAAATATATATATAACTCCTTCCTCTAGAATGAATAAGTGACCATTTTCTAAATCCTTTAACTTGAAATATAGGTTTCCGAGCTATGCGCATAAAGAACGCCAATAAACTGAATAGACGAAATGATCGAGAATTTCTAATTTACACATTTCTAGATGGTGAAACAATATTCTGAATATTTCGAATATTTCGAATATTCTGAATCTTTTGTACTGATAGAAATTTTCGCTTGATTTTCTAGAATTGTGTAATAAACCGAGATTATAGTTGCTAAAACCCGCCTCTTGTAGTCTCATTTATTTGGAGAGATTTTTAAATAACTTTACTCTCGATAATATAAGCAAACGCTCCAGAATTATAATAGGGGCTTCTAGAACTCACTTTCCAAGGGGACTAGAATTTATAAAGATGACATGGAACTATTATTTCTAGAACCACAATTTAAATTCTAGACGTCAGTTACAGAATGTTTTCTTAGTGCATTCGAATTCATTTGAATTCACGGACAAATATCTTTGTCTTTAGCATTATCAGAATATGTTTCTAAAAAATCAAAAAATAATATCAAAACATTTTGTTTTAAATTAATTATATGCAAGATGATCGAAAACTCAACGAGAAGAATTTTAAGAAAAACAGAAAGCAAAAACAAAACAAAATAGCAACAGAAAGAAATGTATGTGGGGGGGGGGGGGACCTATGGTGGAATGCCCGCCATGGGGGGGTTCTTTAAAAAAAGTTTTTGCCTGTAATTATGAGAGATCTGGAGAAAACTATCGAAAGTTCCAAACAGCTATGTCAACGACAGCGACCTGGTTTCGAATCCTATGTATGCCGGTAAAACTTCATGTTGTTAAATTTAAATTTAAATAATGATGCTAAAAGAAAAAATCAATAATGGGTGAACAGTCTAGTTATTTAACATTACTTTACATAAGACGTGTGTACAAGTTATGTTATATAACGACTGTGCAGAATTATAATAAATTTAAATTTCTGCACAGTTACACACATTTCATTGTAGTTGGCGACAGACAATTAGATTTTTGATTACGTTAAGGGGGTATTCAGGTCTAGAAATTTAAAAAAATCGATTTTTTTTTTTTTTTGCATATTTTGAAAGTTTAGACTTTCAAAAATATGATCCTAAAAGGATTTTTCAAAATTCGAATTATTTTCGGAGATACAGCCGATTTTGTGACGTGGCGTCAGAGCCGGCCGAGCGGAGCGAGTCAAACAATGAACGCCATATGCTGCCGGACGACTTGAGGGCTCGTTCCTTCCAGGAATTCTTTTGTACTCCACACAAGCCTTTTATTCATGTTCTTTCTATGTATATATATATATATATACCCGAATATACTTACTAAATATACCTGGAAGTGTACAGTGTCCATAGTGTAGAAAATGTTAGTTATTTATAATTGCTGTTATACGCCATTCTTCTGAACAGCTAAAGCGAGTCTTCACGACTCTTTGAAATATAAAGATTGCATTCCTTTTTCATTGAATCAAAATAATTATTCAATATATTTCGAAACGAAGCTAGAATTGACCGCTCTGAACTACGAGCTTCTGCTGCTTCAAAAGAAGGTAGAACAGCTCGATTAGCTGAAAGAACTTCTCAAGAGCTGAATTATGAGAAGGAGGAAGGCCCGATGTATGGATCTGGGATCGCCGATTGATGCAAAGTGAGTATAACATATTATTTTCAGAGTTATTCGATTAGAATTCTTTCCTAAACTTTAAACGCGTTTTTCTCGAAACTACTTTTTTTGAGGTGGTTGACATGATATTTCAAGTTCTACTGAACCGATTGCTTTGAAATTTGGTATATATCTTGTTTATACAACTCTCTATCGCGTCTGCCTAGGATTTTAAAAAATTTTGATTTTCAATATTTTTAAAAAATTCGAAAAGGTTGAAAAAAGTCGGGTAAAAAATTTTTTTTTTTTTCAAGTCGACGCCATTTTGTCATTTTTTTTTTTTTTTTTTGAAAATGGTCAACCCGATAGCGACATCTTTATTAATGAAGAATTTGTTTGATTTCTTTGTTTTAGATCACTACAAGGGTTAAAATCATGTCAACCAGGACGCACCGTTTTTTTTTGAAGCCCCCACTCCATCGGCCTGTATCTCGGCGAATTTTGGTTTTTTTTTTTTTTTTTTGTGATTTTTTTTTTTTTTTTTTTACATTCTCAAAATGTCAATAAAAAACATATAAAAAAATGGATACTAAGAGGTTTTCATTTTTTTTTTTTATCTTACTTTAAAAAATGCCTAAAATTCAGGCTTCTAGACCAGAATACCCCCTTAACCACGCAAAATTTTTACAAAAGATAACATTTTAAACATGCACTCTTTTACTGTGTAGTAGACATTAATGGTTGGATTTAATTACGAGTTGAATGTTTAAAAGAATGCCTTATCAAATGTCTTAAGCATCATCATATATTCCGCCCTATCTTATGTTTAGAAATTTGTACTGTAATGTTTGTAAATAAATAATACTAGCAGGCTATGCCCGCTTTGCTGGTCACTATTTTTAAATGAATCATTATAATTAGTGAATTCTCAAAATTGCATTAATTTTTATCATGTGAAAAAGAAAAAAAAAAAAACTCTGATCGGGAAAAATGTCGCACCGGGTCCCCACTGCCTTCGGCAGCGTAGACCCGTGCGTGATGCGCACGCGCGAATGCATATATATGAGCGCCCTAATAATTTTACAAATTCGAAAATATCCGCAATCGATTTGTAAGTATCAAAAACCTCTATGCACCAGTTTTGAACGATCTATCTCTATCTTAATTTATTTGCCCTACCGCTTCCTCCCCCTTCCCGCCCCTCCCAATAATTTTAAAAATTCAAAAATATCCGCAATCGATTTGTAGGTATCGAAAACCTCGATGTACCAATTTTGAATGATCTAACTCTATTTTTTTTGCCCCTCTGTCCCCCCCTTCCCGTCCCTTCTAATAACTTTACACTTTCGAAAATATCCCCATTCGATTTGCAGGCCTCTAAAACCTATCTGTACCAATTTTTAACGGCCTAACTGTATTTCTATTTGTTTTTGCCCATAGCCCCCCCCCCTTACCGCCCCTCCTAATAATTTTACAAATTCGAAAATATCCGCAATCGATTTGTAAGTATCGAAAACCTCTACGTACCAATTTTGAACGATCTGACACTATTTTTATTTTTTTGCCCCCCCCTCCCCTCCCCCTTCTTGCCCCTCCTAATAACTTCACACAATCG
Source organism: Salticus scenicus (assembly GCA_963930645.1). NCBI lineage: Eukaryota > Metazoa > Arthropoda > Arachnida > Araneae > Salticidae > Salticus > Salticus scenicus. The sequence goes on along the minus strand of OZ005659.1, from coordinate 158,601,471 downwards.
AAAATATCCCCATTCGACTTGCAGGCCTCTTAAACATATCTGTACCAATTTTGAACGGCCTAACTGTATTTCTATTTGTTTTTGCCCCATAGCCCCCCCTTACCGCCCCACCCCCCTACCCGCCCCTCCTAATAATTTTACAAATTCAAAAATATCCGCAATCGATTTGCAAGTATCGAAAACCTCTACGTACCAATTTTGAACGATCTGACACTACTTTTATTTTTTTGCTCCCCTCCTCCCCTCCCCCCCCCTTCTTGCCCCTCCTAATAACTTTACACAATCGAAAATATCCCCATTCGACTTGCAGGCCTCTTAAACCTATCTGTACCAATTTTGAACGGCCTAACTGTATTTCTATTTGTTTTTGCCCCATAGCCCCCCCTTATTGCCCCACCCCCCTACCCGCCCCTCCTAATAATTTTACAAATTCAAAAATATCCGCAATCGATTTGTAAGTATCAAAAACCTCTACTTACCAATTTTGAACGATCTGACACTATTTTTATTTTTTTGCCCCCCCCCTCCCCTCCCCCCTTCTTGCCCCTCCTAATAACTTAACTTTACACAATCAAAAATATCCCCATTCGACTTGCAGGCCTTTAAAACCTATCTGTACCAATTTTGAACGCCCTAACTGTATTTCTATTTGTTTTTGCCCCTTAGCCCCCCTCCCCCCCCCTGCTGCCCCACCTGGGGGCTGAATTTCTAAAATTCCAGAAATTGGTTTTTAGATAGTTGCATTAGCTATATTTTAGAGCAAAAATTTCACGTATATCTATTTTTTTTGTTTGAGATATATAGGATTATGCGAAATCACGTTTTACGCATGTGAAATCACGTTTTGCCCCCCCCCGCCCCCCTTGGGGACCGAATTTCAAAAATTCCAGAAACTGATTTTTAGACATTTGTATTAGCTATATTTAAAAGCAAAAATTTTACGGATATCTGTTCTTTTTGTTTGAGATATGAAGGATTTCGTAAAATTACGTTTTGCCCCCCCTCCCCCCTATGGGGGGCGAATTTTGTAAAATCGCTTGCGGCGTTGTCTTTCTCGGGTCGTAAGCATTAATCGTGCCAAATTTGGTCCCGCTCGGTGAAACGGCCTAGGATTCTATAGCGGACAGACACACACACACACAGACTCTGCTCTTTTATATATATAGATTTTAAAGTAGCAGGAAGAGCACATGCTGGCCACTAAGAACACACGTATATGTCTCAGACGTAGAAACACAGCGTGTAGAAGAAGAAGCTCCAAGTACAATCATATGAAGCCCTGCCACTGATATTTCCACTTCTCAATCGAACACATACTAAACAATACTCAGGCGTACCAATTATTTGCACATAGAAAAAAATTTTATATTCCAGAAAAATTCTGGCAGCAAAAATTGCTATGTAGCTAATATACATATACTAGGGAGACATTTTTATACAGACATTTTTCGTAGCAGTAGGAATACATTTTTCTGTAGTAAACATTGAAAAATAACCCTCATTAAAAAAAAAAAAAAAAAAAAGAAAGAAAAGAATTACCGTTTCACCAGAAAATATCAAACCAGATAAAATTTGTATCAATGATTACAGTACTTGTCTGCTTACAGAAAATAATTGTCTGTTGACAGAGTTAGATGTAATTTTACAGTAATTTTTTGTAGTTTTAGAAAACTGGCATTTTCTGTAGAAAAATTGCTGATCTTTTCTGTGCTTTAATCGAATTTTTTATAGTGTATAAGGGAACCATTCATCTGTGTTTGAGGGTGTGTTTTTAACACTTAGATACATAGAAAAATGCAACATATTTATGTGCGAAGGCAAAACAATCTGTATGCTGCCTGAAGGTTCACATTAAATATACTGACATATATTATTGGTGATTAAGTAAGTAGGAAATATTACCTACTTTCTGAGAATTTTAAATAATGCATCTTTAGATTTGAAAAAGTCACTACCCTCAATATCAACCTACCCTATTGCCATTCTCTTTCAGAAAACATCGTAGCTACCTCTATAAAAAAATTAAGGCTGTTGTTTAATTAAATTAAAGAAAAAAATAATCAGAAATTTTCCACAGACATCACTCATTAACTTTTTTTGACAAATTTTTAATATCGTTTTTCGATAAATTTTGAATTCCCCTGAAACCCTTGAAGTTCATAAAATGAATACACGACAAACAAATACTGCATTTATACGGATGTCCATGGACATAATATATATGAAAAATTCTATGTATACCTGTAGACGACACATATGTCTAATTTTAAATAAATATTTCAAGTAACACTCCCGTAAGATAAGTATTTTAGTTTAGTGAATTTTATTCTCTAATATTTCTTGTTAAATTATACTGATAACAGCATGACTTAAATAGAGACGAACTATATTTAATTTTATCACAGAAAATCAACTAGTCTGAAAACATGAAATGAAGTTCTATCTATTTCTAATATTAGCCCTAATATACCAGAATTATTGTACCTTGCCATGTAAACGAAAGACGAATACTTTTAAACCATATTAAAATATAAACATGCTTTTATTCATAGAAAAAAAAAAGCACTTTTCATTTGCTTAGTTACCACTGATGATGTTAAATTGAATTAAAGAGAAATGTTGACCATGGGCAAATTATATGAATAATTTTGTGTGTCCCTGTAGATGATTCATTTTTGATTTTCAATAAAATATTCCAAATAACTTTATAATAAATATTTAGAATACCGTGTTTTGCTTGCCATAAGCTATAATTTAATACCTAAACTTCACGCAAATCTTAATGAAATTGAAATATGTTATTTAAGTTTACTATCGGATGTTTTCTATAGAAAATGGAGTAAACACCACCATTGATTTCTGTACAGGAACACCTGAAAGTATCCCACAGCATTGCGTTCTATGAGAGGTATTTCAATAAACCAAATTCCAATAACTTTACTTCGCACAAATCTTAATGAAATTGAAATACCTTATTCATGCGCACAAAATAATGTTTTTTCCAGAATCTAGTATGAATAGCTTCAGATTTACAGGGTCACACAAAAATATTCAGTTACATTGAGAGATCTTACAGTCATTTGCAAAAATTTAAGACCACCCATAGAAAGTTCTGATTTAATGGAATTCCACAAAAATAACATACATACTGGATATATAAAAGAACAAAATAGACTTTACATGTTTATTTACTGTAATTAAAGCACAATATTTTGAAGGACCTTCTTTGTTTTTAATAACTTTTGCAATCCTCTTAGGCATGCTATAAATAAGAAACATGCAGGAAGCTTTAGAAATGTCTGTGCACCAGACATGCTTTATTGCTTAAACAAGTGTCGTAGCAGTGGATTGTTGCTTTTCGGCGACTTTATTTTTCACAATATACTACAGATTCTCTATTGGATTAAAATATGGACTGTTACCTGGTCATTCAAGCACTTTGATTTCTTGACAATCTTCGCCCTATGACACGGAGCCCCATCTTGCATGAAAATTTAACAATTATGAACACACATGTGAAGCTTCAACTTCTCACGTAACAAATTAAGAAACCGCTTTCTATATCATTTGGCTTGGAGGATAAAAACTTTAGGCCAAATGTCTTAAAATAGTACTCAGACTGACGTTGGTGCCTTCTATAGCCAGGGAATTTTGCAGGCGGTTCGTCGATCTCTTCCTATCACATGATCCTCTCGTTTTTCTAGGGCGACCGCTTCGAAAAGTCCACAAATTTTAAATTTACTAATAGCTTGATTCACAGCTGTCTTGATCACATTTACTCTCGAACTTATTTGACGTTCAGAAAATATAGTTTTTTCAATATTTCTTACCTTTTTGTAACAGTCAGTTAAGGTTTTTTTTTTTTTTTTTTTTTTTTTTTTTTCTTATCGATTACAATAATTACACAACAGCACTGCCTACGACAAAATCCAATAAAAACTGGCAATAAACGTGCCGGACACCTTTACTTATAGCAGTAGAATGAGTCTGATGCAATCAGCACATGAGATGACGCAATAATCAACATAAATGGTGCAATGTGTTAAAGTACTGAAAATCGGCTACTTGTCTTAAACTTTTGCAAATGACTTTGTGAGGTCGAGACTATAGATCGTCTCCACAGTTCGTTTGAATTTCAGCTGAATCCAGCAATCTAAAGTTGGGACGGTTAAATCACTTCGTCGACCAGTGACTCGGCGAAAGTCTTGTCGAGTTAGTTTTATGTCGGCATGGTGCTGCAGTGAAATAATTAGGATCTCAGTGTTAGATGAATTAGAAGTGATTTTAAAAGGTTTTGAGTGAAATGAAGGGAAAGGATGTTTGTTAAGATGTAGTATAAAATGAAGGATAGTGAATTGCTAGGGGTAATGAATTGGTAGCTGATTAGTGTGGAATAAAGAGTTATAGCGAAGTGGAGTTGTTGGTGATACAGAGTTGCACCGGATTATGGTGTGTGAAGTGATGGTAGAGAGGTGTAATATTGTGGCGTAAATTAAGAAAAGAGTCTGTCGTGTCTCGGGAATCCGGCCGACACTCTGAAGTGAGAATAGTTAGTAGTAGCCGAGAGCAGTCGTCAAAAAGATCAGCATTGGTGAGATAAAACAACTTCTAATATTTTTTCTTGTTAAAGTTATTTCCTGAAGTCAGTTATTTATATTGAGTTAGCTCAACGCCCTCCTTGATATTGAATGCTAAATAATCTTTATTATTTATTTGTTAACTTTGTCTCGAGCTCTTCTTATTACTAGCTAATTTAGCAATTAAGTATTTAAGTTCATATTTAAGATCTAGTAAGATCTAAGATCTAGATTTAAGATCTACAATTGAGAATATGGAGACAACTTATTCTCTACAACTTTATTGGAAATTTGATGGAATCACATTTTTGTTTACATTAAGCGGTTTCACACTTTTTAACATTTTTTAAGTATGAATATGATTTCAGTTTGTGTAATTATCTGTCCATCTGCGTGCCATCAGAGACCGTATATATTTTCAGAATTTAAATATATAAAAATACATTTGTTATTCAAATTCACTATCTAATGTTCCCTATTTAAAGTGGCATTATTAGGTCCTGTGCAGCTGGTTTGTGAGCAGGGGCTCCCAAAAAAATGCCAATGCTTTATTAAGCCATTATAAGACATACATTTTTATAAATTACATTTAAAGAAATTTCTACTGTTAAAATCATAAATAAATTGTTATTTATTGTTAAAATGTTAAAATAATATTTTGTATAGAATAGGATTTTATTAAACTTCAGATTTACGAGGCAACACCAAAAATATTCAGATACATGAAAGGATGCAATTAGAATCTGAGGGCTACGTTTTCATGTGTGTTAAGCATTTTTCACACTTTATAACAATGTTTAAGAATGATTTGGAATTTAATTAGTGTATCTGTATTCCTTTCACAACAACTGTCTAACCGTTGTGTGATAACGTAGACAAAGAATATTCAATGTTATACGATACAACAATATCCTACAGTCAATGCTTCCAGCATGATTTTTCGTTCATTTTTAATTTATTTAAGTGTAATTTTTAAAGATATAAATAATAAAAATCAAACATATAACCTCATCCTAGTGTTTAACCATTTAACGTTCACTACTTAATTTATTTTAAAAATTACTAAACTAATTTTAAAAATGGCTTTTAGACACATAGCTGATCATAAAAAATAAATAAATAAATAAATAAAAAATTAACATTTGTTTCTTTTCGAGACATTTTTGGTTTGAAATATCTGTAAGTTACCCCAGTAGCACATAACGCTGTTATAACGTTGTTATAACTAATGTTTCACTCTTCAGACTTATTTGCAACGCTGTAACAACGTCATGTGCTGCCTAGGTAACCTTATTAAATTCAAATAATATTTAATTTAATAAATAAAACACTTTGTAAGTAAACATTATCGACTACAAAAATTCGTAAAAGTTGTTTCAGGTGAAAATAATAGTCCAGCTCTTCATTAAATGAAAAAACTAGACGGGAGTGCATCATCAAACCAGAAATTCGCACTCGCGCACATTAAGAAACTTCAAGTGCATTTAACTTCCTTTGAAACATTATTTGTTAAATTTTGGAATAGTGCTTCTATCTACCGAACAGAAAAGGAACAAAAGTTTAAAACCTGATTAAAATAAGGGGAAAATGTTTAAAAACTGCTACATAAAAAATTGTTAAATTATGTCAAAAGTTTGGTTTCGCAGTGAAACCAATGAACGTTAAAGGGTTAATAATGATTCAATTATGTGGCACGTAAGTGTACCATTTATGTACGTGAGTGGGCAGTACCGTTTGATAAATTACTACACTTTCATAAATAAAACGTAAAATTATATAATTTGATAAAACTTATTAAATAAATTATTTGTTGAAAATAATGTTTATATTTAAAATACTTTATTTCAACAAAGGTACAAAATAGTAAGATTACACATTAATTCAAAAATATCATTTAAAATGAATCTTATGACACATTCACAAAAGTACATAGTATACTACTTTTTATGACATACAATTAGCTGTTAAGATTTATTAATGCAGATGTAAAGCAACGATTAAAATTTTATGTCATACTTTTATTCATAATTTTTTAAGTGATTTTAATGAATCAGAAAAAAAAAGGCAACAAAATAATTATAAAAAGATATATTTTACTTTTCTAATGTTTCAAGAGTTGCTATATTAATATCTACTCTACTTTAATGTAATAATAATTATTTTATTAATTGTATTCAACAAACAAAGCTTAGAAATTATTCTTTCTTTGCGTGTATTTCTTAAACCTAAACACAGTAATATTACATGCAGTCGCCAATGATACCAATGGTTTATTTCATATAAAAAGCTATTTTCATTTTTCACTATTCCCATTTGGTTATAAGTTATTTTAGTAATTTGTTTTTTTTTTTATTACTTTAATGATAAAAGGCTGATAACACTACTCTGCAAAAAAAAAAAATAAATAAATAAATAAATAAATAAATAAATAATAATAATAATAATCGAGTTTTTATAACATTCTTGTTGATTCTTGTGTACAATGACCTCCTGATACCGAATATAACTCCCATTTTGCCGCCTCCCAGTCACCCGCCGTTTTCTAGAGACAACACCCCCTCCCGCATTTGTTTCCCTGTTCAATAATTTTATGAACATGAATTTGATTTGAAGAATGAAAAATAATTAATTTACCACCTAAAAACAAAAAATATATAAAGTTTAAAAAATAACATTAATAACGGATTAAAAAAATATAAGATATGCAATGCATAATTTCAGTGCAAATACCCGCTTGTCTCAAATGTCCCTGTTTTATTTATTTATTTATTTATTCAAACTCTGTACCCCTCGGAAGATATTTAACGGTTAAAATAATCCTCCTCTTGCTAAAAATAAAATTTATAGCCATAAAATCACCAAAAAATGATAAAACTAGGGAGTCGTTCCTAAAATACTGTGGGTTATACGGCAAAATGGGAGTGGTATTCGGATTCAGGAGGTCATTTTAAATAAAAATTTGCTGAAATGATGTCATAAGCAATTTTCATGCCGAGTACGGTAATTTTTCATAATATACAATCAAAAGGACAATATACATTATGCAAAGGTATAAAACACCTAATTGAAAATTCAATTTTTCTATATTTTTACTTTAACAGCTTTCGTTTCGGCGTTAACAGATATTGTTATTTATAAACATTTTAATTATACTTCTCAATAAACGCATTCCGTATTTTCAGTGTACAATTGCCATTTTTTTAAGTTTTATTGGATTTCATGAAATTGCAGACAATAATTGAAGATTTCCGATTTTATGTACAGAAAAAAGACATAAAATATATAATAACATTAATGGATATTCAGAATAGGACAGAAAAGTAAATGAAAGCTATAATGAGTTTCATGGAGTTGAAATTTCATATGTCTTATTAAAACTTTGTATAAATTCACATATTATATTATCTGAATAAAATATACTGCGAATGTTGCAACCTTTGACAGCAACATGGACGTAGGTTTAATATAAAAGCTTATATTACCATTTAATATTTTTATATTGAACTATATTATGTTTTTTCAATAATATATGTATATTCGGAAAACATTTTTTGTGGTTTTTTGAGGTATATTTTAATTATTTGAAATTTTTATATTGCGTTTAGTCAGTTTGTATTTTTTTATGAGTTTATGATATTTAAAATACTAAAACTTCTACAGATGTTTAAATAAAGACTTTTTTAATGTTTAATAAAACATACTTAAAAGAATTACAGATGGTTTTTTTTAATAACTTTAAAAGAAATATATATATAAATATATATTAAATAACAAAAATCATGTTTATTTATTTATTTTATTTATTTATTTTTTCTAAAATTTTACCTTGACATGCAAGTTTTAATTTTTTTATAGAAAACTATATAATAAATTTCAAAACCCATCCCTAATTATTTTAAGTAACTTTCATTAAATATCTCGCTAAAAAAAATAAGTCTTTTTTTAATAATGTCTAGAAGTTTAAGCATTTTGAAGATCATGAAAGTTACATGAATGTTCCTGAAAAAATGCAAACTGAGAAAACACATTTTAAAGATTTCAAATCTATAAAACGAGTATGAAACCCCATGATAATTGTTACCTGAATATACATTTTATTGAAAAAAAAAAACTAACGTAATTCAATTTAAAAGTATTAAATGGGAATGTAAAGCGCATGTCAGACACGACAAGTTTATAGGCGATTTTAGAGCCAACCACTGATCAGCGCCGATTTTCCGGAAAAAATTGTCTCTACTCACAGTGTGGTAGCGCGCACCGACCTTTCCCAACTTTTTCAGATCTGTCTTGATAAAATTGTCTCTACACAATTTTTTCTACAGATTCATCCAATCAGGATGCGCTATTTTGATACATGATATTTCCAAGACGGCGGAACACGGGAATCGCTTAAAGTGAAGATTAGAAGAAGAAATATTATCGTTAAGCACGTTTATTTTACCGTTATATGATAAGAATTTTGAATCAATCGTCTTTATTTTCGTATGGCGTTATGACAATAGTTGTAAAAATGATCAAAATAGAAATAATAATGCGATATTTTACACAAATGAAAGGGAATTTTAACACTACTCATTGCATATTTTATTCGCGCCAATAAAAGTGATAAGCGCCAGAAATTAGTCTTCTTTCATTCAACTTTCCACCCGTCTATTGTAACCTCTACGGTGTTTTCGTCGAGGAAAAATCGGCTCAAAAATTGGTTGTTTCTAAAGTTGCTGGGTCTGATACGCCCTTAAGTTTTTACATGAAATGTACTTCAGTTGTGCAGTCAAAAGTGTCCAGTCCTCTTAAGAAAAAAAAATCACCATAAAATTATTTTAATGTAAATAATCTGGTGTGTCACACACAATACAGTCTCTCAACCTGCATTTTAATACTACAAAGATAAATTATATATTAAATTTTAAAACCAATAGCGTAAGATAATGAAGTTTGATGTAGTTTCAAAATAATGTAAAATGGGTTAAGAAGAGTTTTATTTCTAATGTGATTCTGTATCCTTAATCCCCGTTCAATTAAAATACATACAATTATTAAAAAAAAAAAAAAAAAAAAAAAAAAAAAAAAAAAAGCTGTTATAAATTTGCCTTAACACTTGCCAATCTTGATAAATATGTTAAAGGGCAACATAATACGGACTTCAAAAAGCCAAATTTAAATTTCCTACAGCTTTTTTTTTAAGTTATTCTGAGAACAGATACACATACAGATCGTCTGCTGAAAATTGAATTTTCGCAATTAGGGAAACTTAAAACGTGATATTATACAAAAAAAAAAAAAAGAAAACCACTGTTGAAACTTCAGAAAATGTTTTCTTTAAGTTATGCGTATGAAAAATCAATTTTGCTTCCTGAGCAGTGAACCATAGTGAAATACAGCGAAGCACATCCATCAGTTATATAAAATAGGAAAGGACGTTTACAAGGAGAGGTCACGACATGGAAAATTCAAATCGGGACGAAACTGCGCAGGATTGTAGTATACTATGAGGGTAACAACATATTAAAGCAATAGGACCCACTATCCACAAAATTTCGAGAAAAAAACATTTAAAGTTTCAGTAATCTTTAAATTGAAGTTATTTCGTAAATGAACAAGCGCCCCAGTGGTGTGGTCTTAAAGCGCGAGTCTGCTAGCCAGACGACTTGGGTTCGAGGCTACCTCGAGACAACTTTTTTTTTTTTTTTTTTTCTTCTCTAACTTTTTATGTAATCTAAACTTTTTATTTATTTTTACTTTATTTTACAATTCAATTTAAAATTTGAAAATTTTAATAAATTATTTAATTTTCTTGAGTATAAAATAACTTTTTCTATTTTTAATATTTATAACTTAAAAATACAATAAATTTCTATAACTTAAAAAATAAAGTTTAGTTTTACAAAACCCTAAATAAGAAACATAAGAAAAACAGACAAATATTTAAATAATTAAAAAATAAGCAAGCTGTAAACAAAGTGTAAAATAAGTTAGCAGGTGTTACTTAAATCTTGGTTTAAGCTTCCTGATTTTGTTTGAATGTGTATAAATTACGTAAACGCTTCTAGCTTGTTAATAATAAAGGGCAGGTGGAATTATTTTGTGCAAGGAAGGATAAAAAAAAAAGAAAAGAAACGATGTTCATTAACATTTAAAATCTATATTTAAAGATAACATTTCTTTACCTGAAATAATTTAATAGCGTTGTAATCCTATACTATAATTTTTCAAGAAACTGTATTGATTGGAGAAGTAATTATTTAATTTGGATAGTAATTATATATGCAATTAAAATGATCATTTCTCTGTATTATTATTATTTTTTTTTTAATTTAAAAAACAAAATGTACTATTTTTTCAAGCATGCCTAAAATAAAATAAAATATATTTCGATAAATAATCAAAAACAGTTTCTTTAGTTTTACCTTATTTTACAGTTAAAATAAAACTAAAATTTATTTTTTAAGTTATAGAAATTTATTGTATTTTTAAGTTATATATACTAAAAATAGAAAAAATTATTTATTTTATATTTAAAAAAAAAATAAATAATATTTTATTAAAATTTTCAAATTTTGAATTGAATTATAAAATTTAGTAAAAATAAATAAAAAGTTTAGATTACATAAAAAGTTTAAAAAAAAAAAGTAGTCTCGAGGTAGCCCCGAACCCAGGTCGTCTGGCTAGCAGACTCGCGCTTAAAGATCACACCACTGGAGCGCTTACTCGCTTGCGAAATAACTTGTATTTAAAGATTACTGAAACTTTAAATGCTTTTTTCTCGAAATTTTGTGAATAGTGGGTCCTATTGCTTTAATATGTTGTTACCCTCATAGTATACTACAATCCTGAGGAGTTTCGTCCCGATCTGAATTTTCCATGTCGTGACCTCTCCTTGTTAGTTTTGTGTAGAGACCGTATGGGTACCATGGAGACTGGGTCGATTGGCGGTGAGGCGCTTGAGCCATTCCTCTTATCATGGATAGCCCTGCATATTGTTTATGATAAATATTCTCTATAAATAATATTATATACTTAAATTTAGTATTACTTGAATAACATCTAACTCAAAAAAGTATTACAATTCCAGCAATGCACAAGTGTAGTCGCAATATATCCAAATATTTTGAGTAGCCCTATAAATGAATGATGAATGATTTCCATACAACAGTCTGCATAAAACATGCTTACATGGATATTATTTTGTTCATTTTCTTTTGTTCCAGTCAGCCTATAGATATTACACTGTACTTACCCGAAATTTCCTCATAGACATATAATTTATTTAAATTATCTTAGATGTCCCTGTATACGAACATTTGATTGATCTGAACGAAAAGTTTAGTGTAGCGTCCCTAAACGATACACATTCACAATATCAAATTTGTCCTTTCTGCTGTTATTTGTTTTTAAGATAAGCTGATAATAGACAGACAGACACACACACACACAGACCAACCGCTAAAAATATATTTTTGATTCATGGGACCTCAAAATAAATATAAATGTACTAAAAACTCAATTTCGGAAATTTGACTCAAGAACAATCCTTTCTCTACCTCATATTAGGTAAAAGAAAATAAAAATTAATCTTTCTGTCACATGCATATATGTATGTGAATGAGTATTAATAACATTAAAAGAAATATACGACCTAATGTTAATTGATAAAAAGTCGCCAGATGTTCAAATTCAAATAAAATAATATATATCACCCAAAAGAATAAAATTATTCCAGTTAAAATTAATAGAATAAAGTAAAATTAAGTGAAATAAAGTAGACGACAATACTTTTAAACAATTAATTTATCTTATGTTATCACAATCAATTTTACAAAAAAATATATTATTTTTTGAAACTTATTATTTATACTTTTATATGCACAAAAATCTGTTTTTAAATATTACGTAAGTAGATTTTAGCGTTCCATTAATGAAGTGTGACTATTACATATACATATATACATTTAGTAGGTTGTGAACATCACAGATCTTTCTTCTATATTTTCCTATTCAAATTGGTTTAGGGCAAATGATTTATTAAAATTATCACATATTTACTTTTTTTTCCATGATGAATGCAGATAATTACTTATATTGAAAACTTCCATGTCCAAACAGAGGTGGAGAATTACTACAAAAATTACTACAAAAATTATATCTTCTTGGAATATTACTATTAATAATAATAATAATATATATATATATATATATATATATATATATATATATATATATATTTAATTTTATACTTAATTGTAAAAATTATATTAGTTCCCACATTTTTTCGAAAAGTTGATCGATGCTCCATATTAAAATTATAAAAAATAGTACATGACGTCAATACCACCTGTTAAGCGATAAGCACCAAATGATGGTAGTCCCTAGCTTATGTCTAGTTACAATTAACTTTATTTTTATTTATTTATTTATTTATATATATATTTATTTTATTTTTTGCATTAGCTGTAGATAAAGAGCTGCCACATTTTTTTCATACCTGTGCTGACAGAAATTTTCTAAAAACTGCCAGATTTTTTTTTTTTTTTTTTTTTTTACCTTTTAAAAATTATACATTAATCAAAAACTAGATGTCATTTTTTATAGGATTTAATAATTTGTCTTATGAATACAGAAGAAAGAGAAAAAATAAAATGAAATAAAAATTGATTATATCAAGTTATTGTACATAAAAGTAAAATAACCCTCTATCTTACACCCACTAGAATACTAAAAATTGTATCACTATTGGTTCCCAGCTTTTTTTTTTTTTTTTTTTTTTTTTTTTTTGACAATTCTTTAATATACAAAAACATTTGCTTATCCAATTGGATTTTTCACAAGATTTTTTGAATATACAGTCACTTGCAAAATCTTAAGACCAGTAGCCAATTTTCAGTATTTTCACACATTGCATCATTGGCGCAGATTATTGCGTCATCTTATGGGCTGATTGCATGAGACGCATTCTACTGCTAAAAATGAAGGTGGCCGGCACGTTTAACGCGCCGGTTGTTTATTGGATCTTGTAGTGCGCAGTGCTGAGTTTTCCTTGCAGGTTTATGGGAGGATAAACCAAAAAATTAGGCCAAATGTCTTGAAATATTACTCAAACTGACGTTGGTGCTTTCTGCAGCCAGAGAATGTCTAATGGTATTGCAAGGGATTCTTGGATCTCGTACGACCATCCTTATCACATGATCATCACGTGGACTCATTTTTCTACGGCAACCGCTTCTATTAAGGTCCGAAATATTTCTTGAAATTTTAAGTTTACTAATAGCTTGATGCACAGCTGTCTTGATCACATTTACCCCCGAACTTATGTGATGTTCAGAAAATCTAATTTTATGCAGCGTCAATGTTTCTGATCTTTTTGTAACAGCAAGTGAAGGTTTTTTTACGCATTACAATAATTACACTGCGGCACTGTTTACGACAAAACCCAATAAACAACTGGCGATAAACGTGCCGGGCACCTTTATTTATAGCAGTGGAATGCGTCTGATGCAATCAGCACTTGAGATGACGCAATAATCTGCGCAAATGATGCAATGTGTTAAAATACTGAAAGTCGGCTACTGGCCTTAAACTTTTGCAAATGGCGGTAATAATTGAGAAGACATCCATTGAATTATGAATGGTTTTCTCTTCTAATTAATTAAACATCACCTTAATATAGATGTAGTATCTTGAGTCGCTTTAAACCAATATGTCTCCCGTCATCCAGTTTTTTTTTTTTTTTTTTTTTTTTTTTTGTAATATATATAACAATAAAACACATTCATATCTCTACAATGGAACGAGTTTTATAAAATAGCCCTAAACTGCGCCATCTTCCCCAATTTAAAAAACAAAGAGCGCTTTTACCATTCTTGATAAAATATCTGAGGACATTTCTCCAATACTAAAAAAAAAATTTCTGATAGATGAAAGTTAGAAGTTTGTTCAGAGATGTTGTTGCGGCCTCTAGTTAACAAAGAGTGCAAATATGACTCTTTTATTTCAAGCGAAAACAAAATTGTATATACGATTTTATGTAGCTTTTTGTAATTTTATTGATATTATTTTGTGTTTTAATAAACCCAATTGTATGGTTCAGAAGCCTTCTTTCTGAAATAGTAATGTCATACAGAGAAGAATTAAAACATTTCTGTTATTGCGAGAGGGATTAAAATATTTCGCCTTTTCTAAAACCTTGGACATCCTAAGTGTTTGTGGATAGCGTAGCGCAAAGACAATAGATCCGACAGTCGCATAATTGGATACGAAGATTCCGATTGTACCCCGAAATGTCCGAGTTCAACGCAAAGAGGTATTTTCGAACATTTTATCTGAAGTGAAATTATGAGCAATTTCAATGTATTTTCTTGTTAGATTTCATTTATAAAATGATATAAAAAAGTGATTATTTTCATTCCAGATATCTTTTTATCTACACTTGCAGCTTATTGTTGACTATTATTAATATAAACTTTATCTTTCAATTTCATAATAATTGCATATAAATAATTCTTATTAATTTTTTTTCTCATATTGACAAATTGAAAAAGATCAATAAAACTGAATGACAATGTCCTTTATTTGCATATTTGAATCAAAAACACAATTATGCAATGTGCAATCACATACAAATTTATATCTTTTTTTTTATTATTATTATTAGTTCTAGTGATAGGCCTGCCAAAAAAACAAGAACAGATAGATGGCACTTTTTAGAAATGGCTTGATCAGTAAATCACAAAAGAGTCGAAATTTTTATAAATCCAATGCTTTTTCTTCTTCAAACTGAAAAAAAAAAATGTTCTTTCTTGGATTATATTGTGTGGATTAGGACCAAATTTGTGAGCGGGGAACAAAAGGTCTTGGTAGAATGGGAAATATATGTTGTAAAATTGATTTTTAATATTAAGTATGTGCAAAAATATCATTGATTTTAAAATGTTGAAAATTATTTGATGACATTTTGGAGCGCTTCTTTCTTATACTAAAAATAATGTGATATATATTCGAAAATAAAAATATAGAACGAAAATAAATTTCAAAATATCTGCTTTTAATTTTTTCCAGAAATGACTCTCACTGTGTATACATTTTTTTAAATCCTATATTTGAAGCACCACTTTTATGAATGAAATATATTAACGGATATTCCTGTGATATTTATTTCTCACGCACAAGAGGTTCAGCCACATTCAATAGATTAGTTCCGTTTTAATAAAATACAGAACGAAACATGAGTGAATGTTTATTAGTATTACCATAAGTATTCTATCATTCTGGAATATGAAAAGCTACGTGATGTGTTTATCGGGAAATACATATTCTGTGCTTTAAAACAGGTTTTGGTATTATTTAGATCTTGCAACAGTACATTCATCGAATTATTGCACAGACGACATGTTCAATTCTGTTCTATCTAAACTAATGTTTAATCAATTCATTTATTCTAAATGTTAGCTTCGAAAACTTAATAATGTTCATTTTTAGGACAATTAGAGCAAATTTAATAATATACTCATTAATATTGTGTTTAGGAGTAAGGCCGACTGACTGCGCTAAGGTCATAGAATTCGCTTACCAAAATATAATTTTCAAATACGTTACCATCTTTTGTTCAAGCATAATGGGAAAAATTGTCGCAGATTAGATAAATTAGCTGATTTAACCATACGCTAGGTCAATAAATTTATTATTATTATTATTATTATTATTATTATTATTATTATTATTATAAGTAATATATCTTATTTGTCATATTACTCTAAAGTGTGAAGTTGGCATTTGCTACAAATGAAGTATTTTTTTAAATAAATAATTTTTAAAACATAACCCTCGAGTGTCAACAGTCTATAAACGCCAAGACGACCAACTGTATCTAAACACATGCCGTTTGGGCATTAGGTTTCTTTCATGACGTAGGGACTTACTAAGAACATATTTAATGCAATCCAACATTTAAGGGCAAATACTAGGGTATCGAAGTTATAAAAATTGTTTTGGTATCTGCGTCGGTTTCCAATAGAAACATGATATTTAGCAAAATGTGACCTTTTTGACCTTAATTGAGATAAATATGAGGACCGTTCGAAATTTAAACGTTAAGAGGGTGAAAAAAGTATCTAACAGTCCTCCTCGTTCGTTAAACATAAAAAATTTTAGTGGATTCTAAGCTTGAGATATCGCAGAATTTCTGTTCTTAGGCTAAGATAAATGATTAGAATATTCCGAAATTTAATCCTGAAGGTGTTTTAATTATATCTTGCATTTTTACCCCTTCTTCGCACCTATAAAATTGCAGTGGTTTTCTGCAGTAACTTAAAGTTTAACAAAATGCATTCTCTTACACAACTAATTCAGGTAAAAAAAAAAAAAGACAATATTTCGAAACTTAATAATAAAGGGGTGAATAAGGTGTCTAGCATTTTTACCCGCATGTGTGTGGAAAATCGCAGTGGTTTTGAAAGTTTAGCAAAATGTCTCTTTTTACGCCCTAATTTAGGTAAAAAATGATATTATTATAAACTTTAACTAAGTAAGTGAAACAGAATGTCTCGTTTTTCTACCAGTTCTTCACACGGGTAAAATCGAAGTGGTATCCTATAAAAGTTTGAAATTTAGAAAAATGTCTTCTATTAGGCCATATTAAGGCAAAAAGTGAAAATCTGCCGAAACTGAACACGTAAAGGGTTAACCGGGGATGTCTGTCATCTCGACCCGTTTTTCATAGAGGGGGAATTTTGCAGTGGTTTCCGGTAGAATTTTTCAGCCTATTTGTAAAAAGCTTGATCTTCATCAGACCTCAGAATAGGCAATCTCTTGTCGAAAGATCATATAAAGTGGATTTACTTTCAAAATTTCTTTTTTATTTTTCACCATGCGAAAAACGGGCAGAACTGCTAATTGTATTAAAATTTCAGTTTACATTATTATTTCTTTCAACTTATTTTATTGCTAAGAAGTATAATCCCCACACAATATTAGTAATGAGCAATAGTTTTCCCTATAATCATGCACTTTTCCTATCGAATGACTTCTAAAATATGAAGTCATTTTTAGAGATGATAGTTCTTCCTTTAAAAGCTTTTTTTTTCCTTAAATGACAGCAATGTAACATGCTTAAAATTTATTTTTTGTTTTAATGACATTAAGATACTGCTTCAATTGGACGTGTTCAGACTAAATTTTTTAAATCTCATGCATATGACAAAAAAGTAATTTCATTTTTTTTTTTTTTTTTACTGTTTTTAACTTCGATTTTTTATAAACATTTACTTAGGGAGAATATATACATTTCTAGCTACGTTATCACTATAAAAACATAAAAAGTAGGATAGAAATTTCAAAAAAAGAGTTTTTCCTCATCACCTCCCAATGCGCATGCACTAAAAACGTGATACACCTACAGTACATTAATTTTGTCATAAGAATGAAATGTGTCAAGTAGTTCAACGGTTTGGAGGGATGTAAGACAGAGAGATATAAAATACATCCACATACAATGACTTTTATTTATATATTAAAATTATAGGAAAGACTGAGGCAAGTTGGCATAGATTTTGTTTTTTATTTTTCTATTTTTTGTGCAATACTAAAAGAAATTATTATGCCTGAAAAGGAAAACCTAACACTTTAACTACAAGGCAATATAAGACTTATTAATTAAAGACATCTTTAAGTTACCCCAAAAGCACTTTTCTTAAGATTTTGTAGTTATGCCAACTGTCTCCGCACACGAGGTTGTTTAATATATCTGTAGGGTTGAGTTGGAATAATGTGATATGAAGAGGGATACTTAATAAGAAGGGAGCAAATTTCAAGGAAAAATATTAATCCTATCGAATTATATTATGTTTATAATATTTGATCAAACACATCTGCTTAAGTATATAAACATATAATGAATTATACGTATGTTAAAACGAACATATTTCTCAGGAGGTATATGGCAAAGTAAGGGAAATTTCATAAAAATCACATATTTTGTTATTCATATTACTGTCATTGTAAGTAAATCTCAGCTCATTCGACCAAATAATTGGTAATTTTTTATGTCTGAAGGCGAAACGAATAAAACATAATAAAACATTCCCTTTTTTTAAATTTATTTATTTTTTTTTTCTTTTTAGATCAAAAATCTGTATCTTATCCATTTTTATGTCTACATTCTTTTTTTTTTATCCTGCCTTCAATAATAAAAAGGTTTGTTTTTTAATAATATACTTTCACAAATAATTATTTTTGAAAAAAAAAGTAAACGTTTTTTCAGCTAAATTTCTCGTCGTTTTTTTTTCATTGGATACACATGAAAATTACAAACACTTTGTTTTTATGCTAAGGCTCATACAAACCCATAACGAGAAATTTATGATAAATTTTCATTTTATTTATGTCTAAGTGCTTATTATATATATATATATATATACATCCCTGCTCAAAAGTTTAGCAAGATTTGCAAAATATCATTTTCTTGAATTTAAAATTTTACAGTAGTGGACAAAATTGTGGAAACCTTTTGAAAAAAAGTTGATTTTAGTGGTTTGATGTCTAATAACACCATTTTTTTTGTACCAATATTATAAAATTATATATATCATTGGAAAAGTAGTTTAGTCAAGATTGTAAAGTAATAACATTTGTTTAATTATCTGCATTATATCAAAAGTTATAGCTAAATAACCAGAAAAATGAAGCACAGTTTGCTTACGTTTTTAAGAAGTAACTGTCCTTCATTTGAATGTAGCCAATGAGCATGAGTGTTAACAAAGCCAATCAGATGTCATCTTGTTCTGGCAATGTTTTGGCAATGAGAATATCTGTCACAGGACATTTATCAGTGTGCATTGTAATTGCTATCAAGTTTGTTTTCTGCTTTTTGATTTACAGTGTGCTTCTGAAACATAATTAATAAAAATAAATATCAATTTAAAATTGAAGAAATGGCGCAAAGAGTTGACTGGTCACCTAGTAAGGATGTAAAATAGTAACATTAAGTGAACAAGGCTACAGTTATGAAGAAATTAGAAGAAATATTGGGCGAACTTAACCAAAGGTGACATTTCTAAATTTTTGAAGAGGTACAAGGAGACTTAGTCATTAGAAAACCAGACTGGTAAAGGCAGAAAAAGATGCACAACAGCAAGTGATGATGGACTGATTAAAAGACTGTGCCTAGGTGAGAGGAAAAAAAATCATCTTGGTGTATACAAGAGGAAATGTTACAATGCAATGTGACAATAAGTGCATAGACTGTTCGGTGCAGACTGCATGAATTTGGTCTAAACGCTAGAATTCCACGAAATAAGCAGTTTTTGTTTCTGAAACAAAAGTTGAAAGAGTAAACTGGGTTAAAGCTCATGTTAACTGGACAACGTAACAATGAGACAGTGTAATTTGGAGGAATGAGACCAAAATCTCCCTGTTTGGTAGTGATGGCATAAAATACGTGTGGAGAAAAATGGGAGAAGATGTCCATCCTGAGTGCATTACACCTACTGTGAAACACCCAGTCAAAATTATGATTTGGGGTTGTATGACATCAAGAGGTGTGGGCAGAATTGTCGTGATCGGTGGGAATACAAATGCCCAAAGATACATAAATGAAATACTTGGGCCCAAGCTGCTGATCTTTTCCAAGATAATGAAGCATTTATACTTCAACAGGATTCATCTCCGTGTCATGTTGCTGGTGTGTGAAAGAAGTGGTTTCAAGGTAATCATATTCAACTGCTGGATTGGCCTGGGAATAGCCCAGACCTTAACCCAATCGAAATCTATGGATCCGGCTAAAGAAGCTTGTTAGACAAAAGCAACCCAGCAATAAAGTCCAATTAACAGAAGTAATAATTCAATCTTGGTTTCATGTTATAACAGCTGCAGAACTAAAGAAGTTGGTTCACTCCATGGGAAAACGCTGTAAGATCGTAATTAAGGCTAAAGGTTACCCAACTAAGTATTAACTGGTATGGTGGAAAATTTTGTACATCTCATTTTTTCTATATATATCACCTTTCTTCTTTATAAATACTGTTCTATTAAAATACTATTCTTAAATATTATTGCTTTACACTCTTGATTAAATTACGTTTCCAATGATATATAATTTTATAGTATTGATACAAAACAATGTGGTGTTATTAGACATCAAACCACTAAAATCAACTTTTTTCGAAAGGTTTCCACAATTTTGTCCACTACTGTATCTCTCAATGAAATGTTTTCAAACATTTGGAGTTTAACGAACTAGTTTTAGTTTTGTTTCAGAATGGAGAGCAACAAGTCATGAAATAGTAGTTGCTCTCGGGCCGTTTTTGACCTGATTTTATTATTCATGGAGCTACAGTTTGAAATAAGAATTAAAAAAAGTGGCTCATAGATTACAGAGGCTGTTCGCACATTTTTTAGACGATTTTATTTCGCAGTAAGAAAAAATCTTTTGCATGGAGAATTTTATTTTTACAACAGTTATAGTTTTGGAAGTTTTATTTATCTTCTGACATTTAGAATTTTTGTTTAGATGTAAAAATGCGCTTTTAAAATGGCAGTGGATGGAAGGATAGGTTTCCGCTCTTTTCAAAGATAGTTTTTAGTAAAATATTTATGAAAAGCATTTATCAGGAGAAAAATGGAAAAATGTTGCAACAACAGATGAATCTTGGGTCTATTTAAGTGGTTGCAATAAGAAAAGGTCAATTTATTATCACAAAAGTGGAGAAAAAAATTGCTACATGGCTCAAAGCATCAAAAGAAAGTTTTTCTAAAGGATTTATGATTGCCACTGGTTTTTCATACAAGCGCAAGATAAAAGCAAAAAAAATGTGACAAAAATGTCAAAATCAACTCTAAATACTCTCAAGAACATATTTTAATTCCAATTTTAAAAAATGAAAATCCAGATCTTTATCCACAATGATATTAATCCGTTGAACTGTATCAAGACAAAACAAGCAGCCACACATCACAATCCGCAATTGCTTTTCTAGAAAAAAATGGAACAAAAAACGGGAATTAAAACCATACCCTTCACTGACATTCCTGCTAAATCTTCTGAAGTATCACTGATGGATTTTTGTGTTTTTCGACTCTTAAAAACAACATTATCCAAACACCGACCTACAACGCTTTGTGGACTCTGGAAAGCCGTTCAAGAGGAATAGAAAGATATACCTCTTCCGATATTATAAAAAAGCATTATTATCATAGAAATTATGAAGTAGAATGTTAGTTAAGATCAAGGGCTATCAAACTGAACAAATAAAACTCGAAATATGAGTGAAATTGCTTCAGTACACTCCATCAAAATCGTCTAAAAAATGTGCGAACAGCCTCTGTAGATTAATTTTATTTTCAATCCATTTCTATTGAAGTATAATATTAGAAACAGTATTGCTAAGAGATAGAAAGAAATGGATGTTCTAAAACTACGAAATGAATATATTTTGTAAATAATGGTTTTTCTTCATGTAAATATTTTATTTAATAAACTGTTTGTTTTCTCGTCTTAAAGAAGAAGCTGCTTTTCTAGAGAAACAAGTGCATATTATTAGTCTTCAAATTTATCGTCCGAGAATTTTACAGGTAAGAAGATTTTAATATATCATTTTGAAGATTATTACCTGAAATTAAGATGATTTGAAAATATTAAATAATTATTCTGATTAAACGAAAGATCCTGCAATCCATATTTTACAAGGGGTCGAGAAGACTCGTTTGAAGCCGTTCAGAAGAATGGCGGTATGTTAAAAATACCTTGACGTACTTTAATAATATAAACAGAATATATGAAATAGTGCTATAAATTAACGAAAAACTGTTTTAATTACACTGTTGACATTCGATAGGATTTTTTATTTTCTTGCATTTTAATTTGCGTGTTTGTGTGTCATGAAGAACATATTTAGCAGGAAATAATGCGATAAAATCAGAAAAAATGGTAATGAGTAAATAAATAAATAATTATTTATTTATTTATTCAGCAAAAATAATGAATAAAAAAGTAATCCTCGAAAAAATGGCGATAAAAATTGTCGCAAAAATGGATTTCGATTAAGATTTACCTATATGAGGTATATTTTTATTAATTTATCTATTTTTCTTTATACAATAACTATGCTAATTTACGTTGCTCATAAATGGGCTCTGAAGTGTTTGTAAATCGGAACCTAATTATTATTTACTCTAAACTTAAATTATTTGTAACTCTGAATGCATTCATTCACAAGGGTGCAGTACACTTGCTTAAATAAATAATAATAATAAAACTAAAAGAAAAAAAATAATAACACTACAAATTGCTTTTTAAATTTTACTTGTTATAGGGCTCTTTAATACGTGTTGTTTAAAATCGTATATATTTTTAAATGCAATTTTTATTATTTTATTTAACTGACACATAATACTTATTACCACAACAAAGTGCATGCATACGCAATCATGTCACGATTAATTAAATCACATAAAATACAAGATGCAGAAGCCTGTGTTTTAGTCTTTAGATTCACTTTACAAAGGATTAAACATTATAAACAACTTCCGGAATTAGAGTTTCTACCAATCTTGTCTTTGTTCTATTTGCACCTGACAAGTAATTAACCTCTTGTAAGATGTCATATACGAAAGTTTTTTTGATGATTTATAGGAAAGTTAAAGATAACAGGAGCATTGACAATGTTGCGTTAAAAAGTGGTACTTTAATGTAACTTCTGCAGTAGAGGTGTTAAATTAAATTAGAAGAATATACTATATATATATATATATATATATATATATATACTCTTTGCTTATTAAAAAAATTTTGGTTATCTGACTTTCTTTAAATGCATTACAGTCAATATTATGTGGATTTAAAAAATGTAAGCGATCTTAAAAAAAAAAAAGAAAATAGAAAATTCTTTAAATTTCTCAAATTTTCTTAAGAAGAAGGACTTTAATACCAATTGAATGCGGTAACAGAGTGTGCACGCTGTTAAAAAATTCTGTAAATTTAATGTAAATATTTATCAAGAGTCTATAAATTTACAGTAATTCTTAGTTAAAAGTGAATAATCGAGATTCTCAATCTTTATTCTGTATTTTTACGTAATTTTGTTATTTAATTTTTTAATTAAAATTAAAAATGACTGTTTCTACTTTAGAAAAAACATTCGAAGTCCGAAATATATTTTCACCAATAATTAATTAAATTAATATTAGTTATTAACGCGAATGCATAGAATAAGTTTTTTAACATCTCCGTTTATTTTTCTCTGTAATTTTACGTAAGAATTAAGATAATAGATTACACAGAGTTTTCTGTTGAAATTTTTAACAGTGCAGTTTAGAGATTCAATAATTTTTAAATATGCAATTGTCTGAAATTCATGAATATCAAACACTGGAGTTTCAATATAGTCATTTAGAAATTAGTTTAACGTGCATTAAACGCTCGTTTATCTACATTGTGGATTATTTGGGGCGAAGGAAGAGGGCAGAAACAAGAAAGGACATGATTAGAAAAAGTATTTTTCAAGAAGAAACAAAAACTATTTTTTTTAAAGGAAAAGAAATATAAAGAACCATGTTTTTGTTTTCATTTTGTACAGTACAGTACTATATTGTGTGGGGAGTTTACCACGGAAACCGCACCATTTAAATCAGTAGGAAATCAGAAGTTTACTGTACGAGGGGAAGCTGAAAAATTCCTGGCTTTTCCCAGAAGGAAAAGAGCCAGAGTCATGAAGTTATATATTTATTCAACATAGTATCCCTGGAGAGTGATACACTTTTTTACAGAGTTGTTCTAATATTTTTAGACTATAAAAATAGAATGTATTTGGTTTCTTCTGAAACCAGTTTTCAGAAGCATCATGTCCTCGAAATGTTGATACTTCAAGTGCTTATTTTCAAATTAGGAAACAGAAAATATTCTTTATTCATGAAACCATGGTAGCATCTGCGCAAGTGCTAACTCAAAGAGTCCAATGCTAAAATAGGGGTGACAGTCATCTGACTCAGAGAAAATGAGCAATAACAGAGCGCGGAATTACTGGATGTTTTCTAAATTTCAAACTATCGGTCACGCTGGCATCCCTCCAACATTTTGGACGCGTTCTCACTGCTAGTTTTAGGATATGTGGTTGCACTGTATTGACATTTAAATTAGGAAGCAGACAATATTCAGGATGGGCTAAAAGTTAATAAAGTGGATGGTATATCAATTGGAAACCCAGGGTGTTCAATTTAGCTAGAAGTGTGAACAGGTACATTCTCAGGCAATGACAGGATTTCTTCCTTTATCAACTTCCCCGGCGTTTCTTATTGCTTCTTTTAGTTGTTGTAGAAGGTTAGCATAATACTCTCCAGTTATACTGGAGCCCTGAAGTAAGACATCCACAAGTAGAATCCCATATTTGTCCCAGAAAACAGACGCTATGGATTTAAAGGCAATTTCTAAATGTGGAATTTTTCGGGTGCGGGAACCCCTGTGGCACTATTATTTTTATTGTTCTTTTGTCTCAGGATCATAAATGTGCAGCGACATTTCGTCTTATGTCGCTAAACTAAGCAGAAAGTTCTGTGAAGTTTCAAAATGGACCAAAATGGCTTTGGATGTTTCAACTCATTCCTTCTTCTGATCATTGTTCAAATATTTCAGCACACATAAAAAAGTTTAAAAAGCAGAAGGATTTGATATGTATATATATATATTTAAAGTTTCATATAAAGACATCCAGTTTTCATTTGCCTCCAAATTTATCCTTTTAATTCAATTCGAATGGGGCAAAGCTAGGAACATTTCAGCTTCCCCTCGTATATATAAGCTTCATCTTTAACTAGTGCTTTCTATAAAAAAGGCATTACAATAGGGGATGGCAACAAACAGCACCAAAATTCTAAAACTATTTCTTAATCTAAATTGACTTAATTTAGCTTTTTTTTCCGTGAGACTTTTTTTCTTATTATTATTACTATACTTTAGAATGTTAATATAAACAAAATTAATGTAAAATATGAAAAGTTTTTGTAAAGTTTATTATTTTATCTTAAATTCCTCTTAACTTGAAGGCAAATGAAAGTCTATGTTTCTAATATTTTAATTTATAAAACTAAAATATTTTGTAATCAGTTAAAGGAATTACTTTTATAATTATAATACTCATTTCATAAATAAGAATTTCTTTGCATTTTATCAAAAATATTTTCATTTAACATATATTGCAGCACATTTAAGAAAATTCATCAAACATTAGTAAGAAATTAATTAGCATTGAGAAAATCCGTTTATTCGTAATAATTTTTATGAATAGTTTTCATTTAAAATTATAAAATATATTTAAATTAAGATGAAATTTTTTCAACTAGGTAAATAGTGTGAGTAAATTGAGTTTCTAAGAATAAATTACAACTTAAGTTAATGGTAGATTATTCATTGCGTATTAGCAAAGTGTTTAATGCTTTTTTAACATTATGAATAAAGTAAATAGTATAAAATATTACTTTAAAGTATGCAACTATGTTTCAAGAGTATATTCATTAAACAAATCGCTTTGTTTATTGTTTTGTTAATGGATTTAAAAGCTTGTGTTGATAAATCAAATTAATTCGTATCAGTCTTTAAAAAAAAAAAAAAAAAAAAAAAGTGTAAACAGGAAAGTTTAACATTTTAAATGTCACATTAATATTTTGTGAGAAACATTTTTTTAATCATATGGAAATAGGTTGGAAACTAAACATAATTTCATTTTTTTTGTTTTTGATTAAATCAGTACTTTTTACTTATTGCTTTTTTCCTTCTTTTTTAACACGCTTTTATTAGCTTCACATGTTTGTATGTTTGTATGTATGTTTGTAACCGCTCTGGGAGCAAACAAAAAATCTATATTGTAAAAAAAAAGACTTTCTCTACGTGAACGCTTTGGCTGTGAGGTAAAGCTCCGGACTACGAACCTAAAGGTCTAACGTTCGAGCACAGTCGGGGTTTTTTTGAATAATTCTAAATCATTTATTTATTAAAGATTTAAAAATATGTAAATATTATGGTGTGTCACTCACACGATTCTCTCTTACCTTGCAATTTAATTTTATAAAGTTAGATATTTTGTGCTTCTTAGTTCACATTTCAATAAAAGCGTGTTCTTTAATTTTTTAAAAGTATAATTTTATTAATACAGAAATTAGATTATTTTTATTATAAATTTAAAAAATTACCAAAATAATTGATGTAAAATATGGCAAGTTTTGTAGCTCTGTAATTAGTAGCGTGAGCACCAGAGCGCAGACACACGCACACAGAGATACTTCTCTTTATTTATATAGATAAACAGAAAAAAAAATTAAGATTCAATTAACAGGTCTTCTGTTTGCAGCACCAGAGATATTCGTGAATTTCCAAGCTGGAGGGAAGACTCCGCTAGTTTAGATAAAAAATACGAAATGACATATTTCCACAATTTAAATTGCTTTTTACATTTTATTTAATAGCACCTTTTAATACTATATATTTAAAAAGTCTTACTTTTTTTAATGCGTCTTTTACTTTGATTAGCTGACATCCAACGTCTCTCACTACAAACGCGAACATATGTATATCATGTAATGATTAATTAAATGTCACGGTATACAAGACACAAAAGACGGTGTTTTTAGTTTTTTAGTTTAATTAAAAAAAGGATTAATAATCTTAGGCATCTTTATGAGTTAAAATCTCTGTCATCCCTATCTTTGCATTATTTTAACCTAAGAAAGAATTAACATCTCGTAAGGTGTCATATAGGAAAATACTTTAGTGATTTACAAAAACGTAACATAAAAGTTGACGATGCTGCTTTAAAAATAAAATTTTTTCTAGATTCTGCTGTTAACCCATTAGCGTCTGAATTCATTTTGCAAAATAACAATAGATGTTTATTTCACTTCTAAATTAATATAGACAACTGACAGTAAAATATATTAACTTAAACAATTCTTCTGATAGTTTAAATATAAATCATATCCCCATTTATTGACGTTTAGTGTTCTAGAGAGAAAACTTCGGGATAGAAAAACTTTGAGGTAACAGATTAATTTCCTTTTATATGTTGACAAAGGTTTCGAAAGCAAAGTATTATAATATATATTATTATTCAATTTGATTTAAGTTAGTATACCTGCGCGAAAAGCGAATATATGTGCGGTGAATGCAAAATCATAAAGTGACTATCCAAATTATGAAATAATATTTAATAGTAGGCACATAACCTTTCAGGGATCATTTAGAGGGACGCTATAAACTGTCACTAAAAAGCAGAAATAATAGAAACCACGAAAAATACATGTGCCATTTTATTAGCTGTCCTCAAATGAGGACACTGTTCGCTAACGGGTTAAAATATGGAAATAAAAAAAATAAATAAAAAAATAACTTGGCTTATATTAATGTTGTTGGTTAACTGAAGAGTATATCATATATTATAATCAATATGACATGAAAATAAACAGTAGACATTATCGTTAAGAAAATTGTATATATAATAGGTGTAGTATTGGGTTTTACTTCGCAATAATGCGGCGCAATGGGCAATTGACGACGGTCTGGGACTCACCCATAGATGTTGTCTGGAAACATACCATCACAATTTTCATCTTACAGAGAGATTATGCATTGGTTTCGGAAAAATGTGTAGGGGAGACCCATGTACCTAGGGCCATCATGTACCTAGGGTCAACCCACTTTATTTGAATAATATTTAATTTTAAGTTTTAATACTCAATTGAGCGAGTAACAACACCAATTGCCACTTTTACAACTACTTTGGAACTTTTGAGGAGACAGTTTTGACAAGTTACATGTAGAAAACGGATTTACACGGTTTGAAGTAAAATTTTGCAGCTCATGTCTTTTGCTATTTTACAAAGGCAAGTCAAATATTTTTATTTCATTTCTAGTGTATAATGTTGCTTATTATATTGAGTAATAAACGAGATATTTAATTAGTCCCCTCTGCATGTGGTTTTTTTAGTGGAAGGCATTTTGAATGAAGTTACCAAAATTTGTACCTAGGGCCACATAGCTGCCTTGTTCCTAGGGCCAGTGTGTTTGGACCTTTTAACACTTTCGCGACCGCATGTTTTTGTCTTTTTTGACAGTAAAGTCCGCCTGTAGGCGTTTTTCTCATGAGTTACAGTTTTTCAAAACAAAATTTTCCGTATTCACATTTATATTACAAACGGATATGCATTATAATCATACTCTCTCTCTAATCAAAGTGTTTGCTTCCATAGTATACTAATTGTACAAATATGAATATTGTGTATATTTTTTAGAAACAAATAACATAGAAATTGCAATAGAAACGCCCACTGGTGGAGTTTCATATTTTGAAATGACGTTAATCTACGTCAGCTGTCGAGAAAATGTTAAGAAACACAGTGCAGCCTGTAGTAATTGGATGCTGGCGAACTCTGGTAAACCAAATGACGTTGCTGAAAGTGTTGGCAAGTCCTATCCGTTGGCATTTACTCCTGTAAACATTCTACCAGGCTGTCGTGTATCCGGCATATAGCCTATAAATCAAAACACATTCATTGAGAAGGAATATTTAAGTTCAAATGTGACTGAAAGACCAATTATATGACCCCTCCATAAAAAAAAAAAAAAAAAAAAAAAAAAAAAGATTTTTCAGGAAAAAAAAGATTTTTCAGGAAGAAAGTGAACTAACAATGATATAATTGGATGTCTCTGTTTCGTGTCCTATTGAAATTTCGAAACCTTCAACATGTAACATCTTTTAGTGTGTTATGCTTTAACAGGTACGAACCTAAGCAAAGCCTTTACCTAAAGCAAACCTCCCACATCAAAGAAAATATGTGACCGAAAACCAGAGAGATCTAGAAATCCAAGAGACACTCCAGAAAAAAAAAAAAAAAAAAAAAAAAAAAATGCGTTAGAATATCTTAAAGAAAAAAAAAAAGTGAAACATTTCGTGTTTTAAATTAAGGCAACAACATGATAATTATTATATGATAAATAAATATATTACTTGATATTGTTTCTTTTATAAAATATATATTTTTATGCTTATTTTCTATTTATTACAAAGTAAAATTTAAATTTGAGAGAATGGCCCTAGGTACAATGAGGTCTGGCCCCAGGTACAATGAGGGTGTTGTACCTAGGGCCACGAGTGAAGTTTTTTTTTTTTTTTTAAACCTTCTATTTCTCGGAATTTATTATTTTAGGTATTTATGTTAATCCCAATTGGAAGAAATTATTCCTAAAGATATGTGCATATCAGTTTGATAATTTTAAACATGTCAAGGGTTCTGTAATTGGGCATTGAAAAAAAAGCAGACCTAGGTACACGGGTCTCCCCTATATTGTCCGTGGAAAGTTTGGTTACTTGAAGATGAGGTGTCTGCTCGATTTTCCTTTAGTAGGCGTTGGTTTCGAAGTAAGTGAGAAAAGTTATTGGAGGTAGATAATGGAAGTTGTGAAGCTTTAGAGTTTATTTTAATGTTAGTATTTTTAATTTAAATGTTTTAAGGTAAAATAAAACGAAGTGTTTTGCCAGGTAACTATATTTATGAACTCTTTTCAAACTATATTTAAGTATACTATATTTAAGTAAACTATATTTAAGTAAATTTTCGGGTGTGTTTGTAGAGAGTAGCAGAGTAAAAGCACTATCTTCACTAAATGGGTTATATCTTGCAAGTTATCAAGTTTAAGAAGTTATTGGTAATTTAAATTAAACAAACTGGCACTAAGCCGAGCTTTATGTTATATTTAAAGTAAATTAAAATATGATTGGAAAGTCTCCCACGCTCTTCTTTTACAGCAGCAATAAAAGTGTTAAATTTTGATCGAATTTGTTCTTACTGACTTTACACGCACTGTTAAAAATTTCAACTGAAAACTCTGTGTACTGTATCATCTTAATTCTTACGTAAAATTATAGAGAAAAATAAACAGAGATGTTAAAAAACTTATTTTGTATATTCACTTTAATAACTAATATTAACTTAATTAAAATTAATTATTGGTGAGAATATATTTCGGACTTAGAGTACTTTTTTAAAAGTAGAAACAGTCATTTTTAATTTTAATTAAAAAATTAAATATTAAAATTAGGTAAAAATACATAATAAAGATTGAGAATCACGATTATTCATTTTTACCTAAGAATTACTGTAAATTTACAGAGACTCCGGATAAATATTTACATTAAATTTACAGAAATTTTTAACAGTGCGCTTTCAAAACGACACACGGAGAAAAAATCCAGGAGCTTCAACTAATCAACTTTTAGAAATTATATATGCATTACACATAAATTCTTTAACGCATACAATTTTACTTATGTTCTTACAGGCACACAAACGATTTCATTTTCAAAGTTTCTGGGTAAAGCCATTTATCTTTTATGATGGTGATCATAAAAATTAGTAGTAAGATTCTTCTTCTGCCTTGCCTGTTCAGCATGAAATTCAAAGTTTCACCAAAAACCTAACACTGAATTAGTTTAATTTAGTTGCAACAATTTTTTTTCCTTTAAATCTGGGGCTAAATTTTA
The DNA here is from genome assembly GCA_963930645.1 of Salticus scenicus. Classification (NCBI taxonomy): domain Eukaryota; kingdom Metazoa; phylum Arthropoda; class Arachnida; order Araneae; family Salticidae; genus Salticus; species Salticus scenicus. The sequence goes on along the minus strand of OZ005659.1, from coordinate 158,570,384 downwards.
TTTTTAAAGTAGGAAGTTTTACTAAAATGAATAGATATATACAGTATATATTACCCATATATACCACATATACAAATTGATCTACGTTTTTAAATAACAATGAATTTTATTATATCGTTATTTTTTTTACTTGTACTTCAATTACAGTCCAGAACATTAGTATAAACAAAATTAAAGTAAAGTAAATGATTTTGGCTTAAATTTTACTTACATTTCGGTAAAATACAAATGAAGGTTCTTTTTTAGTCAAAATTTCTGTTTAATTAATTAATATATTTTGGAATTAGTAATGATAATTATTTCGGTAATACTAAAATTCTTTGTATAAATAACATTTTCTTCATATTTTTAAAAAAGATGTTTTAATATATTTTAAAACACGTTCGAAAAGCATTAGTAAAAGTTAATAGGAAATTACAATAATATCTTTATAAAAGTTGCTTACTAGAATAAAATTCATGAAATTTTACAATTTTTATGAACTGTTTTCATTATAATTCATAAATGATACTTAAATTAAATTAAAAAAAAAAAAAATCACCGGCTAAATGCAGTAACTAAATTAAGTTCTTGAAAAAGAAATCACTTTAAAATTAATGATTGAAGATAATTCACAGTGTAAGTCATTAATGATTTTTACATTTTGAATGAAGCAAATGATTGTAACATGTTACATTAAAGCATGTTACTATGTTTATAGAGCACATTCATTAAACAAATCGCTTAGTTTATTATTTTGTTAATGAACTTCAATGGTTGTACTTCTAACTGAAAATAGTTCGCATTAGTCTTTTTACATAAAAACGTTTCTGGTAATTCACTGCATTGTTTTATTTTGTCTAACGGCGAAATAGGGAAACTTAACAATTAAAACATTAGATTTGAGTGTTTTTTGTGAGAAATGTTTGTTAAGCATTTGAAAATTAATTGGAAACTGAAAAAAAAAAAAAAAAAAACATTTTTAAACTTTCAATAAATCAGTAGTATTATTTTACTTTTTTATATACAGAAATCAGGCATTGAAAACTAATTATTGTTAATGTTATTTAATTTATACTTTAAAAAATAAGAAATGTAATTCATTAAAAGTAAATTTGTGGAATGAAGAAGAATATTTTCTAAAGTATTTACAATTTTTGTTACAGTATGTACAGATTTTATACACTATTTTGTTAAATTGTTTACCTAAATTTTTTAAGAATTTTAATTTTCTTCCAATTGTTTAAAGAATTCTCTACGTACAATAATTCTTTTTATTTTTGACAAAGAATGTGATGCAATATTTTGTGTTTTATACATATTTCTAAGCATTTTTTACTTTTTCATTTATTTGTTAAAAAAACGTCGGTAAATAGACTTAAAACCAGTTCATATAATACGTAGATATTTTAGCCTTACTTCCACCATAAAATTTGTCAGAACAACTCAAAGCCATAGAATTTTTTTCTTTCGCTTTGTTATAATAATACCTTAAAATAAATATCACCAACTATATTTTGTGAAAGAAGTACGTTTGAATTATTTCATACAATTTTCAATAAACTAATATCTAAATAATAAATAGCTTTTATATAAACTGTTAATAACATAATTTCTTCGCAATATAAGATTGGTTTTTCTTCGGTCCCAATAGAATTGTTTGAATGTATAAATAGACACAAATCTATTAACTGCGATTTATAAAGGAAATATAAACCGAATTTTGTTCATTATAGATATTTTTTGTAATAATAAATGTTACAATTTAAAATATGCTTGATAATTGACCGTAAATGACTATGAGAGATGTTATAATTTTATTTTTTAAATAAATCTACTCCAGTTAAAGCCGCGCCATCAAAAACCAGGGGAAAGTTTACAAGAACTAGCATCAAATATTCAAAGGCTACCAAACTTAATTTTCTTGAAATGTCACCCTGAAACTCGCAATAATTTGGCCCTAGAACACTTCATCGATGCCGTGCGAAACCCAGAGATTCAAAAAGCACTTAGACACTCCAACGTCAAGGAAGTTGATTTTATTGTATGCCCTGTAGATTGAGGCAGCCCTACAAACCTCCCGTAGAGATTGCCAGAGCAGCAAAATCTGGCAAAATCTGGCAGATTTTACGAGAAAATCTTGAGAGTAGGAAAGAAGCGAATAATCTGACGACTAAATTGTGGGGCTGTCGAAGAGATGGGCATATCAACAGAAGCTGCCCGTTAAGACAATCTAAAATGACTACATAGTCCTTTGAAATACCTCATGCGGAAGGAGCTCTACATAGAAATCACAGATGCCTTGTTCCGGGAGCCTTGCTCTGACGATCGCAAGTACTGCTCGAGGACTGAAGAGATATACCAGCTGATAAAGCAAGATGCTCGACAAGCTGCAGCCTCAGTGTGATCGTAACAATGTCCATGGAGTGATGAAGAAGTTAGACCAGCGCAACTGGCCCATCTAGAAAAGCCAATACTTAAATTCGTACGTAAGCCAATACTTAAATTCGTAATACCTACTTCGCAAGACATTTCCACATTTTGCACAATCCCGAAATGTTACTGGACACTCTATGACTCCCTGCATGTGAGTAATGGTGTATTGTACAGAAAATGGGAATCTGACGATGGAAGGAGTTTCAAATGGCAGACTGTACTACCAAAACTGAAGATATCAAATATTCTAGAACAACTGCTTAGTAGCCTAACCAGAGGCCAGTTTGGAGTGATGAAGACTCTCCAGAAAGTTCAAGAATGCTTCTACTGGTGCATGATAAGGGAGGATACGGAGAAATGATGGAAGTCTTGTGAAGCGTGTGCGGCACGTAAAGACCCGAAGAAATTAAGCCGAGGAGGATTACATCGGTATAACGTGGGAGCACCATTTGAGCGGATCGCACTTGCCATATAAGGTCCTTTGCTACGGATCTCCTTAGGCAATAAATACATACTCGTCCAGATGGACTATTTCCTGAGGCGTATCCCATTCGAGATCACTAGGCATGCAGCGTTGCAGATGTTCTAGGGCTGCAATGGCTATCAAGGTTTGGTGCACCCTTACACCTTCATACCGATCGTGGTACGAACTTCACCTCTGTGGTATTCAAACTGTGTCAACTACTTGGCAAAAACAAAACACAGACATCCCCAAGCAGACAGCACGGTCGAGAGGTTTAACCGCACCATCCTGAATAATCCCTATCTTCTAGTATCAAGGAACCAGCAAAATTGAGACTTAAAAATGTAGTAGTTCCTGCCGGCTTATCGAAGTGCTGTCCATGAAACACCTGCTATACTCGAGCTCAGATGCTGTTTGGACGTGAACATCGTTATCCATGTGATCTGCTGTTTGGTTGTTCACCAGATGCGCCTTCATTGCCAGAGGAGTACACCCAAGAATCCAGGCCCGTTTTGAAGACATAAACAATTTTGCTCGGGAACGGATTCGCATGACAACGGAGAGAATGAACAAAAAAAATGTCCTAAAGGCTACACAGCATGAATTCAATGAATGAAGTAAAGTTTGGTTCTGAAAATCTGTTCGGAGGACTCTCTCCCAAGCTACAGTGCAATGGGGACGGTCCCTGTACACTGTGCAGTCCTCAAATGACTGAACGACGTCGTGGTTACAATTACTCAGCATCATCATCAAAAACGAAGGTAGTAAGTTATGACTGCTTAGCCTAATGCAACGGGTAATGTTAGTTTTAAATTTGCACATTATAATGTAAATATTTGTATATGAATATTTGTACATATTTGTAAATTTTGTAACTCTTTTAATCTTTTAATTTTGCAATCTGTATTGTTATTTCTTTGTAATATGCGACTTAGTTTTTGTATTCTAGTTTGTATAGTTTGTTTAGTCTTCGCTTCCTGACTAAATGTTGTACTGTTTGGGACGTGCAGTCCTTGGGAGGGGGAAATGTTACAAATTTGTAAATAATTGCATTTAAAGAGGCTTTTTCCGTTTATAAAGGATTAATTATTTCCATTTCTAGCTTCTTTTCGCATTAAAACAGCTAATTTTCCTTTAAAAACCGTTAAAAAGCTCCATTAAGGCAGGTGATTCATTGTTGCCAAATGTGGCGATTTTTTGCTCTTTTGTGACATTTTTGGTGACATTGGTGAAAAAATCCTTGTTATCAATACACCAAATGTGTAAGCTCTAACCTGATTTGTTGGGAATTTTCGGAGACATTACGCGGGTACCCATATAGCAAATTTTCTTCCGTAGGAGCTCCCGCAGTAAGTCCCAGATTTCCTATATTCCTCCCAGCATATTCCGTAGGAATGCAGAATGTTTTCAGTAGTGGCCTCCGTAGGACGTATTTCGTAGCTCCGTGGTAGTTCCCGAGAACTACTTCTAAAAATTATTACTAGAATTATCAAGTTAAATTTTCTCTCGGATTTCTCAAGCATGTCAGTTCTTCCTCCGGGAAAATTTCGAGATGTCCATGATATCCCAGCGATATGGGAAAGAGTATTTAAGGAATCGGATCGCGCCAATTAGAGTCAGTCTTGCCAAGGGATTTATTGCTGCATGAAGAGCCAAGAACCTCTTTGGATTACAGCTTGTTTCTGTACGTTAATGCTGTTCTGTATTGACATTTTGCCAATGAGTATTACGTGCCGCACATGCTTGTGCTTCGCACACCCCTCCGGAAAAGTGTGATATTCCGTTTCTGCGAGACTACTGTGGAAAACGAAATGGAAGGAGAGGAGAAAAATGTGTTCGTGCGAGTTCGTGCTTTGAGCCGAACAAATGTTATATTGTGAAATTAAAGTGTTTTATTATCGAATCAGCGATATAATTAATTTGTGTCATGTGTTTTGATCAGATGCGTAAACATCTGGTCCTAGAGGCCGGAGTAATAAGTGTAATTTAACGAGTTATCGGTGTTAATAATTTAGTTTCGAATTGCGTAAAAGAACAACGGTTTTCGAACATTTGTGGAAAGTAACTGAACAGAATGGCTGTTTATTTTGCTGATTAATTAAGAATGCGTATTATTGGTGAAAATTCAGTGGTATTTGTGAAGACTACGTGTTTTGTGTGAACAATACTTGTTATTTGTGAGAGGAACTATGAATTACATCAGCTTAGTGATAGAAAATAGGGATCGCAGTGATCTGAGGTAAGAGCAAATTCTTTTCCCTTTTTTTGATTGAATTTATTTTTGATTCTATTGTTTGTGGTTATTTAGTATTCGTGATTTAAGTGTTCGTTATTTGAGTAAGTGAGATTATTCCTCATTTTTATTTATTATAAAGTAAATTGAGAAATATAAATATGTTCAAAAACGCAATAAAAAGCGATCTGAGGCTTATAGCCGAAGAAATAGGGGAAAAAATTAATGAAAAAATGACCGTGGCTGAATTAAATAGTATTATATCAAACAGTGCGTTGTATAAGTCGGATCCAGGGCAGGTAATTTCTATCGGCAATTCAATAATTGATGAACGAAAAAATGGTGAACAGAGACTTCTGGAATTGGAGAAAATTAAACTTGATAGGGTTAAAGCTGAGTTAGAACTTCAGAAATTAAAATCTGAAAATAAATCGGAAGTCAATAGTGATAAAGATTCTGAGTCGTGTAATTTAGATGCACTAATAAAAAGTGTTCGAACATTAACTATAAAATTGCCTAGTAAACCTGAGGGCTGGTGTTTATTTTTTGCTTCTTTAGAGAGAGCCTTTGTAGCGAAGGATGTTCCAAGCAAATATAAAGCGGAAATTCTTTTAAATTTAGTAGGCGAAAACGCTTCCAATATAATTACATATTTAAAAGATGCGGAAATTGGAGAGTATGAGAAAGTGAAATCATTAATTTTGCGAGAATTTGAACCCACTGCTATGGCGTGTTTGGAACAATTTCGAAAGGCGACTAGACAACATGGCGAAACATGCGTGCAATTTGCGTCTCGGTTAAAAACAAATTGGGAATACTATTTGAAACTGAGAAAGGTTTCGGATTTTGATACACTAAACCAATTAATTGTAGCGGATAAAATCTTCCAAACTTTAGATAAAGAGGTCGCGTCGCATATAAGTATTAGACAAGGAAATGAGTAGTTTAATCCCTTAAAATTAGCGCAGGAGGTAGACTTATACACAACTTCGCGAGGTAAACAGCCTGAGAATTACAATTCATCTCGTAAGTTTAATAAAGGTGCTAATGTATTTTTGTCAGAGATGAAAAATAACAAATGCGGTTTGTGTAAGGGTAATGAATCTCACTTACTCCAGAACTGCCCGCAGTTTAAAAGGCTAACGCCACACGAGAGGGTAGAAAATGTAAAAAATACTAAGGCTTGCTTTAAGTGTTTATTGCAAAACTGTAATTTCAGACAATGTAAAGTGCGCAATTGTTTCATGTGTAAGAAACCACATCATCAACTTCTTCACTTTTCCAATGAGAACGTAAATAGGGATTTGAGACAAAATTCGCAAAATCAAAATACAAGTTATTCTGAGATTGGCATTGGCTGTCAGGTGTATGGAGTAGGGGCAAATAGACAAGTAACTCAGGTGAAATCTGTGAATACAGACTCGATTGTTGCTACGAGTTTTGTAAGCACTGGAAATGTTTTGCTGAGCACAATTCGAGCGCGGATAAAAAATAAATATAATCAGTGGGTGGAGTGTAGATGCTTGTTAGACGTGGGAAGTCAAGTCTGCCTAGTCAGTGAAAAATGTGTAAATCGTCTACAGCTCAAATCAGAAAAAATAAATACTTTGATTTCGTGTCTAAACGATTCGTCAGTTGTAGTAAAGGGCTGCGTGAGAGCTACCATAGCAAATAAGACGGGAGATTTTCAGAGGAATCTAAATATGTTCATAGTTAAGAAAATCACCGACCTTGTTCCTCAGAGGATAATTGATGTAAATGTTGAGGTGTCAGATACAGTCCATTTAGCGGATTATAGCTTTAATATCCCTGGTGAAATAGATATATTGTTAGGCGCAGAGATTTTCTATGAGTTACTTACGCCAGGACAGATATATGCGGAAAATTCTTCTTTGTTGTTACAGAACACAAAATTTGGCTATGTTGCTTCAGGTAGTTTCGAGCAACAAGGTGCGAGTATGGGTCATTGCGGTCTGATTCTTGATGGGGATCTAAATACAACTTTAAAATATTCTGGGAGATTGAGAATGTTGAAATGGAGGTAACCAAATCTAAAGAAAATTCTATTTGCGAAGAGCATTTCTCGCGAACTCATTGGAGAGGTGAAGAGGGGAGATACGTAGTATCGATGCCTCTTAAAACTGATCCTTCGTGCTTAGGAGATTCGCGTGAGGTTGCTCTTAAACGACTCAGATCACTGTGGACCCGATTATCGAAAGATGAAAAGTATTTAGGCCTTTATAAAGGCTTTTTAGAAGAATATAAAGAATTGGGTCATCTTAGAGAAGTAATTGAGGAAAAAGAACCCAAAATATGTTATTATGCGACACATCATGGAATATACAAACCCGATAAAACTACAACCAAACTGCGAGTTGTTTTTAATTGTTCAAGTGAATCTTCCAATGGTTTATCTTTAAATTCACTCCAATATAAAGGAGGAGTCATTCAGGAAGATTTATTTTCTATTATGATAAGATTTAGAAGATACATTTATGCGTTCACAGCAGATGTGAAAATGATGTACAGACAGATTTTAATAGACCCGAATCAACATGCTTTACAAAGAATTTTGGGGAGCAATAGTGCTCATGAACCCCCCAAGACTTACGAATTATTAACTGTTACACACGGAACGGTCAGTGCACCATTTCTAGCTATGAGAACATTAAAACAGTTAGCCGAAGATGAAGAGCCAAATTTCCCTAACGCAGCTCCAGTACTTAGAGAGGATTTTTATATGGACGATGTCCTAACTGGAGCTAGCTCCTTGGAAAAGGCTAAAATTATTCAAAATGAGCTAATAGGCATTCTTAAGTCTGCAAGAATGTCTTTGCACAAGTGGCACAGTAATCACCCCGAGCTCATTAAAAATGATGATGCAAACTATGAGTTTGCTGAACGAGAGGAATCTTTAACTTTAGGTGTCTGTTGGCAGCATAATTTAGATGCTTTTTCATTTAAGGTGAACTGTGCCGATTTAACAGAAATTACTAAAAGGTCAGTTTTATCACTTATTGCAAAATTGTTTGACCCCTTGGGGTTATTAGGACCTGTTATAACAAAGGCTAAAATTTTTATGCAGCAACTTTGGTTATTAAGGCTTGACTGGGATGACCTCCTGCCAGAGAAAGAATCAAGGGATTGGCGTAAATTTACAGTATCTTTGCAGTCCATAAGAGAGATGAAAGTAGAAAGATGCATTGTGCTGCCATCGGCAGTACAAATTGAGATTCACGGTTTCTGCGATGCATCGGAACTGGCATACGGTGCTGTCATATATTGTAAATCCAAGTCGCAATCTGGCGAAGTTTCTACACAATTGGTGACAAGTAGATCCAGGGTAGCACCACTAAAGAAATTAACCATACCGCGCTTAGAATTATGCGCAGCATTGTTGTTGGCAAAACTGATCGAACGTGTGCTAGCAGCTCTAAGAATGGACTTTAACAACATATTCTTATGGAGCGATTCAACCATAGTTCTTTCTTGGCTAAAGAAGGAACCCTTCAAACTTAAGACATTTGTGTTCAATAGAGTGGCCAAAATTCAAGAACTTACAGATGTACAACAGTGGCGATATGTCTCATCCGGGGAAAATCCCGCGGACTTAATCTCAAGAGGTGTAGACCCAGATAAGCTCAATGAGAATGAACTATGGTGGAGGGGACCAAGGTTCCTTACTGGGGATGACTATCCTAAAAGAGACATTCCAGTAGCAATTACTTTAAGTGACTTTCATGAGGAATTGAAAATTAGTGACTCTAACTTATTTTCTTTCAGTGTTAATGTTGACTCCTTTATTGACAATTTTCTCAATATAAGTAACAAATATTTTAAAATTATTCGTATTTTAAGCTTTATTTTCAGGTTCATAGAGAACTGCCGGGGGAAAAGAAAGAGGAGCGGTTCTTTAGAAGCTGCCGAATTGAAAAGAGTTGAATTTTTTATTATAAAAATGGTTCAAAGACAACATTTTCAGGAGGAAATGGGTGCCAAAAAAGGATCCAAAACCAGCCCCCTTGCAAATCTAAACTCCTTTCTTGATAAGGATGGTATTTTAAGGGTAGGAGGCAGGTTGAGTAATAGTGATTTGAATTACGACAGAAAGTTCCCCATTTTGTTGCCTTCTAAACGTAGATTAACTGATTTAATTGTTAATTATTTTCATATAAAGTATTTGCACTCAGGGCCTCAAGCTTTACTGCACCAAATCAGGCAACAATTTTGGATAATTAATGGGAGAAGCACATGTAGAAAAATTGTGCATAATTGCGTAACCTGTTTCAAAGAAAAACCTCAGGTAATCGACCAATTAATGGGTGATTTGCCTGAGGAGAGACTGAGAAAAACCTTTCCCTTTAACATTACTGGAGCGGACTTCTGCGGACCTTTTTATATTAAGTATAGGGGTCAAAGGAAAGGTGTGTACCATAAAATTTATGTATGTATATTTATCTGTTTTGTTACTAAGGCAATGCATTTGGAAGTGGTGTCAGATATGACATCAGCCTCATTTATTGTAGCTCTTAAAAGATTCATTTTTCGGCGGGGCAAGTGTGCAAAATTTTTTACTGACAATGCTAAAAATTTTGTAGGCGCGAATGCTGAGCTTAAAAAATTGCACAGATTAGTAAACCAGCCAGATGAAAAACTTGCCGATTTCATGTCATCAGAAGGTATTGATTGGAAATTTCTCCCCCCTACAGCTCCAAATTTTGGAGGTATCTGGGAGGCTGGAGTTAAATCCATTAAGTATTACTTAAAGAGAGTTGTTGGAAATTCAAAACTAACTTATGAAGAATTTCTAACAGTTTTAATCCAAGTTGAGGGAATGTTAAATTCTCGACCACTTGTTCCTTTGTCGGCGGATATAAACGATCTTAATGTCTTAACCCCTTCCCATTTTTTGATTGGTCGACCTATTACATCAATGGTTGAGCCTGATTTAACAAATATTGGTGAAAATAGGCTGGATCATTGGCAAAAATTAACAAAATTTATTCAGGTGATCTGGAAGAGGTGGAGCTCTGATTATTTGAGCAACTTGCAGCAGAGGAGCAAGAGGAAGTTCGAGAAAAATAATGTGGAGGTAGGAAATTTGGTCGTTATCAAAGAAGATAATTTGCCCCCATGTCTGTGGTCATTGGGCAGAATTTCTGCTACTTACCCAGGCAAAGACTCAAAAGTAAGAGTAGTTGAAGTTAAAACTGCCTTGGGTACTTATAAACGTCCAATCACAAAGTTGTGCCTCCTACCCATGAATAAATAAGTAAAATTATTTGTGTTTTTTAAATGTGTCATTATTGTTATATGTATATAGTGTATTTTATTTCATAAGTATTTAATTTTATTTGTGATATTGTAATTTTAGAATTGAGTAATTATTATACGTGTCTTGAATGTTTAAAAAACATTGCAAGGTGGGGCGGGATGTTCTGTATTGACATTTTGCCAATGAGTATTACGTGCCGCACATGCTTGTGCTTCGCACACCCCTCCGGAAAAGTGTGATATTCCGTTTCTGCGAGACTACTGTGGAAAACGAAATGGAAGGAGAGGAGAAAAATGTGTTCGTGCGAGTTCGTGCTTTGAGCCGAACAAATGTTATATTGTGAAATTAAAGTGTTTTATTATCGAATCAGCGATATAATTAATTTGTGTCATGTGTTTTGATCAGATGCGTAAACAAATGCTATTTACTGTTTATGCTGTGAATTTGATGTTGTAAGCTGTTCTTTAAGCTGTGTTTTCTGGTAATGCTGAAGTTGATAACTGGTTTAAAGACCTGTAATATTCTAGAATTTTCTGTAAATAAACTTTTGAGCCCCTGGAATGTTTTCATTTCATTCCGATACAAATCACAAACCCCGGGAACGCAACAATATGAATAATATGCTGATTGCATTACTGATGGTGGAGATATATTCTTTATATATAATATTTAGAGTCCATAACTTTTCTATAAATGACTGGAAGCTCTTCATTTTAAAAATTTACTACGAATTACCTTGAAAGCCTTTATGAAAATAAATTGTTATAGTTCATTAATTTAAGAAAAGTTTTCGCAATGTTTGTCAAAAATAATAATAATAATAATAAATAATAAAGGCCAGTAAAAATGGGATAAAAACGTTGACATTAACGGGAAGATTGGAGGGCAATTTTTGAGGTTGAAAAATGCCGGTACACACGTATTCCCCACCATCAGTACTGTACCGTGTTTGAATATGTAATATTTTAAAGTAGAATGCATGGTAGATGGTGCCAAATAACAACAAAATCTGCCTTAAAAGTCGAAAAATTGAGTCATATGGAAGAAGTTTCTTGTACAATCATACGAGGAACTGTTATTGGTATTTTATCTTCTCTGTTCAATTTGTTGTAATTATTACACAAACGTCATTTATTCACCAAGTATTTGTAATGTGCCTAAACATGGAAAATTAAGATAAAATTCGAACGTTTTTAACATTCAGGTACATGGAAAAACGCAATGAAAAGTCGTCATCCAAATCTCCGGTTTTTCATATATGAAATGTTTTTATTTATTTGTCATACCTTTAATGGAAACAATAGTCACAGTAAAGACATGGCTTATCATACGCTACCCAACGGTTCTCCGTGAATATATAGGCGTATATTATGATTGATTACTTATTTAATTATTATTCAATTATATTTTATTATTATTATTTATTTAATTACTATTACTTATTTAAACTATTCCTACAGATCTAAACAAATAACATATTTTTAAGTTTAGAAAAAGCACTACTCTATAGCTCCCTTCAAGCCCATGATTAAATATTTTAGCTACATTCTTAAAAAAAATTAAGGCTGACATTAAATTTAAAAAATAAATAAATAAATAATAAATAAATAAAGAGCTTCCGTTCACACCTCTCGTTTTTTTTAGACAAATTTTGAGCATGCTTTTTGTTTTTAAACTGAACATACGCCAGCCAGATACTATATTTAAATGTAGCACGACAAAACCACGCATAACACAGCTGCATTTCGAGAGACTTCGAGTCATTTCGAGCTATACTCATACTATGTCAGAATTATTTTTTATGGCATTGTAAATGGAAAATGAATACTTTTCATATCATATTCTACGTGAAATATGATTGAAGCACATTAAAAAAAAAAAAAAAAAAAAAACGCATATTAACTTTATTTTGTTCAGTTCCACCTAAAAGTGCTAAAAAGTAACAAACAAAAAATGTCATAATGTCTATCATGCACGTAGTGTACCTGAAGAATTTTGGGTAAACCTGTGTATGAACAATTGGATTTCAATAAAAGGTTTTCAAGTAAAAATCCCTTATGACAAAGATTTAGTATGCTGATATTGGTTTCCCTAATGTTTGTTGTTAATTTATGCTAATAAGAGACTTATACACGCGGGGGCTAGACACTGATTCAGTGCACTTCAAAACATGTCAGTGAAAAAAAAACACATTGCTTCATCTATATCACTACTTTGTCTAATGGATATAGGTAAGGGAAAGTAAAAAGTTAACTTTATGTGAAAAGCTGTGAATATTTCATAGTTACATAATTTTATAAATTTTTACTTAACTAAACCATTTAATAAATAAAAATATAACCTTAGAAGTTTTCGCACTGAGAGTATCTTAAATATTCAAATACCCAGTAACTTTCTCCTTTCTCCTGGAAGTTTGAAAAAAATGTTGTAGTTTATCAGAGACTTTTGATTAAGATTTAACTTCTTTGGTCTCAAGGTAAACATTAATTTAGTTTCTTTGAAGAATTTTATAGAGACTTATTTTCTTTGAGTTACACTTATTTGATGCTTTCATATTTAAATTTAATTTATTCTGTTGAATATGTTATTTCAAGGGGCGGGAATTCGTAGTAAGCAAGTGTTAAATTAAAAATAAGTAAATAAATAAATTAAATTAAATAAAAGCAGATTATTATAAAATGTAGTTATTAGATGAACGATGGGGAATATGGAACGTAGTCGGGTAAAAGCAGAATACTGTTATATTCAACTGTACAGTGCTGCCACCTATCGGAAGCACGTCAAACGTCTGTACTGGGACTTAATTATGAACAGTAGTCACTCTGTATCTCTGAGAAGAGCCGTTTTTGTGTAATAAAACTTCTTCGTTTAATCAAGGTTCAGAATATTTATGAGGTAAGTATTTTGAATTCTACAATCTTTTTAAAAAACTCCAACATGAGTAAAACCTAGTGTAATTTCCGGTACGGGAATTCATTTAATTAGTAGTTTTATACTTCATTGACTTATTTCTACCCCCAAAAAAGTTGAGTTTAATTTATTCTCAAAGATGGCCATTTGGGTAACTTGGATTGCCAAATATTCCACATTATTTGCGATTTTCTAAAACTTCCATGATGATTTTTTTTTCGATACTATTTCTATTCAATAATATAAGCTTAAAATAAAATGTTTACATTGCGATTATTCACGATATTCTGTAATAATACTAGTCTATTCTGTATGCCTCTTATGATAATGTGTATTATATAACTATTATATAATATACCATACACACATACTATGTGTATTATTGGGTGAGTGTGAAAGTTCTACCCGTTTTAGGACATGCAAATTTGCAATGGAATTGACGTCACACATGACATATTAATGATGCAAATTGTCGGCCAATCAAACGTGTGGATGCCGCACATATAAATGAATCGTGTCTCGCAAAGTAAATCATCTCAATTAAAGAAAAAAAAAATCAGAGGGTGCAACGTAAATTCGAGAAGGAGCATATAATACATTTTTTGTTATACGAGTCCGATAAAAAGAGTACGGCAGCCGCAGCATGTTTACAATGTTTGTCAAGTTTATGGGGAGGATGCAATAGACGAAATCACATTTCGTCGATGGTGTCGTCAATTTGAGAAAGGAGACAGAAGCTGCCAAGATCAGGCTTAGAGTGGACGGCCATCACACGTTAGAGACAACGATATTGGTCAAGCCATAAGGAACAACCCGAACCTAACCATGCAAGAATTAGTGCAGACCTTCAACATACACCGCACAACAGTCGAGGACGGCTGGTTAAATTGAGTTTTACGAGAAAGTTGGATCGTTTGATTCCTCATAATTTGACAGCTAATCAACGGGATGACCGAATCGCCACCTGTTTTTCCTTGCTTTCCCGGTACAAAAATGACCCGTTCTTGAGATGAATTGTGACATTGGGTTATGTACCGTAACGTATAGCGTCGTAGGACTGTGTGTATCCTTTCGGATCCACCTGCATCGACTTCGAAAGTTCAACTTCATCCCAAGAAGGTGTTATTCAGTGTGTGGTGGTATGTGCAGGGAATAATTCCCTGGGAGGTCGTGCCACTCAACCAAACCATCAATGCTGCCTTCTACTGTCTACAGTTAGGCAGGTTGCATTCAAATTTTGAAGTAAAGCGACTAGGTCTCTTGAATGGTCGCGATGTTATCCTTCATCACGATAACACCAGGCCACATGCTGCTGTCATCAGTCACCAAAAGTTACTGGGATTTGGTTGGGATGTTCTACCCTACTCTCCCTATTATCCTGACTTGGCGCCAACTGACTATCAGCTATTTCGTGCGTTGAACAATTCCTTCAGCAGAAAATCTTTGAGGATCTTGATGCTGTGAAAACTGCTATGACTTTTTTGACTCGAAACCGCCGGAATTTTACCGCCGAGGGATTCATCACCTACCAAAGGTGGCTAGAGGTCATAGATAGCAATGGGGATTATGCACAATAGGGTGGTTCGAAAAAATCGATTTTTTTCTTTCGGATTCGCGTTACCTCTCAAAAGTGGTAGTTTAGTATCCTCAATTGGGGAAAAAAAAAAATTCTAAGTTGACATCTTCAGTTCGCGCACGAGGCTTTAAGTTTGAAAAAATATGTTAAAAAATGAAATTTTCAAAAATAACAAAATTAGTTTTTTTTTAATATTTTATAATGCAACAGCCATAAATTGTCAGTATATAGCGTAGTTTGAACCTAAAAAAATATTTTATAGCTTTTACATAATATCTTCAGTTCGCGCATACGCCTTAAATTGGGCTAAAATCGCCCAAAATTTGAAATTTACGTGTTTAATATACAATAATACATACGTGACATATTTACGTTTCAAAAGTATTTTAAAAATTCTAAATTTGTTGAATATAACCTTTTATCACAGTATTATACGTACAAGTATAGTTACACACACATTTATATGTATATAATAACATTGCATGTCATAGCTAATTACAAAATGATTTATAGATTTTACCTATTTTTTGTGTCTTTAAGATTCCTCAGATGTGTTGGCAATGTTTTAAATTAAGATTTATAGTCAAATGATGGCATAGGTGACCTTGAGAGCAAAACTGTCTTTATGAAACCATCCCTGTTCTCTTCTCCATATACTTTAGTACAAGATTCTGTTACGAGCTTTACAATTCTTTCGACACTGCGTGTGGCAAGGAAATTTAATTACCTCGAACTCTGGGAGAACATTAGTATTAATAAGTTCTTCTAGGCTGTGCGCTGACGCATTGCTCATTATTGGAGAAGGTGTTAGTTTGCACTTGGACCAATCAATAAGTTCAATGTAATTTGAAGCTGCAAAATTTATGGTGGGTGGTTGAAAAGTTCGCACCGATTTCCCTTTTGGTTCTTGTTTTCTTGCATTTAGCAATCTTCGAAAAGCTAGCTGTCTTACGTGCACTCTCTCATCTAGTACCATTTTAATTAAAAGATTTTCGGGATGACAAAAAGACATATTCCTCTAAATGACAGGATGAATTATTTTACGTACCCTGTCAGGCAGCTGTTTTGTCTTCTGTACTAATTTAAACACGTGAACTGCTACAAACTTTACAGAGGGATGCATTTTAGTTCCAAACCATACTGGAGCGTATATCTTCATAATATAGCTGACCAGCAGTTTAATATCGTCAGAAGGTTTTACTTCAGAAATATATTGTCTTAAGATCCTATTTGCACAAGTTAACCACCTAGAGTTACTAAGAGAACCAGGATCTTTCACAGCGAGATCTGGCGCACACTTCCTGTCTTGACTGTTCGATAAATATTAAGTAAATACTGTTGGTCCTTGCTTAAGTCAGTTTTGGTCACATTTATCTTCTCACTATTAATCGTTTCAAAATTAGCAACAGGGAGTTTTTCACAGTCAGTCAACTTCTTGACAACGTGTGGGTCCTGTAGTATCACCATCTACACTTTCAAAATGTCTCAACGGAAATTATTTGAATTGTAATAAACATATAAGCCATTGTAAAGGACGACCAAGTTTAAGCTCAAGGTTGCGAATAACACCGTTTTTCCATCCTGTGTTGGTCGCTGTTCCGTCACATCCAACTGCAACAAGCTTAACATAACCAAAGTTATTGTTTTCTAAATAGCAAAAGATACTATTAGCTATTTCACTTCCAGTGGCCCTTGGAGGTGTCAAATGTCCCAGATACTTTCCTCCAGGCTCTAAATAACTTTCTTAATGTGTAGTACTTATTATGGTAATCCTTTATCAATTTAACAATACGTTCATGACTGACCGTTGGTATAGAAGCTTTACAGTACAGTTCTTCTATTTGAGCAGCAATGCAATCTGAAATTTTTGAAAAAGATTCGTTTTGTACAGATTTTGTTGTTTCTTCAAAACAAGCTAACAAAACATCTGCACATGTGGGTAAAGCACTTTGACTTAACGCTTTTGGTGCAACGAAAAACGGACAAACACTTAAGCGTTTGACTTAACGCTTTTGATGCACCGAAAAACAGACAAACACTTAAGCGTTTAGAAGTTTTCGGGGGTCTCATTATTTATTATTTGGAGAAAGGAGAACAATATAACAAAACTTGAGCATAAAAATCTCCAATAACTTTACAAATTAATCTACTCAAAGCAAAACACGCTGCACTTTGTGATTCACTTACAGTTACAAATTAAAGATGCTACTTGCTTAGCGGGTACTAACTGACTGACAAAGTGAGAGCAAAGCCTTTAAACTATCTACTAGAATGTGTCTACTGTCTAGACAAGTCGGCGGTGGAATAAGAATGCGACTGCGTGGCGCCAGCTTAGCGCTTGTCGGTCAATTCCTGTTCGTGTTCAGTTTTTGACATTTTTTTTCAAATTTTAAGCCTCATGCGCGAATAGAATATATCATCTAAAAGCTATAATTTTTTTTAAAGTTGAAATTACGCTATATACTAACATTTTATGGCTGTTGCATTATAAACTAGTATGTTGTGGCCACCACAAGACTTTCTTCTATATTTTCCTATATACATATTCAATCAGTAACAATACTAAAAAAAAAAAAAAAAAAAAAATACGATTTTTTTCTAATTTTTTTTTTTTTTTTTGTTAAAAGTAATACATATTCAACCAGTAACAATATTAAAAAAAAAAAAATATATATACGATTTTTTTCTAAGTTTTTTTTTTGTTAAAAGTAAAAAAAATCGATAATTTTTTTTAAATTATCGCAGATTTATAGTTCAACCATTCGTTTTAAAGCTATTGACGAGATCTTTCGAAAGATACCCATCTTGAAAATTTACCCCCCCCCGGGAGGGGTACTTCCCCCCCGGAGGGGGAACCGGTGCCCCCACATGCACAAAATTTTTTTCGTAGTTAACTACTACTATTATCAATAACTGATATTAATTTTACAATCACAAGTTTAAAATAACGCTCATTATGTACATTTATACGAAATTTTGTCCTATATTGCCATGTTAAAAATTTAGAAAAAATGCGATCACAGCGCCACCTGTTGAGCTATTGATCCCTAAATGTAATCAGGACCAGTTTATGTCGGGGACCAACTAAATACCAAGTTTGGTTAAGTTTCGTTAAAAAAAAAAAAAAAAAAAAAAAAAAAAAAACGTTTTTTTTCTGTTTTTTTTTGTTAAAAGTAAAAAAATCGATAACTTTGTTTCAAATTGTCACAGATTTATAGTTCAACCATTCGTTTTAAAGGTATTGACGAGATCTTTCGAAAGATACCCATCTTGAAAATTTACCCCCGCCGGGGGGGGTACTTCCCCCCCAGGGGGGGAACCGGTGCCCCCACATGCACAAAATTTTTTTCGTAGTTAACTACTACTATTATCAATAACTGATATTAATTTTACAATCACAAGTTTAAAATAACGCTCATTATGTACATTTATACGAAATTTTGTCCTATGCTGCCATGTTAAAAGTTTACATAAAATGCGATCACAGCCCCATCTGCCGGGCGATTGATTCCAAAATCTAATCAGACCCTTTCCATGTCAGGGTCCAACTATACAGGTTTGGTTCAATTTCAAGTTTGGTTCAATTTCATTCATCGGTTCGTGAGATACTGTGTGACATACGAAATTTTGTGATCACAGCGCCACCTGCTGGACGATTGATCCCCAAATCTAATCAGCACCATGCCCCGTCAGGTTCCAACTATATACCAAGTTTGGTTGAATTTCATTCATTAGTTCGTGAGATACGGTGAAAAATACGAAAATTTGTCCTATACTGCCATGTTAAAAATTTACATAAAATGCGATCACAGCGCCACCTGATGGGCTATTGATCCCAAAATCTAATCAGCACAATGCCCCGCCAGGGTCCAACTATATACCAAGTTTGGTTGAATTTCATTCATTGGTTCGTGTGATACGGTGAAAACACTAAACCACAGACAGACAGACAGACAGACAGACAGACAGACACACACACAGACACACAGACAGACATACACACACACAGACACACAGACAGACATTTTCTAAAAACTATCAATTCGTGTTCAGGACACCCCAAAACGTGTAGATCCGTCAAAAAACGGAGGTCGGAAATTTTCGCGAATCCAATACTTTCTCTATATTACATATAGAAGAAAGTAAAAATTACAAAAAAACTAATTTTATTATTTTTTGAAATTTTCAATTTTTAACATATTTTTTCAAACTTTCAGCCTCATGCGCGAACTGAAGATGTCCACTTAGAATTTTTTTTTTTTTTTTTTTCCCCTATTGAGGATACCAAACTACAACTTTGGAGAGGTAACGCGATTCCGAAATAAAAAAAATCGATTTTTTCGAACCACCCTAATGCACAATAATAGGTACTGTTCATTTTCCATTTGTTTGCTCTTCTTTTTGGGTAATAAAAAAGGTTAGAACTTTTTCACTCACCCAATATATACCCTTCATAACTATTCTATATGGCTTGCTTGGTCGATATTTTTTATTCCATATTACTCACTTGGTCCATATTACCTGAAAAATTTTTTTTTTCCTTCTTAACTGAAAATTTTTCATTTAAACAGTTTTTTTTTTTACTATTATTATTTTATATTTTGTAACACAAAACCGTCAAAACATATTAAGGGAGCTTGAATGTTTGCGATAGTTTATTCCACAAAAATCCAAAATACTCCCATTTATTTTGATGAGGTCAAATAAAAATAGTATTCACTATTTACCATTAGTTTCAATCTGGACATTTTGTAGATCAGTTTTGTGTAACACAAAAATAAATTTGAAATATCAGTCCTATCGTTACAAACTAGGTACCAAATGGAAATGGCAATTTTTTTAATACAGGGGTGCAAACAGTTTTTCGACACGACAATTAGGTTTTTTTTTTTTTTTTTTAATTAACTAAAGTCTGAAATTTAGGTGGAAACACTTCATTTTAATTCATTTCAGTCATGTTAAAAAGTACGTGGCCCAGTTTTACTGTCAAAAAATGAGATAAAAAGCAAATTAAATATTAAAATAAAAAATAAAGAATAAAAATAAAAATAAAAGTTTTACAGATTGAAATTTATAGTCCTCCGTATTAAAATAAATTCCGTTTTTGAAAGATATTTTTAAATATTATTATTATTTATTCATTTATTTTATTTATTTATTTATTTAGAAAATATTAAAAATCTTCAGAAAATCGTGTAAAAAAAACTACTCTCTGCCTGTTTTTAAAGCAAGCGGTTAATTGGATAAACGCGTTCTTTGTATTTATCAAAGCGCGATATGGGACGTTTCTTTTATCGTACGGAAACTCCCAAATCTGTCAAATTTTTCATATATTTTATTGTACATTTTTGCATTGTACATTTGTACATTAGTACATAATAATGTTTTAGAAAATTGATCGAAGGAACATTATGACGTATTGTAATGTGTATATAGTTGAAATGCATATTTTGTATAGAAATTTGTAACCAGAACACAAGTAGATAAACAATTCTGTTTTGTGAAATAAAAGCTTTTATATTGCTGTCATGGTAGTCAGTTATTCATTAATTATTTTTCTTTTATTTATTTACTTTTACAGTGTAGAATATATTCATTTTTCTAAAAACCACTTGTATGAATAGTTGTAAAGCTGTTGCTGTTATTTGTTTCCTACAACAGTGAAAGACCTAGTTAAATGTATTTTCTGAAAATGACCAATAAAAAGTTCGTTAATGCATATTATATTAAGTAAAAACCTTTGTTTATAATAAACTATGTATGTGAATAAATAAGTATGCATTGTCCGCATTTTGCTAGAAATATACATTGACACATGTAGACCTATCTTCAAGCATAAAAGAGATTAATTTATAAATAAAAAATTAGCTTCTTTATATTATATTATGATAAAGGTATAGCCTAATTTATACTCAATAAATATATTACAAAAGAAAAGTATAACATTACAAATTACGTATTTGTGTTTGGAGAATCAGTTAAAAGTTGACTGTGAGCCCAAAAACAAATAGTAACATTTTCCACATTATAAAGTCGGTAGCCAAATTATTCGTCCGCTAGCAATAATTACTATGTAAGAAAAAGTACACTTAATACTGCTTAATACTGCTTTGTTAAATAAATCCTTGTGGAATCATGTTATTAGTCAGCCTAAGAACAGGACTCAGCAAGGATTTTTTTAAGAAAACAGTACATCTAGCGGTGAGTTCCAGACCTTCGCCAACTGCTCATTGCGTACCACTAGTGCGACGCAAAACCCAACCAATAAAACAGTATTACGTGTACACTTTTTATATAGCAATTATTGCTAGCGCTCGAAGAATTTTGCTGTCGACTGTAACTCGAAATGTTTATGCAAAACGATAGAAAAAAAATAAAAGTTGTGATCTAGTTATAATAATTAAATGAGTTTTTAAATATGTTTTAGTATTCAAAGTTCTAAAATAAATGATTTTGTTGTAAAATAAAAGTTCTAAAATAAAATATTTGTTTTGCCAAACAAATATTTCCTGCGCAGTATATTTGCATTTAGAAATTCTAAACGCAACTTAAGAAATAATGATGGTAATAATAATAATTAAATTATCATTATTAAAACATCTTATTCTATAGATAAATTATCTAGCATAAAGAAAGGTATTAAAGTCTAATATTTAGAGAAAATTAAAAAATATCCTGTTTTAGGAAGCAATCTGATAAATAATTAAGATCAAATCCATTTCTATTTTGTATTATTTTTATAAAAGTAATTCGATTTAAATTCTAAAGTCAAATAGTCAAAGTCAAATACACTTGATAATTTTTCTTAGCATTGAATTGAATATAATCCGAATACTAAACGAAAAAAAATAAAATAAAAATGGCATATATATTCTAACAGTGTGATATTCTAATTCAATACATTAGTCAACCTCTTATAATTAAACTACTATTATATACTAAATAGAAACATATATGTGCATATAAGTAAATTAGAGTATTTTTCTTTAAAAATATAGAATTTTGTATAAAGAATTATGTTTCACATCACAACGATTTCTTTAATATGGATGTGCTTATGTAGCACAGCATAATCAACGTCCTATTAGTAGAACAAACGCGTTTAATCCTCATCACATTATGTCATTCTCAGAGGTACTAAACTTGATCCGTTATTGACTTCTTTCCAGTAAACATTTCAGGAGTCTCTCCACGTTCGTTAAATATTGGATTTCGTATTAGGTCGTACTAGGTAAGATCGGAGTAATTATAAAGAGCATTCCTGCACAATAATTTTGAGAAAAATATTTTATGTTAAAATGCAAAATTATCTTTCTTAATAATGAAAATGTCTTTAAAATATAAATCTATATATATAATAGAAATAATAAAAAGCATTTTCTTGTAAATTGCTTAATTACAATCAATTTTAACCACGGTTTTAATTTTTCTGATATATCTTCGTATATGTCTATGAATGTTGATATTTATAGCTGTAAATGGTTGGATATAAATGGAATTAATATTTGGGATAAATGATAGTTTTGATTTTAACTCGTGAATTATAAAATAGCTAACAAAAGTAGCTAAAAACAGCTAAAAAATCGTTGCTATCTAGCTACCTCATATATATATATATATATATATATATATAAGATAAATCTTGAAAATTTATGAAATAAAACTTGATATTTTTATAAAAAACTTTGAAACAGAGTATTTATAAACCCACGCGCAAATACAGCAAAAGGAATTATAAAACCAAAATAAATAAACAAACGATGATAAATGAACAGTAATCGAAAAAACAGAGGGCCTTCATCAGGTAACCCCCCCCCCTCTCTGTAGGGGTGCTTTATTAATGTTTTGTATTAATTCATTTTATTCAATACTTTTGAGAATAGCTACTGCTACACTTACATCCTTACTTGAATATAGCATCTACATCTATACATAATTAATGAATGTTAGAATAATCAAGAGTTTGTTCCAAATTTTTCAAAATGCCCAAATTTTAAAATTATGAATCTTAATCAAGTAATTTTACTTTTCAAGCGGTAACATATTAATAATTTAATTAATAAGAGGTAACATAATATTAGGAGAAATAACAAATTTTAATTAATTGAAAAAAAATGTTGTAATAGTACACACAGATCAATCTCCAAAAAAATATTCTTTGTATTTTGTTCATCACAAACCGCATAATTATAACAAAAAGTCAGTGTTGAAAATTTTATTTTAAGAAATACATTGTATTTAATGTCAAGAAAATAATTACT
This sequence comes from Salticus scenicus, assembly GCA_963930645.1. NCBI lineage: Eukaryota > Metazoa > Arthropoda > Arachnida > Araneae > Salticidae > Salticus > Salticus scenicus. The sequence continues at coordinate 158,547,251 of OZ005659.1, read as the reverse complement.
TTTTCATTGGGTATAAGAAAGTAAACATTTTTCTCAACAGTTTTCTTGAACTTGAAATCAATTACATTCAATTGAAAAAACGTCCCCTTCTAGCCTCTAGCATGCAATATTAAACTCAATCTATAAATCTATCTATCCTTTCTTTAAGACACACCCTCCCTTGTTATCTCTATGATAGGCAGGAAGGGACTATAGTGAGTAAGGGAGGGCTATATTCATAAAGAAAAAAGAATAAGTCCAGTTCAGCTCATAAAGAGTAGGAAGGAAGGATGAAATATAAAGGTATAAATAATAAAATAAAATATAAAGCTTGTATACAGCCCTCCCAACCTACCATCACCCTTAGTTCCCCCCAGGGGGGGGGGGGCTAAGGGGACAGTAGGGGAGGAAGGGGAGTGCACAACGTAGACCGCCATTTTGTTTCTTAGGCTTAACATTCGTCGCCATTTTGTTCCTATCACGTGACCCATTTACATATACAAATTGGATGACGTTGACTATTTTTTTTAAATAATAATAATAGTATGATTGACAAACAATGCATACAAAACAATATATAACGTATGGTGAAGCACATGTTATAATACAGCGCCTACTATTTTTTTCTTTACTTGTACCAAAATATGTTATAAGGTCCGATAAACTATATTAATATACACTGATGGAAAAAAAAACCCCAACACCAGGAAGGAGCTGTGCTAGATAAACGAAATTTGGTAGGCGTGTTTATACATCTGAAAGATGACGTCGATTCAAATTTCGAGCTACGCGCAAAAGTGTGGCGCTAGTAGCAACACTATGAACATGCAAATGAGGTTTGCTTTAAATAAGCGCTGTAAGGTTCGTGATCGTTATTTACAGTTGAGATTTGACGTAGTGGGTTAATGTTAGTCAAGGATGCCTCTAAGAAGACGAAGAAGCCATTATCAACAGCTCACTGAGTTTGAACGAGGTCGTGTAGTAGAGCTACGAGAAGGTGGGTTTTCTTTCCGCGATATTGCAGAAAGACTTGGAAGGTGTGCATGAGTGTTGGCAGCAGTGGTCAAGGAAAGGTACTGCCTCAAGAAGACCGGGTTCTGGGCGGCCACGTGGCACTACTAAGAGGGAAGACCGCCGTGTTCGGCGTATGGCTGTGGCTAATCGTACTGCGTCTGCAGCTGAAATTCGAGCTGCAGTTGGCACCACAGTGACACAACGAACTGTTACAAATCGGTTACTTCAAGGACAGCTCCGAGCCAGACGCCCTGTAGCGTGCATTCCATTGACTCCAAACCACTGCCGTTTGCGACGTGAGTGGTGTCAAGCTAGAGCTCATTGGAGGACGGAGTGGAGATCTGTTGTGTTTTCTGATGAAAGCCGGTTCTGCCTTGGTCGCAGTGATAGCCGTGTGTTGGTTAGAAGGAGGCCAGGTGAACGCCTGCTAGCGACCTGTCTGCGGCCTAGACACACAGGGCCTACTCCTGGAGTTATGGTTTGGGGAGCAATTTCGTATGACAGCAGGAGCACTCTCGTGGTTATCCCACGCACCCTGACTGCAAATTTGTACGTCAGTCTAGTAATACAACCTGTTGTGCTGCCATTCATGAACAGCATTCAAGGGGGGGTTTTCCAATAGGATAACGCTCGCCCTCATACAGCTGTTGTAACCCAACATGCTCTACAGAGTGTCGACATGTTGCCTTGTCCTGCTAGATCACCAGATCTTTCTCCAATCGAGCACGTATGGGACATCATTGGACGACAACTCCAGCGTCATCCACAACCAGCATTAACCGTCCCTGCATTGACCGCCCAAGTGCAACAGGCATGGAACTCCATCCCACAAACTGATATCCGACACCTGTAAGACACAATGCATGCACGTTTGCAGGCTTGCATTCAAAATTCTGGCGGTTACACCGGTTACTAATGTACCAACATTTCACATTTGAAATGGCTCTACCTGTGATCTTGAAACTTTAATCTTGAAACTTTACCTAGACAAATGTATTGCTGAAATTTCATTACTGTGCAATAATTTTTTCTTGGTGTTGGGATTTTTTTTTTCCATCAGTGTATATTAGAATAATTTTAAAATTTTGGAATTTACAGGAAAGCGTACCTTTATGAAGGCGAAATATGAAAGCACATTATATAAAAATTCTACACCAGGTAATATATTTAGAATGATACTAAACTTTTAGACAAAAACTAAAAAATTCCTTCAATAACTCTTAGTTGAAAACATAGTACGAGGATAGTCTTTTTAGATTTATAAACCCACCTGTTGTTAATTAAATTTATATACAATGTCTTAAAAAGATTTTTCTTCGACTTCAATTCTTTAATTAATGATCGAATATGTATACCTTACTTTGAAAAACTGCGTAAATGTAAAGTACTCTTTTAATTGGTTAGAAAAAAATTCAGGAAATGCAATTACAAAAGCTTTAATTTTTATATTTTTAAAGTGCCTCATACAAAAATTCCTATCTAGTTCATAGAATGAACTCTAAACTCTAATAACATATCATATAATAAATATCCGCCATTAATTTTAATATGTCTAAAATAAATAACAAGAGAAAAATATGCGTTAAAGCATTTCTCAAAATCTCGACATAAGTTCTCAGAAGGAAAAAGGATGTTGCAAAATTTATTTAGAGGCGTTGTACGCAAATTACAATAAAAAATAGTGATTAAAAACAATTACACATTTTTGCATTTTATTTTTAGCGAATCCAAAGACATGTGATTATCTGAGCATTTGCCTAAGCATTTATATATACACACACACACATATATATATATATTCATTCTATAACGCCTAAATATATCAGGAGAACCTTTCAAGCTATAATATATACATATATATATGAAGGTGTATAAGATTTCATATTTTGCAATCCTTGATTTAAAACTGTCTGATATTTTTGATCGATGCTCATAGTGTTCCCTCTTTTACAAACCTTAGTATTTCATTATGCATTTCTGTGACTAATATTTAAAGAATTAAAGCTATTTTTTTTCGCAGTCCCTTGTATGTAGTGCATACATATATATTTGATCTGATAGACAATCCAAACTTTGTATTAAAATGACTTCCTGCATTTTTTTTTTTTAATCCCAGTATCAATTTATTAAGATAATGCAATACATAAACAAAGCAATTCATATAACAATGCAAAATTTTAATAAGATAAATGAAAATTCAATTTTAGAAAACTTATTATTACCTTCATTCATTCCTCTGACTCATTCTAAAATTTCCGTTAATGTTATTATTACATTATCTCTCGCATGTATCTTTTCTATTCATAAAATCGAAAGGATCTCAAGTATTGTCAGTAATTCTATGAAAACCAATTAAAAGGGAGAAAAATGGTAATTGTAATGAAATGCTTTAATGACATTTATTGGCCCTAACTTAATGGAAAGTTGACTTTGATATTTATTTGAAAACAGTCAAAATGTTGAATAAAATTTAGTGAAATGTATCAGTTTAGATGCATATAAATAACAATATCTGTTAAAGAGTAAGCTAATGATGATAAAGTGGAAATGCAGGAAATGTGAATTCTCAGTTGGATGAAACAATTCCATATGTAACATATAATGTTTTTTTTGTTTGTTTTTTTTTAAATGACAAATTGTCACGCACTGTATAATTTATTAGTAATAGAATAAAAAAATGTATTAGAATAACGCAAAAAATATTGTAAATAAAGATAGATGAAAATAATTTTGTGTATGACAAATATAATTGGTATTACTGAATAATGTTTATCATAAATTATACTAATGCAGTTAAGAAAAACACTCACACACGCAAAATAAAAGAATAAGCTTTAAGCTTTGTTATCTAGAAACTTACTAAAATAACTGATAGTGGGATAAAGGAAAGAAAAATGTAAATGACAAGTATAAAATATTGTAACAGTTAACAATAATATTTATTAATGTTTTGTGTTTATTAATATATTATTTTTATATATTTTAATATTTTATATTAAACTGTTGCTTTTGTCCTATCTTTATTTTTTTAAAACATTGAAATTTTTTTAAATAAAGATAAAAAAGTAAGTAAAATAATATTCCATATGCAATTTTCTCATGCGTGTTACTAAATTTTGACAGCAAAATTTGTTTATAAAAAAAAATAGCTGTGTTATCCAACTGCACTCGCTAGTCTTAACCCCCCTTTCACTCACTCTCTTGCAAGTTTCTACCTTACCACCCCTTCGCTCTGAATAAGAAGAACCCAAAAGTTTGTTGGTGGAATTATACTAACTGCCCTAACTGGAAGTTTATAATTTTATTTGTAATTTAACCAAGTTACCTGTGTTTTGAGATTCATGCACAGCAAGATAAGGGAGTCCAGTGAAGGTTTATTTTATTTTATTTTTTTATTTTTTTTTACGTGTCTGATAGTGATTACTGCAGAAGCGAGTTGCGGGCTTTCTCAGATTCATGCACAGCGGGAGAGGAGTGTTCAGTGATTTTTTTTTTTTTTTTTTTTTTTTTTTGTCGGAACACATGGGAACATGGTCGGAACACATGTTCGGAACAAGCTGGAACACACGTGAAAGCATGACTTTTTCCGATAATCACTTGCCTAATAAATTCTCGTTTAATTAAATCTCCATTATGTAAAATCTTACTAGCCAAACTCGCGGCGCCCTTCGGGGTTCGCCGCTACGGCGAGGTGCCGGCCACCGGCACCGTAGCTTCTCGGTTGCCGGAACTAAAAGTGTATATACCGTTCCGGATGTCTTCATACTCGGCCTAGTACTGTATCTTCACGACTGCATAGCTTTGGATTTAATAAAGGATCTTTCGTTTAACTAAATGGACTCTGCTTTCCTTTCATAAGAGAAACAACTCATTTTTACTTTCCGAACACTATAGTGAGGAAAGTATTGTAATCATGTCAAAAATCCGAATTCGAGATTTTGATGTTTCTATACGTTTTGAGGTCCCCTGAGTCCGTTTTCACTATTTTTACGATGATGTATGTATGTGTGTGTGTATGTGTGTATGTGTGTATGTGTGTATGTGTGTATGTCTGTGAGTGAACACGCTAGCGTCTAAACGCTTTGTTCAATTAACCTGAAAGTTGGTACGCATATTGTAAGTCACCATAGTACGAACCCTATAGATTTTGGTGAATCTAGCACTTATAGTTTTTTTACAGGGACACAAAGAAAAATTCTTTATCATTATGGCCTATGGGAGCAAAATCTTAAAAGTGCGATAGCATCTAAACGCCTTATTCAATTGAGCAAAAAATTTATACACATATATAGGTCACAAATACTCAATCCGTATAGATTTTGGAGAATCTAGCACTTATAGTTTTTTTACAGGGACACAAAGAAAAATTCTTTATCATTATGCCTATGGGGCCAAATTTTTAAAAGTGTGATAGCGTCTAAACGCCTTATTAATCTGAGCAAAAAATTTGTACACATGTTATAGATCACAGTTGAACTAACTGTATAGATTTTGGTGAATCTAGCACTTACAGTTTTTTACAGGGACACAAAGAAAAATTCTTTATCATTATGGCCTATGGGACTAAATTTTTAAAAGTACGAAACGCCTTATTGAATTGAGCTGAAAATTTATATGAGTATTATAAATCACTGTTGTACTAACTATAAGCATTTTGGTGAATCTAGCATTTATAGGTTTCTACAGGGACACAACGAAAAATTCTTTATCATTATGATCTATGGGCTCAAAGTTCAGTAGCGTTAAATAAAACATCGTGTAATAGATGGAGAAAAATACTCAAACACTCTATTATGGTTTTCTCTCTTTTGTTTGTTTAACAACTCCTCTTTCTTTACTTTATCTACAAAACTGTTAATTACTCAATGTTCGGAAAGTCGAGTGGAGTCACTCCAGATTTTTATTATTACAGATACTACTACAGATATACTTTTTTTTTCATTGACTTCATGTAAAAATATAAAGTGTGAAAAAGGAAATAATTTAATTTATTAAAACATATTTTCATAAGACTTAAAAAAAAAAAAAAAAAAATCATAAAATGTTTTAAAGACTTTTGAAAGCGGAAATAAAATTAAAAGTTTACTATTTGCAATAGAAAAATATCCGGAGTTTTTTTTTATTATTTTTTTTTATTCTGGTGCTTGAAATTACTGAAAACAAAAAACTAAAGTAAACATTTCTAAGTACAAGATCGATAACATAATCAGAATATTCACACGTTTCAATTAAGTATTATAAATAAATAAATAAATAAATACTGAAAAAAAAATCTGGAGTGACTCCACTCGACTTTCCGAACATTGAGTAACTAACAGTTTTGTAGATAAAATAAAGAAAGAGGAATTGCTAAACAAACAAAAGAGAGAAAACCATAATAGAGTGTTTTTTTCTCCATATTTCACACGAGGTTTTATTTAACGCTACTGAACTTTGAGCCCTTAGATCATAATGATAAAGAATTTTTCGTTTTGTCCCTGTAAAAATCTATAGATGCTAGATTCACCAAAATGCTTATAGTTAGTGCAACAGTGATTTATAATATTCATACAAATTTTCAGCTCAATTGAATAAGGCGTTTAGATGCTATCGCACTTTTAAAAATTTGGTCTCATAGGCCATAATGATAAAGAATTTTTCTTTGTGTCCCTGTAAAAAAACTGTAGTGCTAGATTCACCAAAATCTATACAGTTGGTGCAAATGCGACCTATAACATGTGTACAATTTTTTTGCTCAGATTAATAAGGCGTTTAGACGCTATCACACTTTTAAAAATTTGGCCCCATTGGCCTTAATGATAAAGAATTTTTCTTTGTGTCCCTGTAAAAAAACTATAAGTGCTAGATTCTCCAAAATCTATACAGATTGAGTATCTGTGACCTATAATATGGGTATAAAATTTTTGCTCAATTGAATAAGGCGTTAAGATGCTATCGCACTTTTAAGATTTTGGTCCCATAGGCCATAATGATAAAGAATTTTTCTTTGTGTCCCTGTAAAAAAACTATAAGTGCTAGATTCACCAAAATCTATAGGGTTCGTACTATGGTGACTTACAATATACGTACCAACTTTCAGGTTAATCGAACAAAGCCTTTAGACGCTAGCGTGTTCACAAACATACACACATACACACATACACACATACACACACACATACATATATCATCGTAAAAATAGTGAAAACGGACTCAGGGGACCTCAAAACGTATAGAAACATCAAAATCTCGAATTCAGATTTTTGACATGATTACAATACTTTCCTCACTATAGTGTTCGGAAAGTAAAAATATTGCAAAACCCTCTCCCAAACTTTATTATATACTAATTATTGAAATAATGAAATTATATGTTATTTTACAATATCATTAACAATGCAATTAACGTATTTCTGGTTGCACAATGAATCAAAACAAGTTAATTAACATCTTATTTCATAAACCCTAATGTTTCAATCATGAAAGACAGGTCAGGAAAAAAAAATCTGAAACAGGTAATTAGCCTAATGCACCGGAAACTGTAAGCAGCAATCTAAAAAAAATATATTTAGAAAAAAAAAAAGAAAAAATTCGTTTGAAAAGGCAAAGTAAAAAGCTTAATCTATTATTTAAGTTAAGATCGTAAAAAAACAAAACAACTTTAAAAAAGGAAATGTTACTATAGATCTTTGTTTTCAAAAAAAAAAAAAAAAAAAAAAAAAAAAAAAAAGAAAAGAAAAGAAAAATTGTACTACAAAAGAAGTTAATTCAAGATGAAAAGAAAAACTAAAAGGAAACAAAAAACACATAGAATGCAATAAAGCACATATATATATATATATTGGAAGAATGTCTTTTATTCACTTCATGTTTTCTTTTTAACATTATATTAAACACGTTAATTTGGAAGCAATACTTATCGCAGCGTAAATAGGGATACTTTGGCCCATTTTTTCGCATTTTTTATGAATTTTAGATCAGTATAACGGGAAATATAAGGAAAATATTTTTAGAACATAATTTGCCACAAATTTAAAATTTATTTACGCATCGCTCAAAAACGAATAATCGTAGAAGGTTGAAAACTTATATTTGGAATTGTCATGATATCTAGTTGTACCCCTGAAACTTTGGTTTTAATACAAGCCCCCATTTTAGAAATATCTTCGGTTTCAAACGATTTTTCGTGACGTCTGAATGCATGTGTGTGTGTGTGTATCTCGCAATCTATCTATTTTAACTGAAAAACGGTTAGACGTAGAACGTTGCAAATTGGTATATAGGATTTTTTGACATCTAGTTATGCACCTCCCTTTTTGATCGTTCTGCTGCTTTCTGTTTTCAAGTTATTTACGAAAATTAAATTCATAATGGCCAAAAATGCAAAGGTTACGGCCATTAAATATGACCTAACATCATAGAGATTTTAGAAAAAGCTAATGATATAGTCCATACTGATATTGTTATGAAAGTGGAAGACATTTTTGCGTGTATAATGTTATGCTTAAAGACATAAGCAGGTTCTAGTCGACGAATGCATTTTATTTAAGGAATATTCTGCGCGTAATTTTATTGTTGTGAAAGTTGTCGACATTTTATAATGTATAAATTGACCATCCATCTGTTTCCGTTTTAACTGAAATATTGTATAGAAAGCGGCTCTTAAAGATATAGGCAAGTTCCAGTTTACAGTCATCAATAATCGCATTTATTTCTTTCTAGATTTGATAAACATTTGTAGAACTTTCAATGAATTTAGTTCTGCGCTACAAACCCATGAAACTTTCCGAAAAATTCCAGAACACTGTTGCTGGTGAAGTCAGAGTTTCCAAACTTTGGTAACTCTAAACTACAAAATTTCACAATTTCGGTGGTGAAGTTGCCAAATTCTATGCTATATCGCCATAATCGGTGTCAAGGCCAGAATCTGCGATGACTACAAATTTGGTGGTTTGCCGAGATTAGCGATCAAATTTGGCAGCAAATACTGTTTCAAGATAACCAGAATTAGTAAACACTTTCTCAAATTTAACGGAGTTAAGTGTTTGTTCAAATATACCATTTCTCGCGAGTAACTTTAGCCAAACAGAACAAAAGTAGTCCATCTATTGAAGAACAATTTTCATTGATCTCTATGTTGTTAATTTGCCAATGAGATATTCTGTAATAAGCCATGGAGCATTATTCCCGAAATATCTACTATATTTGTCGCGGTATATATGTAATCCTATCATCGTGACTATTGTGGTTGGAGTAGCAGATTATTATTTTTTAAGGGGGTGGGGGGGGGGGTTGTTTGCAGGCTGGAACTTGTCTGTTTGTTTATGAATCAGTTACCTCACACAAAAATGTCAATATTTTCTAATATACAATATGTATATTCCAATGGGTGTATAAGGAAGTCATGTGGTACCCACATCAGATTTTTTTTCTTAAATTAAAAAGTCTCCGTTTAATACTCTTATTAATTAATCCTGATTGCTGAAATATATATATATATATATATATATATGTATGTATATGTACATCTGTTTTCCCTCTGTTGGGGTAAAAAAAAAAAAAAAAAATCTTGATATAGAGTATTTTAGTAAACAATGTTTTATTGCATTAATTTGTATTTTTAAAGGCTTTTTTGTATTTGCTATATACAGGGTGCATAGGACAGTCCCTTTAACCTGAAAATACTTGCGAACGGAGAGTGCTACAGCCACGCAAGTGAGGTAACGGTATAGTAAAGCGACTATGCCCGACCTAATGCAAACGACAGCAGTGCCACTAGTGGCGAAATTTGGAAGTTAGCCATTGCAAATCGAAAACGAAAAGAGATAGAGCAAAATTTCCAATTAGAAAGTTTTAGAGCATCAATTAATTGGTACGAAGCGATATTTGGTTTACACGGATAAGATAAATTGGCGCCTGTACACCTAAAAAATATTGAAAATCGATGCACTCCATTTTGTGTAAATATTTGAAAAGAATAGCCAGAGGAAAGAAGAAATATGCACAATTTAATGAATAAATGCTATGTACTTACATCAATACATTTTGATAACATCACACACAAAAACAAAATAGGTAAACTAAACTCTAAGTCTCATAGTGATAAAAAGTTAATGTTGAGAATGTTCGAAAAGTTCGCCATTGCTCACAATACACGTTTGTATTCGTGTGAGTAATTCTGCCTGCACATTTCTCAGCATGGAAGGTGTTACACTATTGAAAGCATCTGTAATACGATGACGTAGATCCAGCAGACTTGTATGTGGAGTTGCATAAAGCTGATCTTTTATGTAACCCCACAGGAAGAAATCCATCGGAGTCAGGTCCGGCGATCGTGGAGGCATTCAATACTACTACCATACCCAATAATTTGTTGTCCAAACCAATCTTTTAGAAAGCTTCGCACTCCAGCTGGCTGGTGTGCAGGAGTACCGTCATGTTGGAACCACATGTCCCGTAATGCCGACAGGGGAATATCATCCAAAAAGTCGGGTATGTTATCCTGTAATAGTTGGAGGTACCTCTGTCTGTTTAATGTGCCTTCGTAGAACACAGGTCCCAGTAAGCGATCCTTTCAGATATCGCCCCACACATTAATGGACCAGCGCACTTGGTGTTTTGTGGATAGTCCCTACGAGGGATTTTCCAGCGCCATGTAGTGGGCATTATGTCAGTTTAGTACTCCGGTACGCTGGAACAGTGCCTCGTCCGACCAAACAATGTTGGACAAAAAATCTGATTTATCTTCAACATTATTTAATGCCCAGTTACACCAATCAAATCGACGCTCATTATCCCGTGGCAACAGTTCTTGCTGCAGAGTGACATGATAGAGATGTGTATGTTGACTATGCAGTATTTGCCATACTCGGGCCCGTGTTAAGCCACAAGCCATGCTGATTTCTCTTGTACTGCTGTGTGGATGGGCTAGTGCATATGCCAAAATACTTTCTGGCGGTATACGCATACTTGCACTCACTGGTCTGCCAGAAAGCTGACGACTTTTAGTGCTTCCTGTCTCCATGAACCGTCGCACTACATTTGCGATGGTAACTGCACTTGGATGTGGCCCACCTGGAAAACGAACGGCATACTCCCGTGCAGCATACGTTGCGTTTCGTTGACATTCGCCATAAATAAGCACCATCTCACAATATTGAAAGTTAGTGAAGCTTGACATTCTCACACAGCTCCAAAATTCTAAATCCAAACGTTTATTTTTAAGAAATGTATCTTTTGTAGGATCTCATTCATTTAGGATCATTCAAAATTCCATTTGTTTTGTCACTTTCAAAAAAGAACGCGTATTTTCTACCTGTCGCTAGGCAACGATTGAAACTGACACAACACAGAAAATAAAATTTTTAAAATAAAAGCGCTCGCACATTGGGAATAAAATTATCGTCTGCCATCAATAATTTTATGCTATGAGATTATGTTGTTTGTATCAAGTGAGCGCCAACACCTTTTAAACTAAAATTTTAAATGCATTGGAAATTAAAGTTTTCAGACATTACAGTACAGTGCAAAGTCACAAATTGCATTTTCACACTGCTACATTTCCAAAATGTGAATATGTAGAGTAGAACAGTCGCGCATAGATTACGGACATTTTAGGGTATACAGACGCCAATTCATCTTATCCGTGTGAACCAAATATCATTTCGTACTAATTAATTGATGCTCTAAATCTTTCTAATTGGAAATTTTGCTCTATCTCTTTTCGTTTTCGATTTGCAATGGCTAACTTCCAAATTTTGCCACTAGGGGTGCTGCTGTCGTTTGCATTAGGTCGGGCATAGTCACTTTACTATACCGTTACCTCACTTGCGTGGCTGTAGCACTCTCCATTCGCAAATATTTTCAGGTTAAAGGGACTTTCCTATGCACCCTGTATGTATATATATATATATATTATGAAATGTGTTACAACTAGTGAAATAAATTATATTTTTCCGTAAGTTAGAATGCACAAATATTTGTAAAGAAACTACAAGCATTTGAAATTAATTTTTTGCATAAAACTATTTCTGCTTCAAATAAGTAAAAATATCATGCGAAAGATTTTCTTAAGATTTAAAAACACAAAAAATCAATTATTTACTTATACAGAACGCTTTACTCATTCAGAATAAGATCTATTTTAAATATATTTCTTTATAAAATTTTATCTGCTAATGGGAAGGAAATTTTGTTTTTTTAAGTATAAGATGTCATATATATTATATATTATTTTATCTTCTAATTCTCTTTACAAAACAGAAAACTTTTCTTTAAAGAATTGGTATTAAAGTAAAAGTATTTTTTTATTTTCTTTCAGTAAAATATTTAGTTAACGTTGAATTATTTGTGAAAAATATTTTAGAAATTGCAGATTTTATGAAATACGTGACTTTTTTTTTTTTTTTTTTTTTTTTTTTTTTTTTTTTTTTTAAATACAAAGTTTTTGTAGTGTGTATTCTTTGTTAATGATTAAGTAAATGAAAAGTCAAATAAATAACATAAATATAAATTGAAGCAAGTATTATTTAGAATTCATAATCTTTTGACAATTATTATTATTATTACAGAAATGAATATATATATACATATATATATACATATAAATACTTTACGCACAGTAATAGATATATGTGATTTTGTAATTCTATATTAAGTTAAAAGAACAAAAAATCTCCGCTTAATTTTCGTACAATTTCGGTGTTACTGCCTTTTTGTATAAGGTAAAAGTAAATTAAAGGTTATATATATATAAATATATATATACTGTATTATACTTCTAAAAGAAACTTTTAAATTAAAACTGAAAAATGAGCTTCCTATATGTGACATAGCTTTACATCGCGTTGTAAACTATCGTTAAAAAATCTACTATAAAATCTACTATTTTAACCACGACTATTAGTTCAAGAAAGAGATAAATTTAACTGAAATGGAGCGGAGATTTTTGTCATTTTATTGTTATTTTTGTAGTTTTGAATAAAGTAAGCCGCTTTGTTTTCATTTGCTGTGTATTTAGCGCCAATTATCGAGCGTCATTTGTTTTTCACAGTATGTAATTGTTCACCACAGCTAGCTCTTGCATCATTTTACTGTTCAGCATTTGAACAATAATGAAGTTATATTTCAAGAGGACACATTGTTAAAGTACAACATTTGGTACTAGCGACTCGCAGTTTAAACATCATGTTAATTAATTTGAACTTAAGCTTATTTGTATTTTAAAAACAAGTTTATTTTATTTTTATTTTTTTCCAAGAATGAAAAATAGCAATGCTGTCTAAACGCTCAACCATAGACTAAAAATAAGACAGAAAAAATCTGCTTTAATATTTATATCTATTTTAACCACGACTGTTAAAAACATTAGTTCTAGAAAGAGATAAATTTAACGGCGGAGATCTTGTCATTTTACTTTTACTTTTTGTAATTTTGAATAAAGTAAGCAAAAGTTCGTTTTAATAACAGGAGACTTGGCGTTGGAATATTAAAACCCGAATAAACTACTACGTCAGAAACGCCAAAGAAAAATATTGCAAATGCATACAGCTGTTTCGGTAGCCTGAAGCGTACCGTTTTCAGTGCAAAAAGGATGATGCACTGAGCACGGTACGCTTTAGGCTACCGAAACAGCTGTATGCATTTGCAATATTTTTCTTTGGCGTTTCTGACGTAGTAGTTTATTCGGGTTTTAATAAAAGTTCGTTTTGTTTATATTTGATACATATTTAGTACCAATTATCGCGCGCCATCGTTTTTGAGTACTATATAATTGTTCATCACAGCTAGTTGTTGCATTATTTTACTCTCCATCATACGCACAAAAATAAAGTAATATTTCAAAAGGACCCATTGTTAAAGTACAGCATTTGATCCTAGCGACTCGCAGATTAAACATCATGTTAATTAATTGGAACTTGATCTTATTTGTATGTTAAAAAAAAAAAAAAAAATGATATAAATATATATATATATGTGTGTGTGTGTGTGTGTGTGTGTGTGTGTAAAGTACATTGCGCTTTAATTAAACAAGAAAATATTCATCTCAAAATAACTTCAAAGCATTTAAATATGGATTCATAAGAAGAAAAGAATTCAGTAAAATGTTGCTTAAAATAATATAAAGACAACAAGTAAAACATATAAAATTTTTACGTTTAAAGATAATCTTGCTTTAAATAATAAATTATGACCACTATGATTCTAACAGACGTACATCCCTGACGGGAATTCATCCCAACTCTCTTGTTTAATCTTAAAATTTTAGTCTTTTTTCTAAATCCATTTTAATTAATATTTTATCTTTCTGTCGCCGTATGACATTGAGTTTTCATAATACCATGTGTTGCCCTACATGTTTTAATTTACATAAAAAATGAAAAAATAAATAATATTAAACAAATATATTTAAAGGTGACTAATGTGCAAGTTGTGCCTAACGGGACTAAAGTGAAAGTTGTACCTCAAGGGACTAATGTGAAAGTTGTACCTCTCGGGACTAATGTGCAAGTTGCACCGAACGAACAAACTATTTATTTCAACGAAAATGCCTACTAACCCTGGACGATAGGTCTAATATATCGTATCATATTATATATCATATTTATCGTAATATAACTCAATACTTATTTCGCTTCCTTCTTCGACTCGTTTTAATACGCATTTTTTATATGCATGAGCAGCCCCCGAAAAACAAAAAACATTAAATCATTAAATTCATTTTTTTACTTATTTTTATTACATATTATTTCACGCGCACTTTTTATTTCCTAATTCAAAATTATTTAAAAAAAACTTTTTCGATATCGCTTGTAATGATACTGATTATTATTAATTTTCTTTTCTTTTTCTTTCAATAATAATAATAATAAAAAATATATTTTGATGAAATTCTGGCAAAACCACAATTTAGTTTAGGACGGATGACTATTAGCTTATTTTTTTTTTTTTTTCTTTTTTCAAATTATAACATCGCTTTCAATTATTCAATTATATTTTCGATAAATATTAGATTTTGACAAATGTCCAACTATCGAAATCGACAATGCAAAAATCCCAGATTCAGACTAATAGGCCCTCAGTCCTAAAAAAAAAAAAAAAAAAAAAATATCAACCATGAAAAGTAACTAATAATGCTGTCAAAATACTTAAATACAGACGAGGTAATATTAAATGTTAAATTTCAAAACATGTGCAGACTTTGATTCTTAACAATATAACTTCAACTTGTTTCATTCCGGCTGTATGCTTTTAAAAACTAGTTGGCATAGGTGGACTCTGCTCAGTCCCCCATCATATTTATGTTCTCATAAATTTCTAGTGGGAGACATATTGTAATCATGTTAAAAGAAATGAATTTGACCAAAGCTTGATACAGTGACAGAATGACAGAATCCAGTGACAGAATGACAGAATCCCCGCGTAATAGGCTATCCACCGTTCACTTCGATATATTTATCTTATTCTAATCTATTAATTTATTTTATCAGGGTCAATTCTGTTGTTTAGTTTACATGCTACTATTTCCAATGCAATAATCCTCAAAATTCATATTTATATGAAAATTTTACAATTTCGCTATGTTGATAAAATCGTAAATTACGAATAATTTACGAAATTTTCCTATTAGAATATTTGTATTCAATCATGTTCAAACAAATATCTTAAATGTAATTTTGAAGTTGTCTAATGTATTTAGGATCCTCAAAATGGAAGTTTATGCTAAACTTGGCCTTATTCTGCCATTTTAAGTAAATCGTAAATTCCAAATAACTTACGAATTTTTTTTTAATTGGAAAAATCATAGACTTTGATATTCATGCCAGTATCCAAAATAATATTTAAAATGTGGTTTGATATCTTTACGATGAATATATCCCTCAAGATTGACGTTTAAGTGAAATTTTGCTCTATTCAGCCATGTTAAGAAATTCGTAATTTTCCAATAACTTACGAAATTTTTATAATGGAAAATTCATAGTCATTAATATTCATGCCAGTGTTTTTAATAATATTTCAAAGGTAGTCTGACATCTTTACGATGAAAATATCTCTCAAAATTGACGTTTATGTGAAATTTTTCACTATACTGCTATGTTAAGAAATTCGTAAATTTCAAATAACTTGCGAAATTTTCAAAGTAGCATATTTATAGTTACTGATGTTCATTCCGGCATCAAAACTGATATTTTAAAACTGGATCGACATTTTTAATGTAAAAAGTTTCCATTTAATGCACGTTTAAGTGAAATTTTGTCCTATTCTCCCATGTTAAGAAAATCGTAAATTTCTCATAACTTACGAAGTTTTTAAATTCGAATGTTGCAAATTATTAGGGTTCTTGCCAGTATCGAAAGTAATATTTTAAAACTGATCTGACCTCTCTGCGATCATTTGTTCGTGAGATATCGTATTAACAGACTAACAAACTAACGGACTAAAACACTAACGGACTGACACACTATCGGACTGACACACTAACAGACACCGTACAGACAGACACTATACAAATTTTGTCATTTTCGGAATCCTCACACCTGAAAACTTATAAAAATGTAAAAAAACTGAGGTCGAAATTTTTCACGATTACCTAAGTTCCCCATACCTATAGTATAATGGGGAACTAAACTAGTTGGCATAGGTGGACTCTGCTCAGTTCCCCATCATATTTATGTTCTCGGAAATTTCTAGTGCGAGACATATTATAATCATGTTAAAAGAAATGAATTTGACCAAAGCTTGATACAGTGACAGAATGAAATCCCCGCCTAATAGGCTATCCACCGTTCACTTCGATATAATTATCTTATTCTAATTTATTAATTTATTTTATCAGGGTCATTTCTGTTGTTTAGTTTTCATGCTACTAATTCCAATGCAATAAACGTCAAAATTCATATTTATATGAAATATTTACAATTTCGCTATGTTGATAAAATCGTAAATTACGAATAATTTACGAAAATTTCCTAGTAGAATATTTGTATTCAATCATGTTCAAACAAATATCATAAACTTAATTTTGAAGTTGTCTAATGTATTTAGGATCCTCAAAATGGAAATTTATGCTCAATTTTGCCTTATTCTGACATGTTAAGTAAATCGTAATTTCCAAATAACTTACGATTTTTTTTTAAATTGGAAAAATCATAGTCTATGATATTCATGCCAGTATCCTAAATAATATTTCGAAAGTGGGTTGACATCTTTACGATGAAAATATCCCTCAAGATTGACGTTTATGTGAAATTTTGCTCTATTCTGACATGTTAAGAAATTCGTAAATTTCCAATAACTTACGAAATCTTTAGATTGGAAAATTCATTGTCATTAATATTCATGCCAGTGTCCTAAATAATATTTCAAAAGTAATCTGACATCTTTACGATGAAAATATCTCTAAAAATTGACGTTTATGTGAAATTTTGCCCTATACTGCCATGTTAAGAAATTCGTAAATTTCCAATAATTTGCAAAATTTTTAAAGTAGCATATTTATAGTTACTGATGTCTATTCCGGCATCCAAACTGATATTTTAAAACTGGTCTGACATTTTTACAGTAAAACGTTTCCATTTAATGCACGTTTAAGTGAATTTTTGTCCTATTCTCCCATGTTAAGAAAATCGTAAATTTCTCATAACTTACGAAGTTTTTAAATTCGAATGTTGCAAATCAATAGGGTTCTTGCCAGTGTCGAAAGTAATATTTTAAAACTGATCTGACCTCTCTGCGACAATTTGTTCTTGAGATATCGTGTACACAGACTAACACACTAACCCACTAACACACTAACAGACACCCTACAGACAGACACTGTAGAAATTTTGTCATTTTCGGATTCCTCACACCTGAAAACGTGTAGAAAAGTCAAAAACCGAGGTCGAAAATTTTCACGATTACCTAAGTTCCCCATACCTATAGTATGATGGGGAACTAAAAATTAGATATAAAAGTAAAATCCATAGCTTATTTATTTTTTCACCTTCAAATAAAAGAAACTGTGGAACTACTCTTTCTGTGTGAGTAAAACTAAAGAACATTAATGTGCACTTAAAATATTAAATATTTCCATGAAACCTTTCCCGTATTGCTCTTATCTAATTCACTTAAACTCAGCTCATAATTGAAACATGTCAAATAAACTAAAGAAAACGAACCCACGTTTAAGCTACACTGACAGAACAGTACCTAAAAGTTCATTTTGCTTAAAAATAAAGAGACACAGCTGAAGTTATGTATTAACAGAGTTGAATGAATAAACATATATATCACAAAACATGAATATGTGAATTAGTATTGCTACATTAAAAATTTTTGCTGATAACTGAAAGGAAAAAACTAGCGCATACCATGGGAGTTATTTTGAGCCCCTGAAATGCGTAATGTTTTGTGTAAATTAAAATTAAATATTGAAACAGATTATTAAATAAAGTAAGTGCAGGTAATATATGGACACCTTAAATAGAAATATTTAGCTATAGTAGTAATTGATTTAAAAGAATAAAAAATAAAAAATATCTACAAGAGCGTACTTCTTTTAGTACTGGAAAAAAAATACATTTATAATAATCAAGATTTTAGCATGCAAGAATTTTTTACAAGCCTATTTCCTGAAGGTATTTATTTAACACATGAAAACGCATCAATTATTATAAAACCAAATTTAATTTTTGAAACTTTACAAAATTTAATGAAAAGATAAGTAAGTAGAAAATTTTGAAAAAAAAAGTTACACAATTTTTAACAATTTTAAACTTTTTACGATAAAAAGTGGTTTTAATTTATTTTAACTTCACATGTAAAAACTTCCTAATCTTTCTTGGTATAGTCGTTAACAAAAGTCTCGAACACTAGCAAAAATTCCTATATAAAAAAGTGCACCTAATACAGTTTTGTTAAATACATCCTTGTTGAATCCTGTTCTTAGTCAGTCTAAGAACCGGATTCGACAAGGAATTATTTAACAAAAGTGTATTAAGTGTACTTTTTTTACAAAGGAGTTTTTGCTAGAGTTCGGAGACTTTTGTTACCGACTGTAAGTCCGACACATTCCTCGTGCACATAACATTGACACGCAATCTCATATCCACAACTTTTTCCTTGTTGCAGATGCCGCTAAGCCAACTTTCTTTATCACTTTTTTTTTTTTTTTTTCCTGCTTGGGAAACTTTTCCGCTATTCTTCGCAGACTGAGATTTTTTTTTTTTTTCATCACAGTTGTGATGTTTGAGTGTCTTGAAAATTAGAGTACGATAGTTCATTGCAAGTTTTATGACATAAGTTATTTTACGATTTTTTTTTTGTATAGTGATGGCAGTAATTCTTGAAATAATGACTCATGAACAGATGTACCATTTTTGGAAATATCTTCAGACAGTTGGAGTTTGAAGATGAGACAGGTGTACTTGAAGGACAAGGAGTATGTCGAACGAGTTTTTCAGAAGATGTCCCTGGGGAAGAATTTGTCTTTTTACTTTTGGCACGGTATTTTTTTTTAGAAACGGAACTTCGAGCAAATGCTTCTTCGGGGATTACAGATACAGTACAGACAGGAATGGATTGACAGGATAGATACTGTCGTTTTGTACCCATCTTTAACGTTGGAACATGTCATAGCATTTTCCCAAACTGAAGAAAATATTCTTCCAAACAGAGCTTTTTAAATGTTTTCATGATTGGTTTGTTCGAAAAACAGCGATCTTAGGGTTTAAATTTTGATACGTACAGGTAATATGTCCATTTGGCATATTGCCAACATTAACGAGTTAAAAAAAAAAAAAAAAAAGTTGTTAATTCTGTCCGAAAGCTTAGCTAAAATATAGATATTTTGTCTGAACAGGAAAAGTAACAAACTTACCAGAGACAAATTTATAAAATGCCAATGCAACTAACAACAGACCAATAATGACTGACTCCCTGTGGATTGCAGACAACGCCGTATTAAACAAAATTCTTCTGACCTCGAGCGCCTGGATTCAAGAGCTATATTTGGAATTTCACTGAAATAAATAGCATTACTTCTATTGGCAATATTTCCATAATTTACCTTAGGTGTAAAATTTGAGAATCCTCAAACTGATTGAAAAGTTAGGGTAAAAACTGATAGAATGTTAAAAGGTATCCATTGTATATTTAATTTAATGATTATTTTTAAACTTTCGCTGTAGATAGATTAAAATATCTGTAAATATGGGGAGTAACTATAATCTGTAAGTATGGGGAAAAAAATAAACTTAAAAGTAGCAGTATGCTACGATAAAAATACTGGAGAAAATAGATCCATTCATAATTGTAACTACCGATGGAATGTATATATGCATTCAACATATTCTATCCTTCTATTCATATTAATACAGAGGTAACTGAAAAATGTGATAACTAGAGAATACCATGAGGACTTTGAAGATTTACTCAAAACTTCCTTAAGTAATACCCGAAAATAAACTTTGCTACGTGAGTATATTTTCATTGTAGCACAAAGTAAGCAATCTTTATGGAGATCTCTAAGAACAATTTCGAATGTTTCAAATTATATTACAGCATTTATTATAATTAACTTTTCAGGAGAATTATTTTCTTCATCAATAAAAATTATCACGACATTCAAAATGTAAGTGACAGGAAAATGAGATGCATTGACATAGGTATTTTGTTAAATGAGTGCACATTCAGTTAGTGACAGTTTTGTAACTTGATGTTGTTTGAATAAAAGAACAAATTTCAAGTAAACTGATGCTATGTTTCATTTCTTAAAATGCGTTGTAGATATTATTATATATTTTAAGCTCAAAGTATTAAAAGCACTTATATGTAAGATATACTTAATAATATAGTAATGAAATAGAGTACAACTATGGCATGTTTGTAAGTTAGTTATTAGTTTGAGCTCACATTAAAAGTACGCTTATCATTTTTTAGATTAGAAGCTCTTTACTAATGTCTAAAAGGAAGTACATTAATTTATAATTCTGCTTACTGTAGGGAAAAATGTTTTCAAAATTCTCAGATTGTATTGTGCAAAATAATTAAAATTAGATTTCAAATTAGAAATCCAATCTACTTTCAATTTTTTAAAGAAATATATAATTAAATTGCAGTTATTTATGTGAAATTTGTTTAAAAAAATCCTTCATTCAATTTATCACATAGATTAGACTTAGGTAGCTATTTGTGGAGAAACAATAAAACGAAATAACACTGAAAATTTTAAGCTCAACTCGAACTATATTTTTCAATTCAACTGAATTTTATATCACTTTATATACAATTGAAAAATTTCCTGGAATAAAATATTCTATAATTTGAAAAGAACATTAACCAAGTAATTAAAATAACTAGCGTAACTAATGTAATTAATATAATTATAATATATTAATATAATTAATATAATATATAATATATAATTAATACAATTATATATTAACCTTAATTATATAATTAACCTTGGTCATCCGATGTCGAACGTAATTATCACAATTCTGTTTTTGTTAGGAAAAATTACATCAAGAGTTGTTTATATTTCCTTGCCATGAACGAGAAAGAAAGGACAGAATCCCGTTGTTTCTTGTTTCTCTGAGTTTAGATGAATGTTATAAACGGCAAAATAGACGAAAAAAGTCCATTCTAAGTATCATTTGTTGACTATAACTTGGGAACACAAGAAATTCATATGTTTTCATAGTTTCATTTAAATTTATCGTTAACCCGCGTCTTTCTGAGGCAGGACACGGTTTTCCGCATGCAGTTCTCAATATTGGTTTATTGACAGAAAATATAGGAGATAAAATTACCTGCATAATATTTTAGAGATGACGGAGTGATCAGAACGTGAATCAACGATAGCTTTTACACGGCGACCATTTACTTTAACACAAGCATTGCAGTTTTCTAAATCTATGTAGAATGCGTCAGGGAATTTTCTACAGTTGTGGCCTTACCTCCTTCAAAGTTCGCCTGAATTAGTTTTCTTCGTCAGGTCGGAGTGGGCACAGATGAACAAATGATCCACTTCTAAAAATGGTAAATCTTATCTGTCCATAGTTGTCGTGAAAACTATTTACGAATTCATTGCCTGTGTTTTCGAAATCTAGATAACCTATAATTTCTTGCGTCTGCAAATATCTGTCGTTTATTGGCCGTATTCACCATTAACTTAGACTTCCGGTTCAACACAAAAACTTGAAAAGCGTCTGAAGGCAGGGTACAGCTTTCCAACAAAATCTGGCACTCTGTTTTTGCCATCTAGCGTCTAGGATTTCATATAATTTTTGATTGGTTATTTTCACGTAAAAAGTCTGAAAATATGTGTACCGCAAGATGGCAGAAACAACACGTCCAAAATTGCTGAAAATGTTTACCCCGCCTTTATGCGATTTTCAAATTTTTGTGTTTAACAGGGAGTCGAATTTATTGGTGAATAACAGCCTAAATCTGTTTTCCTACACTACTTCAGTACGTGTCCTGGACGTCCGCAATGATAGAAGATTGCTACATTAATCCTCCATAGATTTGTTTTACGTTGGGGAGTGGTGTTTTTTCGTATCCACGATTTGATGGGGTCAAACTGGGACTGATTGTCGAGACGTAATATTGCGTTTTGTCCCATGAAAGGAGCTAACGCTTCCATAACTTCCTCTAGGAAAACCAAGACAATGCCATTGGAAATTCAGGTTCGTTTTCTTGGGAGATTCGTGTATCAGGCCGAAACTTTTCAACCTCTTCCCACAGAATATTGCATATCTTAATCTCAATACGAACTAGTACAGGTCCACCGCTATACACTTCTGGAGATGAAACACGTTTTTTTGTCTTCTTTCATAGAAGGGTTGATTTTCCGGCTCAGAGAAAATACGTCTTCGATGTAGTACTCAGATAACTTGTAGAACACGGGTAAACAGTTGCCTCTCCGATTTTCGTGAAACATCATCTGTGCGGCAAAATGTGTTATTTAGTGCAACTTGGAATACAGTAAAACTAGCAAAAGTTTCCTTGTTGTTATCATACTATTGCTCGCTCCTCCGACAAGATAAAAGATCACGTTTACCGGGCGCATTTGCTCATTCTAATGGATGTAGGTTGAAATACTTTGGAAGTGTTTTAACCATGTACTTGCGTCTTGTTGACTGCCTCCAGAAAATATACACGGAATTCTAGGTTATTGACATGTCAGGATTAATACTGTGGCAATGTTGGGCTTTTGCTCCTTTTAGTCCGACATCCATTTTAATTTCTTTTTGCATTGGGAAGACTTTCAAACTTCGGAGGTAGTCCTTGATGTCGGTTATTTCTGCCTAGTTCTTCACTTGTGTATTTTAGGAGTTCTTCAGTTAGATTAGACTTAAATAACTGTTTGTGGAAAAACACTAAAGCGAATTACACAGGCAACTTTAAAACCAATTCGAGAGTTTGATGAATGTATTTGAATGTGAGAAATATGACTTTTAAATTTCCTGAAAGTTTAACATAGGCCTTTGCCATTTGAGCGTTAATGAAATATACCCTTGATATTACATGAAAAACACAACTCTCCTCAATATGCGGAAAAATGTCTTTGTTTCGATGAATACAAAGAAATAATTGTTTCTTCAAGTAACGAAAATTTTTCTTCGAGTAACAGATGTAAACATAACGGATATTCTTCTAAATAACGGAAAATGTTTCCTCTTGCAACTGAAATAAATGTAAAGTTTTTTTTTTTTTTTTTTTTTCAAATAACAAAATATTTCGATAATGGAGAAAAATAAACGAAAACTCATTAATTTAAGATTATTTCTCTTTCTTTAAAAGTGAAAAACATAGAAGGAAGCTTTTTTCATTTGGCAGGATAAAAAGAGACGTCAAATATCAGAAATATCAAAGTGGCAGTACTGCTAGTAAATTTTCCAAGATTTGAAAAATGAAAATTTGAGAATTTATATAAACCTAACATTGAGCCTAGTAACACTATCTGATAAAAATGAATGAAAACATTGCTATTTCTCAAACCAAGCATTTTACTGCCAGATGCAGTGTATTAGAAATCGCACTCGTGTATGCTACTTACGTCATTTTATGCAAAAGTGCTAAACACATATACATTTGAAACCATATTATCTTCATGAAATTTGTCATTATAAATCTTAATAATTAAAATAAATTAAATTAACTTTCTCTGCTGCATACAGTAAGTAAATTAAGTGTTTTAAAAATAAATTACAATAGAAGTTAATCGTTGAAGATAATTCACTGTGTAAGCATTAAAAAGCCGTTAATGCATTTTTAAAAACATTTTGAAAGAATTAAATGATCTAACATGTTACTTTAAAGCATGTTACTGTGTTTCTAAAGTGCATTCATTAAATAAATGGCTTAGTTTATTGTTTTGTTAATGGACTTCAATGCGTATATTTATAACTAAATGTAGTTCGTGTTAATCTTCTGTGTAAAAACTTTTCTAGTAAAGCATTGTTTTGTTTTATTTTGTCTTACAGGTAAACAGTGAAATTTAACATTTTGAACGTAACATTTAATAGTTTTTTTTTTTTTTTTTTTTTTTTTGTGAAAAATGTTTTCTTAATCAGTTGTAAATTAATTAGGAACTAGACATTTATTTATTTTTAAGTTTTCAATAAATCAGGATTTTTTCCCTTTTTTTTAAATACAAAAATGATGTATTGCAAGTCACATTAGTGTTAGTTATTATACATATATATATATACTATATAGTATATATAGTATATATAGTACTATATAGTATATATATATATACTATATATATATACTATATATATATATATATATATATATATATATATATATATTACAATGAGCAATGTAATTTACAGAAAAAAATAATTGTGGTCTATTCATTAGACAAAATTCCTAATATATTCACAGTTTTTCTAATTATTATAACACTTTCTTTAGTTATATACTTAAATCTTCTTATTAAATAAAGAAACTGGTGTACAATCAATAATTAATCTTAAGAAAACTTCTTCACATACCACAGAATTAATGAAAGCGCTACTAGTTTCGAAAAAGCGTAACACATCTTCTTCAAGTGTAAAACGTGTGCTGCTACCTTGGAAGCAAAGGCGAGACTCAGTCTTGCTTTTGTCTCCAAGGAAAATAGAATACAAAATATCGTTTTTCATAAGTAGTAGTGTTGAGTCATCTCCTTAAATCTATAAACTGAGAAACATTGCTCTTATTCTAAAAATATTTTTACATGCAGTTCACATTTATATCACTAGATTTTTAATCATAAGATCAAAATATTTTTTTTATAACAAGGTATATTTTCAACACACGAATATATATATATATATATATATGTGTGTGTGTGTGTGTGTGTGTGATATGAATGTATAACTATTGACTATAACTATGAATCTATAACTATTACAAAAATTCAATCCAAAATTAATTTCTTTTAAATTAAAAGGTTTTTGATTAATTTCTCGTGCATAAAAATGAATAATTATTATTATTGTTGTTGCTGTTGCTATTGATATAATTTTGTTGGCTTGCCTTCACGTAATGTGTTTAGGGAAATATATTTTTCTTTTCAGATTTTAAAATTTCCTCCCATGCATATATATTTTTATACAAATACCTTAATTATGTAAATAAATTAGTATATATATATTAAATTTAATCATTATTAAAGACAAAAATATATCCTTATATTGCCCTCTTAGGTTTATTTTAATACTTTAGCAGGCATGCTTCCGCTTAAGCTTGCAAAATTTGCAGATATGTTCTTATATTGTAACAATCAAATTGATCATTGTGAATGATATCACAACCATGATTTCAGTTTATAACAATTGTCTATATTTTGATTCGGTAGAAAATACAAGAATATTCAGATCGTCTCTGCAAAGTTTAATTTATATCCACTTGCCTAAATAATAATCTTTATTTATTTATTTATTTATTTATTTATTTATTTATTTATTTATTGTTAGATTTTATTCATTTGATTAATCAGTAAATTTTCAGAAAATTTGGATGGTTGAAAATTACTTATATTTGATATTAGATTATATCAAAAGACTAAAATATTTTTTAAGTTGCACCTTTGAAATATATTAAAAGTATAAATTGCTTGAAGGCTGCACATTGAATTTTTAATCATACTGTATATGTTATATACTGTAAGATTAAAAATTCAAAGTATAAACTTTAGTGGGGATAACACATACAAAAACAAAACAAAATTATGCAGGAATGTATGACAGGAAATTCCCAAACTGATAAACTAAAGGACAAATGAAGATGTGGTAATGACTGAGACTTAATTCATGGAAGTCATTTACTTCCGGGTACTTTACACTAAGACAGTAGATTTATAATTTACGTTTCCCAAGGCCACTCAGATTTATCATTTTTATTTATGTTCATTTATGTTTATTTATATAAACACATATATTAATATCATTCAGTAGAAAGATGTTAAAATGTATAAACCATGAAACAGCGTTTGGCGTACATACAAAAAAATAAAATAATTTAATTTTGTTCAATCGATATGTGTATTAACGAGAACTGTCGCCTATGGACGTAGGGTATTTGAACAATTCTGTGTGTGCCTGTGCACAAACTATTTATCAGTCTTGAGTAAATTTTTGAATTTGTCTCAAATAAAGTAGTATCCCTTCGTGATAAGGATTTAACATGTTAATTTTTTAACTGTTAATATTTGTTGTCGGTTTATGCATATAACATACTTACACACATATGGACCGACTGCTAAAAACTTGATTTTCTGATTCAAAAGAACTCAAAAAGCGTAAATATTGTAAAAACTCATTTTCTTTATCTTATTTCAAATCACAACTATCACTAATGTACATGGAAAAGAGAAGGTAAAACGTTAATACTATGTGAATAAAGTAAGAATTTTTATGGTTATATAAATAATATATTAAATTTTTGCTTAGCTAAATCATTTAATAAATAAAAACATACCTTTAGAAGTTTACCCTTTGACAGTTTCTTAAATATTCAAATTTCCAATAACTTTCTCCTGAAAGTTTGTAAAAAAACATGTACTTTATCAGAAACTTTTGATTAAAATTTGTCTTCTCGGAGTCTCAAAGTAAACATTAATTTAGTTACTTTGAAGATTTTTATCAAGATTTAGTTTTCTTAGAGTTGCACTTATTTGATGTTTCCAAACTTGAAATTAATTAATTCAGTTAAATATGTTAATTTAATGGCAGGAATTCACAGTAAACTAGAATTGAAAAAATAAATTATAAATAATTATACATTTTAATTAACTATTATTTAGTTATTAAAGGAATTTCTTTTGTTTAATTATGACAACGTACATAATTTTATTTATTAATTATGAGCATAATATACCGTGAACAAATTTATTTTTAAAGAAAAAACTGATTTTTCACGAACGAAAACTGTTGAATAAAACAGTTATTGATCTGGTTTATATCCCTAGCATTTGGCAAAGAGTATTAAAATTTAACCAAATTGGGAATTTCGTTATATTATTTAGCGGAAACGTATGCATTTTTGTCGTAATAGTCGTATGAAAAATTTATTGAGAATGATATAAATTAATGAACATATGTTAAAAATATATTTTTGGCTTGCGTTTTCTGTTTGATAGTTTAAATAACACAAAAACAGATGATTCATAAAAAAATAAGTAAATAAAATAAATAAATAAATAAATAAAAGATAATTTTCAAAAAAGAAATAAATGGCTGTCATTGGCTGGATGTCAATGGTTATCAGCACTGACGTCAGAGATGATAGCTATTTTATTTGATAATTTAATAGTTTCTTTGCTTCTTTTCACAGTGAAGGTGTTGTTTTTGTTTACTAAGCATGTGTTGTCTTAAAACATCGTAAAGCTCATACTGCTATTTCTTTTTTACAACTGTTAAAACATTTTAAAACGCATTTCCTGATTGTGTGCAATAACAAATCTCTTTATTGCAAATTATATATTGTCTAATATAGAAAATTGCATAAATAAAAATTACGTATATAATCGTTTTTTATGTATTATATTATTTAGCAAGCAATAGTTATTCGAATTAAAAGTTTTTTCTACAGTGTAATTATTACATTTGTTTTCTAAACCACCTGTTGTCGTAAAAAAATTAAAAATCTGTTGCTATTATTTTATTCATATAACGGTTGAAACGCTGAATTTGCAGAGTGTGTGCAATAAAAATTATCTTTATTGGAAGTCTGTATGCTGTACGTTTTTATCTATACGTCCATAACTATAAATAATTATGGATGTAATTGGTTTTGTATGGATTTTACAAATATGTTATATTCAAGAAATATATGTTGGTACAAGTACGCGTATTTGATAGCCGAAATGTATTTGATTTCTGCAGTATTTTTTTTTTTCAACAAATAGATTACGAATGTAAAGTATAGAGTTGTAATGTACGCATTTGTGTTTGTAGACACTGTTTAATGATGACTATAAACCAAATGTACGCAAGAGAGAGTTGACCAATAAAAATCCAAATATTCCCATGTTTCATATGTTAATATACTCAAAAATGAGTCCATGGATTTTCAAATTTAAGTATATATTGTTTCGGAGCTATTTTCAGACAATTTAGCTCATTTTTAAGAAACCATTTTTAACAGTGTATGAAGTCTACAAAATAAATAAATAAATAAATAAATATAAAAAAATCCAACTTATGCATTTTTGTTTTGTAGACATGTTTTCATATATTTATTTTTAACAGCTGTACACAAGGTATTTATTTCTGTAAAATCAAAAGTGATTTTATTCTCGGGAGCAATCTAATGCACAATTTCCCCATAAAAATACGTAAACTTAAATAAAAAAAAAAAAAATTACTTGAAAATAAACACACGCGTAAAAACAAAGATTTATTAGCAATAATTAAAAAAAATTCTAACTAATAATGTAGAAAAAAAAAATACTTGCATATCTTAAAAGTTTTGACAGCTCCAAAAAAAAAAAAATAAATAAATAAAAATATGAAAAAAATTCTTTTAAGTGCAAAATTATATCCTAATTATAAAAAAATATATGTATACAAAAGCGTAAAAATATTTTAATATAAAATAGATTCCTTTTATAAAAAGAATACTCTTTTAAATAAATAAAAACATTTTTTTATATGTATGCATTAATATCTAAAGCAAAATTAACGTCCTATTAGTAGAACAAACGCATTTAAGCCTCATCACATTATGTCATGCTCCGAGGTATTAAACTTGATGCGTTATTGACTTCTGTCCAGTAAACATTTCAAGAGTCTCTCCACGTTCGTTTAATATTGGATGTCGTATTACGTTAGACTGGATTAATTACAGAGAACATTCTTACACAAGAATCTTAAGGATGATATTTTATGTTAAAATATAAAATATATTTACCAAAAATATAGTGCGCTCAGTCTACAAAAATCTATGTATTTATTTAGTAAAAAGATTTTCTAGTTAAAGAAAGTAACTTAAACTGAAATTTAATCATGGTATATAAAGTTTATTGAATATCTACGTAAATGTCTATTAGTGTTAAATATTATCGCTGTAATATGTAAGATTTATATAAATTTACTATTTGGAACATTTAACAGTTTTGGCAACAGCTGGTTAACTGTAAAATAAATAAAAATAGTTTATAATTCGTCATTATCCACCTGTTTTGATGTTGGAGTGTATTAAGTAAAAATATATTCATAAACTTGCAAATTGTTCTGGCCAATATCAAAATTAATAACTGTCGAATTTATCCCGAGAGTAGTCGCGTCAATTTTTTTAACGCTAGTAGTCGCGTATCGTTTTTTTTTTTTTTTTTTTTTTTTTTGCAGCCGCTGTCTAGTGTGGAGGGAAAGCCGAAATAATGCCAGCAGAGAAGGATGAAGTGTCTTTAATTCACAAGAAGTTTTTCCCGCAAAACTCTAACCTGTATGAAAAACAGGAAATGGGGAAAAAATGAATCAACGTTAGTGGTCACGTCGCGGTCAAATAGACAGATTTGAGAAGTAAAATGTTTTTTAACTGTTCAAAAAATAGCAGGAATGACTTGAAAACATACTATGTTAGAGGACAACCACCCAAGGTCAGGTACGCAGAGTTTCCTCACTTAATTTTTAAGGAGTGATCTGCAGGAGTAATTTATAAGCGATGGGCGGCGAAAAGGCCGATATGCGACTAGTAACGGGTTAAACATATGTAATTGTAAAATATCAGGAATTAATTATTTGTTTTGCGTTAAATCATTATCAAATATTATAAAAAGACCTTAATTTTATTTTTGGACTGATAGCTTTTTGTCTGAAATCATACTAAGAATAAATTCGCTTATAATTTATTATAGTATATTAAATGATATATTAATTTTGCTTATTGTACTGATCGAAACAATGACTGACCAATGAAGATTTTTACATACATTAAATATTGTTATGGTTATGTAGGTTAAGGCCGATTAATTATGTTATATATTGGGATGGGAAAAGTTCAGACACTGTTTCTGGCAAAAACATTATGAGGAATTCTATTAAATCAACTAATTCTAAAAATCTAGTAAAGGAAAAGAAACAAAAATAAGAGAAGGTGGGTTCAAGGTCCTAGAATTGTCGACAGAACTTACTAATTTCCGAGTTTAATTCTCTTGACTTGCTAGATGCTTGGGGGTCGCTCCCCAACGAACTTTTTCATAAAAAGAAAACGCGAAAAAAGACAAATTTTTATAAGTAAACTATGTATTATTATGTTGCATATATTATATATATATTAAATATATTACATTACATATATAACTAGAATTTATCTTCCATCCGTTCTAGCTCATTTAGACATTATACAGAATAAAATAAACATGTATAAATGGCTACTAAAAATAAAGAGAAACAAATCTTTTATTATTATTATTATTATTATTCTGTACAATTTATTTAAGTGCTTTATTATATTTTAACAAGTTTAGAAAAACTGTTTAAGAATGCTACTTACAGTCTCATACCTACACGGTAGGTAAGTATTTTTTGAAGTCTAGTTTTCAACGCTTATTTTTTACTGTAATTATACGTTTTACGGCCTATTGGTTATGGATATCATGTTCTTGGTGGTTCATATGTGTGTGTGCCTTATATCAGCGTACTTTTAACATTAACAATTAGTAGGTAATTCAAATTTAGTGCTTTAAAATCCATAATATGTGTTTAACACTTAAAATAATTGTTCAAGATTATTCAGTTTAGTGCAGGTGAAAATTGTCTAAATAATTTTGAATATATATTTTTTTTAATTTAATACAGCCTTAAGCGCTTTAAAATATATGTATAGTAATTAAAGGGGGGATGTAAAAGTACGGAACCCCCTGACACAAAAATATACACAAATAAACTGTTTCTAAAAGTATTGTGCTTTTTTAAAAATATATGTTCATATACTGTATTTGTTTTATCTGTAATCGGTCTTTATATTATTCAAATGATAGGCAAAACAGTCATGTAAGTGCCAGACTAAGTGAAATTGTTAAAATTAACGCTTCTTTTAAATGATAGAAATTGTATTTACAGATTTCCTTCGTCTAACTGCCTGTCTATTTTCTAATGATCATAAATATTCATACTTTTCTACACAATTAAGAGCTACAGTATTATGAATTACTCAAAATAGTTCAGATAAGGGATCCATTTTTTTATTACTTTCCATTCTTTCAGAAAAAATAAATATTAAAATGATAAAATCATTATAATTTACTAAAGAGATTATTTGATGAACGTAATGCTCAAAGTATAAATACAAATTTTACCATGAATTACAAAATAGCTAATTTGTACTTGAATATATATCTATGTAAATTAAATTGTATTGCACGATACATTCATAAAACTACATTTTAGCAATAGATTTCAATTTCTAAGTGAATAACAATTGCTGTTGATAAGCACATATAGACAAATAAAATTTAAAATTCTATTAAAGAGTTTTCTTCTTTTTTATCTGTGCGATTTTAACCAATCGGAAAAATAAGATTAGAAACATAAAATCAAAATAACAATAAACATATACACATACTGGCCAATGAATCAGAAACCTATGAGAGTTTTAACAAATACTCTGGTGTGGCGTACAGTCTGCAGCAAATATATTGAAGCACTAGCAATGATTTATATTTGAAAGATGAGTATCTAATACAGTTTTTTAAAGTAAATATTTCTCGTGTCATGTTCTTAGTCTTATTCTGTTTATAAAAAAGTAAGTTGATGATAAAAATTTGTGATCAAATTAATATATATATATATATATATATATATATATATATATATATATATGCAGTTCCCACCGCTTATTAAAATCACATTAGTTCTGAGCCAAAGTGATTTTATTAAGCGGCTGATTTTTATATCTCGCTAACGTTCCTGCACTTAAGGAAAATGTATTACTTCCCTGAATTTGGAAAGAAACTTTAAAAGGTAACGAATAATGTAATTAGTAAACAATACTAATTATTTCTTGATAGATAATTAATTAATTGTTTCTTCGATATAAATAAATTAAACGCATTTAAACGCATTTAAACGCATTTTCAGCTCCCATACACTTTCGTTTGAGGAAAATCATCTTCAATTTATCAAAAGTTCACGTTGTTCTTAAAAATTTAAAATCTTTTCGTTTAAACCTCATGAATTATAGTAGTTTCAAAATAAGAACTATAAATTGCCATTTAATAATTAGAAATTAAATATATATATATATATATATATATATATATATATAATTTCAAATCAAATTGTAACTTATTACTGCGATATGAAGAATGCGTTCCTTGAAACTCTTATGGAGAAAAGTGACAAGACGTGTTTAATTTGTAACTGTGCTTCAAGTATCGACAATGAGCAATAACGGAGGGATTGTTGTGCTTTAAATTCTTTTCTTATTTAAATAATAATAAAAATAAATAAAAAATAAATAAAATAATAATAATAATAATAATAATAATATAATTGCATAAGTCATATTTTTGGCTGCTGAGGAGATATTTTTGAGTTTATTAACCGGCGATGCTGATTTTATTAAGCGGCGGATTTAAAAGTAGTTTGTATTGATTTGATTCCGGTCCTAGCAATTTCATCAGACTAAACGACTTATTTTATTAACCAGAGAATTTATTAAGCGGCGGTTACTGTATATATACGGAAAATGTTGATGTGTGCTTCAATAATTTTGCTGCCGTCTGTAAGTATGCAAAACCTGTTATCGTAGCGAGGGCGTGTTCTTCTGGTATGGAAGTGATCTCTGGCGCTAATTGAAGATAAACAAAAAGTCATGCAATACCTGGTTATATTGGCAGATTAAGTGCAATCTGAAATGTTACATTTTTACTCCGAAAATAACGGATACTTCAGAGACAATAATGCAGCCATATATCGTGATAGAATCTTTCGTGATTGGTTCAGGGAATACCAATAGAACTTTCAACAACTTTTCAGGCCTCCGCAAAGTCCGGATCGTAATCCAATGGAAAGTGTTTTGGACATGTTGTTAAAACCGACAGAAATCTCTCCTTCGATCCAATGTTTAGGATTTAAAGTCTATATAGCCGCTGCTTGGTATTCTCTGGACGTAGATGCACTCTAGAAGCTTGTAAGATCGATCCTCTTACTAATACATGCTGTGCAAAAAAGCAGTTCAATAAGCAAAAGGAGGCCCAGTAACATATTTATGTAAAGTTTCTAATTCATTAGCCGGTTTCTGTATATTTTACTGCTAGAATATGTTAATAGTTGTAAAATATACTCTCTTTTAATTCACAACAGGCTATTTAATTAAATTATTCTAGCTAACCACGGTTAGAATTCGTTATTTTCTTTTAATAATAATTATGATAAACAGTATTCAGTGATATTAATAGTATTTATGATACACAAAGGTATTTGTAGCTTTCCATAAATCTATTGTGTTAAATGATATTAATTAGTTTCTACTACTTTTGAATTAAAACATAGAGTCGTTAATGATTTTTCATAATATTCTAATAATGCAAAATATATATTTTACGAAGTGCTGTATCCCCTAATTGAAAATTAAGTTTTTCTGAATTTCTGTTTCAGCAACATTAGCCTAAGATTTAGAAGATATTGTTATATATTTATTCTTTTAAATTTATTCCTTTCAATAAACGTGATTCAATATTTTCAGTATTTTCAAATAAATATTAAAATCAAGTTTCCATTAACTTAAGGCCAATGAATGTCATTAGAGCATTTCATTACAGCTACCATTTTTCTCCTTTTAATTGGTTTTCGTAGAATTTCTGACAATACTTGAAATCTTTTCGATTTTATGAATAGAAATGATACATGAAATAGATAATATACGAATAACAAAACGGATAATTCAGAATGATGCAGGGAAGTGAATTAAAGCTATAATGAGTTTTCTAATACGAAATATTATTAAAATACTGCTTTGTTTTATAAAACATATTATTTTGATAAAATTATACACTAATTGTATAATTAAAATAATAATTTAACAGAAAATGATTTTAATTCTAAATATTAGGTGTCTAAGAAACAGAAGATGTATCGATGACAAGTAATAAGATCTATCGATGACAAGATGTAATC
Source organism: Salticus scenicus (assembly GCA_963930645.1). Classification (NCBI taxonomy): domain Eukaryota; kingdom Metazoa; phylum Arthropoda; class Arachnida; order Araneae; family Salticidae; genus Salticus; species Salticus scenicus. Next base: position 158,512,680 of record OZ005659.1, on the reverse strand, counting down.
GATGCACATCGATACATAAGATGTATCGATGTATTATATACGGGAACTATATAAAAAATTACGCTGAGAAAAAATTCTGTAACTGTCATCTAGAATCTAAATTTTCGCGCTAGTAAAAATAGTTCCATGTCATCCTTATAATTTCTACTCCCCTTCGAAAGCGAGTTCTAGAAGCCAATATCAGAATTCTGGAGCGTTTGCCTATATTATCGAGAGTAAAATTATTTAAAAATATCTCCAAATAAATGAGACTAACAAGAGGCGGATTTAGGAACTATAATCTTGGTTTTTGACCCAATTCTAGAATATCAAGCAAGAATTTCTCGCTATACAAAGGACTGATAATATTCAGAATATTATTACACCTTCTAAAAATGTATAGACTAGAAATTCTCGATTATTTCGTATATTCAGCTTCTTGATGCGCTTTATACGCATAGATCGGAAATGTATATTTCTAGTTTAGGGTTTTAGAAAATGACCACATATTCGTTATAGATAAAGGCAGTATATATATATTTTTTTTCTGTGTGTAATTTTAGCTTTAAATGATTAAGTATTGATCTCAGACGTACATAAAATGAAAAATATTTGAAATACATAGAAATTGTAAAAATCGTTAAACAATCTCAGACAGTTTAAATTCAGAAAGTATAAAATTTTTATTTTTATTGAAATAAAATATTTTTTCCTCTTTCACAAGTTTAATGGTCCTTTTTTATTATCCTTCAGGTCGGCGTAAGTATTTTAAGTTAATATGGTAACTCATTGGTTCCTTATCTATATCGCAAATTTTTGTGTCATTCTTTCCTCTATGTTAAATTCAGTTCTATATTTTAGTGTGCTGTTATTGTTTTAGTTCTATTAATTGCTAAATTTTAAGATTAAATTTTATTACGTTATCTATTATTTATATATATATATATATATATATATATATATATATATATTAGCTTTTGGTACTCAAATACATTCATTTTTAACTTTTGCCGTTATTTGTGTTATTAAAATGCTTATTTAATTGTAATCCTTGTCTTTACATTTATCCTGATGGCAGAAAAGTACATTTCGAAAAATATAAAAATCAACAATTTTATCCTGCAGAGTTAAAAAAATTTAAATTGTTAAAAGTAGAACATTCTCGTATAAATAAATTTTAAATATTCTATTTTACAGATAGTATTTACTTTTTATAAGAAAAATATATGCATTAGTTTATTGATTTTTATTTATTTTTGTCAGTTGTTCAACAACATTCACAACATTCCGCTGGTGACAGGCTTCCCTCAATTCACCTAACTTTGCATTATCGACGACTATAACATCCACCAAAACTAAGAACTTATCACAAAAGATCACTTAAGCAAATTCTTCCTTCGTCGACTCTGTACCACTCTTCTCTTCAAACCTCTTACTTTCCAACACACACCCATATTTATATCTAAGATTCATGCATTCTACTCATTTCATTTACTTCTAAGACTTCTCCTTATTCACTCGCGCTTCGCAACTTGTGAACTTAGCTGTAGCGCCATGCTGACGTGAATTCTACTACACACCGACTTACAACTACGCCGAGCTTTATGTTATATTTAAAGTAAATTAAAATGCGATTAGAAAGTCCCCCACTCCCTACTTTTACAGCAGCAATAAAAATGTTAATTTTTTGATAGAATTTGTTCTTATTGACTTTAAACGTATTCAAAACGGCACATGAAGAAAATATCCAGGAGCTTGAACAAATCAGCTTTTAGAAATTATATATGTATTTCACATAAATTATTTAACGCATACATTTTAGTTCCCCATCATACTATAGGTATGGGGAACTTAGGTAATCGTGAAAAATTTCGAAATCGGTTTTTTGACTTTTTTATACGTTTTCAGGGGTGAGGAATCCGAAAATGACAAAATTTGTATGGTGTCTGTCTGTAGGGTGTCTGTTAGTGTGTCAGTCCGTTAGTGTGTTAGTCCGTTAGTTTTTTAGTCTGTTAACACGATATCTCACGAACAAATGATCGCAGAGAGGTCAGATCAGTTTTAAAATATTACTTTCGATACTGGCAAGAACCCTATTCATTTGCAACATTCGAATTAAAAAACTTCGTAAGTTATGAGAAATTTACGATTTTCTTAACATGGTAGAATAGGACAAAATTTCACTTAAACGTGCATTAAATAGAAACTTTTTACATTAAAAATGTCGGACTAGTTTTAAAATATCAGTTTTGATGCCGTAATGAACATCAGTAAATATAAATATGCTACTTTGAAAATTTCGCAAGTTATTGGAAATTTACGAATTTCTTAACATGGCAGTATAGAGCAAAATTTCACATAAACGTCAATTTTGAGAGAAATTTTCATCGTAAAGATGTCAGACTACTTTTGAAATATTATTTAGAACACTGGTATAAATATTAATGACTACGAATTTTCCAATATAAAAATTTCGTAAGTTATTGGAAACTTACGGATTTTTTAACATGGCAAAATAGAGCAAAATTTCACATAAACGTCAATCTTGAGGGATGTTTTCATCGTAATGATGTCAAACAACTTTTTAAATATTATTTTGGATACTTGCATGAATATCATAGACTATACTTAAAATAACAGAATAAGGCAAAATTGAGCATAAACTTCCATTTCGAGGATCATAGATACATTAGACAACTTCAAAATTACATTTATGATATTTGTTTGAACATGATTGAATACAAATATTCTAACAGGAAAATTTCGTAAATTATTCGTAATTTACGATTTTATCAACATAGCGAAATTGTAAATTTTTCATATAAATATGAATTTTGAGGATTATTGCATTGGAAATAGTAGCATGAAAACTAAACAACAGAATTGACCCTGATAAAATAAATTAATAGATTAGAATCAGATAAATATATCGAAGTGAACGGTGGATAGCTTATTAGGCGGGGATTTCATTCAGTCACTGTATCAAGCTTTGGTCAAATTCATTTCTTTTAACATGATTATAATATTTCTCCCACTAGAAATTTATGAGAACATAAATATGATGGGGAACTGAGCAGAGTACACCTATGCCATCTAGTTTACTTATGTGCTTGCAGGCACACAAACGATTTCATTTTCAAAGTTTCTGGGTAAAACATAGCAATTTGCTTTTATTATGGTGATCATAAAAATTAGTAGTAAGTTTCTTCTTCTGCCTTGCCTTTTAGCAAACTGTTCAGAACGAAATTCAAAATTTCACCAAAAACCTAACACTGCATTAGTTTAATTTAGTTGCAACCGTTTTTTTTTTTCTTTATGTTTGGGGCTAAATTTTACTTTTAAAACGGGGAGATTTACTAAAATGAATATATATATACAGTATATTTTATCTATATATTCCCCATATACAAATTGATCTACATTTTTAAATAACAATGATCTTTATTATAACGCTATTTTTTTTACTTGTACTTCTATTACAGCCCAGAACATTAGCATAAACAAAATGTAAATAAAATAAGTGATTTTGGCTTAACATTTTACTTACATTTCACTATAATACAAATGAAGTTCTTTCATTAGTCAACATTTTTGTTTAATTAATTAATTTATTTTGGAATTAGTAATGATAATTATTTCGATAATACTAAAATCCTTTTTATAAATAACATTTTCCTTGTATTTTTAAAAAGATATTTTAATATATTTTAAAACACGTTCGTAAAGCATTAGTAAAAGTTAATAGGAAATTACAATAATATCTTTATAAAACTTGCTTACTAGAATAAAATATAGGAAATTTTACAATTTTTAAGAACTGTTTTCTTTATAATTCATAAATAATAATTAAATTAAATTAAAAAAAAAAATCACCGGCTAAATACAGTAACAAAGTTAAGTTCTTGAAAAAGAAATCACTTTAAAGTTAATGATTGAAGATAATTCTCTGTGTAATTATTATCAAAGTCATTATTGCTTTTTACATTTTGAAAGAATTAAATGATTGTAACATGTTACTTTAAAGCATGTTACTATGTTTGTAGAGTACATTCATTAAAAAAATCACTTAGTTTATTATTTTGTTAATGAACTTCAATGCTTGCATTACTAACTGAAAATGGTTCGCATTAGTCTTTTACATAAAAACGTTTCTGGTAATTCACTGCATTGTTTTATTTTGTCTAACGGCGAAATAGGGAAACTTAACAATTAAAAACATTAGATTTAAAAGTTTTTGTGAGAAATGTTTGTTAAGCATTTGGAAATTAATTGGAAAATGAAAAAAAAAAAGATCACATTATTAAACTTTCAATAAATCAGTACTATTATTTTACTTTTTATATACTGAAATCAGGCATTGAAAACTAATTATTGCTAATTTTATTTAATTTATACTTTAAAAAATAAGAAATGTAATTCATTAAAAGTAAATTTGTGAAATGAAGAAGAATATTTTCTAAAGTATTTACAGTTTCTGTTACAGTATGTACAGATTTTATACACTATTTTGTTAAATTGTTTACCTAAATATTTTTATTCAGAATTTTAATTCTCTTCCAATTGTCTTAAGAATTTTCTACGTACAGTAATTCTTTTTATTTTTTACAAAGAATGTGATGCAGTATTTTGTGTTTTATACATATTTCTATGCATTTTTTACGTCGGTAAATAGACTTAAAACCAGTTCATATAATACGTAGATATTTTAGCCTTAATTCCACCATAAAATTTGTCAGAACAACTAAAAGCCTTAGATATTTTTTCTTTCGCTTTGTTATAAAAATACTTTAAAATAAATTTCAACAAATATGTTTTGTGACAAAAATACGTTTGTATTATTTTATACAATTTTCAATAAACTAATATTTAAATAATAAATAACTTTTATATAAACTTTTAATAACATAATTTCTTCGCAATATAAGTTGGATTTTTCTTGGGTCCCAATAAAATTGTTTGAATGTATAAGTAGACATAAATCAATTAACTGCGATTTATAAAGTAAATATAAAACGAATTTTATTCATTATAGATATTTTTTGTAATAATAAAAGTTAAAATTTAAATATGCTTGATAACTGACCGTAAATGACTATGAGAGGTGTTATAATTTTTTTTAAAATAAATCTACTCCAGTTAAAGTCGCGCCATCATAAACCAGAGGAAGGTTTACAAGAACTAGCATCAAATATTCAGAGGCTATCAAACTTAGCTTTCTTGGATTGTCACCCTGAAACTCGCAATAATTTGGCCCTAGAATACTTCATCGATGCCGTGCGAGATCCAGAGATTCAAAAAGCACTTAGACCCTCGAATGTCAAGGATGTTCAATCAGCTTTAGTGTATTGTATGCTCTGTAGATTTAGGCAGCCCTATAAGCCTCCCGTAAAGACTAGCAGAGCAACACAGCAGTCACTTTGTATGACTCTCAAGCTGACTTCAAAGAGATAAAGAAAAATCTGGCAGATTTTACTAGGAAATCTTGAAAGTAGGAAAGAAGCAAGTAATCTGACGACTAAATTCTGGGGCTGTCGAAGAGATGGGTATATCAAACGAAGCTGCCCGTTCAGACAATCTAAAGAGACAACATAAAAGTCCTTTGAAATACGTCATAGGAAAGGAGCTCTACATAGAAAAACAAATGCCTTTTTGCGAGAGCTTTGCTCTGACGATCGCAAGTACTGCTCGAGGACTGAAGAGAAATACCAGCTGATAAAGCAAGATGCTCGACAATCTGCAGCTTCAGTGTCATCGAAACAATGTCCATGGGGTGATGAAGAAATTAGACAAGCGCAGCTGGCTGATCTAGAAAAGCCAATACTTAAACTCAAGGAGACGACCAGTAACAGAACTACCTGGCAAGACGTTTCCACATTTAGCAGAATCCCGAAATGTTACTGGACACTCTGGGACTCTCTGCCTGTGAGTAATGGTGTATTGTTTAGAAAATGAGAATCTGACGATGGACGGAGTTTAGATTTTACTACCAAAATCGAAGATTCCAAATATTTTAGAGCAACTGCATAGTTTCCCTACCGGAGGCCAGTTTGGAGTGATGAAGACTCTCCAGAAAGTTCCAGAATGCTTCTACTGGTGCAAGATAAGAGAGGATATGGAGAAATTGTACAAATCTTGTGAAGCGTGTGCGGCACGTAAAGGCCTGAGGAAATGAAGCCGAGGAGGAATACATCGGTATAACGTGGGAGCATCATTTGAGCGGAACGCACTTGACATCTTAGGTCCTTTGCTATGGATCTCCTTAAGCAATAAGTACATTCTCGTCCAGATGGACTATTCCCAGAGGCGTATGTCATTCGAGATCACTAGGCATGCACTGTTGCAGATGTTCTAGGGCTGCAATGGCTATCAAGGTTTGGTGCACACTTACAGCTTCATACCGATCATGGTACGAACTTCACCTCTGTGGTATTCAAAGACCTGTGTCAGCTACTCGGCATAGACAAAACACAGACATCCGCAGGCGGACAGCACGGTCGAGAGGTTTAACCGCACCATCCTGAATAACCCCTATCTCCTAGTATCAAGGAACCAACAAAATTGGGACTTAAAGCTGTAGTAGTTCCTGTTGGCTTATCGAAGTGCTGTCCATGAAACCCCTGCTAAACTCGAGAGAGCCTCTTTTGATTATAGCTTGTTGCTGTATGTGAATGCTATTTTACTGTTTATGCAGTGAATTTGATGCTGTCAGCTGTTATTTAAGCTGTGTTTTCTGGTAATGCTAAAGTTGATAATTGGTTTAAAGACATGTAATCTTCTAGAATTTTCTGTAAATAAACTTTTGAGCCTCTGGAATGCTTTCCTTTCATTCAGAGATAAATTACAAACCCCGGGAACGCAACAATATGAATAATATGCTGATTGTATTACTGATGGTGAAGTTATATTCTTTATATATAATATTAAGGGTTCATAACTTTTCTAAAAATGACAGGAAGCTGTTGATTTTAAATAATTTGTAAGAAAAAATGGCTACAAATTACCTTGAAAGTTTATATGAAAATAAATTGTCATAGTTCATTAATTTAAGAAAAGTTTTTGCAATGTTTGCAAAAAAAAAAAAAAAAAAAAAAAGACCAGTGAAAATGGGATAAAAACGTTGACATTAACGGGAAGAGTAGAGGGAAATTTTGAGGTTGAAAACTGCCTAAACGGACGTATTCCCCACCATCAATACTGTACCATGTTTGAATATGTAATATTTTTAAGTAGAAGGCATCGTACATGGTGCCAAGTAACGACAACAAATGCTGCCTTAAAAGTCGAAAAATTGAGTCATATGGAATAAGCTTCTTGTACAGTCATACGAGGAACTGTTAATGGTATTTTATCTTCTCAGTTCAATTCGTTGTAATCATTACACAAACGTCATTTATTCACCAAGTATTTGTAATGTGCCTAAACATTGAAAAGTAAAGTTCGAACGTTTTTAACATTCAGGTACAAGGAAAAACACAACGAAATGTCGTTATCCAAACCTTCGGTTTTTATCATAAATGAAATGTTTTTATTTATTTGGCAGATCTTTATTGAAAACAATATTCACAGTAAAGGCATGACATATCATACGCTACCCAGCGGTTCTCCATGAATATATAGGCGTATATTATGATTGATTACTTATTCAATCTAAACTACTCCTGCAGAGCTAAACAAATAACATATTTTTAAGTTAAGAAAAAGCACTACTCTATAGTTCACTTCAAGCCCACAATTAAATATTTTATTTACTTTTATTAAAGAAATTAAGGCTGGTATTAAATTTAAAAAAATAAATTAAATAAATAAATAAAAAATAAAGAGCTTTCGTTCACACCTCTCGTTTTTTTAGACAAATTCTGAGCATCCTTTTTGTTTCTAAACTGAATATACGCCAGCCAGATACTATATTTAAATATAGAACAACAAAACAACGCATAACGCAGCTGCAATTCGAGAGACTTCGAGTGATTTCGAGCTATACTCATACTATGTCAGAATTATTTTTTATGGCGTTGTAAACGGAAAATGAATTCTTTTCATATCATATTCTACGTGAAATATGATTGAAGCACATTAAAAAAAAAACTCATATAAACTTTATTTTGTTCAGTTCCACCTAAAAATGCTAAATAATAACAAACAAAAAATGTCATAATGTCTATCATGCACGTAGTGTACCTGAAGAATTTTGGGTGACCATGTGTATGAACAATTCGATTTCAATAAAAGGTTTTCAAGTAAAAATCCCTTATGACAAAGATTTAGTATGCTGATATTGGTTTCCTAATGATTGTTGTTAATTTATGCTAATAAGAGACTTATACACGAGGGGCTAGACACTGATTCAGTGCACTTCAAAACATGTCAGTGAAAAAAAAAAAAACACATTGCTTCATCTATATCACTACTTTGTCTAATGGATATAGGTAAGAGAAAGTAAAACGTTAACATTATGTGAAAAGCTGTGAATATTTCATGGTTACATAATTTTATAAATTTTTACTTAACTAAACCATTTAATAAATAAAAATATAACCTTAGAAGTTTTCGCACTGAGAGTATCTTAAATATTCAAATACCCAGTAACTTTCTCCTTTCTCCTGGAAGTTTGAAAAAAATGTTGTAGTTTATGTAGACTTTTGATTAAGATTTAACTTCTTTGGTCTCAAGGTAAACATTAATTTAGTTTCTTTGAAGAATTTTATAGAGACTTATTTTCTTTGGGTTACACTTATTTGATGCTTTCATATTTAAATTTAATTTATTCTGTTGAATATGTTATTTCAAGGGGCGGGAATTCATAGTAAGCAAGTGTTAAATAAAAAATAAGTAAATAAATAAATAAAATAAAATAAAAACAGATTATTATAAAATGTAGTTATTAGATGAACGATGGGGAATATGGAACGTAGTCGGGTAAAAGCAGAATACTGTTATATTCAACTGTACAGTGCTGCCACCTATCGGAAGAACGACAAACGTCTGTACTGGGACTTAATTATGAACAGTAGTCACTCTGTATCTCTGAGAAGAGCCGTTTTTGTGTCATAAAACTTCTTCGTTTAATCAAGGTTTAGAATATTTAGGAGGTAAGTATTTTGAATTCTACAATCATTTTAAAAAACTCCAACATGAGTAAAACCTAGTGTAATTTCATGTAGGGGAATTCATTTAATTAATAGTTTTATACTTCATTAACTTATTTCTACCCCGAAAAAAGTTGAGTTTAATTTATTCTCAAAGATGGCCATTTGGATAACTTGGATTGCCAAATATTCCACATTATTTGCGATTTTTTAAAACTTCCATGATGATTTTTTTTCGATACTATTTCTATTCAATAATATAAGCTTAAAATAAAATGTTTACATTGCGATTATTCACGATATTCTGTAATAATACTAGTCTATTCTGTATGCCTCTTATGATATTGTGTATTATATAACTATTATATAATACACCATATACACATACTATGTGTATTATTGGGTGAGTGTGAAAGTTCTACCCGTTTTAGGACATGCAAATTTGCAATGAAATTGACGTCACACATGACATTGTAATGATGCAAATTGTCGGCCAATCAAACAAGTGGATGCCTCACATATAAATGAATCGTGTCTCGCAAAGTAAATCATCTCAATTAAAGAAAAAAAAATCAGAGGGTGCAACATAAATTCGAGAAGGAGCATATAATACATTTTTTGTTATACGAGTCCGATAAAAAGAGTACGGCAGCCGCAGCATGTTTACAATGTTTGTCAAGTTTTTGGGGAGGATGCAATAGACGAAATCACATTTCGTCGATGGTTTCGTCAATTTGAGGAAGGAGACAGAAGCTGCCAAGATCAGGCTTAGAGTGGACGGCCATCACACATTAGAGACGACGATATTGATCAAGCCATAAGGAACAACCCGAACCTAACCATGCAAGAATTAGCGCAGACCTTCAACATACAACAATCGAGGACAACAATCGAGGACGGCTGGTTAAATTGAGTTTTACGAGAAAGTTGGATCGTTTGATTCCTCATAATTTGGCAGCTAATCAATGGGATGACCGAATCGCCACCTGTGTTTCCTTGCTTTCCCGGTACAAAAATGACCTGTTCTTGAGATGAATTGTGACATTGTGTTATGTACCGTAACGTAAAGCGTCGTAGGACTGTGTGTCGCCTTTCGGATCCACCTGCATCGACTTCGAAAGTTCAACTTCATCCCAAGAAGGTGTTATTCAGTGTGTGGTGGTATGTGCAGGGAATAATTCCCTGGGAGATCGTGCCACTCAACCAAACAATCAATGCTGCCTTCTACTGTCTACAGTTAGGCAGGTTGCATTCAAATTTTGAAGTAAAGCGACTAGGTCTCATGAATGGTCGCGATGTTATCCTTGATCACGATAACACCAGGCCAAATGCTGCTGTCATCACTCACCAAAAGTTACGGGGTTTGGTTGGGATGTTCTACACTACTCTCCCTATTATCCTGACTTGGCGCCAACTGACTATCACATATTTCGTGCGTTGAACAATTCCTTCAGCAGAAAATCTTTGAGGATCTTGATGCTGTGAAAACTGCCATGACTTTTTTGACTCGAAACCGCCGGAATTTTACCGCCGTGGGATTCATCACCTACCAAAGGTGGCTAGAGGTCATAGATAGCAATGGGGATTACGCACAATAATAGGTACTGTTCATTTTCCATTTGTTTGCTCTTCTTTTTGGGTAATAAAAACGGTTAGAACTTTTTCACTCACCCAATATATAATCTTCATAACTATTCTATATTGCTTGCTTGGTCGATATTTACTATTCCATATTACTCACTTGGTCTATATTACCTGAAAATCTTTTTTTTCCTTCTTAACTGAAAATTTTTTATTTAAACAATTTTTATTTTTACTATTATTATTTTATATTTTGTAACACAAAACCGTCAAAACATATTAAAGGAGTTTGAATGTTTGCGATATTTTATTCCACAAAAATCCAAAATACTCACGTTTATTTTGATGAGGTCAAATAAAAATAGTATTCACAATGTATCATTAGTTTCAATCTGGACATTTTGTAGACCAGTTTTGTGTAACACAAAAATAAATTTGAAATATCAGTCCTATCGTTACAAACTAGGTACCAAATGAAAATGGCAATATTTTGAATACAGGGGTGCAAACAGTTTTTCGACACGACAATTAGTTTTTTTTTTTTTTTTTTTAAACTAACGTCTGAAATTTAGGTGCCAACACTTCATTTTAATTCATTTCAGTCATGTTAAAAAGTACGTGGCCCAGTTTTACTGTCAAAAAATGAGATAAAAAGTAAATTAAATATTAAAATAAAAAATAAAGAATAAAAATAAAAGTTTTACAGATTGAATTTAATAGTCCTCCGTGCTAAAATAAATTCTGTTTTTGAAAGATTTTTATTTTTATTATTATTATTTATTCATTTATTTTATTTATTTATTCTTTTAGAAAAGATTAAAAATTTTCAGAAAATCGTGTAAAAAAACTAAATCGCTGCCTGTTTTTAAAGCTAGCTGTTAACAAAAAATATTAAATAGTAATCAAATTGCGATTTTTCACTGCATCGAAATGGAGAAACACGTTCTTTGTATTTAACAAAGCACGAGAGGAAAGTTTCTTTTATCGTACGGGAACTCCCAAATCTGACAAATTTTTCATCTGTTTTATTGTACATTTTTACATTGTAAATTTGTACATAATAATGTTTTAGAAAATTGATCGAAGGTACATTATAAAGTATTGAAATAAGTATATAGTTGACATCCATATTTTGTAGGAATTTGTAAGCAGAACTCAAATAGATAAAAAATTATGTTTTGTGAATTAAAAGGTTTTATATTGCTGTCATGGTAGTCAGTTATTAATTAATTATTTTTCTTTTATTTATTTACTTTTACAGTGTAGAATATATTAATTTTTCTAAAAACCACTTGTATGAATAGTTGTAAAGCTGTTGCTGCTATTTGTTTCCTACAACAGTGAAAAACCTAATTAAATGTATTTCCTGAATGTGAGCAATAAAATGTTCGTTAATGCATAATATATTAAGTAAAAACCTTTGTTTATAATAAACCATGTATGTGATTAATTAAGTATGCATTTTGCAAGAATTATACATTGACACATGTAGACCTATCTTCAAGCATAAAAGAGATTATTTTATAAACAAAAACTCAGCTACTTTATATTGTATTACGATAAAGGTATAGCCTAATTTATACTTAACAAATATATTACAAAAGAAAAGCATAACTTTACATATTACGTATTTGTGTTTGGCTAGCTGGCTGATTAGATTTTACGTCGCGCTAGTGCTGCGCATATGGGCAATTGGCGACCGTATTTGTGTTTGACTGTGAGCCCAAAAGGTGAAAGAGAGTGCGATTATGACATTTATATGTAGTAACATTTTCCACCTTATACAGTCGACAGCAAAATTATTCGAGTGCTAGCAATAATTACTATGTAAGAAAAAGTACACTTAGTACTGCTTTGTTAAGTAAATCCTTGTCTAATCATGTTATTACTCAGTCTAAGAACAGGACTGAGCAAGGATTTTTTTTACAAAACAGTATATCTAGCGGTGAGTCCCAGACCTTTGCCAATTGCTTATTGCGCAGCACTAGTGCGACATAAAACCCAACCAACAAAACAGTATTAAGTGTACATTTTTATTTAGGAATTATTGCTAGCGCTCGAATAATTTTGCTGCCGACAGTAACACGAAATGTTTATGTAAAACGATAGAAAAAAAAAAAAAATAGTGGTCTATTTATAATGATTAAATGAGTTTTTAAATAGGTTTTAGAATTGAAAGTTTTAAAATAAATGAAGTCCTGTATATGTTTTGCCAAAAAATATTTACTGCACAATATATTTATATTTAGAAATTCTAAACGCAACTTAAAAATTTATAATGATAATAATAAATATTAAATTAATATTATTAAAACATCTTCTTCTATAGATAAATTATCCAGCATAAAGAGAGGTGTTCAAGTCTAATATTTAGAGAATAATTAAAAATTATCCTATTTTAGAATACAATGTGATAAATAATTAGTGTCAAATCCATTATTATTTTGTATTATTTTTATAAAAGAAATTGGACTTAAGTTCTAAGGTAAAATATTCAAACTCAAATACACTTGATAATTTTTCATAGCATTGAATTGAATATAATCCGATAACTAAAAGTAAGAAAAAAAAAATAAATAATAGTGGTATATATTTAATAGTGTGATATTCAAATTCAATACATTAGTGAACCTCTTATAATTAAACTACTATATTATATACTAAATAGAAACATAAATGTGCATATAAATAAATTAGAGTATTTTCTTAAAAATATATAGAATTTTATATAAAGAATTGTGTTTCACATCACAACGATTTCTTTAATATGAATGTGCTTATGTAGCACAGCATAATCAGCGTCCTATTAGTAGAACAAACGCGTTTAATCCTCATCACATTATGTCATTCTCAGAGGTACTAAACTTGATCCGTTATTGACTTCTTTCCAGTAAACATTTCAGGAGTCTCTCCACGTTCGTTAAATATTGGATTTCGTATTAGGCCGTATTAGGTAAGATCAGAGTAATTATAAAGAGCATTCTTGCACAATAATTTTGAGAAAAATATTTTATCTTAAAATGCAAAATTATCTTTCTTAAAATGAAAATGTCTTTAAAATACAAATATATATATAATAGAAATAATAAAAAGCATTTTCCAGTAAATTGCTGAATTACAACCAATTTTAACCACGGTATTAATTTTCCTGATATATCTTCGTATATGTCTATGAATGTAGATATTTATAGCTGTAAATGGTTCGATATAAATGGAATTAATATTTGGGATAAATGGTAGTTTTGAATTTAACTCGTGAATTATAAAATAGCTAACAAATATAGCTAAGAACAGCTATAAATCGTTGCTATCTAGCGACCTTGTGTATATAAATATGTATATATGCAGCAAAAAGAAGTATAAAACCAAGATAAATAAACTGATGATAAATGAACAGTAATCCAAAAACACGTGACGGCCTTCTTCGGTGTAACCCCCCCCCCCCGCCAACCACCACCACCACCACCCATGTAGGGAATTGAAAATGAGAAGTTTCTGAAAAAACCTGCGGTTGATAGCGAAAAAAAATGTTTCTATACCACGACTTCTCATAGATCAAAGTAAAAATATATGGCAAACGAATTCAATATTACAATTGAATTAATACAAAGCAAAGCATTAAAAAAGCAATTAAATTGCTTTTTTAATGCTTTGTATTAATTAATTTTATTCAATACTTTTGAGAATAGCTACTGCTACACTTACATCCTTTTTTGAATATAGCATCTACATCTACTATACATAATTAATGAATGTTAGAATATTCAAGAGTTTGTTCCAAATTTTTCAAAATGCCCAAATTTTAAAATTATGAATCGTAATCAAGTAATTTTACTTTTCTAGAGGGAACTTCATAATATTAGAGAAGTAACAAATTTTAATTAATTGAAAAAAATTTTTAATAGTACACACGGATCAATCTCCAAAAATTTATTCTTTGTATTTTGTTCATCACAAACCGCATAATTATAACAAAAAGTCAGTGTTGAAAATATTAATAACAAAATTAACAAAAACTGAAAAATTCCTTCAATAACTCTTAGTTGAAAACACAGTACGAGGATAGTCTTTTTAGATTTATAAACCCACCTGTTGTTAATTCAATTTATATACAATGTGTTAAAAAAGATTTTTCTTAGACTTAAATTCCTTAATTAATGATCGAATATGTATACCTTACTTTGAAAAACTGCGTAAATGTAGAGTACTCTTTTAATTGGTTAGAAAAAAATTCAGGAAATGCAATTACAAAAGCTTTAATTTTTGTATTTGCCTATTATATTTGCCTTTCATACTAAAATTCCTATCTAGTTCATAGAATGAACTCTATACTCTAATAACATATAATATAATAAATATCCGCCATTAATTTTAATATGTCTAAAATAAATAACAAGAGAAAAATATGTGTTAAAGCATTTCTCAAAATCTCCACATAAGTTCTCAGAAGGAAAAAGGATGTTGCAAAATTTATTTAGAGGCATTGTACGCAAATTACGATAAAAAATAGTGATTAAAAACAATTACACATTTTTGCATTTAATTTTAGCGAATCCAAAGACATGTGATTATCATGTGATTATCATGTGATTATCTGAGCATATGTCTAAGCATTTATATATACGCACACACATATATAAAAATTCTATAACGCCTAAATATATCAGGAGAACCTTTCAAGCTATAATATATATATATATATATATATATATGAAGGTGTATAAGATTTCATATTTTGTAATCCTTGATTTAAAACTGTCTGATATTTTTGATCGATGCTCATAGTGTTCCCTCTTTTACAAACCTTAGTATTTCATTATGCATTTCTGTGACTAATATTTAAAGAATTAAAGCAATTTTTGTTTTTCGTAGTCCCTTGTATGTAGCACATACATATATATTTGATCTGATAGACAATCTAAACTTTTGCATTAAAATGACTTCCTGCATTTTTTTTTTAAATCCCAGTATCAATTTTTTTAGATAATGCAATACATAAAACAATGCAAAATTTTAATAAGATAAATGAAAATTCAATTTTAGAAAACTTATTATTACCTCCATTCATTCTCCTGACTCATTCTAAAATTTCCGTTAATGTTATTATTACATTATCTATCGTATGTATCTTTTCTATTCATAAAATCGAAAGGATCTCAAGCATTGTCAGTAATTCTATGAAAACCAATTAAAAGAGAGAAAAATGGTAATTGTAATGAAATGCTTTAATGACATTTATTGGCCCTAACTTAATGGAAACTTGACTTTGATATTTATTTGAAAACATTCAAAATGCTGAATAAAATTTAGTGAAATGTATCAGTTTGGATGCATATAAATAACAATATCTGTTAAAGAGTAAGCTAATGATGATAAAGTGGAAATGCAGGAAATGTGAATTCTCAGTTGAATGAAACAATTCCATGTGTAACATATATATATATATTTTTTTTTTTTTTTTTAAGTTTATTTTATGAAAAATTGTCACGCACTGTATAATTTAATAGTAATAGAATAAAAAATATATTAGAATAACGTAAAAAATAATGTAAATAAAGATAGATGAAAATAGTTTTGTGTATGACAAATATAATTGATATTACTGAATAATGCTTATCATAAATTATACTAATGAAGTTAAAAAAAAACACTCACGCACACAAAATAAAAGAATAAGCTCTATGCTTTGTTATCTAGAAACTATTACTAAAATAACTGATAGTGTAATAAAGGAAATAAAAAATAAAAATGGTAAGTAATAAAATATTGTAACAGTGAACAATAATATGTATTAATGTTTTATATTTACTAATATGTTATTTTTACATATTTTATTTTTTTTTAATTTTTGCTTTTGTCCTATCTTTATTTTTCTGAAACATTGAAAAATTTTAAATAAATTTAAAAAAGTAAGTAAAATAAAATTTCAAATGCAATTTTCTCATGCGTGTCACTAAATTTTGACAGCAAAATTTGTTTATTAAAAAATAGCGCTGTTATCCAACTGCACTCGCTAGTCTTAACACCCTTTTCACTTACTGTCTTGCAAGTTTTTAACTTACCACCCCTTCGCTCTGAATAAGAAGAACCCAAAAGTTTGTTGGTGGAATTATACTAACTGCCCTAGCTGGAAGTTTATAATTTTATTTGTAATTTAACCGAGTTACCTGCGATTTCAGATTCATACACAGCAAGGTAAGGTAGTCCACTGAATTTTTTGTTGCCGTTGTTTTTTAACGTGTCTGATAGTGATTGCCGCAGAAGCGAGTTACGGGCGTTCTCAGATTCATACACAGCAAGGTAGGGATGTCCAGTGATTTTTTTTTTTTTTTTTTTTTTTTTTTTACGTGCGTGATAGCATTGCCGCGGAACCGAGTTACGTGCGTTTTCAGATTCATGCACAGCGAGGTAGGTGTGTCCAGTAATGTTTTTTGGTTTTAACGTGCGTGATAGTTATTGCTGAGTTACAGACGTTCTCAGATCACAAACCTGTATAATAATTGATATTTTAAATCTAGCCTATTTATTTTGATATTTTTTCATTATATAATATCTATACAGGCTAGCAATCTAACACATTATCAAACTAAGAACCCATCAAAATAACAAGTTAACAAACTCACCAATTTCTAGCAACTCTAAACGTGTAAATCGTCATAAATTCAAAGTCGAATAGTTTAATAAATACATGAATTGAGTATACTTACAGCATGCGAGGTACTAAAAAGCTGAAATTATTTAAAAGATGTCTCTATTCTTTTTAACAAGATTTGAAGTTATAAAAATGATAAATATATATGTGATAATAAAAATGAGTTGTTCCTCTTATAAAAGTAAAGTAGAGTCCAATTACTTAAACGAAAGATCCTGTATTAAATTCAAAGCTATGCAGTCGTGAAGATACAGTCCTAGGCCGAGTATGAAGACATCCGGAGCGGTATATGCGCTTTTAGTTCCGGCAATCGAGAAGCTACGGTGCCGATGGCCGGCACCTCGCCGTAGCGGCGAATCCCGAAGGGCTCTGCGAGTTTGGCTAGTAAGATTTTACATGATGGAGTCTTAATTAAACGAGGATTTATTAAGCAAGTGATTATCGGAAAAAGCCATAATTTCTCGTGTGTTCCAGCTTAAATACCTTGTAATTGGGCGCGAATATTTAGTCCTCATCTGCTTAATCATTGGCTATTAACTTTATGATTGACAGTACAACCCAAGCCCGGATCCCCAGGATTAATTAATATGCATCACTTAACCACAAGAAACTGAAAGTTGCGCTTGTTCAGCACTTTTTTATTCTAACATTCATCCAATTTTCTGAATTTAGCGTTATGATCGTGCATTGTAATAAAAACTTACTTTACAGGGGAAGCTTTAGAATTAATTAAAGTTAAGAATTTTAAATGAGATTTTCTTTAAATTATTACTCACTATTAATTTAAGATAATAATTTAAAATCTTACCTTGAATATTCGCGCCCAATTACAAGGTATTTAGGCTGGAACACACGAGAAATCGTGGCTTTATCCGATAATCACTTACCTAATAAATTCTCGTTTAATTTAGTCTCCATCATGTAAAATCTTACTAGCCAAACTCGCGGCGCCCTTCGGGGTTCGCCGCTACGGCGAGGTGCCGGCCATCTGCACCGTAGCTTCTCGGTTGCCGGAACTAAAAGCGCATATACCGCTCCGGATGTCTTCATACTCGGCCTAGGACTGTATCTTCACGACCTCATAGTTTTGGATTTAATAAAGGATCTTTCGTTTAACTAAATGGACTATCATAAGAGGAACAACTCATTTTTATTATTACAGATACTACAAAATATAAACTTTTTTATTTTTTTTTTCATTGACTTCATGTAAAAATATAAAGCGGGAAAAATGAAATAATTTAATTTATTAAAACATATTTTCATAAAACTTTTTTAAAAAAAAGCGTAAATGTTTTAAAGATTTATGAAAGCTGGATATTTATAAAGGAATTTTGAATATCGAAATGTTTAATAAAATTAAAAGTTTACTATTTGCATTAAAAATATATCCGGAGGAGGTTTTTTTTTTTTTTTTTTTTTTTTTTTTTTTTTACTGGTGCTTGAAATTACTGAAAAAAAAAAAAAAAAACATTAAACATTTCTAAGTACAAGATCGATAACATAATCAGAATATTCACACGTTTAATTAAGTATTATAAATAAATAAATAAATAAATACTGAAAAAAAAATTACAACTGCAAAACCCTATCCCAAACTTTATTAAATATTAATTAACGAAATAATCAAATTATATGTTGTTTTACAATATCATTAACAATGCAATTTTCTTATTTCTGGTTGCACAATGAATCAAAACAAGTTAATTAACATCTTATTTCATAAACCCTAATGTTTCAATCGTGAAAGACAGGTCAGGAAAAAAAATCTGAAACAGGTAATTAACCTAATGCACCGGAAACTGCAGGCAGCAATCTAAAAAAAATAATATTTAGAAAAATAAAAAAAAGAATTCCTTTTAAAAAGGCAAAGTAAAAAGCTTAAACTATTATTTAAGTTAAGATCGTAAAAAAACAAATCCACTTTAAAAAAGGAAATGTTACTATAGATCTTTGTTTTTCAAAAAAAAAAAAAAAAAAAAAAAAAAAAAAATGTACTTTAAAAGAAGTTAATTCAAGATGAAATGAAAAACTAAAAGGAAACAAAAAACACATAGAATGCAATAAAGCATATATATTTATATATTGGAAGAATGTCTTTTGTTCACTTCAAATTTTCTTTTTAACATTAAATTAAACACGTTAATTTGGAAGTAATACTTATCGCAGCGTAGATGGGGATACTTTGGTCCATTTTGTCGCATTTTGTATAAATTTTAGATCTGTATAACGGGAAATATAAGTGAACAGATTTTTAGAACATAATTTGCCACAAATTTAAAATTTTAATTACGCATAGCTCAAAAACGAATGATTGTAGAAGGTTGAAAATTTATATTTGAAATTGTCATGATATCTAGTTGTACCCCTGAAACTTTGGTCTTAATACAAGCTCTCATTTTAGAAATATCTTCGGTTTCAAACGATTTTTCGTAACGTCTGTATGTGCGTATGTGTTTGTGTGTATCTTACAATCTAGCATAACTAAAAAACGGTTATACGTAGAACGTTGCAAATTTGTATATAGGTTTTTTTATGACATCTAGTTATGCACTTCCTTTTTCGGTCTTTCTGTTACTTTCCGTTTTCGAGTTATTTACGAAAATTATATACACAATGGCCAAAAACGCAAAGGTTACGGCCATAAAATATGACATTCCATCATAGAGATTCCAGAAAAAGCTAATGATAGAGTCCGTACTGATATTGTTATGGAAGTTGAAGACTTTTTTGCGTGTATCATGTTATGCTTAAAGACATAAGCAGGTTCTAGCCGACGAATTCATTTTATTTAAGGAATATTCAGCCCGCAATTTTATTGTTGTGAAAGTTGTCGACATTTTATAGTGTATAAAATGACCGTCCATTTGTTTCCATTTTTACTGCAATATTGTATAAAAAGCGGCTCTTAAAGATATAGGCAAGTTCCAGTTTACAGTCATCATTAATCACTTTTATTTCTTTCTAGCTTTGATAGACATTTGCCTTTCAATGAATTTAGTTCTGCGCTACAAACCCATGACACTTTCCGAAAATTTCCAGAACTCTGTTGCTGTTGAAATCAGAGTTTCCAAGTTTTGGAAACTCTAAACTACAAAATTTCACAATTTCGATGGTGAAGTCGCCAAATTCTATGCTAAATCTCCAAAATCGGTGTCAAGGCCAGAATCTGCGATGGCAGCAAATACTGTTTCAAGATAATTAGAATTAGTAATTCTTTTCTTAAATTTAACGGAGTTAATTGTTCAAATGTATCATTTGGATTGGAAGTCTTCCTTTGAAAGTGATCGGACGTGAGTTTCTTTGCTCCTCAATGGAGGGCTAATACAATAGGAACGGGGTAAGTTGGAGTTATGCACTATACTATTTTCTTTTCCTAAAGTTATTATCTTTCTTTTGATACTATCCATTAATCTCTAGCCCAAGTTGTTCATGAATAATTTGTATAAATGTAAATAATAACTTTTGTTTCCCTCAGCAATGGTCTTCATCGTGGCTGATTGCTATTTTCTTTTTAATGTTGCGGCTTATTGCCTTTTACTATTTAATAACTCAATCAAAATTAAAATTCGGAACATTTACCCCCCCCCCCTCCGCAATCATGTCCCGAAGACCATTGCTGACCCAAAAATTGTATAATGCCGTATTACGAACAGCTAAGTTAATTTAAAAGTTAATTGTAAATATCATGTGCCTTGCGCCATTTTGATAAGTTTCCATGTAATCCATGTACAGGTACTTGCCTATCCCTGCGTGTCGTCATGGACTATGCTCACCCTGTTTCAAGGGATGTCCGCTTTTACCATGATGGCATACTTGGGGGTGGTCGAGTGCCAATTAATAACCATTGGCAAAACTACTATCTATTCGCCAGGACTTTGGAAATTTGATTTTAATAGGGGACTACAAAAACTTTAGTTTAATTCATTAAAACCACTAATAATCTTAAGCTTAATTAATTAAAACCACTAATAATCTTAAGCTAAACTCTTGATTGTTGGGGTTAGGACTTAGTTTTTTTTTTTTAAACTATTTTAAATTTTTAACCAAGAGCCCGTAGGGAAAAAGAAAGGGAAAGAAAAATTTAGGCTAAAAGTTAAGGCCTCTTTCTTCCCCACCTCTTAGGATACCCTCACAGTAAAACCACCTTAAAATTAAAATTCCTGCTAAATAAGCGCCAGTTCATCAAAAACCTTTTCAAAAGTTAGAGTTCCTCTTGTACCACCCTCTGGGATTACATCCACTGCCCCACCCCCTGGGCTAACCCCCCACAATGATATTTCCAATGATCTGGCAATTCATCTGCAAAATTGAACCCCTAATACCTTTCCAAGAATAAACATAATGTTAAGGATCTAGCTTACCCCACCCCTTGGGCTCACCACGTGTCAAATCAACTTAAAACTTCTAATCCTGTGTGCAAGGTTTCAATTTTACTGGAATTACGAACTCGCAGAACTCCAACCTGCCCCACCTCCTGAGCTCCCCAGCTAGGATTTAACATTGTCTGCCCCACGCCCTAGGTTTCTCCGGCTTTTGTTCTCCCATCGCTCTTTGCACCCCCCCCCCCTTGGCTTTCTGTGGGTCCTCTCTGGCGACGAGATCGGCGACCACCTCGGAGTCAACGTAAAACTTGGCGACGGTTTTCGCGATTATCTCGGCAACTTCCAGAGCAGTTTTTTTTTTTTTTTTTTTTTTTTTTTTTGTGTGTGTTATTTTTTTAAACCTTGTAACCAAGAGCCCGTAGGAAATTTTTTAGGCTAACAGTTAAGGCTTCTTACTTCCACACCCCTTAAGATAACCCTCACAGTCAAACCACCTTAAAATTAAAATTTCTGCTAATTAAGCGCCAGTTCATCTAACCTTTTCAAAAGTCAGAGTTCCTCTTGCGCCACCCCCCGGGATAACATCCACGGCCTCACTCCCAGGGCTTTCTCCCACAATGATATTTCCAATGATCTGGCAATTCATCAGCAAAATTGAACCACTAATGCTGCAACCTTTCCAAGAATAAACACAATGTTAAGGTTCTAGCTTGCCCCACCCCTTGGGCTCACCACGTGTCAAACCAACTTAAAACTTCTAATCCTGTGTGCAAGGTTTCAATTTTACTGGAATTACGAACTCGCAGAACTCCAACCTGCCCCACCTCCTGAGCTCCCCAGCTAGGATTTAACATTGACTGCCCCACCCCCTAGGTTTCCATCCTTTCTCCGGCTTTTGTTCTCCCATCGCTCTTTGCTCCCCCCCCCTTGGCTTTCTGTGGGCCCTCTCTGGCGACGAGATCGGCGACCACCTCGGAGTCAACGTAAAACTTGGCGACGGTTTTCGCGATTATCTCGGCGACTTCCAGAGCAGTTTTTTTTTTTTTTTCTTTTTTTTTTGTTATTTTTTTTTTTTAACCTTTTAACCAAGAGCCCGTAAGAAATTTTTTTTTTTTTAGGCTAACAGTTAAGGCTTCTTACTTCCACACCCCTTAAGATAACCCTCGCAGTCAAACCACCTTAAAATTAAAATTTCTGCTAAATAAGCGCCAGTTCATCTAACCTTTTCAAAAGTCAGAGTTCCTCTTGCGCCACCCCCCGGGATAACATCCACTGCCACACCCCCTGGGCTATCTCCCACAATGATATTTCCAATGATCTGGCAATTCATCAGCAAATTGAACCGCTAATGCTGCAACCTTTCCAAGAATAAACACAATGTTAAGGTTCTAGCTTGCCCCACCCCTTGGGCTCACCACATGTCAAACCAACTTATAATTTCTAATCCTTTGTGCAAGGTTCCAATTTTACTAAAATCACGAACTCGCAGAACTCCAACCTGCCCCACCTCCTTAGATTCCCAGCTAGGATTTAAAATTGACTGCCCCACCCCTAGGTTTCCGTCCTCTCTCTGGCTTTTGTTCTCCCATCGCTCTTTGCTCCCCCCCCCCCTTGGCTTTCAGTGGATCCTCTCTGGCGACGAGATCGGCGACCACTTCGAAGTCAACGTAAAACTTGGTGACGGTTTCGGTGATGATCTCGGCGACCTCCAGGGCGACCTCCTTTTTTTTTTTTTTTTTTTTTTTTTTTGTAACATTTTAGACAAAGCCCGTAAGAAATTTTTTAGGCTATAAGTTAAGGCTTCTTTCTTCTTCACCCCTTAAGATAACCCTCACAGTAATCCAACTTAAAATTAAAATTCCTGCTAAATAAGCGCCAGTTCATCTAAATTCTTTTCAAAAGTCAGAGTTTCTCTTGCGCCACTCTCTGGGATAACATCCACTGCCCCACCCCCTGGGCTATCTTCCACAATGTTATTTACAATGATCTGGCAATTCATCATCAAAATTGAACCCCTAATACTGCAACCTTTCCTAGATTAAACACAATGTTAAGGTTCTAGCTTGCCCCACCCCTTGGGCTCACGACATGTCAAACCAATTTAACCAATGTATTACTTCTAACCCTGTGTGCAAGGTTTCAATTATATTAGAATTTCGAATTCGCAGAACTCCAACCTGCCCACCTTCTGAGCTTCCCAGCTAGGATTTAACATTGACTGCCCCACCCATAGGCTTCCATCCTTTCTCTGGCTTTTGTTCTCCCATCGCTCTTTGCTTCCCCCCCTTGGCTTTCTGTGGGTCCTCTGTGGCGACGAGGTCGGCGACCACCTCGGAGTCAACGTAAAACTTGGCGACGGCTTCGGCGAGGATCTCGGCGACCTCCAGAGCAGTTTTTTTTTTCCCACTGCTAGGCTTCTGCTTCACTTAAGTTTTAGACATTTCGCCTTTTGATCCCTTCCCTTAGGTCTGCCTCGAGTCCCCTCAGACGATGAGGTTGGCGACCATCTCGGAGTCAGGGTAAAACTTGGCGACGATTTCGGCGACGGCCTCAGCGACCTCCAGGGACAGTTTTTTTTTTTTTTCAGGCTCCTTCACTTAAGGTTTTTGACACTTCGCCTTTTGCTCCCTTCCCTTAGGTCACCCTCGGGTCCCCTCAGGCGACAAGGACGGCGACCATCTCGGTGTCAAGGTTAAACTTTGTGGCGTTTTCGGCGACGGCCTCGGCGAGCTCCAAGGCCCTTTCCTTTTTTTTTTTTTTTTCCCCTTTTTTTTTTTTTTTTTTTTTCTCACCTTTGTTTTTAACCCACTAGCCTATTAACCTCAACACTCACGCAGTTCAATGCTCAGCGAGACCGCAGTCCAGTCGTTCAAGCTGTACATTTCCCCTGCCAACCTTAACTCTTCATACAACCACAACTCCTTCAGTCGAGCGGGAACTTCGTTTCCCTTGGGCTATTTTCTTTAAATATTTCTCTTAATATATATACATATATATATATATATATATGTGTATATATATATATTTTTTATTTATTTTATTTTATTTTATTTTATTTTATTTATTTTTTTTTTTTATACGGATGGTATCAATTTAATTACATTTCTTTTATTACTTTTTCTCTTGGCTACTTTCGAGAGTCTAGGCTCCTGGTTTTTGCTTTTTTTTTTTTTTTTTTCCCAACCCCCTTTTTTGGTATAGTGTAGGCGCTCCAGCGAGCCCCTACCGTATCATTAGATTGATTGTTATCATTTAAATCTTATCATCTCCTAATTATCTAATTAGATTATCCAGTATATTATTAGACTGCCCAGTATATTATTAATATAATCTTTCTTCATTCTAAAACAAACCAAAAAGCTTTTCCAAAAGCTAACCTAGCAAGCAAATCAGTCAGCAATTCTTGCCACATAAACATGTCGGACAGTGACCTAATACATCTCGATACAGAGGATGGGGATGATCAAGGTGAGGCAACGGACTCTTCAACCTGTAGCAGTTATTCTAATCACTCAGTAAAGTCCGGTGTTTCAACCAGATCCCAAACATCCAAAAAGAAGAAAAAATCATCAAAAACTTCAATGTCTGCTAAACAATTTCTAAAAGTAGGTGACATATCACCAAAAGATACATATAACCCTAACGAGGACTTCAGTAATTGCAAAACAATTATGTCCGTGGCAAAAGCAGCAATTGATATTATTTCTAAAGTAAGGAGTAGTGGTCGAAAAGCCCCTCTCACTCTGTTCGCCAAGGCTTTCATGCGCATAAAGACACTCAGTAAAATTGCCAGGACCAAGGCAATCTCAGGATCAGCACCTATTATCCAACCAAATGTTTCCGCAATGACATCTCAACCTCAACCAATCAGTGCTTCCCCATCGACTCCTCAAGCTCAAACAACCATTCTACAATCCCCAGAGGACCTTCATGAATTGATTAAGCTAAATCATCAACAAATTAACGAGAAGCTGGAAAAGATTTCCACTCATCAGGAAAATATCTTAAAGAAATTGGGAAAGCACCCTCTGTCTTCAGCTAAAGAATCAAGGCCACTTTCACCGACAAATCAGCAGCAACAAAATTTGGAATCTCCAGTCATCCAAGAAACAGAAACTCACAATCAGCCAACAATTCTAAAGGAAATAGAATTCCCTACCCTAACAGATTCCCTCCAAGCAGGTTCCATGATGGCAGCTTCTCAAATAACTACACAACCAAAAGTACTCCCTAACAAAAACTTTTCAAAGGCACTCCACGAATTCCACACAGCCCAAAAAACTGTTTATATAACTTCAAAGTGCTCCACAAATAGTGGTTATGAAATTCTTCAGACTCTCAGAAAAAATAGAGTGGCAACCATGGCAAATATTGTCGACACAAGAACTTTCAGAAAGTCACTGGATCTCTTGTGTAACTCTAAAGACGGAGCTCAATCCCTGATCCAGGACATACTCAATTGCAAGGTCCTTGCTGAGAAACTACAAGTCAAACTAAAGCCTTGCCCTCAACAGCGGTTCATAATTCTAGGTGTTCCTGAGGAGTTAACGGAAGATATAATCAAGCAAAAGCTGCAGGGCAGCGGCTATTTAACAAGTAGCACCAAAAACACATTAAAAACTGTCAGGCTAACGGCATCAAGAGGGCAAGGCCTAAAAAATTGGATACTACAAGCTCCCATCCCCATTGCAGAAGCCATTATTAAAATTAGAAATCTGCAGATTGGGTTACAGAGATGTCAGATTAGACCGTACACGCAAGTGATACGTTGCTCAATCTGCCAGGGCTTGGATCACTCTCCCTCACAGTGTGAGCAAGAACAGTTTTGCTCACATTGTGCACAAAAGCACAAAAATGATAATTGCCAAGAGGAGCCGAGCTGCATTAACTGCGCGAGGGTCAACCTCAAAAACGCCTCGAAAGGAATACGACCCTTCAGCACAAACCACCCGGCATACTCATTCTCATGTCCAGCCTCTGAACAAGAATACAAGAGATGCAGAGAGGAATTGGACAGGAGATTCTATAGTGCATCGAACGAACCCCATAAAGAACAGCCAGGACAATCCTCAAACAGCGCCAGACTAAGATCTTTTTAAATATTTTTCTTCATAATATTTTACCTGCTAATGGAAAGGAAAAAATGTTTCTTAAGTATACGATTGCATATATATTCCATATTATTTTAACTTCTAATTCTGTTTATAAAACAGAAAACTTTTTTTAAAAGAATTGGTATTAAAGTAAAAGTATTTTTCTTTCTTTAAATAAAATATTTAGTTAACTTTGAATTATTTGTGAAAATATTTTAGAATTTGCAGATTTTAATGAAAAACATGACTTTTTTTTCTGTATAGTTTTTATTATTATTATTTTTTTGTCTAGTTTTTATTATTCTTTTCTTTCTTTTTTGTTTAGTTTTTATTATTATTATTTTTTATTATATATATATATATATATATATATATATATATATATTTTTATACAAAATTTGTGTAGCGTGTATACTTTGTTAATGATTAAATAAATAAAAAGTAAAATAAATAACATAAATATAAATTGAAGCAAGTATTATTTAGAATTCATGATCTTTTAAAATTAAATTATTACAGAAATGATTATATATACTATATATATATATATATATATATATATATATACTTTATTAACAATTAACCTTTCTTTGGGCAAACCGCCAATAATTTGTGACGATAAAATAGGCCTATTTTTGAAATATATTACACATAGATGCACAGTTTTACGTGCTATGTCGCGGCAACTTAAAGGCCTAAATTTTTAACGCACTAAGTTCAACAGGCCTAGGGACCCAACGTGAAATAATCTTCTGCGCATTGTTTCAAAATAAATTTTACTCAATTTTGAGCCCTTCGGCAAAATAGGTGGGCGTTTATGAGAGTCAGGCACAGCAGCATTTTCTATTCTCCCCCCTACCTGCTCTATTCTTTTTTCATCTACTTAGGGATTTAAATTAGAAATTTTACTTGTTAGACTTTTTTTTTTTTTTTTTAATAGCTCTCTCTGGAATGCTGAATAATTTTTATTTCAGCTTCTTTTATCTCTTGTAATCTCAGAGGAACTAATTTTCTTTCCCTTTTGCGACAGTTAAATAAGGAACCTGGAAATATAACAAAAAATACGATTAATTTTAAAATAATTATGAGACTGCTTAAAATGTCCTTCAATGATATTGTCAGATTTTTCTTCTAGCAGCACAGTCTCTGAACAGTTTTTATCATCAACAGTCTTTCTTTTCCATCACTATAGTCTCATTCTCGTTTTCTGGGATGGAATCGAACTCATGAACACATGATTAGAAGTTTTTCGTAAATTCAGGATCTTTCAGAAATTCAGCACTTGTCCACCATGTGGTGCTGGTTGTTAGGCTGTCAGCTGTTATCCCTCCAGACTAGAGGTCAGCAGGATTTTCTTTACCTGCACAATTGAACCAAGAGTTAGGGTTTGCTAGGCTGGCAATATCATGAACTCGGTTGGCAATAAACTGCTTCCTTTGGGTTTTAGTACCCTTTATCCAGAAGAGCATTATCTGCGAGTCAGTCCAGGGATATTCAACAGAGGGTCTTTTAAGATTTACGATATGTTTCACTTTGGCGATCAGACGAGCTGCGATCAGAGCACCCAACAATTCTAAACGGGGTAGTGTAACACCGTTGAGGGGAGCTGCACGACTCTTGGAAGTCAAAAGTTTTACTGAAATGCCATTTTTGATTTTGTTCTTACATAAATGGCAGCGCCATATGCTTTTTTGCTATCATCGAAAAAACTATGTAATTCAACTACATCTTCTTGGGAAGTGGCATCAAGGACAAATTTAGGGACTTCAAGCTGTTTTAATAAGGGTATTTTCGAACGCCATTTCATCCACTCTTTTTCGATATTTGGTGTTAATGTTTCATCCCGTTTGGTTTTAGTAGTCCAGATACTTGAATGATAAATTTTGCCCTGACAGTGAATGGAGAAATTAACCCCAATGGGTCGAAAATTCTCCCTATGGCTTGAAGAATGGTGCGTTTGTAATTTTATTTATGGATATAAGTTCAACAAACTCTTCACATCTACAATTAAATTACCTTTACTAGTGTCCCAAGATAGTCCTAAGATCTTTGTCTGGTTTATCCCTTAGCTGGTGGTAGTTTCTACAGGACATGTATCAAATTATACGCTTTTCCACCGCTGTGTTAATTCGGCATCATTGTTATCCATTTTCTAAGGGACGTTCCTGCGGCTTACATAATATGTTTTGCACTTTGTGATAATCCAAACGCTTCGTTAACATCATTACCCCCAGAAATAAAATCATCTATGTACAAACATTTATCTAAAAGTCGAACAGTATCGGGAACTTCTTCTCATACTTCTCAATGTGATGTCTAATAGTAGCAGCGAGTGAGAATGGACTTGAACACACTCCAAAATTAACTCGATTGAAAAGTTAAATCTGTAATTTGGGCTTTTTATGTGAACGCGGTTCTTCATTACGCCAGAGAAAACGAACAGCGTCTTTATGTTCATCAGCGGGACAGATTTGTAGAAAGGCTTGTTATTTTTATCAGAACAAAATGCTATTTTGTTTAATCTAAAATTAATTAAAACATGCAAAAGATTCGGATTTAAATTTATTCGCTACCATAGGCAGGCAATCATTCAGTGACAACTGATTATTTTGATGACTCCCTGCATCAAATATGATTCTTGTTTTGGATGTTAAGCGACCTTCCTTTCTTACTGCCTGATGAGGCAAATAATAAATAGGTTTTTTTAAGTTATTTTCTGCTGTACTGGGTTCAACTATATCTATTATTTTTAGATTTACGTAATTACGAATAATCTCTCTATACTGTTCAAAAAGCTCTCTATCATAGTTAAAGCGTCTCCATAAACTTAAAACTCGTTGTTTCACTAACGTGTAATTAACGGAAAGTTCATTATATGGTATTCTAAAGGGCAGTTGTACAACATAGCGTTTATTTTTAAACTGAATCGTTTCATTAAAAATTTCCGTAGCTTTATCACTTTCTTCTTGAATTGGATCGTCTCTTATTCCAATGCTCTCTAGATCGAAAAATAGCTTTAGGGTGTTACAAAGGAAATCGTCTGTCAAAACGAAACACAGTTTCGAATTATTCGGTTCTGTTTCTTCAACCTTTCCACACGCCAGCCATGCAAATTCAGTTACTTTAAAAAATAGATCGTCATTTATTTTATAATCATTATCCTTTAAAACCTTAAATAATACATCTGCACTGACTAACGCTTCTATTTCATTAGGTTCAAAAAATGTCTCGTCACTCAATTTAAAAAATCCTGGAATTTATATATTCGAAATGTTCAATTTATTGCATGGTGTAAGTCCCGTAATTTTACCTACAATCAAAAATTCTACTGGTTCACTAAAATAACAATCTTCATTTGAAATAAAGGTATCTAATTTCCACTTAATATTTTGGGTCAATCCATTTAAACCTGAAACTGAAGTGTTTATTTTTTTATCCCTAAATATTCTCTCATCATTTCAGTTAATACGCACACATTTGAAACGGAATCCAGAACACTTCGTACTTTTATTCTGTTTTTTATTTTCACACTGAACATAAATATAAGCTGTGGAAAACAGAATATGTTTTCTCTTTTCTTTTTAAATTCCTGCTA
Organism: Salticus scenicus; assembly: GCA_963930645.1. Lineage (NCBI taxonomy): Eukaryota > Metazoa > Arthropoda > Arachnida > Araneae > Salticidae > Salticus > Salticus scenicus. Next base: position 158,482,369 of record OZ005659.1, on the reverse strand, counting down.
CTATTACTCAAAACAGAAGCATTTAATTGCACAACCCTTTTGTCTACATCTGGTAATTTGGATGAGATTATTTCATCTGTTTCTAGAATCGGGGCTTTGGTGCCAGAAGTAAAACATAATAATCTGTTGTGCTTCATTCCACAGGTGCATTTGAATTTCGATAAGCAATCTTTTTTTTTTTTTTTTTTTTTTTTTTATGGTTTTGCCTAAAACAAATATCACAATGCTCGTGAAGGCGTATTATTCTTAATCTTTCATCAATGTTTAATTTCAAAAATGCATCACATTTATAAATAGGATGATAAGTATTTTTACAAACAACACAATTTTTGTTTTTATTTTCATGCATTAAGAGAGTTTTACATTTGTTAACAGCGGGAAAGTTTTTGTTTGTATTTTTATTTCCGCTAGACAAATTCGTTCTATTAATAGATAATAAAGCTGATTCGCGTTGCTCCAGAAATTTAATAAATTCTTCGAAGGTAGGAACATTTTTGGATTTGTAGGATAACTCAAATTCTTTCTAGATTTTCTGCCTAACTTTGAAACGAGAATATTTATAATGAAAATATCTGATAATTTATTTTGTTCATATTTAAGAACTTTCAAGTCACGCAATTTTTTTTAAATACAGTCAATCATATTTCTGATTTCTTTAGGATTTTCAGCTTGAATTTTCTCAAAATTTAGACTATTTTGTACATGAATATCAACAATTAATCACTCGTTAGCACAGCGATTTTCTAATGCATTATATAATGATTCAAGTGTATCAAAATGACTAACTAAATTTTTAGCATCATATTTAAGACAAGATCTAAGATGATATAATTTTTGCGACTGATTAATATGAACATTATTGGTTTTCAAATCATCAAAATTTTCTTTAAAAGAACTGAATTCCTCATATATTTCTGAAAATTCAGGTAATACTAAAGGAGGAATTTGAGATTTTATTTCAAAGGCATCTTGGGATGCATTTTCAGTCGCATTTACTTTTTTATCAGAATCAAATTTCTTATAAGAATTAATTAGAGTATTAATTCTTACCAGGCGTTCTTCACATAAGTCAAGATCATCATCTATTGTTGCTTAGTCAGAATATTTCAACTCTTGATTTTCGTAGTATTTTTGTCGTTATTCATCGATTTTAGTTTGAAGTAGTCCATAATTTTTTTAATTTCACTTTCAGTCTACTACATCGGTATCGTAATTTTCAGCATTCGTGCCTTCTACATAGTTTTCAATTCTAGTTATATTTCCTTTTAATAAAGATTTCAATTTATTACTTTATCCATATCACTGATTACGAGCTCCTTGTTCCACGGAGCCAAATATGAATATTCGCTATGTGAATTGATGACGGACCAGCTTCGTTGTCTTTTAACTTTTTTAATTTGTACCATTACATTCATTTAATATGTACATATTTACAACGAAGCAATGTTACAATTACAATAAAAAAAAAAAAGTATTATACATTAATTTATTAATTGTGGGTTTCATTAAATATCAGAGTTCTTTTACCCACGTCAGTTTTATCAAGCCTCTCAAGGCCTTCTACCAAAACATTTTTTCTGGGCGGATATGTATAAGTAGTGCGTATGCGACAACAATATGCTTGATAATTATATGAAAAAAAAAAAAAAAAAAAAAAAAAAAAAAACATCTTTCTTCAATATGCACAAAAATGTTCTTGTTTTCATGAATATAAAGAAAGAATTGTTTCTTCAAGTAATGAAGAACATAACGGATATTTCTCTAAATAACGGAAAATTGTTTCCTCTTGTAATTGAAATAAACATAAAGAATTTTTTTTTTTTTTTTTTTTTTTTTTTTTATGAAAAAAAATCGCACTGCAATGCAGAAAAAAGAAACGAAAACCCGTTATTGTTAAGAATATTTCTCTTTCTGTAAAGGCAAAAAATGTAGAAGGAGGTTTTTTTTTTTTTTTTTTTTTTTCATTTGACAGGATAAAAAGAGACAGATATTCGTCAAACAGCAGAAACATCAAAAAAGCCGTACCAGTAGTAAAATTTTCGAGATTTGAAAAAAGAAATTTTGAGAGTGTATATAAAACAAACATTGAGACTAGTAATGCAATCTAATAAAAATAAATGGAAACATTTCTGTTTCTCAAATGAAGCACTTTACTGCCAGAAGCATCTGTATTACAAGTCGCACTAGTGTATGCAACTTATGTTATTTTATGCAAAAGTGCTAAAAACATATATATTTGAAATCATATTATCTTTATGAAAAGTTGTCATTATAAATCATAATAATTAAATTAAATGAAAATAGCTTTATCTGCTAAATACAGTAAGTAAATTAAGTCTTTTAAAAATAAATTACAATAGAAGTTAATCGTCGGAGATAATTCACTGTGTAAGTATTAAAAAAGCCGTTAATGCATTTTTAAAACATTTTGAAAGAATTAAATGGTCAAACATGTTACTTTAAAGCTTGTTACTGTGTTTCTAAAGTGCATTCATTAAATAAATGGCTTAGTTTATTGTTTTGTTAATGGACTTCAATGCTTCAATTTATTACTAAAAGTAGTTCGTGTTAATCTTATGTATAAAAACTTTTCTGGTAAATCATTGCTTTGTTTTATTTTGTCTTACGGATAAACAGTGAAATTTAACATTTTGAACGTAATATATAAAAGGGTTTTTTCTGAAAAATGTTTTCTTAATCAGTTGTAAATTAATTAGGAACTAGACATTTATTTATTTTTAAGTAAATAAATCAGGATTTTTTCCTTTTTTTTTAAATACAAAAATGATGTATTGCAAGTTACATTAGTGTTAGTAATTATATATATATATATATATATTAACAATGAGCAATGTAATTCACAGAAGAAGGGGGGGGGGGGGGAAGGTGGTGCGTTCATTAGAAAAATTCCCTAATTTACTGACAGTTTCCCTAATTAATACAATACTTTATTTTATTATATACCTAAAACTTCTTCATAAATAAAGGAACTGATGGACTATCAATACTTAATCTTAAAAAAAAAAAAAAAAACTTCTTCTCATACCACAAAATTAATTAATGCACTACCAGTTTCAGAAAAGCGTAATCTTTCTTCTTCAAATATGAAACGTGTGCTAATGCCTTGGAAGCAAAAGCAAGATTCAGTCTGGCTTTTGTCTCTTATAGCAAAATAATAAAAAATATCGTTTTTTATAAGTAGATTTGTTATATCATCTCCCTAAATCGGTAAACTTGAGAACTTTGCTCTTATTCTAAAAATACTTTCACTTGCAGTTCACATTTATATCACTAGATTTTTAATCATAATTTTAATAATACGTTTTTATAATAAGATATATTTACGCCACACAAAAACCTTTTTTTTTTTTTTATCTATATCCATTAACCCATTACAAAAATTAAATCCAAAATTAATTTCCTTTAAATAAAATATGTTTTTTATTAATTTGTCTTTCATAAAAATGAATGTATTATTATTATTATTATTATTGTATTTGTTAATATTACTAAACGATATAATTTTGTTTTCTTGGTTGTTTGGTGTCGTGTCCATGGGGAGAACTATAGATAACCATGAGTGCGCAAAACACAGCCGGCCAACTCCTTTATGTTATCGGAGTACAGACTCTCGATGCCAAAGGGGGAGAATTCCCCAAGCTGAGCCAGGGATCTTAAAATGGCAGGGCAGTCAAAAATATGTTTTGGTGTTAGTGGAACATCATCACAGTTACTGCAGAGACAGTAGGTTCTATTGCCATCTCTCAGGATCTTCATACCTCGATAGTGACCAGTTCTAAGACGGGTGATAGTTTGCGTATCTGTTTGCGTTTATTTCACAAATCTGCGAGTCTTTTTTAATGGTGTTTTCTCTGAAACGGAATCTTTCTTTGCATTCATGTAATATGCTTTAGGAAATATATTTTTCTTTTCAGATTTTAATATTTCATCCCATTCGTATATATTTATAAAAATGCCTTAATTAAGTAATTTAAATAGTATTTAAATATATATATGTAATTAATTTAATCATTATTAAAGGCAAAAATATATCCTTATATTGCCCCCTGATCTTTTTTTTTTTTTTTTTTTTTTTTTTTTTCTTATAATTTAGTAACCATGTATGTGTGTAAGCACGCAAAAGTTGCAGATATATTCTTATATTTTAATACTTTGTTTTTTCAAACTGATAAATTTGAATGATATCACAATCATATTTTAACTTTATAATAACTGCCTACATTTTGATTCGGTATGAAAATACAAAAGTATTTAAATCATCCCTGCTTTGTTTATTTTATGTCTACCTGCCTAAATAATTATTTTGTAATTATTATTATTATTAATTGTTTTATTTTATTCATTTGTTTAATCACTAAATTTTGAGAAAGTCTGGATCATTGAGAATTACTTATATTTGATATTAGCATATATCGAAAGACTGAAATATCTTTTCTTAAGTTGCACCATTGAAATATTTTAAAAGTATGAACTGCTTGAAATTAAATACATACAGTATGAATAAAATTTTAATGTATACATTCTAGAAGGGATAGAACATACAAAAACAAAACAAAATTAAATTACGTAGGAATATGTGAAACGAAATATCCCAACTTATTAACTGAAGGACAAAGAAGGCGTGCAAATGACTGATACTTAGTTCATGGAAGTACTTTATTTCCGGGTACTTTACACTAAGACTAGACCTGCTAACTATACCAGTTTATTCGTAATAGTATTAAGCCCCGCCTTTTTTTCACACCAGAATATTCGCAGAGCAATAGTCATCTAGTTTAATCATAAGAACATATTGCTGAATATTACTGTACAACTATTCTGGTGTGAAAAAAAGGCGGGCCCAATACAATTACGGATAAACTAGCATAGTTAGCAGGTCTAACTAAGACACTACATTTATAAATTTTGTTTCTCAAGATCACATAGTTTTATAATTTTTACTCATGTTTGCTTATATGCGTAAATAAACACATATATTAATTTCATTCAGTAGAACTATGTTAAACTATATAAACCATGAAATACAGTTTGGTGTACAGACAAAAGCACATGTTAAATTAATTTTTTTCATCTATATGTGTACTAATGAAAACTGTAGCCCATGGACGTATGGTATTTGAACAATTTTGTGCGTGCCTGTGACCAAACAATTCATCAGTCTTGAATAAAATTTTGAATTGGTCTCAAATAAAGTAGTATCCCTGCATGATAAGGATTTAATATGTTAATTTTAACTGTTAATATTTGTTTCAGTTTATGCTTATAACAGACTTACACACATATGGACCAACTGCTGAAAACTTGATTTTCTGATTCAAAAGACCTCAAAAAGCGTAAATATTGTAAAAACTCATTTTCTTTATCTTATTCCAAGTCACAACTATCACTAATGTACATGGAAAGGAGAAGGTTAAACGTTAATACTATAAGAATAAAGGAAGAATTTTTATGTGTGCATAAATATTATATTATATTTTGCTTAGCTAAATAATTTAATAAATAAAAACATACCTTTAGAAGTTTTCCCTTTGACAGTTTCTTAAATATTCAAATTTCCAATAACTTTCTCCTGGAAGTCTGTAAAAAAACATGTACTTTATCAGCAACTTTTGATTAAAATTTGTCTTCTAGGAGTCTCAAAGTAAACATTAATTTAGTTACTTTGAAGATTTTTATCAAGATTTAGTTTTCTTAGAGTTGCACTTATTTGATGTTTCCACACTTGAAATTAATTAATTCAGTTAAATATGTTAATTTAATGGCAGGAATTCACAGTAAACTAGAATTGAAAAAATAAATTATAAATGATTATACATTTTAATTAACTATTATTTAGTTATTAAAAGAATCTCTTTTGTTTAATTATGGCAACGTACATAATTTTATTTATCAATTATGAGCATAATATACCGTGAACAAATTAATTTTTATAGAAAAAACTGATTTTTCACGAACAAAAACTGTCGAATAAAACAGTTATTGATCTGGTTTATATCCCTAGCATTTGGCAAAGAGTATTAAAATTTAACCAAATTGGGATTTTCGTTATATTATTTAGCGGAAACGTATGCATTTTTGTCGTAATAGTAGTATGAAAAGTTGATTGAGAATGATATAAATTAATGAATATATGTTAAAAATATATTTTTGGCATGCGTTTTCTGTTTGATAGTTTAAATAGTAAAAACAGATGATTCATTAAAAAAATAAATAAATAAATAAATAAATAAATAAATAAAAGATAATTTTCAAAAAAAAAATAAATGGTTGTAATTGGCTGGATGTCAATGGTTATCAGCACTGACGTCAGGGATGATAGCTATTTTATTTGATAATTTAACAGTTTCTTTGTTTCTTTTCACAGTGTAGGTGTTATTTTTGTTTACGAAACATGTGTTGTGTTAAAACATCGTAAAGCTCATACTGCTATTTCTTTTTTACAACTGTTAAAATATTTTAAAACGCATTTCCTGATTATGTGCAATAACAAATCCCTTTATTGCAAATTATATATTCTATAATATATAAAATGCATAAATAAAAATTACGTATATAATCGTTTTTTATGTATTATATTATTTAGCAAGCAATAGTTATTCGAATTAACAGTTTTTTCTAGAGTGTAATTATTACATTTGTTTTCTAAACCACCTGTTGTCATAAAAAATTTAAAGATCTGTTGCTATTATTTTATTCCTATAACGGTTGAAACGCTGAATTTGTAGAGTGTGTGCAATAAAAATTATCTTTATTGAAGTCTGTATGCTGTACATTTTTATCTATACGTCCCTGACTATAAATAATTATGGATGTATATGGTTTTGTATGGATTTTACACATATGTTATATTCAAGAAATATATGTTGGTACATGTACGCGTATTTGATAGCCGAAATGTATTTGATTTCTGCAGTATTTTTTTTTTTTTTTTTTCAACAAATAGATTACGAATGTAAAGTATAAAGTTGTAATGTACACATTTGTGTTTGTAGACACTGTTTAATGATGACTATAAACCAAATGTACGCAAGAGAGAGTTGACCAATAAAAATCCAAATATTCCCATGTTTCATATGTTAATATACTCAAAAATGAGTACATGGATTTTCAAATTTAAGTATATATTGTTTCGGAGCTATTTTCAGACAATTTAGTTCATTTTTAAGAAACCATTTTTAACAGTGTATGAAGTCTACAAAATAAATAAATAAATAAATAAATATAAAAAAATCCAACTTATGTATTTTTGTTTTGTAGACATGTTTAATTTATTTATTTTTGACAGCTGTACACAAGGTATTTATTTCTGTAAAATCAAAAGTGATTTTATTCTCGGGAGCAATCTAATGCACAATTTCCCCATAAAAATACGTAATGTTAAATCCTAAAAAAAATTACTTGAAAATAAACACACGCGTAAAAAACAAAGTTTTATTAGCAATAATTAAAACAAATTCTAACTAATAATGTAGAAAAAAAAAATACTTGCATATCTTAAAAGTTTTGGCAGCTCCAAAAAAAAAAAAAAAAAAAAAAATGAAAAAAAATCTTTTATATTTAAAGTGCAAAATTATATCCTAATTATAAACATATATATGTATACAAAAACGTAAAAATATTTTAATATAAAATAGATTCCTTTTATAAAAGGAATACTCATTTAAATAAATAGATTATATATATATATATATATATATATATATATGCACTAATATCATAAAGTAAAATTAGGGCCCTATTAGTAGCACAAACGCATTTAAGCCTCATCACATTATGTCATGCTCCGAGGTATTAAACTTGATGCGTTATTGACTTCTGTCCAGTAAACATTTCAAGAGTCTCTCCACGTTCGTTTAATATTGGATGTCGTATTACGTTAGACTGGATTAATTACAGAGAACATTCTTACACAAGAATCTTAAGGATGATATTTTATGTTAAAATACAAAATATATTTACCAACAATATAATGCGATCAGACTGCAAAAATCTATGTATTTATTTAGTAAAAAGATTATCTAGTTAAAGAAAGTAACTTATACTGAAATTTAATCATGGTATATAAAGTTTATTGAATATCTACGTAAATGTCTATTCGTGTTAAATATTATCACTGTAATATGTAAGATTTATATAAATTTACTATTTGAAACATTTAATAGTTTTGGCAACAGCTGGTTAACTGTAAAATAAATAAAAATAGTTTATAATTCGTCATTATCCACCTGTTTTGATGCTGGAATGTATTAAGTAAAAATATATTCATAAACTTCCAAATAGTTCTGGCCGATATCAAAATTAATAACTGACGAATTTATCCCGAGAGCAGTCGCGTCAATTTTTTTAACGCTAGTAGTCGCGTATCGTTCTTTTTGCCGCCGCTGTCTAGTGTTGAGGGAAAGCCGAAATAATGCCAGCAGAGAAGGATGAAGTGCCTTTAATTCACAAGAAGTTTTTCCCGCAAAACTCTAACCTGTATGAAAAACCGGAAATGGGGAAAAATGAATCAACGTTAGTGGTCACGTCGCGGTCAAATAGACAGATTTGAGAAGTAAAATGTTTTTTAACTGTTCAAAAAATAGCAGGAATGACTTGAAAACATACTATGTTAGAGGACATCCACCCAACGTCAGGTACGCAGAGTTTCCTCACTTAATTTTTAAGGAGTGATCTGCAGGAGAAATTTATAAGCGATGGGCGGCGAAAAGGCCGATATGCGACTAGTAACGGGTTAAACATATGTAATTGTAAAATATCAGGAATTAATTATTTGTTTTGCGTTAAATCATTATCAAATATTAGTAAAAGACCTAATTTTTATTTTTGGGCTGATATCTTTTTGTCTGAAATCATACTAAAAATAAATTCGCTTATAATTTATTATAGTATATTAAATAATATATTAATTTTGCTTATTGTACTGATCGAAACAATGACTAACCAATGAAGATTTTTACATACATTAAATATTGTTAAGGTTATGTAGGTTAAGGCCGATTAATTATGATATATATTGGGATGGGAAAAGTTCAGACACTGTTTCTGGCAAAAACATTATGAGGAATTCTATTAAATCAACTAATTCTAAAAATCTAGTAAAGGAAAAGAAACAAAAATAAGAGAAGGTGGGTTCAAGGTCCTAGAATTGTCGACAGAACTTACTAATTTCCGAGTTTAATTCTCTTGACTTGCTAGATGCTTGGGGGTCGCTCCCTAACGAACTTTTTCATAAAAAGAAAACGCGAAAAAAGACAAAATTTTATAAGTAAACTATGTATTATTATGTTGCATATATTATATATATATATTAAATATATTACATTACATATATAACTAGAATTTCTCTTTCATCCGTTCTAGCTCATTTAGACATTATACAGAATAAAATAAACATGTATAAATGGCTACTAAAAATTAAGAGAAACAAATCTTTTTTTTTTATTATTATTATTCTGTACAATTTATTTAAGTGCTTTATTATATTTTAACAAGTTTAGAAAAACTGTTTAAGAATGATAGTCTCATACCTACACGGTAGGTAAGTATTTTTTAAAGTCTATTTTTCAACGCTTATTTTTTACTATAATTATACGTTTTACGGCCTATTGGTTATGAAAATCATGTTCTTGGTGGTTCATATGTGTGTGTGCCTTATATCAGCGTACTTTTAACATTAACAATTAGTAGGTAATTCAAATTTAGTGCTTTAAAATCCATAATATGTGTTTAACACTTAAAATGTTTGTTCAAGATTATTCAGTTTAGTGCAGGTGAAAATTGTCTAAATAATTTTGAATATTTTTTTTTTTAATTTAATACAGCCTTAAGCGCTTTAAAATATATGTATAGTAATTAAAGGGGGAATGTAAAAGTACGGAACCCCCTGACACAAAAATATACACAAATAAACTGTTTCTTAAAGTATTGTGCTTTTTTAAAAATATATGTTCATATACTGTATTTGTTTTATCAGTAATCGGGGTTTATATTATTCAAATGATAGGCAAAACAGTCATGTAAGTGCCAGACTAAGTGAAATGATAGAAATTGTATTTACAGATTTCCTTCGTCTAACTGCCTGTCTATTTTCTAATGATCATAAATATTCATACTTTCAGGGATGGAACACGGGCGCAGAATTCATACCACTATCAATGTAAGAAAATTTTCTACTTCTTAAATCAACGATATTCTAGGTAGAGAAATTTCTTAAACATATTCCGGTATGAATTCTGCGCCCGTGTTCCATCCCTGTACTTTTCTACACAATTAAGAGCTACAGTATTATGAATTACACAAAATAGTTCAGATAAGGGATCCATTTTTTTATTACTTTTCATTCTTTCAGAAAAAATAAATATTAAAATGATAAAATCATTATAATTTACTAAAGAGATTATTTGATGAACGTAATGCTCAAAGTATAAATACAAATTTTACCATGAATTACAAAATAGCTAATTTGTACTTTAATATATATCTGTATAAATTAAAGTGTATTGCACGATACATTCATAAAACTACATTTTAGCAATAGATTTCTATTTCTAAGTGAATAACAATTGCTGTTGATAAGCACATATAGACAAATACAATTTAAAATTCTATTAAACAGTTTTCTTCTTTTTTATCTGAGCGATTTTAACCAATCGGAAAAATAAGATTAGAACATAAAATCAAAATAACAATAAACATATACACATACTGGCCAATGAATCAGAAACCTATGAGAGTTTTAACAAATACTCTGGTGTGGCGTACAGTCTGCAGCAAATATATTGAAGCACTAGCAATGATTTATATTTGAAAGATGAGTATCTAATACAGTTTTTTAAAGTAAATATTTCTCGTGTCATGTTCTTAGCCTTATTCTGTTTATAAAAAAGTAAGTTGATGATAAAAATTTGTGATCAAACTAATATATATATATATATATATATATATATATATATATATATATATATATATATGCAGTTCCCACCGCTTATTAAAATCACATTAGTTCTGAGCCAAAGTGATTTTATTAAGCGGCTGATTTTTATATCTCGCTAACGTTCCTGCACTTAAGGAAAATGTATTACTTCCCTGAATTTGGAAAGAAACTTTAAAAGGTAACGAATAATGTAATTAGTAAACAATATTAATTATTTCTTGATAGATAATTAATTAATTGTTTCTTCGATATAAATAAATTAAACGCATTTAAATGCATTTAAACGCATTCTCAGCTCCCATACACTTTCGTTTGAGGAAAATCATCTTTAATTTATCAAAAGTTCACGTTGTTCTTAAAAATTTAAAATCTTTTCATTTAAACCTCATGAATTATAGTAGTTTCAAAATAAGAACTATAAATTGCCATTTAATAATTAGAAATTAAATATATATATATATATAATTTCAAATCAAATTGTAACTAATTACTGCGATATGAAGAATGCGTTCCTTGAAACTCTTATGGAGATAAGTGACAAGGCGTGTTTAATTTGTAACTGTGCTTCGAGTGTAAAATCTTCGACAATGAACAATAACGGAGGGATTGTTGTGCTTTAAATTCTTTTTTTATTTAAATAATAATAAAAAAAAAAAAAAATAAATAAAATAATAATAATAATAATATAATAATTGCATAAGTCATATTTTTGGCTGCTGAGGAGATATTTTTGAGTTTATTAACCGGCGATGCTGATTTTATTAAGCGGCGGATTTAAAAGTAGTTTGTATTGATTTAATTTCGGTCCTAGCAATTTCATCAGACTAAACGACTTATTTTATTAACCAGTGAATTTATTAAGCGGCGGTTACTGTACATATACGAAAAATGTTGGTGTGTGCTTCAATAATTTTGCTGCAGTCTGTAAGTATGCAAAACCTGTTATCGTAGCGAGGGCGTGTTCTGCTGGTATGGAAGTGATCTCTGGCGTTAATTGAAGATAAACAAAAAGTCATGCAATACCTGGTTATATTGGCAGATTAAGTGCAATCTGAAATGTTACATTTTTACTCCGAAAATAACGGATACTTCAGAGACAATAATGCAGCCATATATCGTGGTAGAATCTTTCGTGATTGGTTCAGGGAATACCAATAGAACTTTCGACAACTTTTCAGGCCACCGCAAAGTCCGGATCGTAATCCAATGGAAAGTGTTTTGGACATGTTGTTAAGACCGACAGAAATCTCTCCTTCGATCCAATGTTTAGGATTTAAAGTCTATATAGCCTCTGCTTGGTATTCTCTGGACGTAGATACACTCTAGAAGCTTGTAAGATCGATTCTCTTACTAATACATGCTGTGCAAAAAAGCAGTTCAATAAGCAAAAGGAGGCCCAGTAACATATTTATGTAAAGTTTCTAATTCATTAGCCGGTTTCTGTATATTTTACTGCTAGAATATGTTAATAGTTGTAAAATATACTCTCTTTTAATTCACAACAGGCTATTTAATTAAATTATTCTAGCTAACCACGGTTAGAATTCGTTATTTTCTTTTAATAATAATTATGATAAACAGTATTCAGTGATATTAATAGTATTTATGATACACAAAGGTATTTGTAGCTTTCCATAAATCTATTGTGTTAAATGATATTAATTAGTTTCTACTACTTTTGAATTAAAACATAGAGTCGTTAATGATTTTTCATAATATTCTAATAATGCAAAATATATATTTTACGAAGTGCTGTATCCCCTAATTGAAAATTAAGTTTTTCTGAATTTCTGTTTCAGCAACATTAGCCTAAGATTTAGAAGATATTGTTATATATTTATTCTTTTAAATTTATTCCTTTCAATTAACGTGATTCAATATTTTCAGTATTTTCAAATAAATATTAAAATCAAGTTTCCATTAACTTAAGGCCAATGAATGTCATTAGAGCATTTCATTACAGCTACCATTTTTCTCCTTTTAATTGGTTTTCGTAGAATTTCTGACAATACTTGAAATCTTTTCGATTTTATGAATAGAAATGATACATGAAATAGATAATATACGAATAACAAAACGGATAATTCAGAATGATGCAGGGAAGTGAATTAAAGCTATAATGAGTTTTCTAATACGAAATATTATTAAAATACTGCTTTGTTTTATAAAACATAATATTTTAATAAAATTATGCACCAATTGCATGATTAAAATAATAATTTAACAGAAAATGATTTTAATGCTAAATATTAGATGTCTAAGAAACAGAAGATGTATCGACGACAAGTAATAAGATGTATCGCTGACAACATGTAATCGAAGACGCATCGATACATAAGATGTATCGATGTGCTACATATACGTATACTGACCAAACGTTCCCATTTTCTGAGGACAAATGAACGCCCTATTTTTTGAAGGCATTTTTCTAAGTTTTAAAAAATTGTTGAAACTAAATTAATTATCAGTAACACTTTATTTTTAGTCCTTATTAATTAGGAATGAAAATATACATGCATAATTTTATAATTGTAACAATTTTTAATGCTTCTCTATTATAAAGATACTTTGATCTGGTCAGCCTATATATACATGAACTATATAAAAAATTACGCTGAGAAAATATTCTATAACTGTCATCTAGAATCTAAATTGTCGCGCTAGTAAAAATAGTTCCATGTCATTCTTATAATTTTTTCTCCCCTTTGAAAGCGAGTTCTAGAAACCCCTATTAGAATTCTGGAGCAATTGCCTACATTATCAAGTCAAACTTATTTAAAAATTTCTGAAAATAAATACGAATACAAGAATCGAGTTTAGGAACTATACTCTTCGGTTATAACCCAATTCTGTAATATAAAGCGAGAATTTCTTGCTATACAAAGGGTTCATAATATTCAGAATATAATTACACCTTCTATAAATGTATAGACTAGAAATTTTCGATCATTTCGTATATTCAGCCTCTTGGTGTGTTTTATACGCATTGATCGGAAATGTTATTTTCTAGTTTAGGGGATTAGAAAATGACCACATGTTCGTTATAGATAAATTCGGTGTATTTTTTTTTCTCTGCGTAATCTTAGCTTTAAATGATTAAGTATCGATCTCAGACGTACATAAAAATTTACAAATATTTGTAAAGATATGCATAGATTTTATGAAAATCGTTAAAAAATCTCAGACAGTTTAAATTCAGAAAGTATAAAATTTTTATTTTTATTGAAATAAATATTAAAAAAAAATGTATATTTGTATTAGTTTTTGGTACTCAAATTCATTCCTTTTCAACTTTTGCCATTATTTGTGTTATTAAAATGCTTATTTAATTGTAATCCTTGTCTTCACATTTATCCTGACGGCAGAAAAGCACATTTCGAAAAATATAAAAACGAACAATTTTATCCTGCAGACTTAAAAATTTTGTTAAAAGTAGATTATTCTTGGATAAATAAATTTTAATTATTCTATTTTACAGAGAGTATTTACTTCTTATAAGAAAAATATATGTGTTACCGTTAATGCTCGAAATTCGTTAACGTGCAGATTACCTAGCTAATCTGCAGATTAACTAAAATGACCCGTTAAAGTGCGGAACCAAGAGTTTTCTGCATTTTAACTAGGTAATCTGCACATTAGCGGCTTCTGTGTCGTTAAAGTTCAAATGTTTGTTTCGAGCCTTAGTTTTTTTACATTCACTATGACGTCAAACAGTCATGTGATACAGATACGCGAATGACCTTCAAACACATATTAAAACTTTATCCTTTCCGCTCCGCTTCCGCCATGATAACTGGTAAACGCAAAACGTGGAGCATCGAAGACATGATTATTATAGGTTTCTTATTATAACCAACACAAAACTTAAAGTAACAAGTAAGTTATAATTGTTTTAATTTTGATTTTATTTCTTCTCTTTTTTTAATTCTGTCAATATAAGTTTGACAAGGGTCTGCACTGCATTTTATTATTCAAATCTAATCTATATATTAATAGGCAAGCATAAAATTTGTAGTCCCTTTTTAGCATATTAATTATGGGAGTAGAGGGTTGAAAATGGTATCATTCGAATGGTATGGTTAGCCGGAAGGTGCGAATACAAATATTATTTTCTTACGATGTCAAGAAGGTATTTAAAAATACATTTATTTTTTATGCATTTTCCCCCATTTTAGCCTTTTATACACGTATTCCTTTACATTAAAAAATACCTAAAAGTAAAAAGTTGTTAAATCTGGCAATTTCATAAAGCTCAAATAAAACCATAGACACAGTAATTTGTATAATGTAGCATCACTATAAGCAAGCGAAGTGATTACGTCACTGCCTGTCCATGGAGCCATGAAAAAGATTTTCTATGTTAATCGTCCATTGGATTTTTTGTAAAAAAATATTAAAAAATAACGGAAATTGTCTGCCGATTTTAATTCCGATATTTGGGTATAGTTACATATAAGTTACTGTCTACATGTGTTTGATTGAGTTATTTTTTCTGTAAAATTGATAAAATTTTAATTTAAAATCACAAAACTCCAGAAAAAAAAAAGGGCAAACTTCCAGTTTCGAATGTAAACATAAACATTTCATTTCAAAGAGTGATATTTAAACAATAAATATTCAACTAATATACTAAGTAAAATGAAAATGGAGCTGTTAGCTTCCCCTATTAGCTTCTGGGCTGTATCACACAACAAGGGGCGGTTTCACGTTGCGATTTTCTCTCATTTCAGGAAAGGCTAACATCTACAGAGAGAAATAGTTATATTAAGTAAAACTCTGCTGATTCAGTTAGAGTGAATATCGGCAAACAATTTCCGCAGCTGTGTTGCAATTGCATTCCTTTAGGACAAGGCAATAACTTTGCTTTGCCTCACTTTGCAAAACAAATGGTCAAGTTTCGACCACTGGGCGATACTAGTCTTAATTAAACGCTGTACCTCGTTTAACTTCTTTTGAATTATGAATATTAAAATTTACAACACAGTAATTATTTCCTCCCAAGATAAAACTATTAAAACACAACTTTTTAAAACTAATTTATTTAAAAATTGATTTAAATTACTATTACTTACTGAAAAAAAAAGGTGTATTAATTTTTAACTCTGAAAAATATGGCATTCAATATTATGGCCTCTTTAATAAATACTTAATCTGAAATTTTTGTGCATTTTTTTAGCATTTCATTAAATTTTGTTGTAGTTGTTGTTGTTGCTTCTTTCAATTTCAAGTTCCTTTATATATTCTATATATCATTATTATATTTTTATTTTTATTTTGTTCGCTTTTTCAGATAATTTCGTTATAGTTTATCACATAAAATGTGTTAATGAAGATTTCTTTTTTTTCAAATTGTAAAATTAATATATTTGCTAAACTTGTACAGATATATGTATGCTGCAAAATATAGTTTAATAAAGCATTGGAAAACAGTCATTTTAATTTTCATGCGTTCTAAAAATTATTAAAGCAGTTTTAATTATTTGAAGTACTTCTTAATTCTTCTGAATTGTCTATATTAATATTTCTTTAGCGAATTAAAAATTGGTGCATAACATTTTTTAAAAATTAGTAATTGTTAAAAAATATAATTTGTTAATAAAACATTTTTTGTTTTTTATTTAAATGGTTAAATATTTTTATTTTGAAAAGAAATCGTTACTGTATTACAATTCTAACATTCATTTATAAAATAGAATTTATTGAAAGCTATTAAAGTTACTATATTTCATAATAAAAATGCATAACATCTTCAAACTTATATTGACAGGATAAAAACGATGAAATAATTAAAAAAATTAAAACAAATATAACTTTTAAAGACATAAAAATTAAAACACATACAGATTAAAATAAGTAAAGAAAGAAAGAAAGGGAAAGTAAACTATTTTTTTCCCGAATGAAGAAAACAAATACAACACAGCGTGCTGTAAAATTACAACATCAGAGACCTTATTTTCACTTTAACGAGTGCCTAGTAGGTAATGTGCAGATTATCTAGGTAATTCGCAGATTACCTAGGTAATTTGAGAAACGAAACAATTTTCATCACTTTACCGGATCGTCCTAGTTAATGTGCAGATTAACTGATTTCTGCACTTTAGCGGTAACTTGCATTAGTTTATTTATTTTTATTTATTTTTGTCAGTTGTTAATAGTTATATTTCCTGAATATTTTGGGGAATGTAAGTTCAATATTTTATTTTTAATTTGTAAGTAAATGTTTCATATTTTTCTTTTGTAGTTATTAAACAAACTGTAAATTTTCTTGTCCCATATATATATATATATATATATACACTAAGCGACAAAAAAAAAGCCGCACTTGGATGTTTTCCTTTTCGCCTTCTACAACCGCCAATTTTATCGTTTAAAAAGCAAATTTTCGAACAGATTTTACTATTTTGTCCTCCACATACACTTTAGCTTTGAGTCTATTGTTAAAAACAAAATGCAATTGTCAGGAAAATTGTAATTTTAGAATTTATTTCAAAAATGGTAAGAATAAGGCAGTTAACGATGCCACAAAAAGTATTAATTTTTAAATGAAAATCAAAAAATATTTTAATACGTGAGATGGCAAAATAATTAAATGCTAACGAAATATTGGTAAAATGAATTTTAGCAAAATATAATTTTTTTTGGCCGTTTAAACTGGGAATTTGGCTTTAGGCGGTCATGTTGCTCATCCAAGCAAGATAACCACAAGTTAAAGTGCGAATGTTTAAAAAATCGATTTGTGTCATGTTCAGAACTTAAAAAAGATTTTAAAAAAGTGTATAGTAAATTACTTTCTTCAAAAACAATACGGGAACAATTAAACAAAGAGGGTTAAAGAACGGAAGATCTGCGAAAAAAGCCATTATTAAGGAAAATAATTAGAAAAAACAATACTTTAGTTGACCAAAATTTAAAAACATTATCAGTTAATTATTAGACTGAACTGGTTTTCTCTGATGAATCAAGTTTTCTTTATTTCGTGCAGTTGAAAAAAGCTAGAATGAAGACGAAAATGTGACCGACTTAATGAAAATCGCACTTTTAAAACAGTGACACATTCTCCGTACATTATGGCACGGAGGTGCATAACTCTCCAAACACTCGGGGAATTTTTTATGCTCAAGGGATCAATTAACTCGAAATAAAACACAATCTGCATAAAAGTGGTGCCTGACCGACTATTTTGGAGGTATCTTAGACATTTCCGTAAACAGCATTTGAAGATAATAAGGCACCTTGCTACACGGCGTCTGTGGTAAGTTTATTCACTTCAAATTGTCAAAATTTCTTATACATTCCCATGAGAACCTATAATTCTGTAAGTAATCATACTTTTTTTCACTTTAAGTTAAATACCACAAAGGATATAGTAGAATTTCTTGTTTACCTGACATGGAAATGGTCAAAATCGCGATCCGCTCGAAAATGTTTCGTCTATAAAAAGGCGGGGGAGAGGGGAGAGGATTCGAAATTTGCAGCCTATAACTCTGCCAGAACTAGAAAAATTTATTTGTGATATTTGGCACATTGAAATTTCTGAGATTTATATTAAAACACTGTATAAAACTATGCCATTGCGCATTAATGCAGTAATTCCATATAAAGGTGGAATTAACCCAATGCAGAATACATATTTTTAACAAAAAAATGCTTAGATCTAAGAAATAAATAGTTTTATTTCATATATTAAAATATAACTTGTTTATTTAATATAATAAATCATAATAGAATGCAAAGTGTATAGTTATTGCATTATGTTCAAAAAGAAAGTTTTATGCAGATTTTTAAAAAGTACTTCGTAAAGTGCAATAAAGAGAATTATTAAATCGAAAATATACATAGGCATCATTTCGTACCTTTGGTATTATGCAAACAAGACAGTTTTATTTGTTTCAAACATTAATTTTAAAGTTATTACAAATAAAAAAGGTATAAGTCATTTTTTCTGCAGTGCGGCTTTTTTTTTTTGTCGCTTAGTGTATATATATATATATAAACAGGATGTTCCAAGAGTCCCACACACCCCTCCTAACTCGAAAATGAGTCGTGATTGGGAAAAATAGTGAAAAACATGTTTAATGTATTCGAGAGTGACCTCTTTTGGTGAAAAAAGTTAGGGCCCGCGGAGGCTTGAGGGGTCGCTAGGGAGGGCAACTTTAAAATTTCAAATATGAAGGTATGTCTTGTGATACATCCCTGAAAACGTCTCTTCAAAACAATGGATTTGATATAAACAGTTTCGCCCTACGATGATTATTAAGTGACATACATGAATTTTTGGATTTTTGAAATGTGGATTTTATACATATGTATCCTCTTTAATATTCATTACAGGACAAAACTGTTTATATGCAATTCATTGTCGTGAAGGGACGTTTCCAGGGATGTAACACAAGACATACTTTGCCCAAAAGTGTAGGGCTCAGACAAGGGGGGGCAGTACTAGTGCCGCTAGGGAGGGTAACTTTAAAATTTCAAACAGGAAAGTATGTCTTGTGATACATCCCTGGAAACGTCACTTCAAGGCAATGAATTTGATATAAATAGTTTTGTCCTACGATTATTATTAAAGGGGATAAGGGGATACATAAGCATAAAAATCCCCATTTCAAAAATATAAAAACTCATGTATCTCCATTAATAATTATCGAATGGTATATAAACTTAATTTCATCTAAGGGACATTTTTTATGTTGCATAGTGTTATCAGAGATAAGTCGGCAATAGAAATTCAAAAAGTGTTCAAAATACGGTACGGAACAATGATTACACTAATAATTATTTCGCCGTGAATTTTCTAAAGTGGCACATTTATTTTTTTTATAAATCTGTACACCAATTTTTTCTGTAAATTTTTTTTAATGCAACAACAACAACAACAACAACAATATTATAAAACCGCATAGGGTAGGTGCTGCAGTGATTGGCATGTTCCAGTAATTGAAATATATCCCGAAATAATTAATAAATAAGGGAAACAATAAAATCATATATTTTACATATAAGAATTTGAACATTTTATGTCAAACACTGGAGCATAGGCTGCTAATAACTGGTAAAATGAATAACTAGCAGTGCTGGACTAGCAGTGTCCACTGGAACATAGGGGCCAATTACTTATAAATTGAAAAACTGGCAGTGTCAATTACTGGAACATTGAGTTTGTGTCAAATAAAAATTTATATAAAAAAAATAATAATAATTGTTATCAAATGTATATATTTTAACTATATGTGATTCTGAATGTCTTTCATACCATATGAATTAACTTAAGATTTCTAAAAGTATTTTCTTATTACTAGAACATCAAAAACATCAGAGATTGCTCTAAAAGTGTCAATCACTTTTGCACTTACCCTATAGCTACATTAATAAAATAGATTCATTTATACTATATAGAAAACTGAATGTTGTGCGAAGTGACCATTTACGAAAATTGAAACACAATTTATACCATAGAATAAAAAGTTAAATTATATGATAATATTGCCATTAAAACTATTTTTATGTCTTTATGATAAATTTTCGGTTCAGTGCCGTGTTATTAAAAGGTTTTTATATTAAAACTGCCATATTTCATTTTAAGAAAAAAAAAAAAAAAAAAACAAATTTTTAGCTAAGATGTTTTTAAATTGAACATAGTTTTTATGAGAATTATGGTTATGGGAATTTGCTTTATAGGTTAGTAAATTTAGCTATGATGATTTATTTTAGTACATTTTGTATTATAACTTAATGCATAAACACATTTAAGATACTATACAGTGTTATACCAAAGTAATTTATTATTATTATTATTATTATTGAAAAACAATACCATAAAAACTGTATTTTTTTTTTTTTTTTTGTTGTTGTTGTTGTTTTCTTTCAACAAAATAATATATATATACAGAGTTCTAAACACGGTGGAAAAACACATGAAATTTAAAGCATGTTACTGATAAGAACAGTTGGAAACTGTTTCTAATTTACATAAATTGTTTTTTTTTTTTTTGTTTTTGTTTTTTTTTTGTTTTTTGTTTAGATGTTAATGCTAACAATCTTTTCTCTCATTTGCATCTTAACAACATATTATTAATAGCTCAATAACCTAACAATGTATATTTTGTATCTGACTTATAATAATGCTACAATAATTTATTACAATAACTATTTAGTTGAATCTACATTTAGCAACACTTCCACTATACAACAAGTATCAGGAAAATGTACAAAAATCATAAATCCGAATCATTCCGTACATATTTTGTTTAAAAAAAAAAGTCTTAATTTTCTTATATGTAATCATTAATAGTACTAGATAAAACATTAACAAAATATTAACATTAAAATAACTATTGTAGTTCTTATGCAGCAAAACGATAAAAAAGAATGTATTCATTAATTTTAATATAAATAATATTTTTGAATGATTTAGAATTAATTTTCTTAAAGCGACAATAAAATTTAATTTTCAATGGTTCTATTTAGAAATATTTTATTACAACTCATCTGTTCTAAATCAAAATTCAAACGTTCATTTAAATCTCTTAGCTGGAACTACTTTACTTCAAAAGAATTTTTCCGAAAATAGCACGATTCAAAAAGTAAGTTCATCATGTTCAATAAGCTAATTTAATGCAAAAGATTTTCAAGTTGAATCTAGTTACTAACTAAATAGAACTAAATTTAGTTCTAGAACTAAATTGAAAGAAACAAAATCTTAGAGATGACAAAATTTCTCCTTTTGGTTACATCGAGTTCCTTAAAAAAATACGCATAACTCAAGTTTATTCAGTTTCGTTATAAGCATATGTTGGCATTGGTAATTTTATTAAAAGAAAGTTTGTATTAATTTTATCAATACTGATAACCTTGAAATCAAATAAAAATTTCATAATTTTCAAAATCTGTACATTTAAAATACATTTTATCTTTAAATGAAATAATGCAGTGGGTTCCATTTACTATTTTTTAAACAAAATACATTCCACTGACTGCATAATTATAGTAATAGTAATAACAATAATTTAAAAAAATGTGTAAAATATAGTGGTTGGCTGGATGGTTTTTGCGTCGCGCTAGTGCTGCGTAATGCGCAAATGGCGACGGTATGGGACTCAGCCCTAGAGTTGGTCCGGAGACATGCCATCACAATTATGATCCTCCACGAAAGGGATCGCTATTCCGCTTCGGTGACCCCCAGAGGTATAATTTTTGATAGGAACATGGAGGACATTGCGGCAACGACAGATTTTTTGAAAAATATAGTGAGATAGTACTTTAAACCGAGAGTCGTCGTGTTTTTTTTTTTTTTTTTTTTTTTTTTTTTTTTTACTCTAGTGGTAGCGTTTCTTTTATTCGTCGCCATCCGTAATTTTAAAGAAAATATGAATAAAAACCAATAGAGAAATATCACATCACGTGAAGCTTTTCCCGCAAAAATCAGACTAAAAAACTGGATGTGGGGTGGGGCGGGTGAACCAACGTTAGTGGTCACGTCGCGTCCAAATAGACTGATTTTGGAAGTGAAATGTTATTTAACTACACAAAAAATAGTAGGAATGTCTTGAAAATATAGTGTTAGAGAAAACCCATCTAGGGTCAGTTACAGAGGGTTACCCCACTTTAACTTTAAGCGGTGATCCGTAGGATGAATTTACGAGGTGTGGCTATTAAATTACGAGGCTATTGCTGTAAAACATTTTATTTTAAATTTATACATATTTAGTTATTATTACCTTCAATATACACCCTTCCTCCATCCCTACAACGCTCCATGCGAATTTTCTATTGTTCGAAACAGTGCTGGAAATCTTGTTCTGTGAGCTCCTGCAAGAGGCGGGCCGCTTTTTCTGTCACAGCTTTAACTGACTCAAATCTTGTTCCTTTTAATGCATATTTAACTTTGGGGAACGGATAAAAGTCACATGCGCACAGTGGATCGAAGTATAGGCATCGGCGAACATAGGAAGGTTATGGTATTATTATTATATATGTATGATGTTTTTTGTCACATTTCGATTTAAATATGTATATATGTATGATACTAAAAGCGATTCTATGTTTTTTTAACCCTTTATAAGGCCACGGCAATATTTTCCGCACCAAATTCGATATCATTTTATTCAACTGGCACCTTTTTTTTTTTTTTTTTTTTTTGAATAATGATTCTTGTGTATCATTTCTCTAGAAAAATATCAGTATGAATATTATTTTTATAATATTGGTGATTGAAAAAAAATAGTCGTTTGTGGCAATTCTGCTTATGCTAATACAATGGGTTGTGAGAAGTTTGCTATTAACTACGATAATAATGTGTCAAAATTAAAATTAATTATTTATAATAAGCTAAATGCATTTTTTTCTTTACATCAATTTTTATTCGTGAAATTAGTTTAATGTACCATTTGAGGAAAAATTGGCATTATAAAGGGGTTAAACGGTATCATATTTTTCTGCTGCAAACAGGTATTTAGAAACATGCCTGATAAAGAAACAAATGTTGCAAAAAAGAAGAGAATAAAAGGAAATAAATAAAAAATTCGTGAAGAAAATCTATATTTATAACACAATTAATTTAGCACACAATGTTAAATATATCATCACATTACTGCTTTTTTTATCTTTCTTTTTTTATGAAGTATTTCAATAGAAAACTCATGCAAGCATTTACTGACAAACTCTATGAAAAATTCACATTTATCTTTATTTTTATTGCACAGAAACTTGTACTTTAAATCGTAATATGGGATTATAACATTTACTTTAATTTTAATATATTTTTTGCCATTAATGAATACAGTTATTTAGATAAATTTCTCGATTGATAATTTGGGGTAAACAGAATAAAAATTTATTTTTCTCTAAAAGTGGCGATTTGTGGCGAAACTCCTTTTTACAGATTAAAATGTATACTTTTGGGAGTAGTAAAATGTGTTTGAAATTTTGGACAATTCTGGACAAAAAAAGTTACACAACTTATAAATTTAATTTTGTTATTAATTTTATATTCACATTTCATGCGTGAATCACAACATTAAAAACCAACAAAATGTTGGCAGAAGTAACTTAAACTTTTATTAGGACATTAAAAAAAATATTTTTATTTCGTACTTTTTTATAGTTATTCTAAGTGTCACTTAATGGCTATTCAAATAAAGTCACTGAAATTCATCTAAAAATCATATTTCTGAAAGTTTTCGTTTTGAACATACTTATATATAATAAAACTCCGTGTAATTGAAGAAATAACCATATATTTGTATTTTTTAGACACTCTTCTAAATTATTTCACTGCAAAATATCAGTTATTTAGAGATTGATTTTTGGGCCTATGTTCGTATTTTAACATTGTTCGATCCACTGTGATGCGGTCAGGTCAGGCGAATATGGCGGATGGTCTAAAACTGGGATGCTGTATTTGGCTAAAAACGTCTTGACAGACAATGACGTGTGAGCCGGCGCGTTGTCTTGATGGAGAACTCATGACTTGTTCTTCGACAATTCGGGTCGTTTTTTCCTTACTCCTTCACGGAGTTGAGCAAGCATCTCAAGATAGTAATGTTGATTAATAGTTTGACATTCAGGAACCCAGTGAAGGTACACAATACCATGAATGTCACAAAAAAACGATTCTCATCGCTTTGAATTTCGATCATGATCTCCAACGTCTTCTCAGCCATCTTGGAAACGCTTTAACCACTCATAAACTCGCGCACGTGATAAACATTTATCGCCATAAACTTGCTTTAATGAAAGATAAGTTTCACTAGCGGTTTTACCTAAGTTTCACGTGAAATTTCAAGACAATTCCTTGCTCTACTTTTACACTTATCACGGTTTCAGCAAAACGAAACAAACACATGTTACACAAACGAAGGTTACGGCCAGACTGAATTCTCTACAAACACAGGAGGCGCTGTAATCGAAAGAGAAGACTTTACGCTGCACAGCTGTCAGTTGTTCGGATTTGGCGCATATGTATAGTTCATCTGTAGCAGGAATAGTCTCGTTATTTAATAGCCACACCTCGTATAAGTCATGGGCTGCAAATAGACAAACTTGCGACTGCTAAAGGGTTTAAAACAATGATTTTTTCAGAGAGTTTTTATTAGCAAGAAATATTGGATAAATATCATGTAAAATTTAATGTCATGAGTATATTTCTAAGTGTGCAGAGAAGAGTATTTCATGCGTTTTAAGTAGAGAAAGAAAGATATGAAATTTTGGAGAAAATTAAAATCTGAAATAAACTCTCGATTACACGTTATAAGATATTTTTTTCCTTAAACAGTGAAACTTATTTGCACCAAAATTTCATCCATGTTTATAATGCGCTAGTCTTATAAGATAATTTTATAGTCAAAGATTTTTTTTTTTTTTTTTTTGGTCAAATATAAATATAAATAAAATAAATAAATACAATAGTATAACACGTGAAATCCCTGTTAATACTTATTTAGAAATGCACTGATGAAAATTTAGTGTTAGTGTGACCGAAACCTGGTACTGAAGTAGCTGGAACCCGCCGATGGTTTAAACTTTTAGCATGATTTGGTAATTTATTTTATTTTATTTTTTTTGACCGAAATGTTGGTATTATTATTTTTTTCAAAGGGACGACGGAGATGGGGACTGAACTGAAGACCTTCTTGTCGCATGTCAAACACTCTGGCATTCTTCCAGCCTTTCTTGCCCGCTAATTTTGTTTCATTGATTTTTATAAAAGGGGCTAAATTTTCTAGGGTCTTATGGGTGAGAGGTTGCATAAAATTTGCACTTCACTCTACGTTTTCGACCACGCTCATTGATTTAAGCTTGGTTTGGTTTCAATAGGAATTTTACTGATTCGTACTTCCTTTGTGAGTGGATGTATGGCAGCTCTAAGTTTTGGTGCAACTTAAAATCATTCGCAACCCTATTATAGCATTGCTTATAACTTTACTCCATACAGTGGTTCAAGTTTCAATTAAAATTTTTAACAGCGTGTGATTTCTTAATATTCAAAAAATATGAATTTGATAGAATTTTTTAAATTTTCATTAAAGGAGGAATTTTATAAGAAATTTCCAGTTATCGAAAATCTAATAAAAGCCAATTCTTTGAATAATCTTTTTTCCGGTGTTTGAAATTTTGGAAAATAAAGTTAATACTAAATGCAATACTCATAACATACAATTTATACACGTTTAAATTAAGCATCCTTAAAATATAAACACTAAATATGGCTATGTCATCTGAGTGTCATCTCATCATATATAAATATCTATATATGTATATTTTTTTATTAATCATTGAAATAATAAAATAATTTGTTATTTTATAATATGACTATCAGTGTAATTTATTGATATTTCTTGACACAGTGAATCAAAACACCTTAATTAGCATCTTATTGTACAAAGTCTGATATTTCAGTCGTGAAAGATACCTTAAGAAATATATATATATATATATATATATATATATATGTGTAAAATAAATAATTATTCTAATGCACCGGAAATAGTAAACAACAATATTAAAAACAGGAAAAAACATAAAAAAAAAGAACAGATAATTTAAAAATGGCAAAAAAAAAAAAAAAAAAAAGCTAAATCGATTATTTAAGTTAAGATCACAAAAAATAAATCCACTTTAAAACAGGAAATGTTATATAACTTTGTTAAAAAAAAAAAAAAAAAAAAAAAAAAAAAAAAAAAAATCTGTACTTGAAAACAGTTAATTCAAGATGAGAAGAAAAATTAAAAGTAAAAATATAACAAAGAAAAAAGAATAAAGAAAAAAAAAAGTTTTTTTTTTTTTTAAGGAGAACGTATTTTGCTTGCTTATTTCATGGTTCTTTTTTTATTCATACCATAGTAAACACATTAATTTTAAAATACTGTTTATAGTATACGAATAAAGAAAGTTTGAATTATGACATACAATCATGAAAGCAACTTTAGCATATAACTGAATACTTAGTTTTTAGCGTTTATAAATATTAATGCTATTTCATAAGAGTTAATAACTGTACACTAGCGAGGACATTTAATTTGTATTAAAATAAAATTTGTTTTTATCTTAAAATACACCTACCTCTTGTACTAGAAATTTAGTTAGATTATGTACATATGTGTCTTTTTTTTTTTTTTTTTTTTTCAATTTTAAAACATTAGTTATTTAGAAAAATGGATCGAAAGAATTTAAGAACGTGTTTAATGTATTTGATCAAAATTGTGCCTCGCTTTAATGGAATGATAAGCTAAAATTTTACAAAATTAAAATAACATTTAATAATATATTCATATGAAATGCAAATGTCATACTAACTGGTGTGAGGTTTCTTTACTTCAATTTAAATGAAAATACAAAATTACTTTTAAAGGACATTGGTAGAATTTCTCTTAAAGTTTTGGCCGGGAAATATTTCTGCTTAAGAGAGGTATAATTTTCATAAACTTTTATTATTATTATTTTTATTTACTTATTTATTTATTTTTTGTATCTAAGTTTTAATTTTTTTTTAAATTATTTACTTATTTCGAATATAATTTTACTATTCCGTAAAAGTTTATTTATTTATTTAGTCTTTTCAAATTAAAAAAAAAAAATTGAATACATTCCATTAAACGCATTTTTTTATCTATGATTTTTGCTTCTAAAACAGAAAGTTTTTCTTATCATTAAAATAAAAGTAATTTCGTTTTCTTAAAATGAAATATCTATTTAACAATAGCTTCAGGTAAATCGGTTAAAAATTGAAACTTTTAATATATATATAAACATTTAAATATTTTTACTTCCTCTTACATATATAAGAAGAAAGCACTGGATTCGTGAAATTTTTTCAACTTGAGTTCCGATGGATTTACACATTTTGAAGGATTCTAGAAAATGTTTGTCTGGTGGTCTGTATATCCGTGTATCATAAACTTTTGGATTCTGTATCGCACAAACAAACAAAATTTGACCAAATTAGATATGTTCTGGACCCTGAGCTAAATTGGCATTGATTACATTTAGGGATTACTCGCTCGAATGGTGGCGCTACAATGTAAATTTTTTCTTCTAAATTTTTAACATAGCATTCTAGTACAAAATTTCATATAAATGTACATAATAAGAGTTATGTTTAACGCATAATTTTAAAATTAATAAGAATTATTGAGATTAATAGTAATAAACTTGGGGGAAATTTGTGTGCATGTAGGAGTATCATTCCTCTCCACAGAGGGTATGTTAATGTACTAAATCCCAGGTGTGTGTGTAATATTTCAGTATGGGTATCTTTCGAAAGAATTCATCAATATCCTTAAAACGAATGGTTGAATGATATATCTATGAAAATTTACAACAAAGTTGTCGAATGTTTCATTTTTTTACTGAAAAAAATTTTATATCTTTTTTTTTTTTTTTTTGCACAAAATTGGTTTTGTTTCGGTATTTAGTGTTATATTTCTCTGAGATAAAAATCCCCCGCATTCATCATGGAAAATAATTTTAATAAATAATAATTTAGTAAATAATTTGTTCTGCGTGAATTTGCATAAGTATTTTAAATCTTAGTAAATTTTGAAAATTCAGAATATTTTAAATTAAATGTCGTCGATTTATGAAAAAGGAAGTTATATATTTATCGATATTCTGCTTATAAATTTTATCAGTGTTATTTCGTCTTTGATAAAAAAAAAAAAAAAAAAAAAAAATCATTGACTGTAATATTGTAAAATATAAATGATACCATGAAATATTAAATAGCATAATACTCAAAATCCACATTATCACTGATTTAGAAATGTTATTTCTTAATATTCCAAAACAATGAATTTGATAGAATGTTATAAATTTTCATTAAAGGAGGAATTTTATAAGAAAATTATAATTATCAAAAATCTATAATAAAAATAAATTCTGTGCATATATATTTTTTTCTCCGCTGTTTGAACTTTCTGAAAATAAAGTTTATACCATTCTATATTCAGCTTTGATAATCTACAGTTTATACAAGTTTAAATTAAACATCCTTAAGATAAATATTAGATATAATTATGACATCTTAGTATCATCTCATAGTTTATTTTTAATATTAATTAATGAAGTAATGAAGTAATATAATAACCTGTTTTTTTTTTTTTTTTTTTTTTTTTTACAATATCACTAACAATGTAATTTACTAATATTTCTTGACCCAATGAATCAAAATAACTTAATTAGCATCTTATTGTAGAAAATCTAATATTTCAGTCGTAAAAAATAATTTAGGAAAAAATAAATCTAAAAGAGGTAATTAGTCTAAAACATCTTAGTGCATAAAGACTGATATTTAGTCGTAAAAGATAGCTTAGGAAAATTAAAAAAAAAATAAATAAATAAAATGAAAAACAAGTAATTATTATAATGCACCGGAAATAGTAAACAACTATATTAAAAACAGGGGAAAAGATAAAAAAGTACAGATTATTTTGAAAAGGCAAAATATAAAGCTTAATAAATAATTTAAGTTAAGATCGTAAAAAAATAAATTCACTTTAAAAAACAAAATGTTGCTATAGAAATTTGAAAAAAAAAAAAAAAAAAAAAAAAAAACACATCCCGTACTGGAAAAGCTGTTAATTCAAGATGAAAAGAAAAATTAAAAGGAAATATATAGCAAATAGAAAGCTATAAGAAAAAAAAGAAAGAAAGAAAGAAAGAAAATAGTAGAAGTTTTCTCTTTTTTTTAGAAGAAGGTATTTTACTTTGTGTGTGTGTGTGTGTGCCTTTTTACTTTTTCTTCATAAAATACTAAACGCATTAATTTAAAAATATGTATTAAGAAGTACAATCATAAAATACCCTTATAAAAGCAACTTTAATATTTAACTGCATATTTAGTTTTTAGTTTTTGTAAATATTGATACTATTTCACACCAATTCATAACTGTACATTATTAATGACATTTAATATTTAATAAAATAAAATTTGCTCTTATTTTAAAGTAAATTCTGTTCTATATATCGTGTTAGATTATATACATACGTGAGTTTTTTTATTCATTTGGGATATTAAAATCTTAGTTATCTAGAAAGTGGATTGAAAGGTTTAAGGATCGTGTTTAATGTATTTAAAAAAAATGAGGGCTTACTTTAGTGGAGTGATAAGCTAAAATTTTACAAAATTGAAATCGCATTTGATATATTTAAATAAAATGTGAATATCTTTCTCTCTCTAGTGTAACATTTCTTTATTTACATATAAATGAAAATGTAAATATATTTTTTAAATGACATTGGTAGCATTTCTAATTATTTTTTAATCGGAAAATACTTCTGCATAAAATATTTTCTTTGTTTTCTTTCTTTCTTTCTTTTCTTTTCTTTTCTTTTTTTTTTTTTTTTTTACTAAGTTTTAAATATTTTAAAAGTTTTTTTTTTTTTTCAATTATTTCAGTATCATTTTTTCATTGAGTAAAAGTTTCATTTCAGAATATATTTTATTTCACTATATTCTACCTGCTTATGGAATAAATAAATAAATAAATAAAACTAAGATAGAATATATTAAACATACCTTTTTATCTATAATTGCTGCTTCTAAAACAAAAAAAAAAATTCTTTGAAGAATTAGCATTAAAATAAAAAGAATTTCATTTTTTTTTCCAATTAAATATCTATTAAATACTGAATTGCTTTAGGTAAACCTTTTAGAAAATTAAAGTTTTAGTGAAAGTTTTTATTTTTTCTTTTAATTTAAATATATTTATTTCTTTCTATATATATATAAGAAAACAAATACTTTATACGGAAAATTTTCTGAATTCTACACTGTAAAAAATAGTTTCTTAAAAATAAGCATATATTGTATCAAAATAGCTCCGAAACAATATATACTTAAATTTAAAAACCTATGTGCTCATTTTTAAGTATAATGATATGCTCAAAAATGGGGTTGATCAGTAAGAATCCCAATATCCCCATGTTTGGCATGTCAATATTACTCAGAAATGAGTACATGGGTTTTCAAATTTAAGTATATATTGTTTCGGAGTTATTTTGATACAATTTAGCCCATTTTTAAAAAACCATTTTTAACAATGTAGTTTTCGATGGATTTACACGTTATGAGGTGTCCTGAGCATAATTTTATTGTTTTTACTGTGTCTGTATAGGAGTGTATCATAATTATTGTGAACGCTGTATCTCTCGAAGAAATGAAGGAAACTTAAATTTGGGTATTTTGTTGTAACCTGAGCTATACTGGTATTAAATACATTTGGGGATTAATAGCTAGAATAGTGACGCTGTAATCCTATTTTTTTTTTTTTTTTTCTAAATTTTTAACATAGCAGTCTAACACAAATTTTCGTATAAATATACATGATGAGAGCCACCTTTAACGCATGATTGTAAAATTAATATGAATTATTCATAATAGTAGTAGTAAACTAGCAAAAAAAAAGTGTGTGCATGTAAGAGCATAATTCTTCCCATAGGAGGAAGTACCCCCCATCCCCGGTGTGTGTGTAAAATTTTAATATGGGGGTCTTTCGAAAGAAATCATCAATGTCTTTAAAAGGAATAGTTGAACCATAGATCTGTGATAATTTGCAACAAAGTTGTCGATTATCTATGTAAAAACAGAAATTTTCACGATTAATATACTGTACTTGCAGATTTTTTGCAGATTTTCATACAGAGGTAACTCTGGAACTTTTTAGAGAGTGCCAGATGATAGATGCTAAAAATATTATCGGTTTAATTTGTGAACTGAACTCTTTTAAGACCTCAAGGGATGATTTGCAGCAACAATTGCAATTTATATATCCCGGAATAATTTTTAAACGAAAGAAAACTAAATTTGATAAAAAAAAATTATAACGCTATGAATTTGTGTAATTTGAAATTCAGGTTCAATAAAAAAAAAAATGCTTTAACAAATGGGACGTATCTCCAACTCGTACTGTTGTAATCAGATGATTCACAGAATAGCTGTAGACAGAATTCGCAGAATACATAGTTCTATCATGAATAAAGAATACGAAGGAAGCCATTGTCAGCTGTCCTAGAAAATGTGTCGGCCATACGCAAATTGTTATTCAATGACATATTATTATTTGGCTGCACTTACAAAATAATACAGAAGGGATATAACATAGGATCCACAGCTATTTATACAGTCCTTCTTGATGATCTGCATATGAAATAGTCTGGTGCGTTACTAACAATGCTTTCTCTTACCCTGATATTTAATGCAATAAATATAGATTGGAAATTAAGGGGTAAGATAAGGATATTTCTTGAAACTTATAAATAATAATTAAACTTTGCTAGTAACAAACATATTAGCTTCAAAATGAAACATTTACATTGCCTGAAATTATTTGTTTTTAATATAATCTAAGAGACAAAGACCAAGTTAAACACTTGACTTCAGTATTCAGGAAGCTTAAAATGTATAACTATACAAAAAACCAAGTGATGAATATTTTGTAAGGGTTAGCAAAGTGCTACAATTAAAACTCGCACTTTGCGGGTAAAACGTGAATCTGCTGTTTTAGGATTCAAGTCGTTTGAGTAATGGAGTTAGTTCCGATCCTAAACTAAAATTATAAATTGAAATATGCTAATATTTTGGAAACTGAATAGTATAAAAAGAGAAGGAAGGTTGTATTTAAGAGTCACTTGGAGAGAGTTGGTAAGTTGGTGAGTTGGAGAGGAGTTAAAGTTAGTCGGAGTGAGAGTTGATAGAGCTAGCTGTTAGCGGCTTAGGATATAGTTAGATGTAAGTCAAGTAGATAGCAGTGTCAGGGAATCCTCCTGCTAATCGAAAGATTACTCGACTTGAGAAGCTAATTTAAATAAAAGTAGTTGAGATCCTTTGCGAGTAATTAAGTAAAGAAAAGTAAAGTAAAGTAAAGTAATGGGGTTATTTATTAATATCAAAGTATTTAAGAGGGCTGCCCATTTTAAGAAGTAAATTACTAGATGCCAGTATAGTCCAGCGTCCCCTCCTTATTTAAGCTCAATTAAAGCTAATTTATGTTATATATTTGGACTCTGTCATTCCTTCATAGTTTAAGTATTTCATTTACAGCTGAAAGTCAATCTAAAGTTAATTACGTAAGTTTACAGTTCCATGTCAAGGTTAAATAAATATGGAGAACTCACGTTCTCCACAATTTAACTTTAAAAACATTCTTTATTTACCATGTGTCTATGAGGAATTAATTTTAATTTCTGAGCAGCTTCCCTGGAAAGGTGACATATTACAGCAAAGCACGTCCACCAACAATAAAAAAGAATGTTATAGTTTAAATATTGGCAGCCCTGTATATCTTCTGAAGGTTATGTACACCCCACATGGTGCAAATAAATATAATCCTGTATTAATAACACACGGCACAACCTGAAATACACATCCATCAACATTCAAATATTGTGGAACTATAATCTAGTTCTTTTGTGTATCCCTGTAAAGAAACAGTGAATAATTTCTGTACCATATTCTACACGACACAAGTTTTTACGCATATAAATACATGTATATTCGTTTAATTTTGTTTAGTGCATTCTACAGACATTTAAACTCTACTTACCTGCAATTTCCCCCGTAGACATAATGCATTTGAATTATGTTTTCTCTTGGGTGTCCCTGTGCACGAACCGTTTGCTTAATCTCAACGAAAAGTTTAGTGTAGCAGCATCCCTATATGATACACATTTAAAATACCAAGTATGGAATTACTGCTATTATTTGTTCTTGAGAAATGCTGATAACAGACACACACACACACACACACATACAGACCAACCGCTGAAAACATTATTTTTGGATTCAGGGAACCTTAAAACTTGTAAATATAAAAAAATAATAATAATAATTTCCTAAATTTGACACCCAAAACAATACTTTCTCTACCATATATATGGGTAAGAAAAACTATAAAAAAAATAAAATAAAATAAATAAATAAATAAATAAATAAATAAATTTTGTCGCTTGGGTCACACAACACTAAAAACCAAGGCGTTTCAGAATGTGTAAAGAAATTCTAAAATTATTTCTAAAATCATAACTGGTGAAAAATGTATAATGTATGCACTTAAAAAAAATAAATAAATAAAATAAAATCACGGTATTTGACCGTATAATTTTAGGGGAAGTGACCATTTTGCTACCTAAACGGTCATAATCTGTAACTTAATGTTTTGAAAGCATAATTTAGGAATTGGCCGTAAAAATTTACGGGAAATGGCCGTCTTACTAGCTAAACGGTTGCAGCCCGTATAAATGGATGTTTTGTAAGTATATATATATATATTTTTTTTACAAGAAAAAACCGTTAATCTATGCAAATTGCTCTTATCTTCCACCAAAACATTCTCTTAAGGATATATCCCTTTAAATGCTATCATTTCAGTGACGTCATGAGAGAACGCTTCCATCTTCAAACTGAAAGTATGATTGTTATTTATACTGTTTGAATGTGTTTAATTATGCATGCCTGACGCATAGAAACATCAATTGGTATAAACAATAAGCTATTGTTTTCTTAATTTATCTCAAAGAATTTCCATCTAACAGAAATTGAATATTTGATGTTGATGAATAAGACTTTATTTGTGTATTGACACGAAAACATAATGATTTCTTGATTTGAAACCAGATTTGTAAAACACAAACTACAACCTAATAGTTGTTCTATTCACTAAACACATTTTTTTTTTTTTTTTTTTTTTTTTAACGCATAGCATTCTAATTTCTCTTAACCGTTTAGTTAAGCCTTAATAAACGGAAATAATTAATGTTGTTTCCAGAATGCAAATTTTACACTATGCTAAAATAATGTTTATTTCAATATGAGATAAATATGTAATTAGCCATTTGATAATAAGCCTTATGATTATTATGTATGATCTTCACTGTTTAAAAGCAAAGCTGTTTTATCTGAATATGCCCATCAGATATATACATGTATACATCATATATAACAGGTTCTGCTCTTGAAATACTTCAGTCCTTCTTCCATTCAATTGAATACAGCTAAAAAAAACTGTTCTAAAAAGCGCAAATACCCCTAACACTTCATAAACACAGTTTGAAATCGGTCCTATAATGAAAAGCTGTTTGGATGAGTAAGAATTAGATGCTAGTTATTTCTGCTTTTCGCCCATTACAGAAACCATAAAAATCGAAAAGCATGAAAAAAATCGTATTAATTGGAGGTATAAATTCTCTGTGTCCATGTAAAAAAATTATTATTATTATTCAAATTTTATTTGGGATCTCGATTAATTTTCAGAGATGTCACATAGTTTTCAAAAGTAGTTTCGTTTAGTTTTTGAAGAAAGGTAATAAATTCTTATCCATTGTTTTCCACTAATGCAAACCTTCAAATAAGACTACCTCTTTAGTGCTAGTGTTTACAAAAAAAAAAAAAAAAAAAAAGAAAAAAAAGAAAAAAACTTTTATTTTGACTGACTTCTTAATTTTGTCAAAAATAGCAAATTTAGATTTTAAAATAGTCTTAAAAGAAAATAATTTTTAGGCATAATTTGAACGTTACTAATACTCAATCACTGTAAAAGGTTTCTGTAAAAATAAAGCACTTTTTTAACATAAACACGGCATATGTTGCTGTATATTTTTAAACCTAGTTCTGTAAAAATATTTGAACTTTGGTTACTTTACATTGTGCTGTAAATCGGTATCAATTTTTTTCCTAGAAGTCTTTTGGTGCATATGACATTATCTATCAATCAGTGCTGATGTTGACCTTATCTGTTTCTGTAAAGAGAAGTTATTTTGAGCCCAACGGCGCGATTGGTAATGTGCTGGCCTTTAGAACGGGGGATTGTGAGTTCGAATCCCGGGGTACCCAAGACTGTTTGCTCCGCATGAAAATGTAAATAAAGTAAATTATATGCACAAAAATATAAATAGGTTGCTTAGTGTTGTGGATTTCTTCCTGCACGCAGGTGTAATGATCACAAGAAATATTTTTAAAGCATACTGTTAAAATTACAGCACACGTGAGTAAAAATAGCAGCTAATTTATTTACTGCACATTGTAAAAATACAGTACAATAAATAGGCAATACTTCTGCCAGCATACTGTGCTGTAATCTAATACAGAAAATGTTTACAGTGATATTAAAAGTATTCGAGAAACTCAAACTTTAACTTTTAATTTTACGGTCAATACTACTTTTTTTACAGGTTGGTTGTATGTTTCATCTCAACATAAACTACTTTAACAGTAAATGTAAAGTATTTGTCTTCTCTTGAATCATCCTTTACAGGAATATATATATTTTTTTAGTCTTAACGAAATGTTTACTGTAGCATCTCTATATCATCCAGGTATAAAATACCAAGTTTTGATTTCCTGTTGTTATTTCATATTTGAGATATGAAAATAAACACACACACACACACAAAACTATTAACCAACAATAAAAACCCAATTTTTCGGTTTCAGTTAAACTCAAAACGTGTAAATGTAAAATATTCTATTACGAAAAATTTACCCCGCCCCCCCCCCCCAAAAAAAAAAATGCATTTTCTAACACATATAGGTAATGTAAAGTAAAAAATATGAAATTTACTACTGAATAAAAGTATTTATATTTAATTTTTGTGTAAATATATATATATA
Organism: Salticus scenicus; assembly: GCA_963930645.1. Classification (NCBI taxonomy): domain Eukaryota; kingdom Metazoa; phylum Arthropoda; class Arachnida; order Araneae; family Salticidae; genus Salticus; species Salticus scenicus. Next base: position 158,445,815 of record OZ005659.1, on the reverse strand, counting down.
TATATATATCATTTTTAATTTTTTTCTTTTATTCAAACTCATAAAAATCCAATAAATATATATCAAAAGAAAAAAAAAAAAAAAAAAAAAGAATATATTCTAAACGTTTTTAGATCTTAAATGCAAGAGAAATAAATTTTATCATTGTTGACACAGTAAATTTTAACAGTGAAATCTTGTAGTAAAATTGATTAATCAAGATGTTTCAATAAAAAAAGAGGGTTTTTAAACAACTCTCTTCTTTATACATTTTGCTGTAAAATGGCGAATTTCTTTTTTGTTTGGGATGAGAATTTGATCTTATTTTTAATGTGCATAACTCATGAATGAAATAATTATTTATGTTAAAAAAAAAAAAATCTCTTTACATTAAAAAAAAAAAACTTTAAATATGCTTAAAAAGAGAATATACTTTTATTTCCAGATTAAAATAAAAAGACAAAAACTAGCATGTTATAACTTTAAAATTTATTAATTTTATCAAAATACTCAATACTAGTGGGTTAGTTTATGGTTTCAGAATTTTCACTTTTTTGTTTATGTACACATTTAGTTAAATACCTTTTTATAGATAGCTGCTAATATTACAGAAAATAATTACAAAAACTATCTGTATTTTTTTAAGAATGTGTATATTAATTGCCTATAATGTTCTGTACTTTTGTACTCTGTTAGAAAACAATATGTAGTGAAACAGTATAACACGTAGATGTTTTAAAAAATCTATACAGGTAATTAGAGCGGGACAGTCAGATAGAATGACACATAAACTAAATTAAAAACTAGCCTTTTTCGCTCAGTAGAGGACGAAAATTATGATAGCCTGGTTCCCGCGATTTCTTTAGTGCATAATCTAAACGAACTGACAATAAATGACTGAAAAGTTCTAATTTAATAGTAATTAAACCAACCAAGTCCTTTACATATTTTTTTCCATCAAAAATTTGATAAAACTGTTGGATAAGCAGATCAAATTATTTAAAGTCTCATTTGCATTCCTTTTTGGTATCCCATCTATCTATCTATCTATCTATCTATCTATCTATCTATATATATATATATATATATATGTGTGTGTTAAATCATAACCATGGCTCGTGAAATCCCGTCGCTGGTTGGCATTGGCGATCAATATATTTTAACTGACGACTATGTTTTTAACTTTATCCGGGCACCATTAGGGGATTCCCATCACGTTTCTCCATGCATGTTTCACAACTCATTGTTGAATCAATGCACTGTTTTAGAAAATTGATTGGTTTACACTATTCCCATAAGTGCGTGTTTTGCGACTTGGTGCTGAATCACTGAACTAGTGTAATGATGCTTTGTTGCAGATGGTGTATAGGTTTAGAAAAAGGTATAAAACCTATTTCATGACATATCACTCAATCATAGTATATACGTATTTCTTTTTCATGAATAGAAATTTAACTTTTATAGTAAAGTAAATTTTAAAATGAAAAAAAAAAAAAAAAAAAAAGATATTTTTTTTCTCTTCTTATAACCTTGTGTTAATTTATTGTACCTCATCAATACTGATCCCGAATTTGATGCATATAACATACCAAAGGAATGCATAATGAATTGGTACTATTATGTTTAGCTTTCTAACATAATTATTATATCTGTGTTTACAATTTTCTGCAGAAAACAAAATTTTAAACAGCTTAAAAAACATACCAATTTCATTTAACAGAATGGAGTGCAATCATACTGAAATACACATAAAATAAATTCAGTCAATAGAATGTAATGGGCGAAATTTCTTCATGTGTCACCGTACACGAACCATAATTATTATAAACACAAATTAAAACAATGCAGCTAGTTTCGTACAACCCATAAATATCTGTATGAATTTCGACTTCGTTTCTTGATTGTATAACGAAATCTAAATTATTTTGTGGGTGCCATAGATAATTTTTTAAGTCTAATGCATATTTTTTTCCTACAGAAAACCCATTAATTTAACCAATTTAAAAAAGTATATAAATTATATTGAGTAGCCACGTTAAATGCCTCGGAAATGAAATTATGTTGGTAGGTGAAACCATAAGAAACACTTTGATATGTCTCTGTACACAAACCATAAAAGATATACACAACAAAATCATGTACAATAGTATCATATCAAACAAATCACATACAATTATAGTCAATCGGGTGATTTTTTTTTCGCCCGTTGTCGCTGTGCGCAAAAATTTTGCCATAGAACGGAATGCTAAGAATTAATTCAGTGTGTCTTTGTACGAACTATTAACAGAATGTTGTAGAAACAAATTTTTATTTTATCACAATATTTTCCAGAATCTGACTATGTGTATATATATATATACTCTATAATAATAAAAAAAAAAAAAAAAAACGACGCATCAAGAAGAAGTAATGCAAACTGGACACAAATTGACATACAGATTTCGATGGAAAATGCAAAATTTTAAAGTTTGGCGGTCATTGAATGAGCATGCGATACTGCAGCGCATCTTAACTGAGCAATTGGCAGAATATTAAAAATGAGAATTTTTATTCAAAGTCATAAATTCTACGAGAATTTTATTCCGTCTACTCAGAAAGACCGTAAAGAGCCTTGTATATAGGTGCGCAAACAATATGCGCATATGTCAGCATTTGAGTGGGGTGCTGACAGTCAAATTATAGTCTTGCTCAAAGAAGCCGGTTGGTCTAATCTGCGAATTTTTTGACAATTGGATAAGAACAGTACCACTATTAGATGATATTGCCAGGAATGTGTGAACCATGGCCGAACACAGCGTCAGGGTGGAAGCGTTCAGCCTAAAAAGAGGATAGGAAGTAAGAACCAGTCTATCGTCAAAGCGGTTCTCAAAGGTCCAATTCATCATTATTGACGATCCCACGTGCAACTGGTACTTCAGTGACTTCAAAGACCCTTAATACGCAGCTCAGTAAAATGGGGTTGAGTTCAGTCCCCGGATCTCTCTTCCACTGAGGGCGTTTGAAGCATCATGAAAAGGGTCCTACAACCAACTCGAGATTTTGCCAATCTAATGCACTAATTGGACAGAATTTGTTATGATACTTGACAGGAGCACATCTGTCAACTCTATCAATTAATACCAAGCCGGATAACTGCGTGCATAAATGCCAGAAGTAGACTAACGCGTTATTGATTTGTTTACTTTGTGAGGTCTTTTCTTTTGATTAAATCATTCCAATTTTCTGAAACTAACCAGTTGTGTTTTTCTCGTCTTTTTTTTTTTCCTTTTTTTTTTTTCTTTTTTTTTTTTTTTTCTTTTTTTTTTTTTTTTTTTTTTTTGTTCTAGAGTGTATATATATGTACATATATCCATTTCCGACAAATTTTTAACTGAATTTAAGATTTTGCAAATACAATCGTCTATAATTGAGATAAAAAGTGCCTTAAAATAATTTTAATACTTGTATGGTCTTACTTTTTAAGACATGATTTTGCATCTGAAATTATGACATTGGAAAACTTTAAAACAGCGCCATTTTTAAGGATTTTTCATAAATAAAGAAAGTAGGGGTGATTCTGTTTCTTGTTAAACATTCTGTACTTTCTGTGTCTGAATCTGGATTTTTTTAAATGCAAAATACATATGTAAATATTACAGCCTATTGTGTTTAGAAAATGATTTCTTTCTTTCTTTAAATGGATATTCAAAAGAACAAACTATAAACATGAAAACATTTTGATTGTCTTATTTTAAGACATATTACTGTATTCAGACACTTTATATTAGATCATATATATATATACAGAATGTTCCATAAATCTGTAGACTTTTTAAAAATTCATAACTATTGAATGATTTGATAGAAATGAAAGCAGTTTGCGAAAAAAATCTTTCTCGTGAAGGGGGATTTTTTATGATAAAAAAAAAAATAAATAATTAAGCTCTTTGTCGATAGAGGGCACTATACGTGACCAGATCACACATTTTCAGGCAAAATTGTACTCATTCGCATACAAATGTTTACAGGCATAAATTTCCTATTCTGTGTGTTCCTCGTAACCCAAAATTACTGTTTTCAAACGGGTTATAACACTACTAACTGCAGTTTCAATCGGCGGTTCTCACCTGAGGGTAAACATTTTCACCAATAACGCTTTATCCACCAACTCAGCATCGCAATTAAAACTTCATGTATGCACAAGCAGAAGGCAAAATAAGAAATAAACTGTTCTAATCTCGAAATTTTTCCATTTATAGTACTTTGATTTGCATATTGTTCTTTAACATCCGTGAAAAAAATTTAAGTATTTGTCTAACTATCATCGAAGAAAAATTTAATTATATTTTTTTCTCTACCAAAACAAATCTTCCTTCACGAGAATGGTTTTTTCGCAAATTGCGTTCAATTCAATAATTTTTTTTATTAGTTATGAATTTTTTAAATGTCTACAGACTTACGAAACAGCCTATATATACATATATATTATAAATTTATAGTAAAAAAAGAAAAAAAAAATTAAGAATTTTAAATGTTTAATTTTAATTAAAATATTAAATAATACTTAAAGATTATTTTATGTAAATATCTTCGATTCTAAAGTAAATATGCTATTTTATAATATCTATAGAGAACTTACCTAAGAAGTATATGAAATAAAAGCTACATTCATAGTGGGTTAAGAACAATACGCATTTAATTAAAAAAATGTATAGTTCTAAATGTCATTTTAGCCTTTAAAAACATAACAGAAATATTAAGAGCATTTCATATCGGAATTTGCAATTTTTTAATTATATTTTTTTATTAAACATATTTCAACAGTTATATGCACTTTTAGATGTTTCTCTGCAATATATCATGGAGACTTCATGATTGAGGTTAATATATATATATATATATATTTAAATATATTTCTTACGATAAATTTAATTTCACGTAATATGGACTAACGGGATATAAAGTTAAATTTCCAGGAATAGTTGCAAAACATGATGTCGTGAATTCTACGCTTTATCAAGCCAATGGGTCAGCTATTATTCCTAAGCAAAAAATAGAAAAATAGTTTATTCATAGAGATAGAGTAAAGTAAAATATTGTTTGTTGTTATGGTCTTCATTTTAAATTCTGCTATAATTTAAAAACTTAAACGTGCGAAAAACCAAAGAGATCACACAAAAAAGGTAATATTTCTACGTGTTACATTAGGTATTAAATGCAAAGTGTTTCAAAAGTTATCGATCTAAATAATGAAATAAATTTATGTATAAATTTCTGCATATATGCAGGGTGATTCAGAACCATTTACCAAAATTCTGCATGTAGGTCATGAGCATGATAACTAGCAAGAAACATATACGAGTATGGTGGCAAACACAATTCAGACATGCTAGATGACCAGAAACATAAAAACTAAAGAACGAGAGACAGATTACAAATGATGATAATTTATCAGACAAACACAAGTTTATAGAACATTTTGTTTAAAACAAAACTTTAAAGTAGGAGTTCGAAGTGGCGACCTGCAACTTTCATAAAATCCTCGAAACTAAGACGCATCGATCGACGAATATGCGCAAAATGTGTAGTGTATCGGTAATAACTACATTTGCAAAAACGATTCGTTCTAACAAATTTATTTCTGATTCTGTAGGGGTTTTATGCACTAGGGTTTTTATGTCACCTAAAGAAAAATCCAAATCGAAAAGTCAGTACAAAATGACCCCAGGATGTGTACAACTCAACCTACCTTCTACTTCGGAAACGTAGCGTCCTGATGTCGACTGGCAGTGCAAGAAAATGACTTTGGAGGTCTGTCATAATTCAATCTAATCCACCGCTTCATATGATGTGTCACCTATCACATAAATACCGGCAGGATTTGAGTCAGACTGGCATTATGTCTCTCCATTCTTTGCCGATGGAAGCAAGTAGTGGCCCATTACTGTAGTTTCCTAATAGCTGTTCCACTGAATTTAGCTACCTTGTAAACAATATATATATTCACTTATTTGTGCACATTTTCTATTCGTGTCATCGATTCATCCTTCCTTACCCTCATGTACCAAAAATATGCTTTCGTCTCTTGCTCTTGGTCAGCTATCCTCTAAAACTCTAGCCCGATTTGTACGTTTTGGTTCTATATGCCATCATAATTCCCAATATGATTCTTGCTTTTCATGATGTTCCTGACCTCTATGTAACATTACGAATCACCCTGCATGTATATATATATATATACCGGGTGATCCAAAAATCAGGACAAACTTTAAAAATGAATAATTCGAAAACGAATCACGATACAAAGATACGGTTTGCACCAAACGGATGAAAAAGAAGACGGGTTTTGTGTGGTAACGAAAAAAAAATCGTTCTGTTGGCGACCAATAGATGGCGCTGTCGGATTTCCGATGTAAGATTATGCAAAGCAACAAACGATATATAAAGGAACAACTACAGCATGTAATGGTAATCGAAGCTTTTATGCATCGAAATATCGCATTCTCAGTCGCTACTTTAATCACGCATGGCCTCCAAGATCTCCCGATCTAGCACCCTGTGACTTTTGGCAGTGGGGATTCTTGAAGTTAAAAGTGTACCGCGACCAACCGGCATCACTAGCAGCACTAAAAGATGCAATCCGCCAAAATGTGTCCGCCATAACGCAAGAAATGCTACTAAATGCTGTGAACGATGTGGTGAAAATCGTCTCACAGCTGTACTTTTGAATGATGGACATTGAACAGTTACTGTAGTAGTATTAATTAACTGTAATTAAGCTGACTTGTAAGTTGTTATTTTTTTTTCATTTGTAAATCACTTTTTGGTGAAATAAAACACTATAGCGCCATCTGTTGGTTGCCAACAGAATTTTTTTTCTTTGCCACACAAAACCCGGTTTCTTTTTCATCCGTTTGGTGCAAACCATATCTTTGTATCTTGATTCGTTTTCGTATTTTTCATTTTTAAAGTTTGTCCTGACTTTTGGATCACCCGGTATATATATATATATATATATATATATATACTACTACTACTACTCTGTTGAAATGAACCCTAGAGGTATTTTCAAATACAAAGATTTTGCACAGCCATTAAATAACATTTAACTTAGCATTTTATTTGTATTATGTATTAGTAGAGACAAGTCGTTAGGCTTTTTAAATTACACACGCACAGATATATATATATATATGTGTGTGTGTGTGTGTGTGTGTGTGTGTGTGTGTGTGTGTGTGTGTACAAGATAAATTTTAAATAAAAGATGGAATAAAACTTGAATTTTTAAAGAAACCAGTAGAAAAATCATACATTTTATTAAAAAAGGTTTAGATATCTTTATTCGGCAACTTTCTTACAAATATAGTTGGCCTATAGAAGATTTTAAATTATGGAAAAAGCAAATTTCGGATTATATTGAAAATGATTTAATATTTTACAGGAGTTACTTTGGAAAGAAAATTCATGAAGAATACATTACCGACTTAAAATAAAATATTGAAAATTTAAAGAAAAATATTATTATTCCATCGTTGATAAAGCTGGAAATAATTTTGTCATTTTTTGTAAAGTTTGTTTTATAAAATGTTACTTACTAAAGAATATTCTGGTAATTGCTCTTACAAAATGTTAAATGATTCCCCCTCAGTTATAAGAAAATAATCCTGGCATTTGAGAAAAAAATCAATATAAATATAAATAGTTTTAATTTTCCATACAATTTTATTAATGTTAAATTTCATAAAAATCCCATTAAATCTCGTTACGTTTTTTGCGGTAATTTTAATTATAATTACAAGGACAGTAAAAAACTTTTTTATTTACTCAATAATATCCTGAATACTTTAGAGTCAGACGATAATTGCAGTATCATTAAAAATATAATTACACAATATTAAAATATTTTAAAGAAAACTCAGAAGATATATATTTTCAACTAATACATATGATTTTGAAAACCATTTTGGTAGTATCCCACATTACTTGGTTCTGGAAATTTTTGAAAAAAATCTACGAGGAATTTTGTCATGTAATAGAATGTGTGAAAAAGTTTACTGTATTAACCTTATTAAATTTTCTATCTTAGAAAATGTTTTATTTAATGGTGTAGATTACATTTTACAAATTCACGGAATCCCGATGGAAACCAGCTACTCGAGTGCCTTCGCTAACATTTTTTGTTTATGTTTGAAAGAAAACTTAAAGATATTAAGTTTTATAGGTGTATTGATGACGTAATTGCAATAAACTGTGAAAATTTTGTGAAATATGCAGCTGAAATCTATCCCTCCGACCTTATCTTAAACCGTACTGACTCTGAAGACAAAATTTCTTTCCTGGATTTAAAAATTAAAAAAATAAAAATAAAAACTGGTTTATTGGAATTTATGATAAAATGCAAGATTCTAACTTTAAAGTTTGTAATTTAACAAAATTGGTTATCCTGCATAAGCCATAGAGTTTTAAAAATTATTATGTTCACACAAATTAATAGAATTGAAATGATTTGCCTGAATTTAGACCTGAATTTAGCTCTGGAAAATCTCAAAAACGTATTAACTGACAACCGCTATCATGTTTTTCTACTCAATAAACATTTCAATCTTCCTGATTTCAATCTTACTTCAGGTTTTTTTGTCCATTTAGGGCGACATTTAAGAGCTGGTAAGTGATCCTACCAGCTGAAATGGGTTCAATGTTTAAGATGGGGGGGGGGGGGATTTCAATTTTCCTCGTTCTACTGACTATTCAAGTTTCTTCAAGTATGTATTTATTTATTTATTTTCTTGTATTATTTATATTCTTGTTTTTTATTTTGATGTATTTACTTTGGTACTTTATTTATGAATTTAATTGCTTTTCATGCTTTGTATTAATTAAATTCGTTTGCTATATGGTCCATCTATGAGACGTCGTGGGCTAGAAACGTGATTTTTTTGGCTAGATAGCCAACGTTTCGTCAGAAACTTCTCATATTTCATTCCCTACATTGGGGAGCTCCCCTGAAGACGGCCCTGATATATTTTGGGATTAATTTTCATTTATCCTTGATAATTTGCTTATATATATATATTTACATTTTATGACATTTTTACACTATACTTGGCACTTAAGATACATTTAAAAAAAAATAGAAAATTCGGCATTTTTTTTCTGTATAAATAAGAACTTTGGTCGGTGCTTTGAATTGTGAGGTTGAAAAAGTGATTTTCTCATTGCACATTAGCGTTTACCGCAGGTAAAGTGTATACTATATTTCAATACACACCTATCTCAATAACCGCTGGAAATATTTTCATTAAACTTGCTGAATAAACCAATTATTAAACAGAAAATAGACAGAAAAATTGACATAAAATAGACAGAAACAGGCGTTCTGATTATATAGGTTAGTTATACAGTCGGCAGCAAAAGTATCCGAGCACTAGCAAAAATTCCTATGTGAAAAAAAGATCACTTAACACTGTTTTGTAAATAAATCCTTGTCGAATAATGTTCTTAGACTGACTAAGAACATAATTCGATAAGGATTATTTATCTAACAAAATTGTATTAATTGTACTTTTTTTACGAGGAATTTTTGCTAGTACTCGGATACTTTTGCTGCCGACTGTAGATCTCGGAAACCGGTGCTTCAAAATACGACTTTACTGTTTTTTTTTTTTTTCCAAAACTAAATTCTGCTTTTGCCAGAATTTTATCAAAATCTTTATTATTATTATTATTATTATTATTATTGAAAGAAAAAGAAAATAAAATTAATAATAATCAGTATCGTTGCAAGCGATATCGAAAAAGTTTTTCTTTAAATAATTTTGAATTGGGCAATAAAAAGCGCGTTTGAAATAATATGAAATAAAAATAAGTAAAAAAATGAATTTAATGATTTAATGTTTTTGTTTTTCGGGGGCTGCTCATGCATATAAAAAATGCGTATTAAAACGAGTCGAAGAAGGAAGCGAAATAAGTATTGAGTTATATTACGATAAATACGATATATAATATGGTACGATATATTAGACCTATTGTCTAGGGTTAGTAGGCATTTTCGTTGAAAGAAATAGTTTGTTCGTTCGGTGCAACTTGCGCATTAGTCCCGTGAGGTACAACTTTCACGTTAGTCCCTTGAGGTACAACTTTCACTTTAGTCCCGTTAGGTACAACTTGCACATTAGTCCCCCTTTAAATATAGTGATTTTTTTTTCCTCTCAAATTTTAATAAATAAATTATAAGGTCATTGTGCCTAAATGCGACATGATTTTTGGTAAGTTTATCGCATTTAGGAAACTTATGACATTTTAGTAAACAAATAATTATAAAAAGAAAGAAAAAATGGTTGAATATTATACTCATAAGTTCTAAACTAGTGTTTTGTGTCATTTTTTTTCAAGAAATTAAAAAAAATATCAGTAATTTATGAAAATATATACCAGCGTCGCATTTAGGAAATTTTTGTCGCATTTAAGGTACTATGTCCTAAATGCGATGTTCAAACTCCCTAAATGCGATAATGCATTTAATGCATGGGAGTTACTTTAATGTTATTAACATTTTCCAAAGAAGGTTGAAAACTGTTATTAACACTTTCCAACAAGGTTGAAAAGTGTTTATGACTTCGGTTTGTCTGTCTGTCTGTCCGTCTGTCTGTCTGTCCTTCCTTCTGTCTGTCCGCGCTCTAACTCCCATAAATATTTATGGAATTTCTTGAAACTGATATATGTTATTCAAGATCACTATTGGACGTTCCCTATTGAAAATAGAGTTTATAACTCTACTAGTTTGTGTACAGGGACACCCGAAAGTATTTCAAAGCATTTGTGTTCTATGAGAGGTATTTCTACAAACCATATTTTCCTAACTTTACTGTAGACATATCTTAATGAAATTGAAATACGCTATTAAAGTTTACTATAGGATGTTTTTCTGTGTAAAATGGAGGAAATATCACCATCGGTTTATGTACAGGGACGCTCAACAGTATTCCAAAGCATCGCGTTCTATGAGAGATATTTCTATAAATCAAATTTTAATAACTTTACTTTCCACGAAGTTTTTGGAAATTTAAATATGATATTTATATGCACAAAAGAATGCTTTGCACAGAATATAGCATGATTAGCATTAGATTTACAGGGTGGCACAAAAATATACAGTTACATTAACAGCTATTAAAAAAAATGGCTAGAATTGTACTTTCGTTTACGTTAAGCGTTTTTAACACAGTCTAACATTTTTTAAGGCTGAATATGATACCTTGACTGGTTTGTGTACAGGGACACCCGAAAGTATTTCAAAGCATTGTGTTCTATGAGAGGTATTTCTATAAACCATATTTTCATACCTTTACTGCAGACATATTTTAATGAAATTGAAATATGTTATTCAAGATCAGTATCGGGCGAGTCACTAGTATGTGTACAGGGACACCCGAAAGTATTTCAGAGCATTTGTGTTCTATGAGAGGTATTTCTACAAACCATATTTTCCTACCTTTACTGTAGACATATCTTTATGAAATTGAAATACGTTATTAAAGTTTACTATAGGATGTTTTCTGTGTAAAATGGAGGAAATATCACCATCGGTTTATGTACAGGGACGCTCAAAATTATTCCAAAGCATCACGTTCTATGAGAATTATTTCTATAAATCAAATTTTAATAACTTTACTCTCCACGAAGTTTTTGGAAATTTAAATATGATATTTATATGCACAAAAGAATGCTTTGCACATAATATAGCATGATTAGCATTAGATTTACAGGGTGGCACAAAAATATACAGTTACGTTAACAGCTATTAAAAAAAATGGCTCGAATTGTACTTTCGTTTACGTTAAGCGTTTTTAACACAGTCTAACATTTTTTAAGGGTGAATATGATACCTTGACTGGTTTGTGTACAGGGACACCCGAAAGTATTTCAAAGCATTGTGTTCTATGAGAAGTATTTCTATGAACCATATTTTCATACCTTTACTGTAGACATATCTTAATGAAATTGAAATACGTTATTAAAGTTTACTATAGGATGTTTTTCTGTGTAAAATGGAGGAAATATCACCATCGGTTTATGTACAGGGACGCTCAAAAGTATTCCAAAGCATCGCGTTCTATGAGAGATATTTCTATAAATCAAATTTTAATAACTTTACTTTCCACGAAGTTTTTGGAAATTTAAATATGATAATTTATATGCACAAAAGAATGCTTTGCACAGAATATAGCATGATTAGCATTAGATTTACAGGGTGGCACAAAAATATACTGTTACATTAACAGCTATTAAAAAAAATGGCTAGAATTGTACTTTCGTTTACGTTAAGCGTTTTTAACACAGTCTAACATTTTTTAAGGGTGAATATGATACCTTGACTGGTTTGTGTACAGGGACACCCGAAAGTATTTCAAAGCATTGTGTTCTATGAGAGGTATTTCTATAAACCATATTTTCATACCTTTACTGCAGACATATTTTAATGAAATTGAAATATGTTATTCAAGATCACTATCGGGCGAGTCACTAGTTTGTGTACAGGGACACCCGAAAGTATTTCAGAGCATTCGTGTTCTATGAGAGGTATTTCTACAAACCATATTTTCCTACCTTTCCTGTAGACATATCTTTATGAAATTGAAATACGTTATTAAAGTTTACTATAGGATGTTTTTCTGTGTAAAATGGAGGAAATATCACCATCGGTTTATGTACAGGGACGCTCAAAAGTATTCCAAAGCATCGCGTTCTATGAGAGATATTTCTATAAATCAAATTTTAATAACTTTACTTTCCACGAAGTTTTTGGAAATTTAAATATGATAATTTATATGCACAAAAGAATGCTTTGCACAGAATATAGCATGATTAGCATTAGATTTACAGGGTGGCACAAAAATATACAGTTACATTAACAGCTATTAAAAAAAATGGCTAGAATTGTACTTTCGTTTACGTTAAGCGTTTTTAACACAGTCTAACATTTTTTAAGGGTGAATATGATACCTTGACTGGTTTGTGTACAGGGACACCCGAAAGTATTTCAAAGCATTGTGTTCTATGAGAGGTATTTCTATAAACCATATTTTCATACCTTTACTGCAGACATATTTTAATGAAATTGAAATATGTTATTCAAGATCACTATCGGGCGAGTCACTAGTTTGTGTACAGGGACACCCGAAAGTATTTCAGAGCATTTGTGTTCTATGAGAGGTATTTCTACAAACCATATTTTCCTACCTTTCCTGTAGACATATCTTTATGAAATTGAAATACGTTATTAAAGTTTACTATAGGATGTTTTCTGTGTAAAATGGAGGAAATATCACCATCGGTTTATGTACAGGGACGCTCAAAAGTATTCCAAAGCATCACGTTCTATGAGAGTTATTTCTATAAATCAAATTTTAATAACTTTACTTTCCACGAAGTTTTTGGAAATTTAAATATGATATTTATATGCACAAAAGAATGCTTTGCACAGAATATAGCATGATTAGCATTAGATTTACAGGGTGGCACAAAAATATACAGTTACGTTAACAGCTATTAAAAAAAATGGCTAGAATTGTACTTTCGTTTACGTTAAGCGTTTTTAACACAGTCTAACATTTTTTAAGGGTGAATATGATACCTTGACTGGTTTGTGTACAGGGACACCCGAAAGTATTTCAAAGCATTGTGTTCTATGAGAGGTATTTTTATGAACCATATTTTCATACCTTTACTGTAGACATATCTTAATGAAATTGAAATACGTTATTAAAGTTTACTATAGGATGTTTTCTGTGTAAAATGGAGGAAATATCACCATCGGTTTATGTACAGGGACGCTCAAAAGTATTCCAAAGCATCGCGTTCTATGAGAGATATTTCTATAAATCAAATTTTAATAACTTTATTTTCCACGAAGTTTTTGGAAATTTAAATATGGTATTTATATGCACAAAAGAATGCTTTGCACAGAATATAGCATGATTAGTATTAGATTTACAGGTTGGCACAAAAATATCCAGTTACATTAACAGCTATTAAAAAAAATGGCTAGAATTGTACTTTCGTTTACGTTAAGCGTTTTTAACACATTCTAACATTTTTTAAGGGTGAATATGATACCTTGACTGGTTTGTGTACAGGGACACCCGAATGTATTTCAAAGCATTGTGTTCTATGAGAGGTATTTCTATAAACCATATTTTCATACCTTTACTGCAGACATATTTTAATGAAATTGAAATATGTTATTCAAGATCACTATCGGGCGAATCACTAGTTTCTGTACAGGGACACCCGAAAGTATTTCAGAGCATTTGTGTTCTATGAGAGGTATTTCTACAAACCATATTTTCCTACCTTTACTGTAGACATATCTTTATGAAATTGAAATACGTTATTAAAGTTTACTATAGGATGTTTTCTGTGTAAAATGGAGGAAATATCACCATCGGTATATGTACAGGGACGCTCAAAAGTATTCCAAAGCATCACGTTCTATGAGAGTTATTTCTATAAATCAAATTTTAATAACTTTACTTTCCACGAAAATTTTGGAAATTTAAATATGATATTTATATGCACAAAAGAATGCTTTGCATAGAATATAGCATGATTAGCATTAGATTTACAGGGTGGCACAAAAATATACAGTTACGTTAACAGCTATTAAAAAAAATGGCTAGAATTGTACTTTCGTTTACGTTAAGCGTTTTTAACACAGTCTAACATTTTTTAAGGGTGAATATGATACCTTGACTGGTTTGTGTACAGGGACACCCGAAAGTATTTCAAAGCATTGTGTTCTATGAGAGGTATTTCTATGAACCATATTTTCATACCTTTACTGTAGACATATCTTAATGAAATTGAAATACGTTATTAAAGTTTACTATAGGATGTTTTCTGTGTAAAATGGAGGAAATATCACCATCGGTTTATGTACAGGGACGCTCAAAAGTATTCCAAAGCATCGCGTTCTATGAGAAATATTTCTATAAATCAAATTTTAATAACTTTACTTTCCACGAAGTTTTTGGAAATTTAAATATGGTATTTATATGCACAAAAGAATGTTTTGCACAGAATATAGCATGATTAGTATTAGATTTACAGGGTGGCACAAAAATACCCAGTTACATTAACAGCTATTAAAAAAAATGGCTAGAATTGTACTTTCGTTTACGTTAAGCGTTTTTAACACATTCTAACATTTTTTAAGGGTGAATATGATACCTCTACTGGTTTGTGTACAGGGACACCCGAAAGTATTTCAAAGCATTGTATTCTATGAGTGTATTTCTATAAACCATATTTTCATACCTTTACTGTAGACATATTTTAATGCAATTGAAATATGTTATTCAAGATCATTATCGGGCGTTCCCTATTGAAAATGGAGTTTATACCTCTACTGGTTTGTGCACAGGACACCCAAAAGCATTGGAAAGCATTGTGTTCTATGAGAGGCATTTCTATAAACCATATTTTCATACCTTTACTGTAGAACCTTTACTGGAACCTTTACTGTAGTACCTTTACTGTAGAACCTTTACTGTAGTACCTTTACTGGAATTTCTTCAAAGTGATATATGTTATTCAAGTTCACTATCGGATGTTCCCTATTTAAAATGGAGTTTATACCTATACTGGTTTGTGTACACGGACACCCGGAAGCATTTCAAAGCATTGTGTTCTATGAGAGGTATTTCTATTGGTTTTACTGTAGACATATCTCAATTAAATTGAAATATGTTATTCAAGTTCACTACTGGATGTTTCTTGTATAAAATGGCGGAAATGCCACCGCCGATTTATGTACAGGGACAGTTAAAAGTATTCCAAAGCACTGCGTTCTATGAGAGATATTTCTATAAATGAAATTTTAATAACTTTACTTTCCACGAAGTTTTAGGAAATTGAAATATGTTATTTATGCTTTGCATAGAATATAGCATGATTAGCATTAGGTTTACAGGATGACACAAAAATATCCATTTATATTAAGAGCTACTGCTAAAATAATTCTAGAATTGCACTTTCGTTTACATTAAGCGTTTTTAACACTTTCTAACATTTTTAAGTGTGAATATGATTTCAGTTTGTGTATCTGTCCGTCTGTCTGCCCGCGCTCTAACTCCTGTAAATATTTATGGAATTTCTCGAAACTGATATATTTTATTAATGTTCACTATCGGATGTTCCATATTGAAAATAGAGTGAATATCACTTCTGGTTTGTGTACAGGGATACCCAAAAGCATTCGAAAGCATTGTGTTTTATGAGTGTTATTTTTATAAACATTATCCCTATAGAATGTTCCCCTTTCAAAACGACATTAATAGATCCTGTACAACTAGTTTGTTCACAGGGACAAAAAAAAAAAATAAAATAAAATGCCAATGCATTACGGTTTAGGACAGAATTTTTTGAAAGTTAAGTCTTTCTACTGCAAAAATCCTAAAAATATTGAAATGTATTGTTAATATTCTAAAACAATATTTTGTATAGAATATGGTATGATTAACTTTCTGATTTAAAGGGCTAGACTAAAATATTCAGAGAGATCAAAAGCTGTAATTATAATTTAATGGCTGCATTTTATTTTGCGTTAAGCCTTTTAAACTCTTTCCAAAATGCCTAAGAGTAATTTTAAAATCAGTTAGTCTATCTGTATATTTTTCAGTCCTTCTGTCTGTTGTGTGATTATGTTGTAAAGTTTGCGTTGACGCAAACTCCATCTTAACTTAATTAGATCACTAAATGGATAAGTAAGAGAACACAAGACATGAATTAACAATAACTAAAGTTTATTTGAGCAGATTAATGGGGAGCGTGGCCTGACAATTAAACTAGCTCAGTCAGTGCATTACTCAATCAAAATATATATATCAACAATTAAATTAGATTATCTTAAATATCTCACCCCAGCAAGCAATTGAAGTTTTAGCAACGGTTGCACTCGTAACTCCACTGCTGCGACTTCACTTTCGATCAGAGGATTCCCTACAGATCGAAATTCACTTTCACGAGCGCTAGCAAGTACTCGTACTAACACTCATCATGACTTATTCCTCACTCATCTAAATTTCTACTACTCAATATTCGCCAAAGTAAGACTTTCAACAATCCACTATAGTACTCCAATATCCACACTATAATATGCTCCGACATCCACTATAATATCCTCCAACATCCACTTCCATCTACTAAAACCATCGCCATTTTATACTTCTTCCTACATCCTCCTCTCTCTTCATTTCAATCCGTCCTTTTAAAATCACTTCTAATTTATCTAACATTCAAAATCTAAGTCTTTCATTGCAGCACCCTGCCGACACAAAGCTAACTCGACCTCAACTTTCGCCGAGTCACTGGCGACGAAGCGATTTTAACCGTCCCCACTTTCTACTTTGCTGGATCCAGCTTAATTAAAACAACTGTGGTGACGTTCTGACGTCTCAACCTCACAACGTAGGCAAAGAATATTAAAAGTTATTCGATACAACAATTACGTACAGTTGGAAGGTGTTACTAATCAATAGGTACTGCATGATTTTTCTTTCTTGTTTAAGTCTTAACGTGTTTTCAATTTCTGTATCTATGTGCCCGAATCTCCATTTGTCTATCTGTCCGTGTACCGCACTTAGCGTTCGGAAATATTTTCTGAATTTTTAAAAAAATATATATGTTGTTTATATTCACTATTGAATGTTCCCAAATAAAAAGGGCATTAATAGGTACTGTACAACATGTTTATGTACAGGAACGCGCAAAAAATGCCAATGCGTTGCATTTTAGGACATACATTTTTATAATTTACATTTAAAGAACTTTCATACTGTACTTTCAACTGTAAAATCATAAAGAAATTGGCATTTATTGTTAATTTGCTAAAATAATATTTTGTATAAAATATGATTTTGTTAACCTTCAAATTTACAGGGCTACACTGAAATTTTCAGATAGATTAAGGGCTGGAATTACAATCGAAGGGCGACGGTTTCTTTTGCGTTAAGCATTTTTAACACTTTCAAACAGTGTTTAAGAATGATTAGGAATTCAATTAGTCTGTCTGTATGCCTTTCAGAACTACTGTTTGTTTGTTGTGTGATAACTTAGGCACAGAACTTTCAAAGTTATAAGATACAACAATTACGTGCAATTGGAAAGTGTTAATAATCATTGCGTAATGCATGATTTTTCGTTCTTTTTTTATAGTTTATAAAATACTTAATACCACATAACTATTTCAAGATAAAATGTTGTCTAACTCTCTGCCTTTAACAGTGTGTGTAACTCTTCCTTTTTATTAACAGTGTGTGGAACTTTGTGTCTAAATCTGCTGTTTGTTAACAGTGTGTAACTCTTCTTTTTTTTAACAGTGTGTGTGCAATTTTGTGTGTATTGTTGAACTTTTCTAACAGTGTACGTAACGCTATGTGAAACTGTCACTGTGTGTGCAACCCTGTATACAATTAACAGTGTGTGTGTAGCTCTTCTTTCTTATTAACAGTGTGTGTAACTCCATGTGTAATTTTGTTTTTTATTAACAGTTTTTTTTTTAACATTGTGTGTGTAACACTGTGTGTATCGCTGATTTTTAGCAAACAACGTGTAGAATTTTACTAACAGTGTGTGTAACCCTGTACGTAATTAAAAGTGTGTGTGCAACTCTGCCTTCTTATTAACTCTGTGTGTGTAACTCTGTGTGTAACTCTTTATTAACAGCGCCTTTTTATTAACAGTGCATGTAACTCTGTGTATAATCATGCCTTTTTATTAGCAGTGTGTGTAATTCAATGTTCAATTCTTTTTTTTTTTTTTTTTTTTTTTTTGAACAATGTGTGTAACTTTTCGTGTATCACTGATTTTTTGCTGTGTACAATTCCGCCTTTTTATTAACAGTGTGTGTAACTCCGTATGTAAATCTCTTTTTTTTTTTGACAATGTGTGTAACGCTGTGTGTACCGCTAATTTTTTGCTAACAGTGTGTGTGTAACTCTGCATTTTTATTAACAGTTTGTGTGTAATTGTGTGTAATTGTGTGTGTAACTTAGCATTTTTATTAACAGTTTGTGTGTAATTGTGTGTGTAACTTTGCCTTTTTATAACAGAGTGTGTAACTCCGTGTTTAACTCTTCTTTTCTGAGTAGTGTATGTGTAACTCTGATTCCATGTATATTTATGGGAGATAGAGCACGGACAGGCAGACTGACAAACCGAAGTCTTTAACACTTTTCAACTTTATTGGAAAGTGTTAAAAACATTTAGAAAATGATAAAAACGCTTATTGTAAACGAAAATGCAATTCAAGCAATTTTCCAAAAATACCTCTTAATGTATCTGAATATTTTTGTGTGGCCCTGTAAATATAATGCTAATAATATTGTATTTTATGGAAGGCATTCTTTTGTGCATATGAATATATATATATATATATATATATATATATATTTACGACTTGTGCAAAGTAAAATCATTAAAATTTGGTGCTTAGAAATACCTTCCATAGAACGCAATGCTTTTAAATACTTTCGGATGTCCCTCTATACAAACCAGTGATGGTATTTACTTCAATTTACATGGGGAATATCCGGAAGTGGACTTAAATGATATATTTCAATTTCATTAAAATTTCTTTAAAGTAAACGTATCAAAATACGGTTTATAGAAATATCTATCATGGAACACAGTGCTTTGGAAAATTTTGTGTGTCCCTGTAGACAAATCAGAAGAGGAATTCCATTTTCAATAGGGAACATCCGATAGTGAACTTGAATACGATATATCAGCTTCAAGAAATTCCATGAAAATTTACAGGAGTTCGACTGCGGACAGACAGACAAACCGAAGTCATTGACACTTTTCAACCTTGCTCGAAAGTGTTAAAAAAAGAACGAAAAATCATGCAGTACGCACTGGTTATTAATACTCTCCAATTGTACGTGCTTGTTGTATCGTATAACTTTCAATATTCTTTGCGTGCATTATCAAACAAAGGAGAGAAGCACAGAAAAATATACAGATTGACTAATTCAATTTAAAACCGCTCTCAGACATCGTTGAAGAACGTTAAAAAGACTTAATGCAAAAGAAAATCCAGCCGTTAGATTATAATTGCTTCCCTTAATGTATTTGAATATTTTAGTGTAGTCCTGTAAATCTGAAGGTTGATCATATCATATTCTATACAAAACATTAATTTAGAATATTAAAATACATTTCAATTTATTTATATTTTTTACAGTAGAAAGTTATTTAGATGTGATTTATAAAAATGTCTGTCCTAAAACGCAGAGCACTGGAAGTTCCCTGTACACAAAAACGTTGTGTAGGACATATTAATGGCATTTTAAATAGGAAACATTCCATAGTGAACTTTAATAACATATATCAATTTTTCAAAATTCTGAAAATATTTAAGAACTCTCGGGACGAGAGCCAGATAGAAAGACAGACAATCGGACAGAAAGATAACCAAATTAAAATCATATTCGCGCTTAAAAATTGTTAGAAAGTGTTAAAAATGTTTATTGTAAAAGAAAATGCAATTACAGCAAATTTTTATTAATAGCTCATAATGTAACTTAATATTTTTATGTGGCCCTGTAAGATTAATACTAATCATACTGTATTTATAAAAAGCATTCCTTTTTGCATATGAATAATATTTTTCAATTTCATTAAGATTTATGCAAAGAAAAGTTATTAAAATTTGGTTTGCAGAAATACCTCTCATACACGCAATACTTGTAAGTCTCCCTGTTCACAAAACAGTGTAATATTTTCTCCATTTCACATAGGAAACATCCGATAGCGAACTTAAATAACATATTTCAATTTCATTAAGATTTGTGTAAAGTAACGGTATTAAAATATGGTTTATAGAAATGCCTCTCATAGAAAAAAAAATAGTTTGCAGTACTTTCCGATGTCCCTGTACACAAATCAGTAGAGGTATTCACTCTATTTTTAATAGGGGACATCCGATAGTGAATTTGAAAAACACATATTAGTTTCAAGATATTCCATAAATATTTACCGGAGTTAGAGCGCCGAAAGACAGACAGATGGGCAGATAAACAGATACACGGATACACAAATTGAAATTATATTCACACTTAAAAATTGTTAGAAAATGTTAAAAACGCTTAATGTAAACGAAAGTGCAATTCCAGCAAACTTTTCTTAATAGCTCTTTATGTATCTGAATATTTTTTTGTTGCTCTGTAAAACTAATACTAAACATACTATATTCTATAGAAAGCAGTCTTTTGTGCATATGAATAACACATTTCAGTTTCATTAAGCTTTGTGGAAAGTAAAGTTATCAAAATTTGGTTTAGAAATACTTCTCATATAACGCAATGCTTTGGTATGCTTTCAAGTGTCTCTGTGCCCAAACCAGTGGTGGTATTTACTCAATTTAATATATAAAACATCCGATAGTGAACTTGAATGACATTTCTCAATTTCATTAAGGTTTGTGTACAGTAAAGGTATTAAAATATGGTTTATAGAAATATCTCTCATAGAACACAATGCTTTGTAAAAGGTTTGGGTGCCTCTGTACACAAACCAGTAGAGATATTAACTCCTTTTTCAGTAGGGAACATCCGATAGTGAACTTAAATAACATATATCAGTTTCAAGAAATTACATAAATATTTACTGGAGCTAGAGCGCGGACAGACGAACAGACAGATACTTAAATTGAAATTATATTCACAGATGAAAATTGTTAGACAATGTTAAAAACGCTTAATGTAAACGAAATTGAAATTATAGCAAATTTTTATGAACAGCTCTTAATGTAACTGAATATTTTTGTGTGGCCCTGTAAATGTAATGCAAATCATGCTATATTCTATGCAAAGCATTCTTTTGTGCATATGAATAACATATTTCAATTTCATTAAACTTTGTGGAAAGTAAAGTTATTAAAATTTGGTTTATAGAAATACTCTCATAGAACGCAATGCTTTGGAGTACTTTCGAGTGTCCCTGTGTACAAACTAGTGGTGGTATTTATTCCATTTTATATATGAAACATCCGATAGTGAACTTGAATAACATGATTCAATTTCACTAAGATTTGTATACAGTTAAGGTATTAAATATGGTTTACAGCAATACCTCTCATAGAACACAGTGCTTTGGAATACTTTCGGGTGTCCCTACAGGAATTAGAGCGCGGACAGACAGACAGACAGACGGACAGAGGGACAGACAAGCCTAAGTCACTTTTAAACCTTGTTGGAAAGTGTTAAAAAGGAAAAAATGCTTAAACTTCCCTTAATATATCAACTGTAAAAATTGCCGCATTTACGGGATAAAATTTGTCGCATTTAGGAAAATGGTGTAAACAGACCCTTAAATGCGATAAAAATTTTTAACCCCTCTTTTTAAAAAAATGTAGTATTTTTTTTTTCTTCTGGTAGGTATAAAGGGTATTCAAGCTACTGCAAAAGAAAATTCTACTAGAAAAAACCTTTAAAATTTAATGAAAAGTTTCGCGAACCGTTCTTGAAATGTGTATGTTCCATTATGATTTATAAGTTTGTGATTTAAGCATTTAGATTTTGAGTAGAAGAACTTTGTCGCATTTATGGGTTATCGCATTTAGGCACAATGACCTTAGTTACTAAAATCTGTTTTTGCACCGATACAAGAACGTAATTATCCATCTTTAATGGAATATGAATTGTTGATTCGTGAATTGTCTGTGAATGAAAGACCAATCTGGCAGAGGCTTAAAAGTTTAGTTATTATTACCATGCTTTTATTAACTTCTATTCTCGTTTATTTGTTTAGTTAGTTAGTTTGTTTGTTTGTTCGGTACAAATCTTGCAATCGAATTTTAACTAATTTCCCTACTAGCTAGACGTTTGAAACTTTCACAATAGCTCACAACATGATGACAACACGATACTCCGATTTTCGATTTTTCGAATAGTTTTCTTATGATTAATTAAAATATGAAAATAATAACTTCCTAATACCTTATAAACAGCCATTAAAATAAAACGAGATATATAGATTAGAATGCTGATTCAGTGGATGAAGGATGAGCTTTCCGCGGTTCAAGATGAATCATGTGACATAATCCAATAGGTTGCTATGTTTGGCTGTTTATCGCTTTTTTGGCGACTGTCCGCGAAAGACTAATTTATTTTTTATTTTTTTTCACTCGCTTTACGTACTTTCCTCCATAATTCTTAAAGACGTTTGAATTGGTTTGCTCTTACAAAGAAAATGTTAGGTGGATGATTTCATGGAGTAGCGAGAAGACATAAAAGTGGCCTATTTCCAAAAAGAGTTTGCAATATTTATAGTAGTATTATTTGGAAGTCGGTGGTTGTTAAACACCAGAATTTGTTTTATATTTCTGGGAAATTGGATTCATGTTAGATAGCTGACGCATGCGTAAGTCATGTTGATTTTTATCCCATAGAAATATTCTTATATATTGAAAATTTTAATCTTAAGATTAAAAATAAAATCATATAATTTTACTAGTTTATTTATTCATGAAAATTTTATGAATATATATATAAAACTAGAACCAATTCTGTATCTTATTGGACAAATCTATGGATAATCCGTTATAGCAACGATGCAGCAACGGGTACATTAAAAATATATTTTACAGTAAAAACAAATTTTTATTTTATGAAAATGTGTTGTTTTTAGAAATTCACTAGCGATTTTGTAAAAAATTGTTTAATTTATATATATTTTTGCATACCTCTAAAACTTTTGAATTTTTTATTTATATTCACATATACATTTTTTACGTAAGTAATTACAATATTTATGAAGCGTACAATAGAAGCAATAACACGTAGGAATATCATCGTGAATTTTTTTCGCACGGTTACGCTTGTAAAGTATACGGTAGTTTAATATAAAAACCAGTGCTACAAATTTTATTTTAGTTTATTCTATCTCCATGAATAAACCATTTTTCTATTTTTCGGCTTGGGGAAAGCAAGCGCCCCACCGGGATGATACAGCTTATAACTCACAATATATTTTCTTCCGAATCTTGCAACAAATCTCACTATATATTCAGCTAGTGCATAATACATGAAATACAGATTACCATGAAAAATATATTTTTTAAATGTAACAAGAAATAATTCAATTTTCAAAAAGAAAATTTCATGAAATAATGCAATGAATGATTTAAAAATTAACAGCGCTTTTCAAGTTATCTTTAATAATATAATGTAAATAACAATTCATCAATAGAAATGATAAATTCTCTTAGTTTTTATGATTATTTAAGATCTAAAATTACAATAAGAAATATAAATATTTTCTATTAAATAATAAATATTTTCTATTTATACACCGTTAAATATGTACTTGTTAATTTATGTTGTAAATTAAGTATGACATGTATTTTCCATGAAATGCTGTTAGAAAAATTTTAAAATAATTAATATTTTAACTTAAAATATTTTAGTATATTCTTAAGAAACCCTCTGCCTAAAAAATAATTTACTCCTCTACCCTCCACCACAAGAAGAAAATGATTTTTTTTTTTTTTAAGCATAACGTGCAAAATATTAGAAAACTGTTTAAAAAAATAGTGGTGGATTTGTAAAAGTATACAAACTATGGGAGAATTGTAAAAGATTAATAAGAGCCCAAAATTAAAGCACAGCTTAGATGCTTAGAAAAAGTAATTCATTCATACTTGCCAACATCCTAATTAATATTAGTCCCGCCCTTTTATTCACACCAGTAAATTTTTAGAGTAATATTCTTCAAATGCAATTAAGATTAAATAAAAACAAAAATACTTTTAAAAGATACTGGTGTGAAAAAGAAGGCGGGGCTAACAATACTACGGAATATTAATTAGTTTGTTGGCAAGTGTGAATTCATTGTACTTTCTTGAGTATATACTATTGAGTATATATTAATAGTAATGCGAAATTCTATTCTTACTCACCTCACTTATAATTAATCATCACTTACAAGATTAATTGTTTTACATGGAAACGGCATAACAATATCTTTTAAATATGGTTCATAATTTGATTCAATTAACAAATGGATATCTAAGTTTAAACTTCCATGTGATTTATCTGATAACGTTTACATTTTATTCAGCTAAACGCAAACATATTTTGCTAATTGCTATTTTTCAAATAATAATATGTTTCGCTGTTCAATTCTATCATTTAATTCGGTAACATGGTGAATAATCTGTTCAACAATTCATATATTTAATATTTTTATGCTTATTGAATGAATTATATGAATTATATATATACACGATGATTAATGAATGAATTATATGCTAAAGTATTAAATAAATAAATAAATATATATATATATAAGTATAATTATTTTTTTTATGAAATAAGATGATGCATTTATGATCGTAATCAAGATACGCAATTATGTTTTGTAGTTATTTGACTGACCTGAAATCACAAATATATATTGTATAAAATTAGTATTATATTGCTGGCAGCTAGCTTAGTTTGGTTGTAGAAAAGTTTCTTGCACTAGTGAGAACTGACAGCAATGACCACAGGTAAAATTCAAATGCAGCCGTGCATAATGACCTTTCACCATGTCCAATAAAAGTATTTTATTGAAGATTTCAAGATTCACAGGCATTATGTAAATAGATGCAAACACGATACAATGGTTTTCATATAACACTGATTTGACATGCAGAGTGGTTAGGTAATTTGGGTGAGAGAGAAAGAGAAATTTACAGATTACGCATTAGTGCTGCAGGAGATTAGGAGCGAAGTGTGTGTGTTCTCACGCGGACAGGCAACATTCAACTGTGGAATGGCGCCAAGTTTTCCGACAATAGAGCCAAATACATAGCCAAACACATTCCATTGTCTCTCGAATAAAATAGCATAAAGATTTTGAATTTAGGCAGTCCGTTGTAAACGAACTAAGGCAAACCCATATGCCAACTTTCACGCCCTAAATATCGCCTGCTTCCAAATGGACATGAAGTCTACATCCTGTCATTAAGAATATATAAATTACATTTAAGGCTATTTCAACGGACACTCATTGCTCAATTTAGCTATAATAAAATAAACTTACGCAACTTAAAAGAATGAATTGGAATTTATGGAATAAGCAATGGTTAATACATGACAATAATATATATATATATATATATATATATATATATATATACATATATATATGTATAACGATTTAACTCTGGAAGATTAGAATTCTAAAAGACCATTTTTTAGTAGTAATAATAATAATAATAATAATAATAATAATAAAATGCATTTAGATTTGTATGAAAAATTTATTCTTTTACAGAAAAAGCTTCGATTTTCAAAAGATTTATTTAATAGATTAACTGATAAAATACTATTAAAATTCAGATATTTATTTATAGAGAGACAAATGTGTTTACATATAAAAGATAATTTCGAATTTTGTTAGATATTTAAATAGGAATTTTATTTATTGAAAATATAATATTTAATTATTAAATTTATTTGAAAATGTAAATAAAACGAAAACATGTGGAGAAACGCCTTCACGTTGGTAGAGCACGTAAAATAAATAGAAGATTTACTATTTTTGCTTTTCCATAAAACCAATTTAATTAATTTAATTTGAACCGTCGAGTAAGTAGATGAAGGCTCAGAAATTTTGGAACGATTTTAGCACATGACAAAATTTAATGAAGACAGAAAAAAAAATATATGCAGTGTACAAGAACTACATTTTAAATGAAAGCATGAACACGGCAATCAAAGCGGCACTACATTTTACACTTTAGAACATTTCAAAGAATAAACATTCAGACGAAACTCTGCGGACCT
Organism: Salticus scenicus; assembly: GCA_963930645.1. NCBI lineage: Eukaryota > Metazoa > Arthropoda > Arachnida > Araneae > Salticidae > Salticus > Salticus scenicus. The sequence continues at coordinate 158,419,026 of OZ005659.1, read as the reverse complement.
TTCTGAATGAAAGACTGATACTGTCTTATAAAGTTTATTACTAAACATCTTTGGGTGCGAGGTCACGTGGGTATTGAGGACAAAAGCTTTTACGTGAGCTTTTCGTCATTGGCCTTTGCTGGGAAAACATCCTCACATTGTGATCTGAGCTAGGTGAAATAGTTTTGGGTATTACAGTATGTTATATATTTAGTGTGTAAATTGTGTCATAGCAAATCTTAAAAAAAAAAAAAAAAACTTTTTCTTTTTTTACTTGATAGATTTTATAGCATAAAAGTTAACATATGTGCAAATATATTACCGAATATCATTTATATTTAATAACTTCTAAGGATGTTTTCAGATTTTACGATTTCAATGAAAGATTGAACGAGATGTGAAGATTAATTATTATAATTGATAGTGATTCTGCAGTATTCATATACTCATTACTATAATGCAAATAATCTACTTTGAAAGTGTTAAACCCTCAATTTAAACAAACAGTAATAAATAAAAAATGTCAGAAACATTTTTAAACATGTAGAAAAATTGACAGAAACTAATGATTCTTACAGTTAACAATTAGTAAATTCTATTACTTAATGTTTGTTTATAATCAACTAGTACTAGCAGACCCGGTCACGCGTTGCTGTGACTAAGTTATACGTTGAATTATATTGCACTAAATTATTTAATACAGTCAAATTATTATTTACGAATAAATACGAAAACGTTGTAGCTGATGTAAATACCCACAGGATTGAGATTTGAACCTTAGGTCAAAATTTGGAAGCGATTGATAAAAATTTTCTTAGAGTTGATATTAAGCACAAATTAATTTTATTGTAGGGTCTTATAAATTTTAATGGACAAGTGATATATATTATTTCTAATGCTACCTAGGATAAAAATGCTAAAATGGCTAATATATAAATTAAATTATATTAAAATTTTATTAAAATAAAAGTATAAAAGAAGCAGACGATTGATTTTAGAATCAATTTTTATGGAGGAGTGAAATATAATATATGCTATAATGGATAATTTTACTATAAAATGACCTCATCATTTTAAATATTTTAAAGATGGCAACAACTGTAGTTATAAAAAGGAAAACAATATGGCTAAACCAGAAAAATAAGTAAATTTGATAAGTATTTTAAAACTTTAAAATAGGACATCTTATGAAATATTGGACACTTAAAGTAAATACGTATATCATTTTAAATAGAAAAAGATTTTGGAAAAGTTAAGTATATTTTAACGAAGTGATGAGAAGGTTTTGAGCATGTTAAAATTTTAATAGTAAATTCAAGTTAATAAAGATGTGAAACATTGAGGATTAAGGTATGAATAATTATAAGATATAAAAAATAAAATAAATAGATTTTTTTTTATATATCATGATTTTAAATTTTTATATACTAATTAAAATGAAAATGATAAATATTCTAGCATAGTTTGAAGTCAAATTTGTTTTCAAATGTCAAAATAAAACATCGGATATAAGATACTAATATCTTGCAGCGGAATAGATTTCATTTCTGTCATCCTTGGCGAAAAAAAGAATATCGCCAAATTATCTGACTAAAATGTTTAATTCCTTTAAAAAATCATGGTTATTTTAACAACTTATATTGAAAGAGTATTGAATAATATGAAACAATATTTCGTACAGTACGTATTACATGTCATACATACGTACAATGAATAATACATATTACATTTTGTACTATGCATACATCTGGCATGTATATTTTTTTAATAATTTTTTACAAAAAAAAAAAAATATATATATGTATATCAATGGGCGATTAACATAGGAAATCTTTTTCTTGGCTGCACAGACGGTCAGTGAGTCACACTTCGCTTGCGTGTAGAGCTCATAGATATAGTATAGTATATATAGAGTGATCATTGGGGAGAAAAAAGTGATTCCTTTTCACTTGGGAAAAGACGACATTTTTACCAAAATATGGCTGTCTCTCTCCGAGTGAATACACACAGCAATAAATATGAATATTTTAGCAAATAAAATTTGCGAATAATTTATTTACTAAAGGTGAATGAAAAACTCCAGATACAATTTTTTCGGCATCGAAAATCTTAGTACGATAACATGGGAATGATAGATCTACATATATTACTATATCTATAATAGAACTACATTAGCACTTTATCAATGTGTATAAAATCTTTAAATTGATTATGACGTCAATTTTCGTGAGATGCATAATTTAACTTTTTATAATTTTTTGACGTTCACGTTTGATTAAATGTATTTATTTTTAAGTCAAAAGAAGATGAACTCGTAATTTTTTTTTTTTTTTTTTTTTTTTGGCAACAATGAAACTTATGGAACTCACAGATATTTTGGAGCAACTGTAACAAAGGTCTATAATTAACAAATAATTGCAATAAAAAAATATTGTAACAATAAATTGAGATAAAAACTAACCTATCTCTCAAGTTGGACCAAACTGCACACAGTGTGCAAAATTTCATTAAAATCGGTTCCTTAGTTTAGTAGTTTATCGCGGACAAACATCGTGACACGTAATTTATATATATATACAGATATAATCTGATGTGTCAATCACATAATTTTCTCTTATTTTGAAATTTAATACTGTAAGTAAGGATTGGATATTAAGGGTTAAGATAACGAGTGTTCTGTAACTCTATGTTAAAGCAATTCAACTTACATTACAGAACAGCTTTATTTGACAAATAATTCTATGCGAAGTGGGCTACCGCCCCCCCCCAACCCCCGTTTTATTATTGTACCTACATTTATAGAGAATTCAAATCTGTTATTAAGTTGAAAAGTTCATTTAAAATTATTCAGACAACTTTCACACGCATCATTCCTTGAAACTTTTTAATCTTGAACAAACTTTTCTAGTAACAAACGTATTCACTTCAAAATAAATCATTTGGATCACCTGAAATTATTTGTTTTTAATTTACACTAACAGACCCTGGCAAAAAACGAACTATAAAACTTGACGTCGATATTCAGGAAGCCTTAAAACGTGTAAACATACCACAAACCAATGGATTAATTTTAGCTTAAAAAATACATTATTTACCATATGGCTTTGAAGAATTAATTTCAATTCCTGAGCAGCTTTCCTGGACATAGCAAAACATTATATGATACAGTATATTATAGTAAAGCGCATCCACTAACAAATAAAAAGAATGTTATGGCTTAAATAATGGCATTTCTGTGTATCTTCTGAAAGTTAGGTACGAATCACATGGTGATTATAAATATATTCCTATATTAATAACAAACGGCACAACCTGCAATAGACTTCCATCAATTTTCAAGTAATGTCGCATTATAACCCATTTCTTTTGTGTAGCCCTGTAAACGAACAGTGAATGATTTCTTTACCATATTCTATATGCAACATGTTTTTACGCATATAAAAAATATATATTCGTTTCATTTGGTTTAGTGCAGTCTATAGATGTTAAACTCTACTTACCTGCAGTTTTATTGTAGACGTAATGTATTGGAATTATCTTGGCTGTCTCTGTACATGAACCATTTGCTTCATCTCAACAAAAAGCTTCGTGTAGCTTCCTTAAAGGATACACATTTAGAATACCAAATTTGAACTTTTTGCTATAATTTGTTTTTGAGATATGCTGATAAGAGACAGACACACACAAAGACACACAGGCACATTCAAACCAACCGTTAAAAACATGATTTTAGGATTCAGGAGACCTCAAAACGTGCAAATTTAACAAAAACTTACTTTTGAAAATATTTTCTCTACCTTATGGGTAAGGGAAAGTAATAAGTAATTAAACGCTTCGTAATTTTAATTACGTATTTTGTTTTAAATATTCTTATTAAATGATAAATTACATGCTCCTTATTAATCATTATATAGCAAATCTTGAATTTATCTAGTTTTAATCGTTTCTTCAATACCTTAATCTGAAGTTAATTAGTGATCAATGATGAATGTAATCTTTATAATATCTGATTGATCAATCATTATTTGTCAAGAATAAATAATCTTTAATTGCAAAATTTCAAAAAAAAAGGATTGATCATTTGTGAGTTGTAAAATTCGTGTTTAACGATTGATTAATTGTTAATTATCTAACCGATTGCATTTCCCCCGAAGCTGTAAACTAGTGGTACATGCTAGCAACTATATACATATATTCAAAGTAATTTCTGTTCCCACCTAAAACTACATTCATTCCAGTAATTAAATATATTTAAATATTTCGTCATGTTCAAATCATAGTTTCCAACTTTTACGCATTTTGAATGCCAGTATTTTTGTAAAAAAAGAAAAAAAAAAAAAAAAAAAAAAAAAGGTTTTGCTTTATTTAATGACTAAAATCCTTTAATTAAATAAGACAAAGAAAACTATATCAAAATAGCGGTACTCAAAATACGTAATAGTTGGCATCTATATTTAATATTGTGTTGCGTTTGCATATTTAATCAGTGTTGCATGATCTGGCGGTTTTTTATTCAATAATCACCAATAATTTTGAAGAAGTGATACTTAATATACATAATAGACTATCAATCTTCGAAGTGATTAGGCAAACTTTACAACAAAAATTATTAAGCAAAAAAAAAAAAAAAAAAAAAACTTATACTTTATATTTACGTGATTGCTTTTTTTTTCATGGTATAAATGCCGTTTGTAAATGAAGTGATACATATGTAGTATTTAATTTCGATCTGTACTGGCTTTTATATCACTTTTATAACAAAGTAGTTTCAGTTATATTTTCAGTGTTCAGTTTAAGCTGCTTCATACAGTTAAAACGGTCGAGGGCGTGAGTTTAAATATGATTTGTGATGAATGATAAAACACATTTAAGGAAAAAAAATATGCTCAAAACCGTGTACTAGAGAGCGCTTTGCATGGTAAACAGAAACTAAAATATAATAATAATAATAATAATGACTCACACCGAATGCATGAACAATTTTCATGTTTATTTATTAAATTAGAATCTGGTCTGATTTATATTATTTGATTTATATTTTCCATGCAAAAGACCATTTAGTGAAATTTAGAACTACTTCTTCTTCTTATTTTTTTTTTTTTTTTTTTCAATTCCTTTAATGACACATAAATTGACAAAACGATAAGTTTAATGCATATAAACTTGTCCAACTTAAATAATGATATTTTTGAGGAACTATTATTATAACTATACTGTACTTAAAATAGCTTTCTTTCAAAAACTATTTAGAATGTGTGTTAGACTAAAATTATAGTATTAAATGTAATACACTATTTTAAGCGGTTTTTTATTTTTTATTTTTAAATTTATCTTTAGTAAATTTATGGAAATCATTTCATGGTCTTTTAATTGTATTATATATATATATATATATATGCGAGATATAATAAAAAGCCCTTTAAAGTTAAAGCGTCATTTTTCTAACTTAAATGATTCTCATATTAATTGAAAAATTATTTTTCCGACTGAGTGAAAATCATGCCTGGACCGGGAGTCGAACCCCGGAACACTGACCCACAAGGTCAAGGCTCTACCAATTGAGCTATCCAGGCTGACAACCGGTCAGCATTACTCACTCAGACAACCTTTAGGCAGAATCATCTCTGGTTTATCATGTAGATAGCTCAACAGAAATAAGCCGCAGGAAATGGAAAACACCATTAAACAAGAAATACAATTTTTATAAGAAAGAAATACAATTTTTATTAAAATCACACGTGTGATTTTAATAAAGTCTGAGTGAGTAATGCTGACCGGTTGTCGGCCTGGATAGCTCAATTGGTAGAGCCTTGACCTTGTGGGGCAGTGATCCGGGGTTCCACTCCCGGTCCAGGCATTATTTTCACTCAGACGGAAAAATAAAATTTCAATTAATATGATTTTATTCCACTGTTGATTGTGTGATTTTAATAAAAATTAAATGATTCTTCCTCCCAATTACTGGTAACGCCTTATTTAATTCTTTATTAATCCATTTTCTAATTATTTCCGTAATTTCCAATCCATTATCTTGTTCTCAATTCTTAATGTTATATTATTTTCCGATGAAACAAACCATCATTTATTATATTGCTCAATTATAACGTAATTTTAATCTAGAACCTTCTGTCCCTCCTCCCGTTTTCTATGACTTCCTCTAATCCAATCGTGATATGTTCAATCATGATACACGAAAATTTCAATCTTCACATGCCTCTAGCTCTTTTTATGATAAAATGTTTAAACTTTGTATGTCGACTTATTAGTATATGCAGCATTATAATACAAAAATATTTTTTTATTGTAACGATGCTTTTTAACTACTAAATATGCCAGTAAAATATAATATTTTAAGGAATTTAAATCTTGTGCAAGTTTATCTTTTTTTTTTAGCATTTTTAATATACAGCATTCAAAAATACTAATTTATGAATTATATTTATGAATTACATAAAAAGCGATTTTATTATCAATATTTACACAGATTTTTATCATAATATAAAAAATATATAAAATACTTTTTTAAATTATTTACTCATAACTAACACCTTTGCAATGTTTTTGAAATAATTGTTTAATATTTTTTCATATAACATTAAAAATATATATAAAGTTTACATATTGTGATGCATTCTATGAAGAAGCAATACACGAAAAAGGGTTCAAAAAAAATATTTTTTTTTTTATTTTATCATCTAAATGTAGCAGACAGTAAGATAGGAAGTTCTATTTAATCTTTGTCAAATTTAAAAACTATAATGTCAAGTTACGCCAGTCTCATATCATTTTACAGGACTTTAAATGGACTTTAAGCGATGTATATACCATTTATATATATATATATTTCTAGTTATTTTTTAAGGAATGGATAGGACTCAGATAAAACTTCTCTATAAAGATATGTCAAAAATAACAAAGTTAGATATTCCTATTATTTCTATCATTCCTTTATTTGTTGCTATTTTTTAATTCGATTATGATTTTTTTTTTTTTTTTTTTTTTTTTTTTACGAAAAATAATATCTCAAATATTAAAAGATTCTTCAATTTTAAAATATTTATTAGAAATAAATTACAACTTTATATTTTTTTTCTCTTTTTAGTTAGATGAATTTGTTTTCAATTTTTGGATGTAAAAATCTTAAGGGAGAGTGGGGTACAATGGACATATTTTAGAAATTTTAGGTGGTTACTCACAAAGTATTAACTTATCGCTATTGCAAATATGCGTGCATATTACTTATATACTGGGTATTATGTGGCACTCAATTAAAAGCAATAATTATTTTTACTTGTTTTAATGTAAATTTTGTAATAACAACTGACAAAAGGGACCATTTTTCCCTGACCGCGGGGTACAATGGTATATGACACTGGGTACTATGGACCACAGGTCAAATTTAAAAAGCACACTAATGTAGAATGTTTTTTAATAGTATAAAATGTAGAATATATTATATTTGTTTATTTATGTCTTCGATTCATACAAATAATGTAAATTAAAGAACATTTAAATTAGAAAATGATACGCTAAACAATTTTTGTGTTACTGAAAATCTGCTGTTTTCTTGTGAAGTTGTAGGGCCTGGAAAATTCATCATTACAATAGCTTGAAATTATACAAGAGATACAGCATCACTCTCAGGAAAAAATGTAGAGATCTTAATTAAGTTTTCGTTGCATGAATCTCACAAAAACAGATTCTTTAACTTTTATTTTTGTGATTAAATCAACAAAATGCAAAATCGTCTTTTTCGTCAAATTTATTTGTATTATTATTTTTTTTGTTGCATTATTTAATTCCGTTTGTTATAGCTGTATAATATTTGTAAAAATATAAGAATATAAAAGCAACTGAATTGTTATTAAAAATAAATAAGAAGAAACCTTAAAGTAATTTGCTTTCTTATTCATCTTTGAAGACATAATAGATCTAGTTAACGTTAACTCTAAAATTTTTACATATAAGTTATAGCTACCACTTCAAAAATGCAGATTTCGTAAATCAGTTTATTATGACAGAGGTAAATGGACCATAGTCCATTGTACCCCCTTTTTTTTATCTGGTCCATTGTACCCCCTTCTGAAACTCTGACAACAAATGATTAAAAAGAATTAAGAAATCCCCTTTAAAAAATATTTTAATGAGATTCCAGATCATTATTCCTGATACTGTTCCAGATCATCTCTCTATATATAAATGGCTAAGACAGTTTTCTTCCTGTCTGTCCGTTGCTAGACGCCAGTTGATTGGCTAAGAGAGATTTTCTTCTGTTTGTCTGCATGTTGTTGCCACCAGCTTTTCATACTTTAGTCAATATAAAAAAATCTAATTGTCTGATCGAAAAATTAATTAAACCGACGGATTCAGAAAAAATGCCCCTTTTATTTGGTACCTTATTTGTAACGAAATTTTAATTAGATATTTTTAAATTAAAACTTTAAAAATGGATTTAAATTTTTAATTGTTGCTTAAAAAAAAAAAAAAAAAAAAAAAAAAAAAAAATTTTTTTTTTTTTTTTTTTTTTTTTTTTTTTTTTCAACATAAAATGAAACATGCTTTCCCGCGAAAAAAAAAGAAATATATATATATATATATATTAAGTTTGCTCCTGCACTTAAAAAATGAAAATATAAAACTGGAGTAAATAAATAAAAAAAAAAATCTCAATTTGAGATTGTTTCCCCCTTCAGTTTAAATAGTATGTTTTTGGCACGGTAGACGTAGCCGATTATAACACATTGTAATATTATATTTGGTGTGAAATCGTCATTTTATGGTTGACTGAATAAATCATATATAGAAAATAACGTGAAACAAGTATTATGTCCACCACGTATAGTGTTGTTCATATGTAACTGGGATTCAACTTTAAAATGGTTACTTCAATTTTTTCGATAATGTCAGTTTCGAAGCTGTCATCTGATAAGCACCCAAATGGAAGCCCACTGGGTAAGCTATTGTCACAGGCAATAGGGACAGACACCGAAGAGTTTGCGAATGAGTGGGTCGATGCCGAAGGCAGCGGTGAACCATACCGGGCTTTAATGATTTCTTTATTTCATGATTTCTTTAAATTTTATTTTTGTCTGTAAAGCATATATAAAAGAGTTCCCTTAAAATATAGTGACCAGCGAAGCGAGAAGAACCTTCGTTGACCCACTATCCTCAATGATTTGATGATTTAAAAAATGGCTTCGTTAGGAATCTTTGATTTATTGGCACGCAGGTTTAAACTGCCAAAAAATTTTATATTTTGCTAAAAACCATTTCACCAATATTTCGTGAATATTTAATTATTTTTCCATCTTCCGTATTAAAATATTTTTTGATTTTCATTCAAAAATTAATACTTTTTGCGGCACCTTTAACGGCCTCATTCTTACCATTTTTTAAATAATTTCTAAAATTACAGTTTTTCTGACAATTGCATTTTGTTTTTAACACTGCACTCAATGCTAAAGTGTATGCGGAGGATAATATAATAAAATCTGTTCGAAAATTTGCTTTTTAAACTATACAATTGGCGATTGTAGAAGGTGAAAAGGAAAATATCCATGTGCGGCTATTTTTTGTCGCTTAGTGTATATTTCTTTTTTAGTTTGATCGCTAATTTTTATCATCAACTTAAGTTTTTATAAATAGTATACGACTAAGGTCATAATTCGACAAAAATTTATTTCTTCATTTTTAGTTATTTTATACTTCTGTTTTCCGTAAAGCTTTAGAGTCTTTTGAGTTCCTTCGAAAGTCGAATCTTTTCCCAACAGATTCTTATCCACTTTTTGCAAAATTTAGCCTTCTCTCATGGGGTGTTTTTAATTCTATTCTTCAACATGAGAAAAAAGTTTGTGGTTAAAGTTTTTACCAAGTGAAAATCTCTGTAAGACGAGATAATTCTTTTTTTTTTCTTTTTTTGTTAAATGTGAAAGGCATAAAAAGAATGTTTTTTTTTCTTACGCCTGGTAAAAATATATCCTTTCAATATTTATATTTTTGAAAAAAATATAACTGTCCTCCAATTTTTTCCTTTTTCCTTAAAATGCTGTTTTTTATTCGAAATATAAATATATTATTAAACTTATGTATTCTTCCTACAAACATTTTTTTTCTTTATTTCTTTCCTTTATTTCTTTATTTATTTTGATTTAAAAAAAAAAAAAAAAGAATATGTAAAATTGACCTAAAAAATACTGATTTTTGATACATATCTTTGTATAAAATATTTATAATCAAAAGAAAAGGGGTTAAAAATAACTAGACAAAAAGGACATGAATTTAATTATTTATATTTCTTGTTATATAGTGTAGCTCAAACTTTCATGGTCAAAATGCACGTGTGAATGTGTCAGGTCATGAGGAGTAAGAGTTACACGGGTACTGGTGATCGCTATCGGGATTGCAACCTGCTAGTCAACCTGTAAGTACGCAAAAAGACACTAGTGAGGATGCGAAGCATTCATCGCGGCTAGTGGGGCACATTTTGAGAACTTCTTATGAGATTAACAGTTTTCATTTCTATTACGTTATTTGTAAAATAAAAGTATTTTTACACCTTTTGTAAACTGTCACGATCGCGTTTCCGACCCCCAGTTCCTATATAATTATTACTCTTCATATCCAAATATATGCACACGTGCCGTTCGGGCATGACCTTTTTATCCATCATACATTAAATGTTCTTAAAACTACCTCGTACTTTAATACATTCATGTAGAAATTTTTGCTTATTATTACGTAATGTTCAGGACATAGTGATCGAACATAAGTGATCGAACATTTTCGATTTCAGACGTTTCTTGAAATACTTAAAAATGTTTTAGACAGATCATCTTGAAACTTCAGGAGTGAGAAGAGCATGTATACCTCATATATTTCAATGAAAGTTTTGCCCCGAAAAGTGAAAGGGAGACCAGTAAAAAAATAAAGAAAAATGAAAGTTTTTGGCATCACCCTGTAAAAAGTAATGCTTAAGATGCGCTCTGGCTGTAGCATGTGATTATAGGGCATTTTTTAATTATCTGTATAAAATCCGATGTCTCTACCTCAAGAAAAAAAATCGCTTTTTTAGCTGTAACATTCAAGGTATTAAAGACAGTGCAAAGCTATTTTCAGGAAACTTGACATACAATATTAGACACAACGTACTGCAATCAGAATGAAAACATATTGAATATCTAAAGAAATATGAGCATTTTTACTAAATAATTTTTGACTACACATGCGAAGGATTCAGCAAAATTTCATTTGCATAATTTGATAGCCAAATGTAATGAGCTACTTATATAAAATCCCAAAACATGCATCGTGCATTCTGAAAAAGTTGTACGCGATAAACTATAAGGGGTTTTACTCGTGTTTTCATTTTGAATGAATGAATGATAAGGCAGTTTCCGATGATTGGAAATAAATATTCAGAAAACCCCCTTATCATTTTCTTATTTTTGGGAACAGTTGAAATTCAATTCATTCTGTCGCATACAAATTTTTGAGTTTACACGCTACTTGTTTGTGGTTTTTATATAAGTACCTCAATACATGTGGCTATTAACCCTTAACGCTCGGCACATTTTCCTATTTTGAACCGTAAGACACGCCTTTAGGCGTTCCTGTAAATGCCACACGTATAGTTTCTAACTTACTACCTTTTGGCTACCGAAAAATTGTAATAATCATTACTTCATCATAAAATAAAATAAATCTTTCTCTGTTAAAATTTTGCGGTAGGCGAAAGGTAGCCTAAAGTTCTACGTTTTAGAAAAATAACATTTCATTTGCAGAGGAGCTCCTTAAGGCGTGGCTCTATTTTTAATGTCCCCTCAGAAGACGTATACGAGCGATAATGGTTAAATTAGGCAAATGAAATATCGCTAAATCTTGCGCATGCGCATTTAAAAACTATTTAGTAAAAATGCTCATGTTTCATTAGGTATTTAATTTTTTTTTCATTCTGATTGCATTCTGTTGTGTCTAATATTGTATGTCAAGTTTCCTGAAATGGCTTTGCATAGGATTTAATATCTTGCATGTTATAGCTAAAAAGGGACATTTTCTTTATTTGCAGTTTTTTAAGAAACCGTTATATCTTCAAGATTACATGCGGTAGAGGCATGAAAATTTATACAGATAATAAAAAATAGCTTCATAATTACATGCTACAGCCAGATTGCATTTCAAGCGTTTATTTTTACAGGGTGATGTCAAACACTTTCATTTTTATTTAATTTTTTCACTGATCCCTCTTTCATTTTTGGAGCAACACTTTCCCTGATATATAATGTGTAACATGTTCTTTTCACTCCTGAAGTTTCAAGATGGTTTGTCTAGTACATTTTAAGATTTTTCAAAAATTTTCTGAAGTCGAAAGTGTCCGGTCATTTATGGAAATGCAGTGCATTAAAAAAAAAAAAAAAAAAAAAAAAAAAAAATGAAGCAGAATATTAAAGAGTACATTTGTGTAGTTGTTTATGTTTCTTTTTTATTCGTAATTTACGTATTCCCTTGCAAACGCGATTTATTGTAACCTTTTATTCTGACAGAAAAATTAGATATTTATTGGGAACTATTAGAGATACAATGCTGAATTTTTTTCAACATTTAATTAGTGTAGAGCACACTTTAATTTATATGATTTTTTATTACGTAAGTTTGATAGAAACGTTTAATTTATTCATTGTTTTGAATTGTATCCGTAAAATTTTAATTTTATGTTGCATAATTTTGTACTTTTTTAGGAATATTTACAATTTATAATACACAGTTAAACTAATGTAAAGAATATACATATTGGATGTACCGGGAGCTTCCCTTGTTTTAGTTTAAGAACTTGAAACCAGAAATTTATTCTTAAAAACATTTATACAGTTGAAACTCGTTAACGTGAGTCTCAAGGGGGATAAAGAATTTTATCGTGTTATGAATAGTTCATGCTATCAGTAACTAATCTTCATATAACTAAACAAATCTTCATTTCGACGAGGATTGCGGAAACGGTTCATGTTAAAAGTAATTCGCGTTAACGAGGCTCGAATGTATAACTTTAATAAAATATTTGGTAAAGTATAATGTAAATATATTAAAAAAAAAGTTCCTGTGTTATTTTACGAATTCGAAGCGACAGAACTTTTCGGTGAAGCTATTATATGTCTAAAATAATATGTTGGAAGCAGGGTTTAAACTGCCATTAGTTTTTTTAGCATTTTGCTAAAAGGTATCGTATTTTGCTAAAACAAGTCGGTCAGAATTTCGCTAAAAAGCTAAAACTGGATAACTGTATAAAATATCTCTATATAATAAATAACTCAGATTTTTTTTTTTTGTAATTTTGCAAAAACTACGAAAGGACTGAAATTTTTGGGAATCCTTATTTGTATAGTAATTTGGATTTATTTTTAATTTTCAATGATTGAATTTAAATGCAAAAATATATAAAAGTATGTTAGAATTCAGAATTTGCTTCATAGAAGCATTTTCAGCACTAGTATTTCACGATTATCTACCACTACACTTTACTTGTTTTTTAAATTGCTTTTTCATTTGTCACATATGATATGAATGCCTCTTTTTTCTATTGATAAAATCAAAACATAGTTTCCCTGATTCATATTTTTTTAAAGTCACAAATATGGATGCTTGGTTAAAATCATCAATGAACAAAAGGAATAGAAAACAAAACTGAGGATAACAAAGCTAAGTAAAAGAAATCAATGGTATCCAAAGAATTAACTTTCGAAAAAGCTAGAATAGTGCTTGCCTATTTTCGCTAAAATGCTAAAGTAATTTTTTTGCCAGGTTAAACCCTGGTTGGAAGTATATATGTGTGTGTGTAAGATAAATAAACAATTTATATATATACATACACGCACACACACACACACATATATATATATATATATATATATATATATAAATTTAAGCTAAGATGAAGGTCTTTGAAATATACCAATTAATACTATCTAAAAGATAAAGTGAACTAATTTTAATTTTACACTTTTTTTTTTTTAAGTTAATTTTTAATTTTCTTTTCACACATTTCTAAATATCTATTCTACACAGTATAGCTCATATTAACTCATGAATGGCATTCTCCAACAATGCCGAAAAGAATCGAATAGAAAAGTGGAACATGATCTGGAAATAGATTACATCCCATTCTTTCAGCTTTAATTTATACGAGCAAATTGCAATTATCCGTTAACACTGCATTAAGTAACTTTTCTAGATTCACAAAAGCCTTTTATTTAATAGATTTCTTTAACTCCTTCCCTTCTGAATCCATAAGACATTATAACTAAGTTTTAAACTTAGTCTATATCTGCAATGAAAGAAAGTTTGATAAAAATGGATATTTCTTATTTATTGCGCAATTAAATGAATTTAAATATATATATATATGTATCTTTTTAAAACTAACAAAGTATAAAATTTTAGCTCGGATTTACACAAAGAAACAAAATGCATATTTATGTTTTAAAATAATCTTTCTCTTAAGAAACATTTTAGGAATTAATACTGGAACGATTAATAGGAATTAATACTGGAACCAGTTAATACTGGAACGATCTCGTTCTACTTTCTGTACCATAAGAATGCGCATTGCAATTGGGCTTCACAGGTACGTCTTCCCAGCTTAAGAAAAAAATTATACCTGAGTGATAATAATTACTAATACTTGAAATATAATAAGTACTTTTTAATATAATTATTAAATTTTTATTTATTTATAATATATATAAAAATACGCTCTTTAAAATCTTATCTAAATGAAACATGTCAAGTAAATTAAGTTCCTTAATATCGAATTCAATACTTATATACATATAGTTTTCTGACCATTATCTTTACTTATTTAATTATTTTTTCCAGATTGAATAAAGAAAAAATTCTAGAAGTTATTTAGTACCCCGATTACAAGCATCCACAAAATTTTGTTTCTAAGAGAATTCAAATACATTACGTCTATGGGGAAAATTGCAGGTAAGTAGAGTGTAACATCTATAGACTGCACTAAACCAAATAAAACGAAAATATATTTTTATAAGCGTAAAAACATGTTTCCTATAGAATATGATATGGAAATCAATCACTGTTCGTTTACAAGGCTACACCAAAGAACTAGATAATATTACGACAATGCTTGAAAATTGATGGAAATATACTTCAGGTTGTTTGGTGTGTTATTAATATAGAATTATATTAACATTAATGCTAATGCTAATTTCTCATAAGAAATTGCTCATAAGTTACAGGTAATGTTCTAATAGTACTTTTCAGTCCCATGTTTTTTTCCCAAAATCCGCCTCACCCCCACCAAAAACAATTTTTTTCTTTCTTTAAACTCCATGAATAGTTTAAAAAATTGACGAAACTATTGTGTTTTCCTAGTCACATAGTTTCTGAAATTTTGTTATGTGTTTAATTTATGGAAATATATTTTAAATGTATTCAAATATATAAGGTAAGGGACTCAAAAGTGATTATCCTAATATTTATATGCATATATTAAATCACGTACAAAAATAAAATTTCTGCTGATTATTTAAGTCTTTTCAATAATGATTTTCCGGAAAAACTAATTAGTTTTAGTTAAAGACAATTTTAGTTCAATATAAAAAAATATATTTTAATTAATTATATGTAAATTTTGAGATATTGAAAAAAAAAATCCTTTAATAATATTTATTCAAATTTTTGACAGACAAGTAAATTAAAAAACTATTTGACTGTCACAAAAAATAACTTAAAAAAAAATTAAAAAATAAGCCCCGCCTTTAGGCGTTCCTCTAATAGTTTACTTTATTTTACTGTTACTATACTGACTATTACTACTTACTAGTATACTAAAAAAAATCGTTTTCAACATATTATGAGCTGCCTGTTATAGACACATCGAAAGTATTCATAGTGGTGATTACTGACGATAAAATTAAACAAAATAAAAAAAATAAAGTTGTTTATTTTAAATTAAATCCAATATGCAGGACTTACTATTCAAAATGCTTGGTTCGTACAGACTTGCTTTTTTAAAGGAATTTTTCAGCTGTATTGTAAATAATAGATTTAGTTTTAAATTTATAGGTTTATTTTAATGAAAACAATTCCTACAGAAAATTAGTGGTGGATAAAATCGAAGAAAATTTAGGACCCGATGAACCATGAAGATGGAAATATGCGCTAGGAAAATAATTTAAAATTTGTTTGTTAAAATTTATTTAAAAAACACATTTTTTGCTAAATATTTGAAAAAGCAAAATTCTTAAAAGGCGTACATAAGTGATTTTATTAGGTATATTTATATTGGGGCTTTTTTTCCACATGTAGTTTAAGATTACATAATATTTCAAACGTACAATTCCATACATCATGCATATAATAGAATAAAATCGTTATTCAAATCAAAGGGAATAATGTAATAGATACACAATATAATAATAGATAAAACTTTTCAGACGCAATAAATATACCAAAACAATGAAAGAAATAACAGATAACCAATTCAAGCTAATATGTCAGTTTTACAAAGTAGAATTAAAAAAAGACGAACAAAATGTTATCTAGATAAAAGCACTTCCATTGATAATTGCAAAGATATATCAAAGTATAAATAAGCATGCTAAAAAAAGTGCAGTTCTTTGTGAATCCTGATTTTATTCTACTTTTCACAATGAAATTTACAAACTCTAAACTACATCTGAAGTAGATAAATGGGATGGGTGTCAGAAAGAAAAATAACGGAATGTATTTTTGTGTTTTTATTTCCATTGTAATGATTTATCGCATTAATGCATGCAGTTGTAAGAAATTAAAATATACATTTTATTATTGATTTTTATAGGAATTTTTAAAATAGATTTTTGTAATGAAGTCGTTCTAACTAATTAGTGCTTCTTTTTTCTAAGTTTATTTCTAGCTTATTTACTTATAACATAATATTTACTGATTTAAAATATATTTATATATCTAAAATATATAAAAATATATTTATATATACAATATTTAAATATATATATATATATATATATATATATATATATATATATATATATATATTTAAATATATGTAATATTTAAATATATATAAAAATATATTCATATATACTGATTTAAAATATATTAAGTTGCTATTACAAAAAATATTTATCTTTCATTTTGAGTACAAGCAGTATGTGTGTGTTAACGTATTAAGCATTTAGAGAAAACGCAAATACACGTTTCAGTTCGAAAAACCTGATTTGGAGGGTATAATTTATGTTTGTGTTTTGGCTAATAATGTTTCATCACCTTATACTATTCTTAATTAAAAGTTTTTTCATATGCGATATTACACGGAGAGTAGTAAATCTAAAAAGGAAATGCATTTTTCTTATTGCATTACTCTTATACAGGGTGTCTCATACCACGTTTCACAGCTTCTGATTTGAATAGGGTATATCCAGACCCCTCTCTGTTCTATAGCAGTGTAGAGACGGAAATCCTTTCCTCACGTGATAGTGTACACGGATTCAACATAAATAAAGAGACGCCAGGTAAATGATGATTCATTTTAACATTAAATGCACATGGGCAAAAAGAACAGAGTGTCCGAAGTTTTGTTCACCGAATAGTGCTGCAGTGAATGCAGTACTCGTGCTTACTTTGTTCGCCTGATGAAGGGTCGTGTGTTTTTCGACCCGAAACAATTGTTGCGAGTTTATTGCATTTTATGGTATTTATTCAAAGTTTGTAAGTAATATCAGATTAGCATACTTGCCCTAATTAATATTCCGTAGTATTGTTAGCCCCGCCTTTTTTGTTTTTTTCACCAGTATCTTTTTAGAGTATTTTTCTTCTTGTTTAATCGTAATTGCATTCGTAGAATATTACTCTCAATATTTATTGGTGTGAAAAAAAAAAAATGCAGAAATAACAACACTACGGAATATTATTAGGATGTTGGCAAATATGAGTAAGCGTCATTTCTTGTTAATAGTTTCTGAAAATAGTTTCTTTTTAGAAGAAATGGATTTCAATCAATGGAAACAAATTTATGAGCCGAGTTTAATGTAATTGAATTAAAAAAAATTGATTATATATATATTTTTTTCTTCTTCTTCTTCTTTTTTTTCCAACTATTTAACTTTTATACATTTGATACCCAAATAAATTTACTATTTTAATGTATATTTATTATTATTATTATCATTTTTAATAAATGTAAAAAAATAAATAAATAAATAAAGGTTAAAGCTGAACAGGAAAAAAGATTTCTAAACAACACTTCATGTGCAAACACTATACCTGCTTTCTCTACAAGAAGTAAGAGCAGCTGAAAGCCTTTTAATAGTAAAATATGAAAAAATTAGGAGTTTTCATAAACATGGCAGAAACAGCATACTTTGGAAGATTAATAATTAACCAAAATTAAAACTTATAAACAGAAAAAAATTAGAATTTAATTAATAAGCAACTATGTAACAATATAATAAATGTACATGATAAAAACAAAAAAATAGAACACATTATATTAAAACCACTGATGTAGAAGGCAAGAAAAAAAAAAAAAAAAAAAAAAAAAAAAAAAAAGGTAATACTTCCTTGAAACGCTAGTTGTGCGTTAAATAACTCTATGAAGTGAGATTAACGTTATAGGAAATAATTTCTTTTTTTTTTTTTTTTTTCAGGTTGAGGCGGGAATATAGTTTAAGGGAGTATGCTGGTTTCACCATGTTTATGAAACCTGTTAGGCTTTTCTTATTTTACTTTAAATGGGTTTTTCTGCTGCTCCCACCTAATGAAGAGAAAGCAGATATAATGTATGCACAAAGAGTGTTGTTTACCAGTGTTTTTTTTTTTTTGTTTGCTATACTAATTTGATCTTTATAAATTGATTCATATTCTTAAATTAATTTTTGTTTATCGCGCCTACTCAGTCAAAATAATAACGCCTATTCATTACCATCTATATATATCAAAGCTGCATATATGCAATAACGAATAAAATTATACAAACTATTTATTTCCTTTGCCCGCGTAGTAGTTTTAATTCGAAAAGTTATTTTTGTAAATATTTCTCTTTAATCAAGGAACTCATTTGTTACCCTTTGTCGCGTAGAATTTATTATCCCTCAGAAATTGCATTTATTTTATTTGTTGTTGTTGCTGTTGTTGTTTACATAATAAATAATGGGGGAAACTTTAAATCACTCAACACTGTTGCATATTGGTGAACGTTCCCTTCCATTTTTAAATTATGACACTGTATAAAATGCTGAAATATAGTATCTTGACTGTGATATGCTACCATATGAAACTTTAAATGTTTCCAAAATAAGTACAGAATTTAAGTATCCTTCATGAAAATATTTAAAATTTTCTTTGATAGTATTTCTTCTACGGCAAGTACAGCTTATATAAAAATTTTCTTTAATTTCAGCGTTAATAACAAAATTATTAACTTTAAATGTACCTATATATATACATAATCATAAATAGTGAAATATTATATTTTATGTGTATATTACAGTTACGTAATTAGCCAAATTACATTGGTCATATTAATTTATAAGAAAATTTTTATCTAGTTTCACATTGGGACGTAATTAGAGTCTCTGACATATTCAAAATTATTGATTAAATTATTATGTTTGAAAATGTATAGATATAAGATATATATAACTATTGTATGATTTAGAAGAATAATTATAAAAAGTAAATAATATTTAAAGACTTTAAAAAAATGTTATGTTCGTCATAAAACTTTTTTTTGCAAAAAATAATTAGAAAGTAATTCAAAATTTAATATTCAAATTACGATTTTATGATTTGAGATCATGTTATGATTATGATTTTTTTTTCATATTATACGATATAATTTTTTTTCAATATGCAGATTTTAATGTGACTATGTAAACTAATTGACTAATCCATTTTAAATTTTACATTAAATTTTACAATGGATATTAATATTTCTTTCAACCTATCTCGCCGATAATGGTTGTATTTTGCTGACCACCCGTTTTTGTTTTAATTTGATATTTTTTAAATAATTCGAATATATATATATATGTGTATATTGGTGGTCTATATAGGTGTCAAGTGTGATGCTAACGACTTAAAGCCTATTTTTTAGGAAGGCCGTGGGTTGATGGATGTAATTTATTGTTCTGCCAGACTTGGAATGTATTGGACATCTATGGATACGGAAAAAGCATTACAATGTTTTAAAAGTTTTTAAGATGAAATGAAATTTTGCAGTTGTTGTCTCTTGCAGGTGGTGAGTTTTTCACTCTTTTTTCTGGTAGGTTCAGGTGGGGGTATGTTTTTGCTAGCATTTTCATTTCACAAATTCATGTAATAAAACAATTTTTTTTAATTTCTGATATAAAATTTCATAAAAGTTTCACTCATAAGTAATTGTATTTGATTTAAAATAAAATATTATTCAAACAAATCATATTTCTGTCTTTATAACTTCAAGTTTTGTCTTTACTATTCTGTTTGAAATATATTCTGGAGTATGCTAGCTTGACATATCTTCAGAAACTTGCTAGAACTACATAGTTCTTTTAATAGCTGTGTTCCCACCTGCTGACGAAGAAAACGCAGCATAAATTGAAATTTTTAGTTTGAATAGTGTTAAATTTAACTTATTTTCTTATTTATTAACATTGTTAAAATTATTATTGCTGTTTTTACATTCCACTTTCATATCTTCACTTGTCATAATTTAAATTCCTAGTTATGTATATAGATACACAGCTAACTCAAAAACCTTGGATTGTAATGCAATTTTTGGTGTTTTACACCATCAGCGATTTATCAAGAGATTTTCAAACATATATGCAAAAAGATCTAAATAAATATGTATGTGCGAAAAAATATATATATATATATATTATCATGGAATTTGCATTTTACTTACATATTTTTTCTACTCATCGAAAAAGAAAACAAATAGAACGTCATATAAATATTTGAACTATTTAATAATTAGCAATAAGAAAAATGTTTGATTATTACCAAACTTCAATTTGGCCACTCATTAATCCATATAAGTAAAAATGAATTTAATCTTCAGCAAAAGGTATTTATAAAAGACTGTTAATGAAGACGTTATTTAAACGAATTTTCTGATATACATCTCAAACTAAAAACTAAAATAAAGTTTGCGGTACTAATGAGAAACCTAGAGTAAATATCATGCCGTAAATAAATATTAAATAAAAGTTTAAACGAGCTCTCATAGAATCCTTAATTAGTTGAAATTCAATACTTTGTATACATTCGAAGATAATTTTTCTGCCTACTAATCAAAGAAGACACAACTATTTAAAGTATTTGATGAACCATACTTTACAGAGAGTCAGTTTAGATATTTTTAAACTCAGCCGTTTGCTTCAAAAGATCTTTTTTGTTCTAAAATCGTTCAATAAATGCCTTTACAATATATTAAAAGAAAATAATTTATTTTAATGAAATTCTATAATCAAAGTATCCAATTTATACTTTAGGGAATGCTAATTTTAAATACGTATTTTTCTCACTCGTAGCAATAATTTACGTATTAGTCTTATTTTAGAATATTTTCTATTAATTATACATTAAAGGACTTATTTTGAAATGATTATTTATGCGTATTTCACTCATAAGTAATAATTTAGGCCTGCTATTTATGCTTCTTCTTTTATTTTGAGCTAGTTATACTCGAATACGCAGCTATACATCAAATTTCTGTTAGATAAAAAGTAGTAATTAATTTATACATGAAATAAGGATTTTAATCATTAAAAAAAAAAAAAGAAAAAAAATCAACAACGAATTCTATTCGAAGCTGTCTAAAAAAAAAAAAAAAAAAATCTAGGATTAGATTCAACTTTAACAAATTCTTATATTTAAGAGGTTTATCACAGATGTATTGTCATACCATTTACATGAAAAATATGTCTAAGTTCGAAATTTGCAATGGAAACACCCAATTTTCAGTAAAAATATTTAGAAGTATAGATGGAAATATGGAATTTGGATTCCACATTAACAATTTTGTACTCTAAAAGAAATAGTAATCATTTCCGGAAAAATTTCATTTGTTTTAAGTACTCCATAATCCATAAGTGCTAGATTCACTAAACTCTATGCAGTTCGTGCGACGATGATTTATAATGGGTATATAAATTTTCAGCTCTATCAGATAAGGAATTTAGACGTTGTCGCATTTTAAGCAATTTCAGCCCATAAACGATAATAATAGAGACGTTTTCATTTTGTCCCTGTAAAAAAAAAAAAAAAAAAAAAAAAAAAAAAAAACTATAAATGTTATGTTAACCAAAATCTTTACAGTTCGCGAGATGGTGATCTATAACATGTATATAGGTTTTCAGTTTATTCAATTCTTATATTTAAGAGGTTTATCACAGATGTATTGTCATGCCAATTATATGAAAAATATGTCTAAGTTCGAAATTTGCAATGGGAACACCCAATTTTCAGTAACAATATTTAAAATTATAGATCGAAATATAGAATTTGGATTCCACAATAACAATTTTGTACCCTAAAAGAAACAGTAATCATTTCCGGAAAAAATTCATTTGTTTTAATAATTTTGACTATAATATCTAAAATAATAATAAATAAATTAATAAATAAGAAGAAGAAGAAGAAAATAAAAAATGAAAAAATTACCATGCTATATCCCACAGTTGACTTCAAAGAAAGAAAAAAATAGTATGCAGAATATTATGATTTAAATTAAATAAATTTTAAAAAATACAGCGTCTAACATAAAATCTTACGTAATAAAAAAATACAACAGGAAATTTGCAAGCAGTTGTTATTACATATTTAACAGATGATTCATACCGTGACTCATTTCATACCAAATAATATAGATATGCTATTTGTTTAATATAAAACTAATATTTAACATTTAATAAGAAACAATGCCTTCCCTCAAAAGGATTATTCTGAGAGAAATTTCTCCTAATATATACAATAATATTAGTAATATATTTAGAAAAGAGAATAAAATGAAGGCTACGTTTCTTTTGTTAAGGGTACAAATTCAAGTGAGTAATAAAGTGAGAAAATTATAAATGCCAGAATGAAAAAATGCCATGCATTCTTTTATATATATTTACATAATATCACAACTTTTTTCCTTCAATGATTATGTATTGGATCATTTCTAGAATCGAGGTTACGTGTATTTTGTTAAGGGTACAAATTCAAGTGAATAATAAAGTGATAAAATTATAAATGCCAGAATGAAAAAATATCATGCTTACTTTTATGTATATTTACATATTATGAAAACTTTTTTCCTTAGATGATTATGTATTGGATCATTTTTTGAACCGAGGATAAACCATGCTTCTGGTGATTTACCTGGTCAGAGTCTTCCCAGACAGTAATGAGAATGATTTTTTTTTTTTTTTTTTTTTTTTTTTGCGCCAAGCAGAAATCCAAGTGGGTGAAGTTTGCGGTTGGTAACGGTAGAGGAAAGTATCAGCGACAGAGTCTGGTGGGAGTTCGTTGGTTTTCAGCCTTTGTAGCGCACAGATTGCTTAGAAAGGAGACACATGTTTGTAAGTGCCGCTGGGTTTTTAGAATACATCAGCGTATCGAGCAGCGATACGCCATAAATTTCTCTATAAAACTAAACCAATCGTCTACTGAGACGCTTACCATGTTCTCCATCAAGTGCTCAAACTTCAGGCAATGTGGTTAAAATTAAAACTCTTTTGGACTCTGATATTCAGATAAGAGTTTCATCTGGGTTTTTTTTCTTTATCTTTATTTGATTTTCTCAAAATTCGTATTTTTATTTAAATTTTGCTTGAAAACAGGAAATCTGTGAAATAAGAAAATATTACTCTATCTATGTAGAAAAAAATTATATTAAATATTTACTTCTTAATTTAAACAGTATTTATGTATTAAAAATCAGCATACTCGAACACAAAATTCAACAAAAAATTTCCTGAAACAGTTCTTTTTTTTCGTCATGTGTAATTTATTCACCATTAACGAGGTATTTCTTAGTTCAAAATGAAAATGTTTGTATTCTATGAAGCATATAGCTACTACATAATTAGCCGTAAATCGTTTACTATGTATGTATTCTATTAAGGCAAAGCGCACTAATTTCACGCATATCCATAATTTCGCCTCCTTTTACTTCTTTGCTCATTCTTGAGTGGCACCACCAGTCACACAAAGAAAAATAAACGAGAGGTATGACATGTCAGTACTGAAAATTTCGTTCGCCAAGACACATACTTCTGGTATATACGTTGTATTTCCTGCTTTCAGAGGAGGTAAGTTCTTACTATGTATTTTGCAGAAAGTTAGTTTGTGTATTGTAAATCATTCGTTTTTATTTCTATATTGGTAAGATGTTAATAGTACTGTGCAATGGATCTTCGAACATTCAGTTAATCTCAGGAGAACTGAAGACCTGCTATGTTAGAAAGCAGCGTTGTCCCAATTTTGTCCCCTTTTCTCCCCCCGATTTTCTCTTCATTCCGCGAAAATTTCATCATAACTGATAAAATATTATCAAGTGGCCCTGTTCAGCAAAATTCATCACTGGGTATTCCGGAAATACTGGGTATAGGGAAAAAATGAAACATTTGCAATCCCCAATCAAAGAGGATACGAGGACAAAGAGCACACTCGGCTAAAAAAAAGCAAAAAGTGAAAACACTACCATCTAAAAAATCGAATTGTAACCTACACAGTGACTCAGATGACGAAATTTATTCATTATTTTTTTCTCCTAATGATGATAAAAGCGATAATGATGACGACAATGATGTAATATGTCCAATATCCTTGAATCATTTCTCTAATTATAAACATGGAATACAATACGCAAGCGACGTGTGACGTCACTGACCGTCTCTAGATGCAAGAAAAATATTTCCTATGTTAATCGCCCATTGGAGTTGGTGTAAAAAATTATTAAAAACCGAGGAAAATTATTTACCGATTTTAATCCCCGTATTTCGGTATAGATATGTATTAGTTACCATGTGCATGTGTCAGATTGAGTTATTTTGCTGTCAAATTGACAAAATCTTAATTTTTAATTTCAAAACTCTGTCATCCTTGGCGTTTTTTGTATTTGGCGATCAAAAACGTAATACGAAAATATACATGCCAGATGTATATTTCTGTAAATTGTATTGTACGAAATATTGTTTCATATTATTCATTACTCTCTTAATATAAACTGTTAAAATAACCATGATTTTTGAAAGGAATTAAATATGTTCGCAAAATAATTTGGCGATATATTTTTTTCCCGCCAACGATGACAGATATCAAGTCTATTCCGCTGCAACATATTAGTATCTTATATCAGATACTTTATTTAGACATTTGAAAACAAATTTGATTTCGAATTGTGATAGAATATTTATCATTTTCCTTTTAATTAGTATATTAGTTGGATATTTATTGTGCAAATATAATCCTTTGAGATGAAATGTTTTTCTTTTCAATCGAATATGGAAATTTGACATTTTTTTTCTAGAGTTTTGAAATTTGAAATTCAAATTTTATCAATTTTACAGCAAAAACAATTTAATCTAACGCATGCACACGATAACTAATACATACCTATACCGAAATATGGGGATTAAAATCGGGAAATAATTTTCCTCGATTTTTAATATTTTTTTTACAAAAAATCCAATGAGCGATTAACGTAGGAAATATTTTCCTTACATCCACTGACGGCCAGTGACGGCATCACTTCGCTTGCGTATAGTTCCAGTGCACTGAGAGCTGCACTTTGTCACACGAAATATGCTCAGGAGCCAAAAAAAATATATGTATATACACTCTGTAACAAAAAAAAAAAAAAATTGGTAGATGTGATGTACATGTGGAGAAAAACAATTGATCACAGTTTCAGAAAATTTGAATGATTTAATCAAGAAAAAGGGCCTGACAAATTAAACAAGTCAATAACGCGTTGGTCCACTGCTGGCTCTTATGTACGCAGTTATTTGGCTTGGTATTAATTCATAGAGTTAGCAGATGTGCTCCTGTGAAGTATCGTGCCAAATTCTGTGCAATTGTTGCGTTAGATTGACAAAATCCCGAGCTGGTTGTAGGACCCCTTTTACGATGCTCCAAACATCCTCAGTGGAAGAGAGATCCGGGAACTGAGCTCAATCCCACTGAGCCGCTTGTTATGGGTATTTGATGTCACTGTAGTACCAGTTGCATGTAGGATCGACGATAATGATGAATTTGTGCTTGATTCCATCAAAGCCTGTATGTATGTCAATTTGTGTCCAATTTGCATTACTCCTTCTTGGTGCGTCACTTTTTTTGTTATAGAGTATATATATATATACGTTCCTCATATTTAAATGCCTAATATATATTTCGGTTAGTCTTTAATTGAATTCTACAGTGTTTTCTACCTTTATTCATTTTGAAAAAAAAAAAAAAAAAAAAAAAAGATTTAAAATTATAATTTAGTATTTTTGGATTTTTTTGAGAGCGGCTAAACTGGGACCACTTTTCC
This sequence comes from Salticus scenicus, assembly GCA_963930645.1. Classification (NCBI taxonomy): domain Eukaryota; kingdom Metazoa; phylum Arthropoda; class Arachnida; order Araneae; family Salticidae; genus Salticus; species Salticus scenicus. The sequence continues at coordinate 158,392,529 of OZ005659.1, read as the reverse complement.
ATTTTAGCCAAATATAAGTACATTTTGGATCACAGATTTTTCGACTTGGTAAAAATAGTTTTCTAGTCAGTTTGACAATTTTTAGATGTTTTTATATAGTTAGTGAATGTAACATCCAAATGTGGCAGGTTTTCAGAGAAACACTTTCTAGGAACGAAATTAGTCCAGTTCCTTATATATATATATAAATAACTAGAATTAAATTATAAGCTAATTTACTGAAAAATAAACACACGTGTTTAAAACAAAGCTTCTTTTATTAAGAATTACAAAATTTCCAAAACAGAAAGAAAAAGAAAGCACTTCGATATCTTAAATATTTTGTTATTCGAACAAAATATAAAAATGATTCTATGACATTAAAATGCAAAATTTTATCCTAAAGATAAATACATACATGCATAGAAATGTATAATCATGTTTTTATATATAAAAAATGCTTTTTATGTAAAGTATAATCCTTTCAATCGTAACAATTTTTATTTAATACTTATGCGCAAATGTCACATAGCCTAACTAGCGACATAATATCAGTAGAACAAACGCATTTAAGCCTCATCACATTATGTCATGCTTAGAGGTATTAAACAATTTACGTTACTGACTTTCGTTCAGTCAACATTTCCAGAGTTTCTCCACGTTTGTTAAATATTGGATATCGTATTAAGTAAAACTTGATTAATTATAAAGAGCAAACATAGACAATTTTAGGGATATTTTATCTTAAAATATAAAATACCTTTCTAAGTACTTTAAATGTGTTCAAAAATACAAAAATAATATACAACTTAAAAAAAAAAAAGAAAAAAAAAAAAAAATTCTAGACAAAAAAAAAAAAAAAAAAAAAAAAAAAAATGAAATTTAATTACAGTTTTTTAAAAATTATTTTTATATATCTACGTATATTATTATCTGTGTTGAAAATTGCTGCTGTAAATATTGAATATATATGATATACAATAAAAATAATTAATATTTTTGGCTTTAATTCGTCCATTATAAAATAAATAACTTATTTCTATACAATTACATACTAGCTGTCTTTGAGCTGGAATATATTAAACAAATTTTCATTCGAAAACCCTTATTTAACTCCCACCAATATCAATTAATAACACTACACTAAAAAAAAAATAAAATAAAATAAAAAAAAAATCCCTGATACCATTTCTGCTGATTTTTATGTAAAATGACTTCTTGAATCCGAATATAACCCCCATTTTGGCCCCTCACAAACCGTTTTCTAGGGACGTCACCTCCTCCCCAACTCTTATCACTCTTCGGTAATTTTATGTCCATGAATCTGATTTGGAGAATGGAAAATTATATTAACTCTCAAAAAAAAAAAAAAAAAAAAAAAAAAAAAAGATAATGTATAATATGTGATAATAATAATTAATTAATTAAATATAATAAATGAAACTTGTAATTTCAATGGCAAATCCCCCCCTCATAAATCTTCCCCTTGCTGCAAATGTTATAGAAATTTTCACCTCTTTAGAACCTCAGAAGATATTTAACAGTTTAAATATTTATTTTCTTTATTATAAATAAAATTTATAGTCATACAATTACCGAAAAAGGGTAAACGTAGGGGGCATCCCCGAAAAATGGTTGGTGATAGGGCGGAATTATCGTCATATTTGAATCCAGTAGGTCATTTTACATACGAATTTGCAAAAATGGTATTGGGGGCAATTTTCATGCCGAACAGTGTAAATAAAAAAACAAACATGCCTTTTTTCTTAATATGTCAGTAGTAGTTCTTATTTGCTCGGTGTCAAAACATTAACGCATATTACTAAAGGGTCTAGTCTCCATAGTTCGTTTAGTATCTTTTCATTAGATATCTTATTTAAATCAAATATTCCTATTATATATTATAATACATTAATTATATATATTGTGCGCATTATAAGAAAATTTGATTATGATAAGAAATTTTATATTGCTATAGGATCCAATTTTGATCTTTGGTTGGGTATCTTTTCGTTTCATAGTTTATTAAAATAAATAATAAAGCTTATAACGTGTTAAAATATATCAAATAATCTTATTTTACTATCCGATACAACTCATGTCCAATGTAGACTTATATGTATTCGAAAGATTGTTATGGTTGCGTGACCTAAGGCAGATTAACTACATATGCTAAATATTTCGAAAGAAAAAAAATGGGATACATTTCTTGATAAGAACATCATGAGGATTTTGATCAGGAAATACTAGAAATATTATTAATAAAATGTGACCGAAAAGAAAAAAGAGTTGGCTCGGGGACCAAGAATTGATGACAATTCTTGTAAATTCTATTTCTGTCATATGTGGACCTTGAGAAAAGCATACAAGTCTCACATAAATATTATCACTAAATAAAAATAAATAAATAAATAAATAAATAAACTTTTTGAGTAATAATAATGATGTACGTATGCATTATGCTACGTTATCCTTCCAATGATACGATATAGTTTTCAGTGATAATATTCGTATTTATGCTATACAAAAATATCTTAAATTTTCTCCATTCTGATTAGATTATAGTTTGTTTAATAATTTCTGTTGTTTTACTATTATAATGCGCAGATCTTGATAGTAAAAATTTTAAAGAATAATATATTTTATACCAATTAGTGAATCACCCAAATGAAAACTTATATATATTGCTCTTTTATATGTCAGTTTATGCATAGATACTGTTATTTTTATCACTCTAAATTTATACCATTCAATAAACTTTATTCAATAATTTCAATGTTTTCAAATTTATATTAAAGTTAAGACCATTAAGTGAAGGCTAATGAATGTCATTAAAGTATTTCATTACAATTACCATTTTTCTCTTTTTAATTGGTTTTCCTGGAAATTCTGACAATGCTTGATATCTTTTCGATTTTATGAATAGAAAATATGCACACAATAGATAATGCAATGATAACCATAACGGATATTTCAGAATAAGTTAGGGAAGTGAATAAAATCTATAATGAGTTTTCTAAAATTGAATTTTCATTAATCTTATTAAAATTTGTATTGTTTTAGCTATCATACAATCTTAAAAAAATGATACTGTGGTTGTAAAAAGAAATTAAATCAACAAAAAATAATTTTAAATCAAAATATTTAGTTGTCTATCACATACATATGTTTAGTTGTCTATCACATACATTCGTTTGGGTGTCCCAAACGAATGAATCGCACCATTATTCTTTACCTATTAGAAATAAAGAGGAAATGTTCAATATAACGTAAAACTACAATATAGTGGCCACCACAAGACTTTCTTCTATATTTTCCTATATAAATTCACTCAGTAAAAAGAGTTAATTAAAACTATTATCTGCAGACAATTTTCATCTTAGAAAAAACTAACACTAAATATCAAAAGAAAGACAGTTTTATTGTCCATAAATAACGCTTTAATATATGTATTTTCATAATGGTTATTTCACATATCAAGTTCCGTACAGTATATGCCGTAGAAGTTCAGATAGTTTATAGCCATAAACTATAGCCATAAACCATTCAGATAGTTAATAGCCATAACGTTATCAAGACAATTTTCAGTATAGCAGCACCATCTATTGGCCGATAAGCATCCAAATTGAATCAGCGTAATGTCTAATAATGGCCTTCTCACATATGAAGTTTTGTTTGATAATGTGCAATAGAACCTGAGGTACACCCTTCCATTAACATGCGGAACCCACTGTGTAGCAGCGCCACCTGTTGAGCAGTTGACACCAAAAGTTCATAGGCACTAATTTATTTCAATGTGCATCTAGATATAAATTTATATGCAATTTTGTGCTGTAGTTCCAGAGATATAGCCTTCCCTTAAATTGCGGAAGCATCGCCACCTGTTGGCCTTAAGCATTCAAAATGAATCAGCTTAATGTATCATAATTCCTTCTCACACACCAAATTTTGTTTGATTATACTCAATAGAACCTGAGATACAGACCCTCTTAAAATGCGTAAATCGCTCTATAGCAGCACCACATGTTGAGCGGTTGACACCAAAAGTTGATAAGTACTAATATAGGTCAATGTGCATCTACATATAAATTTATATGCGATTCCGAGCATTAGTTTTGAAGGTACAGTAGCCACAAAATTTTTGTCTCACACAGACAGACAGATGGGACGACAGACATATTCTAAAGATGATCAAATCGTGTTCTAAACTTCTCAAAACGTGTAAATCCGTCGAAGACCGTAAGTCAGAAAATTTTACGAATCTAATACTTTCTTCTTTTGAATATAGAAGAAAGTAAAAAGGGGAGGGGGTTCCTTGTTAAAACGTTTTGCTGTTAATTTTCAAAATGTTACACAATTTAAATCTTTATTGATGCTTTTAGAAAACTTAATTTCAATGTATTACTTTCTTGTATATACAACAGAAGAAAGTATTAGATTCGTGAAAATTTTCAAACTCGGGTTTTTGATGGATTTACACGTCTCGAGAGCTGTAGAACACGATTTGACCATTTTTAGAAAATGTCTGTCTGTGTGTGTATGTGTGTGTGTGACAAAATTTTGTGGCAGCTGTATCTCAGGAACTACTGCACGGAATTTCATACAAATTGGTATGTTGTTACACATTGACACAAATTAGTACCTAACAACTTTTGGTAAAAATTGTCCAACAGCTTGCATTGTCATCCCGCTTTTTCTAAATTTTTAAGATGGTGGTATAAGACAAAATTTTGTATAAATGTGTATAAAAGAGGTATAAATTTTGTGTATAAATTTTGCATAAAAGAGGAGAATTATTTTTTAATAACCATTATGAAATTTAAAAGAATTATTTGTAACAGAGATAGTCAACTGGGGAAAAAAATGTGTATGTTGGAGCCTCACCTTCCTCCCCCTTGGGGGGAAGTCCCCCCTCGAGGTGACAAAATTTTCATGATGGGTATCATTCAAAAGAGCTCGCCAATACCTTTAAAACGAATGGTTGAACGATCGATCTGCGATAATTTAAAATAAAGTTATAGCTTTTTTTTCATTTTTAACAAATTATATACATATATATATATATATATATATATATATATAAATGCAATATTCAGAATAAAATTGACCTTTTTTTTTATACTTAGTGTTATACTACTTCTCTAATATGGGAATCGTCTGCATGATCATGGAAGATAATTTTTTAATAATAATTTTAATTAATTATTTTTACATAGTGAATTTTTACAGGAAAATATAGAAAAAAGTCACGTAATGGATACAACATACTAGATTTTGTTTCAGTTTTAATTTTTAAATCGTATAAAAAAGAGGGATTATTTTTTTTTAAATTCATTTAAATATAGATTAGCGAATTTAAATATAGAATTACCAGCGAAGCGGGCAAAGACTGCTAGTTACATTATAAAGAACAAATGCAAATTTTACTACGGAGTTTCACATACGTATCAAGAACATAAAATGTTACCATTTGAATAAATCCTAATTAAGTTTTTTTTTGTTTTTTTTTACTAAACTTAATTTGTAGTACGGTATAAAATAATGGTAAGTATAAAATTAAAAAAAATATACAGGAATAAAATAATAACTTTGTGAGATATTTTTAATGTCTTCTATATTCAATAGAAGAAAGTATTGTATTCGTAAAAATTTTCGATCTCGGGTTTTTGATGGATTTACACGTTTTGAGATCTGTAGAACATGATTTGACCGTTTTTAGAAAATGTGTGTCTGTCTGTGTGTGTGTGACAAACTTTTTAGGCAACTGTATCTCAGGAACTACTGCACAGAATTTCATACAAATTGATATGTAGTTACAACTTGACCTTAATTAGTGCCTATCAACTTTTGGTAAAAACTGTTTTACAGATTGCGTTGCCATCCCGTTTTTTCTAAAATTTTAACATAGTGGTATAGGACATTTTTTTTTTTATATAAATGTGCATAAAGAGAATTATTTTCTACTAATCATTATGAAATTTACAAGAATTAATTATAATAGAGATAGTCAACTGAAAAAAAAATGTATATGCAGAAGCATCACATCCTCCCTTGTGGGGAAGTCCCCCTCGAGAGGAGTAAATTTTCATGATGAGTATATTTCAAAAGAGCTCCCTAATACCTTTAAAATAAAGGGTTGAACCATCGATCTGCAATGATTAAAAATATAGTTGTCATTTTTTTTTTTTTTTTTTTAATGCAATATCGAGAATAAAATGAACTTTTTTTAAATTATTATTATTATTTAGTGTTGTCTAATATGAGAATCGTACTGCATTATCATTTAAGATAATTTTATTAAATAATGATTTTAATTTTTTTTTTTTTTACTGAGTAAATTTGCATAGGAAAATATAGAAAAAGTCATGTGGGTGCCACAACGTTCTAGTTGTTCTTTCCAATTCAGTTGGGAACTGCATTATAGTATTTGAAAAGTGCAAACAATTAATTTCAGTCTTTTTTTTTTTTTTTTTTTTTTTTTTTTTTTTTTATCAATTTCTTCTTCTTTTTTTTTTTTTAATCAAAAATGCTTTTAATCACTGTTTGATCTAACAATACCTATTTCTTATCTGGCTAGTAATATTCCAAACATTTTATTTTATTCAAAGAATTTAGATAATACTGAAATTAACAATATTTGGAATACGAAACATGTATACTTTAATATTAAAAGAAAATAATAATATTGATAATGATAATAATAATAATAATAATAATAATAATAATAATACAAGACGTTTTCTTTTAAACCATAAGGTTAGTAAAATGCCTTTAATTTTGTAATAAATGGACACTATAAATGCTGAATGCTAAATATCAATCTATCATTATATAAATTACACCAGATATTTTTTATAAATAAATGGAAATGTTTTAATATTATTTAATTTTCGTATAATTAATGTTTGAAGGAGTATTTTTAAGCAGAAAAAAAAAAGTAAATTTCCTTAGCCTCTTTAGAAATTTTTGATTGCAACTCATTTTCGTTAAATCAAAATTCAGACATTTAATTCTTTGCTTCCAAGTTCTTAGATAGAACTACATTACGTTCAAGAAAATTTCTCGCAACCGCAAGTATTCGAAAGGTAAATTAGTCAAACATGATAATTTAATTCTAATAAATTCAAAGGTAGGCAATGGTTAAACTAAATTCTAAGAAATAAAATCATAGACGTGACAAAATTTCACTTTTACATTGCCTTAGAAAAATATGTATAACTGAAACTTCTTCAGTCTTGTTATAAATGTATTTACATTGGTAGCTTTATTAAAAGAAAGTTTCAAAGAAAAAAAATAACTCAATTCTGCTATTAATTATAAACTTAAAGCAAGAAAAAATTCATACTTTTCAAAATTTCCAAATCATTTACATACAAAATAATAAATGAAATGCAATGGAATTAATTTACAATTTTAATCAAAATAATTTCCGGTTATTACATAACAACAACAATTGTGATAATAATAGTAATTTACAAAAAAAAATTAGTGAAAATTGCAGTGAAAATGTTATGTATATAAAAAAAAGGACTTATCAGCAAATGTTTACTGACAAAAAATATTTAAAAAAAAAATTTCGTGAAATAAAGTCAGAAGTACATGCTTAGTCTGTAGAGAACAATACCTCGTGAATTTTTATTATAAGAATACGAAAAGATAAAACTCTATGTTAAATATAAATCTGGGATTGATTGTTGATTGGGAGAAATTTTTTCCTTAAACTGTGAAAAAAAAAAAAAAAAAACCATGCATCAGTATCCCATCCATATTCCTAATTCGCGAATCCAAATATAATATTAAACGCAATTTTTATTTTATTTTATTCTATAAAGTTTTATTTTTTCAAAAATTTAAAAATGCCACCTTAAATTTTTGCGTTGCACTATTCTTTTACAAATGACAATACATTGTTTACAAATTTTCTGATTGAATACCAAGAAACAACAGTAAAATCCATGTTTTATGCAATAGCAATATAATCCTAATTTAATGGAATAGTAAAGAAAATGGTGTATAAATTTAACAATAGTCGATATGTTCCTGTGACACAATAAAATATTTCCATATTTTTCAAACGATTACTGTAATAAGCTATTATACTGTAATAGGCTACTTATACTCTATAACATAAAAAGTGACGCACCAAAAAGGAGTAACGCAAACTGGACACAAATTGTCATACATACAGGTGTTGATATAATCAAGCACCAATTCATCATTATCGTCGACCCTACGTGCAACTGGTACTTCAGTGACTTCAAATACACTTAATAGGCGGCTCAGTGGGGTTGAGCTCAGTCCCCGGATTTCTCTTAAACTGAGGACGTTTGGAGCATCATAAAAAGGTCCTACAACCAGCTCGGGATTTTACCAATCTAACGCAACAATTGGACAGAATTTGGCACGATACTTCACCGGACCACATCTGCCAAATTTATCAGTTATACCAAGCAGAATAACTGCGTACATAAGGGCCGGAAGTGGACCAACGAGTCATTGACTTGTTTACTTTGTGAGGCCCTTTCTCTTGATTAAATCATTCAAATTTTCTGAAACTGTAATCAATTTTTTTTCTCCACATGTACATCATATCTACCAATTTTTGTCCCATTCTACCCCATCTACCAATTTTTGTCCCCACTTCTTCTCGGTGTGACTTTTTTTTTTTTTTTTTTAGATTTTATTTATCATTCCACAATTTTTGGGAAAGCTCCACTAATATACCCTTTTTACTTGTATCCGTTGAAAAAGCGTTTGACGAATATAAGTTGGTGAAAGATTCTTGCTATTACTGAAAAATGTTTGACGAAATTTCGTTTCGGAAGTATGTGCAGGCATCGAGGGAACCTTAAATTTTCACTAGCTCAGTTTGAATTATATCTGTTGATGTAATGTGACCAAAATGAAGGCTTGGCATTATAAAATATTTCATTTCCGAAATGTTTATTTTTTTTTTTTTTTTAGGATTTAATTTGGGATTTGCGTTTTGTAATATCTCGAATGTTTGTCGGATATTACTTACGTGTTGTTCAAACGCCCTTATAATAATGTAAATGTTATCCCAATAGACGAAACCTTATCCACTATTACGAAATTTCGGAAATATTTGCAAGGTTCCAGGAAACTTTAAATTTCATGCTCTGCAATTGGGAGAGGCCAACCAGTTACTTAGTTAATTTTGTCTAGATTAATTTAAATGTATCTACTGATATATAGGTCGTTCACGGTTAAAAGTGAATTATCTGCTTGGAAATTGATTATGAAATAGCACGCTTTCATTTAAAATTTATGCGTATAAAAAAAAGAGAAGATTCAGTAAGTGTTATCTATTTTTGTATTCGATACAAATCATAGTTATAAGAATTTATAAATTATTAAAAAATAATTTGAAGCAATTTAGAAACTTCATTTTTATAATGGATTTTTAGAAGTTTTAGTTTTCTGAGAAAAACATGTAATGTCATTTATAGGATTTCAATGCAATTATTGGAGTTCCTTCACTTTTATGATGAAAGATGTGAAAAAATGTGATACAATTAAGCAAAAATATTTAAATCTAAAAAATATGCAGTTACACCACTTTTACAATGACCCGTCCATATTATGAACAAGGACTTCATTTCTGAAATGTTTGCATATTTTTAAGATCATACCCATGCAGCACAGAAAGTTTCCGTTATGTTTTAAAAAGCTTACAATCTTTCAAAAACGTAACAAATTTAAGTATGCTCTCTGATACCTTTCTGAAACATTCGCACTTTTTGATGTTCCATCTGTTAAGTAATTGAAATGTTTCTGTTACGTATCTGATATTTTTGTTACGATCGCGGACATTTCTACGTTTTTAAAACTAATCGGAATTCCAACTGAACGTTTCGAAAAGCTTCTGAAATATTTCTAATGTTTCAATGTTATCTGACTATTACATTTCTGGAACATTTTGTGCTGTTAGGGTAAGTTTAAATTTACATTTTGTAATTTCTTGAACCTTTGTTGAATATTTCCTAGGTGATTTTTCAAACGTCCGTCTAATTGTAAAATATTTTCTGAATCCAAACAATACAGTTTCATTTATTCTCTCAAACGTCACAGGGGTGATTTCTAGAACTAAAGACATTACATTAAATTGACAGAGTCCTTGTTCCGCGATGAAGACCTCGGTCTGCCACCCTATTTTCCGGTTAGAGCACAATTTCCAACTGGCCATCATTTAGATGAAATGCAGAGAACTTCTAGCAACCATAAAGCGTAACTAATTCATCGTTAATATCGCAAAGCTTATCTATTTTTATTCATTATATTTTCCGGTTTCCTGTAATCGCAATATCGTGTTGTTACGGCCTATTTCTGAACTACTACTACTAATAATAATATTAATAATAACATAGTGAATTATGGATCAAAAGTAAATCTCGAGTTTGAAGAAGGGAACAAGTCTAAAATCAGGTTTTCCGGAAAAAACGAGAAAAATATATTTTACTGAAATCAGGAGAGGAGATTTGTTTCATGTAAAATCGGGACATTTTGAAGTTTTAATCCTTTCTATATATTGTTGGAGTGCACAAATTCGGTCGCATTTTCCTATTTACATTTTACGACTCCGAAATTGTGATCGAATTGGAGAAATAAAAGTCTTGAATATTTCCGATGAACTTTACATTAAAAACGTGGTTCCCGTTTCCGTTTCTTTCTTTTCTTTCTTTTTTTTTTTTTTTTTTTTTGTAGGACTAAGGACTATTAGTCTCAATCTGCGGATGTTTACGATACCAGTTTTACGATAGTTGGACATTTATCGAAATCTAAAATTTATCGAAAACATAATTGGATAATTTGAAAGCAATGTCATAATTTGAAAAAAAAAAAAAAAAAACTAAAAGTCCTTTTTTCTAAACTAAATTCTGGTTTTTCCAGTTTTTCCAGTTTTTTTTTTTTTTTTTTTTTTTTTTGCCAAACATGTGTGTCAATGCATAGCGAAGTAAAAAAAAATAGTAAGAAATAAAATCTCAATTTTCGATTTTTTACTCTTGTTTCCTTCTTTAAACTGATAGTTTAATTACGAAATATCAAAAAACATAACATTAGGAATTTATAATAATACTAATTTAAAACTATATTTTCCTATTAAAGGTACTTTCTAAGAAAAAATAAAATGACAAAATATGCTTTTTTCATTAATTTCACATCAAAATATGAAGCGAGAGAAATTAAATATTTATTTGATGTAAACATATTTTATTAATATTCCATAAGAAAGAATTTTTTAGACGGTTTAATTTTTTATTAAAGATTGAAGTTTATCAAAAAATTTTTATTGTTTAATACTTAATAAAAACTCAAGCTTTTAGAGTACCTTTTTCTTTCCTTCTGGTAAATGAAACTGTTTGGAAAAATTCAATCCTTCCTAAAGGGAAGACACATAAAATGCAATTTTTACACATTTTCATTAAGTATAATTAAGGTAAATACTAAAAATAATAATGGTAGAGTATCATCTCTTCAATTTTATTAAATACTAATTAACTGAATAATAAAATTACATGTTACTTTCCAATTTCCTTAACAATGTAATTTACTTATTTTTGTTGACATAATGAATCAAAACAACTTAATTAGCATCTTATTGCATAGGCTCTAGTATTTTAATTGTGAAAAGAGCTTTAAAAAATAATCTGAAAAAAGTAATTAGTCTAATGTACTGGAAATAGTAAGCAGTAATCTGAAAAAGAGGATAAAAAGAAGATATTCTTTTGAAATGGCAAAGCAAAAAGCTTAATCAATTATCAGGTTGAGATCGCAAAAAACAGATACACTTTAAAAAGGAAATGTTGTTATAGATCTTTGCTTTCAAAAAAAAAGAAAAGAAAAATAAAAAAACAGAAAAGAAAGAAAGAAAGAACACATTCTGAACTACAAAAGCAGTTAATTTAAGATGAAAAGAAAAATTTAAAAGGAAACAAATAACAAATAGTAGCAATAAAGCAAAATGATATTTTTTTTTTCTTAGGAGAATGTGTTTTCTTTGTTTATTTCGAGTGCGTTCTTCACACCGTATTAAATACGTTAATTCTGAAATAATGCTTATATAATATTAATAATGTAATTTTCGATTTGCAAAATGCAATCATGAAATGACCTTTTAAAAATAAGTTTTTAAATAAATACTTATTTCTGAGTATCTTTAAATATTGCTTCTATTTGCCAAGAATTTGTAACTGTAGATTAGGAATTTCATATATAAAAACAAATTTGCTACCATTTTTAAAATGTGGCTTTTTTATGTACTATATATATATTATTTACATCATTAAAAAGCCGTATGTTTTTTTTTTTTTTTTTTATTTATTTTTTATTTTTTATTTTTTTTTTAACGGATCAAAAGATTTTAAGAATGTGTTTTATATAGTCGATCAAAATATCACTTTTACTCTAATGGAAAAATTAATAAAATTATTATAAAAGTAAACAAAAAAAAAAAAAATCGTATTTGCTATATTCATATAATATGAGAACGCCATATTCCCTGGCGTGACATTTTCTTCTTTATTAAAATTAAGAATTAAATGTAAAATTATTTTTAAAACACATAGGCGACATTTCTAGTTAGTTAAATATTTTTATTTAAGTATATTTATCATTTAAACATATTGTAACTTTTTTTTTTTTTTTTTTTTTTTTTTTTTACTTGTTCAGAAAAAAATTACCATTAAAGGAGAATTTCACTTAAAAGTTTATTTTATTTTATATTTTTCTATCTGCTGATGGAAAAGCAAATAATATTTGTAAGTATTATATGACATTTATTCCATTAAACATATTGTTTTATCATTAATTTCTGTTTGTGAAACTTAAAACTTACCTTTGTACAATTAGTAATATTAATAATAATAATAATCATATATTTAGTTCACACTGAACTGCTTTAGATAAATATTTCAAAAATTGAAAATTTTGCACTCCTGGTTGTGAAAATTGCAAAACCAAGTAGGAGAAGGAACATCAGAATGATATTTATTGGGCACATACATTATAGTAGAAAGAACAATTGATTTAAAATTTTAGGAAATTTAGAGTAATATGTACTGAGAAAACAGTACTTAAAGCATCAATCTCTGCGAGCAATGACAGCAGTTATCTGCCTAGACATTCAATCAAACATCGATTGGAAAACATGTACGGATAAAGCACTTCATGAAGCTTCAACACGATGCCACAATTCATCGATCATAGTCACTGGTGAGTGGTGGGAACCAGTCACTTTTCAACGATAAAACAGACATTTTCATTGGCGCAAGATCAGGAGAACGCCCTGGCGAGAGCAGCAGTCGAACACATTCTGCATCAAGAAAGGTCTGTACAACACGGACATCATGCGGTCGTGCATTGTCTTGCTTGAATATTGCACTTCAGGGGCCTTGAATATAGGGCACAGAGCCGGACCTTAACTAGTCATAAATGTAATGCCTGGTATTCAGATGTGGCAGTAATAAAAGCAAAAGGTTTTCGAGACGTGTATCGAAAGGTATCGCATACTATGACTCCAGGTGGTCACCCTTTATACGGCTATCAAAATTTTGATTACCCTCAAAGCTGCATCATTGATATAGGCGCCTTTAATGTGTGATCAACGACAAACCTGGACACAGGAATGGCGTAAAGTCGCCTTTCGGACAAATCACAATTCTGTTTACAGCATCAGGATTGCCTTATCCGTATTTAACGGTATCGTCAATGATGCACATTGCCAGCTGGAATTCGACATCGTCACACTGCCCATGACCTGCAGTGATGGTATGGTGTCCCATTGGATATACGTCTCGATTACCTCTTGTTCACATTCCCGGCACTCTGAATAGCGGCCATTAAATTTCTGGTGAGTTATGGCCCACACATCTGCTCTATATTCAAGGCCTCCGTAACGCAATATTTAAGCAGGATAATGTAGGACCGCTAGTTGTCTCTATTGTCTGGGCCTTCCTTGTTACAAATTGTGTTCAACCGTAGTTCAAGCCAGCGTGTTCTCCTGATCTCGCACCAATGAAAATTACTGTTTAATAGTTGAAAAGCGGGTGGCCCTTCACCAATCGCCGGCAACTACGATCGGTAATATAGTTCCATAAAGGCCAGTGCTCCATTCGTACGCATTGTAACATTATTGTACTGGATACTTTTAAAACTAATAAACAAATTTTAATAAAGTGCAATTTCTCGTATAGTTTAATTTATTCTCGTGAATTTAAAACAATTTCTTAAAACACAACATTTTAGAATATTGTATGGATCACTTTTTGTTGATCAAGCAAAAAGAATAAGTAAATAAATAAATAAATATTATCGCAAATAAAAATGACGCATGTGTTCTTTAAAATTCATTTTCCTTTAAATCTTAATTTATGATATATTTTAATTAAATGAAAAACTAGTTGGCATAAGTGGATTCTGCTTAGTTCCCCATCATATATATGTTTTCCTAAATTTTTAGTACAGAACATTCTGTTAACATGATTATCATGTTAACAGAAATGAATTTGACCAAACGCTTGACACAGTAACAGAATGAAATATCCGACTAATAGGCTATCCACCGTTCACTTCGTTATATTTATCTTATTCTAAGCTATTAATTTATTCTTTTAGGGTTAATTTCTAAGTTTAGTTTTCATGCTACTATTCCAAATGCATCAGTCCTCAAAATACATATTTATACGGAAAATTTTCAATTTTGCTATGTTGATAAAATCTTAAATTACGAATAATTTACGAAATTTTCCTATTAGAATATTTGTAGTCAATCATGTTCATACAACTATCAAAAATGTTATTTTGAAGTTGTCTTATATATTTATGATCCTCAAAATGGACGTTTATGCTCAATTTTCCCCTATTCTGCCACTTTAAGAAAATCGTAAATACCAAATAATTTACGAATTTTTTATATTGGAAAATTCATAGTCAATTATGTTCATGGCACTATCCTAAATAATATTTGAAAAGCAGTCTGACATCTTTACGATGAAAATATTCCCTCAAAATTGACGTTTATTTGAAATTTTGCCCTATTCTGCCATGTTAAGAAATTCGTAAATTTCCAATAACTTGCAAAATTTTCAAAGTAGCATGTTTATAGCTACTGATGTTCATACCGGCATGAAAACTGATATTTTAAAACTGGGCTGACATTTTTACAGTAAACATTTTCCATTTAATGCACATTTAAGTGAAATTTTATCCTATTCTCCCATGTTAAGAAAATCGTAAATTTCTAATAGCTTACAAAGTTTTTTAATTCGAATGTTGCAAATGAATAGGCTTCTTGCCATTTTCGAAAGTAATATTTTAAAACTGATCTGACTTCTGTGCAACAATTTGTTCTTGTTGATATCGTGTAGTACACAGACTAACATAATAACATACTAACCGACTAGCAAACTAACAGACAATCTACAGACGGACACCATACAAATTTTATCATTTTCGGATTCCTCATACCTGAAAACTTTTAAAAGTAAAAAAAACCGAGGTCGAAAATTTTCACGATTACCTATATTCCTCATGCCTATAGTATGATGGGGAACTAAAACATTTATTGACGCGAATTTGTAATTATAGCGGTAACTGGGGTAATTTTTAGACACGATAGCGTTAGGGTAATTCTTAGACGCTCTTGGTGTTTAAAAGCTATTAACTTTTATTTGATTTTGAATTTGAATTTAACTTTTTAAATATCTTTTCTCATTGAATAAAATTTTCTAAGCAGTAATCCACAAATTAGCAAGTTTTCTATTTCACTAGAAAAATGCCTCTGAAAAGTTACCTATCAACTTTTATTTTCAATATTTTCAAATTTGCTCTATGAATATATTTATTTAGTACAGTTGCAGATTTTTATTTGTACTAAAGAAGAAATTTATTACCCTCAATTTATTAACATAAAATTGCAGAATTCATAAATTGAGATGAGTATAGGCCTTTTTAAAAGGCATTGTTGTATTGTTTCATGGTGGGGTAATTCTTAGACAATCCTTGGGGGAATGTTTAGACATCCTGGGGTAATTTTTAAACAATTAAAAAATAGTTTTAAATTATTTTTTATATGTTCTAATCAAAGGTAAATTTAATAAAATGTAAAAATTAGTATTAAAGAGCCCAGTTCCTATTTATTATCCATTTATTGATTATATTAGAAACAGTTTAAAAAGAAATCAATAAATATTATGAAACTGTAACTAATTTATTAAAAAATCACATCTTAAACTATTATATTTACAATTCATAATAAAGTAAAACTCAAGTGAACAAAAATGTTAAGTTACAGACAAAAATATTAGATTATTACAATGAATATACAGATTATAGCTTGTTAACTATAATCTGATGTCTTTATTTACTTTTTGTGAAAGAACTTGAAAGGGATTCTAAAGTTTGAACTACATTATATATTTACCCTTAATGTAAAGTATAAGTAACTAAAATATTTTAAGATTATAATAAATATGGATGCAGTTGCAGTTGTTATAACATATGATGATTATATGAAAAGATAAAAGAAAAAGAAGGAAAAATAATTTCCTTAAAGAAAAAGAACAACACTTCAAATAAAAAGGTTTTACCAGAAGAATCAGGAAGTTCTTCAAATGATGGAAGTTTTCACAGCGCTACATCCTCTGACATCATTTTAATAGGCAACTCTGATGCTACCATTAATATTAAAAAATATATCTTACCAAAATGTCCACATCAACTGAAGCTACACTTAACAAATGTAATAGATAAGATTGCTAGTGATAAATTTTTTGTTGTTTGTTATGAAACTCCATATTATATTTGGAAAGTGTTGGAGTTCTTTAAAGAAAATTAAAAGAGCATCTGGAATTGAAATTTTTTAAACGGTATGAGGACAACAAATTTTGGTGACCTTCAGTACCAGATTTTGAAAAAGATTCTGAATCTATTTTATGGTTCAATTCAGACAGATTCTGTTTTCCTTTAAAATTTAAAGAAATGATTAGATTGCTGACGTTTATAAAACCCTTAAGAAGTTCCATAAGGACGTTTTTGTGAATGAACTAAGAACAATTAATTGAAGTTATTTGTGCTCAAAGTTGAAATGGATAAAAACTTCATGTTAATAAAGTCTGTTTTTTCAGTTAATTTACTTTTTATTTCTTTTGCTTTATCGCTCCAACTGACCTAGTATCTAGAGCATCCAGATTTAATAATTAAATCCTGATTTTTATAAAATTTTATAAAGTGTGAAATCAAACATGTAACTTTTTGTGTGTGTGTGTGTGTATTACATTGCGAATTATTTTACCCTATTTGAAGTACACAATATAACCAAATACTGACTGACTAGTACTGTTTGTAATTTTTTTTTCCTATTTATAAAACATTGAAATCCAGTGTCTAAAAATTACCCCGTGCATTTCTAAGAATTACCCCAATTGCAGAGTAATTAGACGCGTTTTTATTTTTTATAATTTTTCTTTATTTAATTGAGAATTCTTTCATTCAATTCTTTCATTAATTGAGAATTCTTAAAAATTCTCGGTCGCGAAAGCGTTAATGATTCTCCCACCAAATTTTGAAAAAAAAAAAAAAAAAAAAAAAAAAAAAAAAATGGACCGACTGCTGTGGCTACGTTATCTAAGCATAGGGCAGCATCGTAAATGGCCCATCTTGGTGTATTCATTTATACAATAGTTATTCTGTTAGATGAGCAGGTTAACAGATTTGGCGACGAACTCATTTATCAGCATTAGCACGCTGTAATTTATCTTCGGTAGGGCACAGGGAGAGTGGCCCGTTGAGACAAAACTACAGGTGAAAAAACTGTCTCTTTTTAAGAATGTTAACCATAGAATTCCTTGATAAAATTTTGCGACTTTTGCATAACTTTTATTTGTATGATTTTTCGGTGCATTTTTTTTAAACTTACATATGATAGGTTTAAATTTTAGTGTTTAAAAACGATTTCTGTTGATATTTAAAAATATATTTTTTAGATTAGCGTTTGAGATATAAAAGATCTTAATTAAGAATTTGAAACCTCTCTAACTGCGGTATTTTAAATTTAAATGGAAAAAAATGTTCGACTGCGATATTTTTCTTCAGATTGGTACACTGAAACTTTTATGCAAATAAACTGTAAAATTTTTAAATAAATAAATAGTGGATTTCCATGGATATATAGATTATCTATATACATAAAAACGTAGTTTTTTTTTTTTTTTTTTTTTTTTTTTTTTTTTTTTTTTTACTGGATTTCTTAAAAATACGATTTGGTAAAACAGTTTTATTATGACTATTATTTAAAGATGATAGACCGTCTTTATTTATTTATTTATTTTATATATATATATATCCTTAAACAAAAAAAAAAAATATATATATATATATATATATATATTGTTTTTTATTTTATTTAAGAATCAATAATTCTCAACAAACATTATGCATAAAAACATCATAAAATTGTGTTAAAAAGTAGGAATTTTATAATCGTAATTGAAAAGTTTTAAAATGACATTTTTCAATGTTCGAAATTTAAATTAAATTTTCTCTAAATGCACATTTTTATAATTTTACGCATGTAAATTCGAAACTCTTAAGGATAAAAATAGTTAATTTTAAAGAGATGTTTTCTAGCTAATTTTCTCTAAATTGAATGAAAAATCAAGAAATTTAATTTAAATTATTTAAAATTAAGCTTTTAAAGTGATAAACACGGTAGTTTTTAACAGGTATTCATATTAGTACATTATTCATGACTTTCCAAATTTCAATATAACATGTTATAAATTTATTAAAGTTTATATAACATTTGAAATGTTTATTATCAAATGACTTAGGGATATAATTCGCGCAAGCTAAAAAATATTACATGTAGAGTGAG
Organism: Salticus scenicus; assembly: GCA_963930645.1. NCBI lineage: Eukaryota > Metazoa > Arthropoda > Arachnida > Araneae > Salticidae > Salticus > Salticus scenicus. Next base: position 158,373,658 of record OZ005659.1, on the reverse strand, counting down.
AAAAAAATTGAGTTCAAATTTTAATGATGTGTAGTGTTAGGGCTAAGGTCAGTTGACTAAAAGTAGGTCCTAGATCTGGGTGGTGTACTCTCCCTAGGGAGTCTTTCTAAGTGATGATACCTAGCTCGTATTTATGCGAGTTTCAGAGAAAACCATGGAAAATTGCAAACGCATATATCAGCTGAAGCGACCTGGAATAGAACTCGGCAATTCCTATCTACCATCTTCCAGATATTTAAATTTTGATGCTCCACTGATCAGAAAACTGCAGAATTTTATAAATGAAGTCGTAAAACATTAATTTCTGAGATAAATTTACGCAGTTTTTCCCATATTGTTAAATTTAAGATTTGCCATCAAAAAAACTTTTTTTTCCAAAAAACTTACGCTTTATATACCTCCTTAATAATGTACGTATTTATGTTTGAACAATGAATATTATTATTGTTAAGTTATATACCATACGATGGGTCGGGCCCCACTTATGAAAATTTGCACGAACCGCCACAGTTTAAGAATATTAGCTGCTCCTGTGAAGTTACTTCCATTGTCACTGTAAACTAATGAAGGCTTTCCCCTGCGAGGAATGAAACGATGAAAGGCTAAAAGAAAAGTATCTGTCGAGAGAGAGGTCACCAACTCGAGGTGAACTGCACGGTATACTGCACATGTAAATAAGCAAATCCAGGCCTTAGAATTATCTCGCAGGTAGACAGGGCCAACAAAATCTAAACTCGATCTGCAGGTGGCGGTGCAGTTGGAGACTTAATATTTCTGGCAGTAAACCTTTTGCAAATAAACCATGATTTTATAACTGATCTCACTGTTCTCCTGCCACAAAGGATCCAAAATCTCTCTCTTAAAGAATTCAGTGTATCTGAAACACCAGCATGTCCTCTTTTCCTGCGTTCCGCTAAGATAAGACTTCTCACAATTGGATGTTCTCCTGGTAAAACCGCAGGTATTCGGAACACTGCTATATCATCTCTTTTGAACATTGTTGTTTTTAACCAAAGTATTCCCTCATCAACAAATGTGTCTAAAGTCTTCAGTCTCTTCTCACTCATATATGTGAAAGACTCTCTTTGGATAAGCTACACAACAATTTTTTCTGCTTCTTCTATCTCATGAACATTGAGGTCACCTAGCTTCTTTTGGGAATTGAAACAGTTGTAATAGAATCTCCTTACCTAAGCTACGATTCGTATAGTTTTCTTATAGTCAATGGTACGAGAATGTAGTAGTGAGTCAACAGTTAACATAGAAGAAACAAATTCCTTTTTCCTCTCACTGTTTATTTCCTCTTCTCGAACAATGTCTTCAGCATTGGGCTACAAATCAGATGGAGAGTATAATCATGCAGGCCCCTCCCACCATTTCGACGAAGACAACTGTAGAGCAATGCAACCTGTACTAGGAAGGTCTGCTGGATTCGTGGAACCAGGGACATACCTCCAAGCTTCTTTTGGAGTCAAACTCAGTATCTCAGTAACTCTATTTTGAACAAAACTCCCCACGAATCTTCTTTTCTTATCCTCGCAAGTACAGTGGTGGAATCAGTCCAGTAATATGCATCTCTTACAAGAAGATCTTCTAGTATGTTGGAAGAAAAGCGAGCAGCAATATTAGCCCCAAGAAGTTCCAGACGAGCAATACTAGTCTCCTTATTTCCACAAGGTGCAACTCTGGCTTTAGCTAGAACAAGCTGTATGTGCACACAATTTTCTCTTTCAACTCTCAAAAAGACACACGTTGCATTGGCGGATCGACTTGCGTCACAAAATACATGTTAAGATTTCTTCTCATCTTTAATGTCAAGCATAATCCACCTTGAGATTGCAATTGCTAGCAAACTGGCACACCCTTCAACCATTTTCGGAACTCTCTCTCAGTTTCTAAATCTACTTTCCGATCCCAAGTCATATTAGTCTTCCACAAGCGTTGTAACAAAAGTTTTAGAAGGAGAGAAACTGGACAGGTGATACCTAAAGGATCAAAGATTTTGTGAGCTGATGATAAAATGGTTCTTTTTCTTACTTCCTCACTACACACCTCTTATACACTTTCGGTGTTTATTCGTAGAATGTCAGCTTTTCTATTCCATATTAAACCCAATACGCTAGAACCAGTTAGACTTTCGGCATTAGGATCCGTTAATTCCAATACTCGTAGATCAAATTTTCTTTCAGCCATAACTTCAGTAGCTACTTCCATGAACTGTTTACGTCCTGCTTCATTCTTTACGCTGTTAACACAATTGTCTACGTAAAAACTAGTCAAGAGTATTTAAACGACATCTTTTGGGTATGAGGACTCACCAACCTCTATTTTCTCAAAAACAGTTCTTAGGAGATATTGAATCGTAGAACTTAGCAGAAAAGCACTGCACGATGCAGCAAAAAACAACTCTACAGTGCCTATACTTTTTAATTTGCCCGTCACTGGTGATCCATAGAAATCTTAAGTAATTTCTGACAGCCGGCTGAAGGCATATTTGGATGAATGCTTTTCGAATGTCTGCAGTGACAACTATCTTCTCTTTGTGGAAACTCATCAGAATACTAGGAATCCGCTCTATGAGGTTCGGCCCTTTTTCTAAACAATCATTAAGACTCGGTGATATTTTTACTTTTTCAGATGCATCAAATACCGGTCTCATCTTCGTGGTGCTGTTCTCTTTGATTACTGCTCGATGAGGTAAGTACTGGTTCTTTACACTCATTCTCCACCTCTCCTATAATTTCGCAATCTAGCCACTCATTATTCTCCACCTCTTCTATAATTTCGCAATCTAGCCATTCATTGAAAACTTCTTCATAAGCTTCACACAGATACTCCGATTTAAGTCGCTTTATTGTACTATTCAATCTTTTTAATGCTAGCTCATAATTGTCTGGAAGTGGGGGATGATTTCCAACCATGGCAAATATGCTTGAAACGATTATTTTTAAGTTCAATACTACTTAAAAAATGGTCTGTGGCAGCCTTTTGTAACTCAGTTTTGGTCTTCTTCTCCGAAGGATCAGTTATTCCAAGTGTATCCAAAATCCACAAATCATTAATGGATGCGTCTTTGTCCAAAATTGAAATCAAAGTTGAATAGTCACTGGAAGATACGCTTGACGTACGACCCATAACTGTCCATCCTAACTTAGTCTCAACTGCTGAGAGGCCACTGGGGAGAAGCTTCTAATTACCAGTATCTCTCACATAAACTTGAATTAGCAATTCTTCATTGCCGAAACATTTTTTCAATTGTTTTATTGCTTTTGCATAGCTAACACCACCAAGTGGGAACTCTTAATCAATTCTTCTGCAACGCTACATTTTTCCATTACTTGGCACAAATACGAAAACTTATCATCAAGGTCTAAATTAGGATCTCTATCAATCTTCTGAAATTGCCCCCAAAAGCATAACCAATTTCTAATGTACCCATTATATTTAGGTAGTTGAATTTTGGGGTAACGCAATAATTTATTTTGTGGTAGAATTTCAGAACTCTGAACAGCATTATTATTTACTGAGAGTGTTGAATTATTTAGTTTTTGCTGTAACATACGCCAACGATCAAGATAATCCTCACTCTTCAATTTCTGTCTCAAGCAATTTTTCATCTGTACCTTCAGTACAAAGTTGTTTTCAGTACAAAGTTGTAATTTTTCCATCACACTCTATCATCAATTTAGCGTTTTTCTTCAATTAATTTTAACTTTGCTATTTTATTTACATTATCTAATGTATCTTCTACCCTTTCAAATTCATCACAAGCTTTTGTAAATATTCTCCGATGTTGTGTTCTAATTTTATTTAAGGCTTCTATATTATAACTAAAAATATTTATTTTAAACTTAATCTTCAATTTATTTAAATTTGTGAACAGTATATCCAATTATATACATTTAAAATAATAGCTCTATTTATTAGATTCATAAAAAAAAAAAAAAAAAAAAAAAAAAAAAAATTTCGCATAAATAAAGAAACAAATATTGTCTGACTAATGCTATTAAACCAATTCACTTTCATAAAATGCTAATCATTTAAAATAATTCTATATCAAAATACATAGAAGTAGCTTACTTGCCGAGACTTGTTAGCGGACGCCAGATGCCGACGATAAACATATATAAGACATCAAATTCGTATCAAAAACGCATATAGATTATTTACAAGATATATATACAAAACTAGAACAGTATCATACAGCATCGGCTTTCTTTTACAGATGTAATTCATCAGATTGTGATGAAAATAACTCTTAACACATACATAGTTATCCGTTTTTATAATGGTAGGATAACTCTAAAAGGATTTATACTCATAAAATTTCTCGTATATCCACTCTTTCTCTGTATTTTTAGTTACTCTTAAAACGAAAGAAACTGTGCCATGTTCAAATCAGAACCTAATCCTAACCTCTCTCTATTCTAAAAAACATAAAAAACTGGTTGCCAAAAATGATTTTTTAGTAATTTTGAATAGACCATGGAGTCGAGATAGTCTCGTGCAATCTTTTTGATTTTATGGGAGAAAAAGGAAGCATTTCCGAACAACTACATCGAATGCTGAAGACAAAATTTAAATGATTTAATTGGAAGTATGTAAAATAATTTTGTTTTATAATGTAAAATTTTAGAAAATTGTGTAAAGGCGTGGCTTTCGTTGCGAAATGGACTATACTCGATTCTGAAATGTCAAGTCTTTGTTCTTAAGTATTATATAACTTTTGCTAGTTTCTCACTGCTAAAATTCTATTTTATCCCTGTTTAATTTTTTTTTTTTTTTTTTTTTTGTATAAACTTGAATAATCTAGGATTCGTGCATCTCAAGTTAAATGTCATGATTTAGAAAACGCGGTAAGACGAGGATTATTATTTGAAAGAGTGAACAATACTTTTTTTCCTTTTCTTTTAAATTAATATAATTAATTTTTATTAATTTTTATTAGATTTTTTAAAACAAATTTTCTGTTTTAATCTTGTTGTGACATTTTCGCATTCGTTTACACTACCGTTTATGTTATTTAAATTTTATCGCATAACGTAACATAATAAAATAAAAAAAAATTATTAAATGTTTTTTTAATACTGAATAATATAGACGATTTTTTTTTTTTTTTTTTTTTTTTTTTTTTTTTGAGTTCTTAAAATCTATTATTGAAACAAAGTGCAATATTATTTATTTTCGATTATTCTAATCACGGCGTAAAACTGGCGACATATTTATCAGGTAAAAAGAATTTAAAACAAATTAATATGTCTGATTACTTTTAAAGATATAGAAGAATTCAAGTACAGTAGACGTCTGCAGAACGGGGATTATTCGTTCTAAGCAATAGGAAACCGTTTATTCTATATCCATATTTGTTTTAAGTATGAATATACATAATAATTATACTCTTTCTAGTGGAAGTATTTGTATTCATACTATTTTGTTTATATAAATATGAATATAAGGCATATTCTTAAGACATATCGTAACACACAAATTGTGAAATAAACGCCTACTGGAGGAGTTGCAGATTTCCAAATGACGTGAATATACGTCAGCGGTCGCGAAATTGTTGAATATCCTTTCTCAGATTTTAGTTTAAATCTTGTTATCTATATTTCTGTACATTATGTATTGTTGGTTTGTACGCCTAAAATTAAATGTAAAACTTTATAGTAACACTTTCATGCGAGGTTACTGTATAAAATAAATAATTATAAGATTAAAAAAAAAAATTATAAACCATGTTTTTTAGTTTTCTGTTGAATCATATAAACGCTACTGAAGGCAGCCGGAACCCCAGCAATTGGATAAAAGTATTAAAAAAATTCCTTGCTATCGTCTTTTGAGCTATTATAAAAGTTTCAAATGGCCGTCTAGCCGGGAAGTTAGTTAAAAGTTGATTGCAAGCTTTGTACTGGAAACGCTGCCGAAGGCAGCAGGGTCCCGAAGCAATTGGATAAAAATATTTTTAAAAAGCATTTTCACCGTATTCTGAACTGTTCAGAACGTTTCAAATGTCTAGCTACTCGGGAAGTTAGTTAAATAAATTTTCTGTTGAATCATATGAACGCTGCCGAAGGCAGTAGGGACCTGAAACAGTTGACTAAAAGTATTTAAAAAAATGTATTGCCACCGTGTTCTGAGCTATCCTGAAAGTTTCAAATATCTAGCTAGTCGGGAAGATAGTGAAAAATCGATTGCAAGCTTTGTACTGGTAACGCTGCCGAAGGCAGCAGGAACCCGAAACAGTTGGCTAAATGTATTTAAAAAAATGCATTTTCACCGTGTTCTGAACTATTCTGAAAGTTTCAAATGTCTAGCTAATCGGGAAGTTAGTTAAATAAATTTTCTGTCGAATAATATAAGCGCTGCCGAAGGCAGTGGGACCTGAAGTAGTTGACTAAAATTATTAGAAAAATGTATTGTCACCGTGTTGTGAGCTGTCCTGAAAATTTCAAATATCTAGCTAGTCGGGAAGTTAGTTAAAAATCGATTGCAAGATTTGTCCCTGACAAACACACAAACAAAACCACAAACAAACAAACAAACAAGATCGAAGTTAATAAAAACATGGTAAAATATACCCAACAGAAGTAGATAATTCTTTTTCTTAAATATTAAACACTTTTTTTTTTTTTTTTTAAACCGCTATTAATATTATTAATACTAGATTTTTGTAATTCAACATTGTAGAGTTCCCATGATTCAGAAAGGCTACGTCCTTTTGAAACCGGTTGTGCTGGCTTAAAATTTATGGTGTGTAAAGAAGTTTTAAAATCTATAACACAGAGAGCTCTGCGATGCAAAATGGAATATTTTTTTTTTTTTATTTTATAAACGAAATTTCTGAACTTTTCTTCCGGTGTGAAGTTTAATAAATAATGTGTATGAGGTGGTAGATCACGATTTATTTTTTCTAAATCTATAGACAGATCCCTAATATATTTTCACGTGAAACTCTTGATCTCAGAAATCTGAATATGAGGTCAAAATAGGGATCGTTTATGCCTGTTTTAATATGTAGATGACACCTTAAGCAAAATCTAACGACACCATTAAAAACGAGACGTTATTACAGATCGATAGGTACCAGCCGCATGTTTCTATGATAATTTACTGCGAAATTAGGTGTGTGTGGCGGGGGGAGGGGGAGGCTTTTTTTCTTTTCAGACTGTACATAAATATCTTAAAACTGATTTACTACCTGAATTACTGGTTGCATACTTGACAACTATCTCATTATGGACCGTATTATTTTTAGTACCCGCTTTTTTTTCACACCAATATTCTTTTAGCGTAATTTAGTCTTATTTAATCGTAACAACATTTGGAGAGAATAGCTCTAAAAATATAGTGGTGTCAGAAAAGGGGCGTTTTTTAAGGGGGCGATATCAATTGTACAGTTATTAATGAGATGGTTGACAAGTATGTGGTTGTTAGCGGAGTTTTAAAATATAATGGGCGGAGTCTCACTTTTTGAAAACACAGAATCGAATAACACAAAATAATAGCAAACAGTTAAATTTCTCCTGCGTTAACAAACCGATGTTATTCATTGTAAACTTATTCGAAAACTACTCGAAATGACCGATTTTTAGTATATTTTATTAATTATAGCTTAACATTTTGGTGATCGCAAGTTTTTATTTCTATGATCGTAAGTTCCGTCTGCAGGCGTTATTTTTTTTTAAGTTAAATTAATACAGAACAAGATTTTCTGTATACATATACATATTACAAATTAATACAGATTCTAATTATTTTCTTTCTAATTAAAGTAATATTATTCATAGTAGTTTGATTGTACAAACACGAATACTGAAAATATTCTTTAGAAATACAATAACGTACAAATTGCAAAAGAAAGACCCACTGTTGTAATTAATGATTTCCAAATGACGTGAATCTACGTCAACGGTCGCGAAAGTATTAAACGGTAAAATTATTAATTAAATATTTGGGCGTATATTTTATTTTTCATTATTTCTTCTTTTCAGCGCTTGTAACTTATCATTAAATATAGATATTCTATCAGATTATGTCATTTTGTAGCATTTTTTTTCTGCTATTTCTAAATATGTGCTTGTTGTTTGTATAGCACGTTTAGAAACTTCAGAAATTAAAATAATTTAAAGATTTTTAACATTTTTCGTTCTTTTTGCAATAACTTGAAAATTATTTGAGATAGGATGGGATGTATGTATTGATTTATGATTCATATGTGCTCTTCTATTACCACTCTGAGTAGAGTTCCCAACTTTATAATTTATTCACGAGCATTTTAGATCCGCCACTTTTTCATACCGGAAATTTGAAAAATGATTTTCTTATTTAATGGTTCTCACATATGAAAGAAAAATAATCTACAAAATTTCTCGTGCGAAAAGAAGGCGGGGCTAAAAACGTCCGTGAATAAATTATAAAAGATGGGAACGATGCCTCTGAGTTTGTCGGTGCAATAAGAAATTATTCTGTACAGTATATATGTGTGCACGTTATATGCTCAGGTTTCCCTTCATTTCTCGAGTATATATGTGTGCATGCGTGTGTGAATTTCTGTATTTAAACAAAATATTCTTTTAAAGATTAAAACATGTAACCTACGGTGTAACTAACGACGCAAAATTAAAGTAGATTCGAATTTGACATGCTGGAAAGAACATACCCTCACTTGAACCTAATTGGGGGAAAAATAATTCCACTACTTATATCGCAAAGAATGGTACCAAGAATTTGAAAAAAACACATGAAAACTTGAGAACTTCAAAATGCAATGCTTATTCCGGGCTTTTAAATTCCAGTAATTTTCCAAGTCAGCCATTTTTCATAAGAATTCAATCTCAGCCATCAACCTTCCAAAAATGGCTTTCAGGAGAAGAAGTCAAATAGAATATCTAAAAGTTATTCAATCCAACGCTAAAATATTAACAACAAAAAATGATTTTTAGATCAATAGTCGCCAACCGGTTGCCCAGGATCTCTAGTGGTCTACAGAAAAATCCTGTTATTAATTCAATTTTTCGTGTCATTAGTATTAGACATATTGCAGAGCTCCAATATTTTAGAATAACATTTTTAGACCGCCTTTATTTCATATAATTTTTTATAGTGCATTTGTTTTCTTGTATAATCTGATACTGGAGAAAAATATTCTAGTACAAATAAAATTGTCTGAAAGAAAGGTGGGGCTAAAAATGGGATGTAATAACTTATAAAAGTTAGTAACTCTGTTCTTTTTATTGTAACATTTACATGCCTGTCAACTTACTAATTTATATTGCGTAAAATTGTTAGAACATGTTCCTTCTTCCACAGCACTTTAAATTTTGAGAAATTTTCTTCAAATGTAATCAATATTAATTAAGGGGAAAAAAAAGACTAGTGTGTTCAAGAATAAATTAATTAAATAAATTATAATTAAATAAATTTTATTAAAAATTATATTATGCGAAACTTATAGCTGTCAAATTGTACTTTTTTAGCGCCACGTTGAAATTTTAAACACAAAATTTCAACATATTTAAATCCAAAAACTGTTTGAAAATTTATAAAATGTTTTCATAAAATTTCTCGTAGCAAAAAAACGTACGAGTTGGCAACTACGAAAATATGATAAGAATGAAAATAATGTATACTATCACTTTTAAAAAATAAATAAATAAAATAAAAATAAAAATAATTAATTAAATTAAATTAAACAAAAGCGAAATAAATAAAAAAATTTAAAAATAAATAAACCATTATTTGGACAATTTCAACCTTAATTTGTATAATTTCAGTCTCTCGTTTAAAAGACAGGCATTGTTTACATTTTTCTGGATTAATTATTCGTAATGAAATTGAACGAAAAGATTTATTTTTTCTCTTAACAAATGAGGAATTTTAAATAGTTTGACTCCAGATATTCTTTAAAGGATCCAATTATGTGACATTCCCAGTCGCTGGGCTTTTATCCATTAGCTGTTTTCGATTGACTACTTTCATAACAGTGGGATCGACGATTGTCAGAACATGCTTTGGTTGTTCAAATTATTGGAATTTTAAGCGCGTCAAGAGGAAGAAGCGCCGCGCTCCCAGTAATTCCGTTGTAAACAGTCGTATAAATATGCGACATCAGTGTTCTCATTTCGGGGAAAATTTTTCTATTTTAGGGAAATTCCGGGTGTCAGAGGAAAATAAAAGGGAAAAGAAGTAATGAGGGAAAAAATTTCCCTCCCATAAGAGAGATATGAGAATATGTTTTTAGATTGTAAAAGTCTCACACGTCTATTCTAACTGCTTTTAAAATAAGATCTGAATATGTTTTTTGAATACATAAAGTGATATATATCTTCTTGTTGAATAACATAGAAGGCAACAGTCTTCATGAAACAGATTAGTTTCGAATCGATCATGGCGAAAAGCTGCGCATTAACTTATTCGTGTAGAATGCGCAACTTCTTGTTCCACTCGCTTCGAAACTTCTAAACAGATGACAGATCGCTTCAATTTCCAGTAATGTATGAAAGAGAAGCAAATTTACGTACCAACAATCATACCTGTCAACATCCTAATAAATATATATTAAAAATGTCAGTAACACCCCTTTCTTACGCAACTTAATATATAGAGTAATTTTTTTTCAAATGTAATTGTGATTAAAAAAAAAAAAAAGACTGATATAAAAAAGGGCGGAGCTAAACATTTTACAGAATATTAATTAGAATGTTGGCAGGTATACAACTACTGTTTCAAATTTTACGAGAGATTATGGGATGGATTTTGCACGAGATTATGTGCGCGATTCAAGCTGTCAAATTACGAAACAAGCAATTAAATCACTATTATTATTATTGTTTATTTTATCGTTGTATTTATTGGAGGATTTCCTATTGAAACTTGATCAATTTGACTTGATTGTATCAAACCTGATTGATCAATCAAACTTGATTGTATTTTTATGATGAATTATTATCATTATTATTATTATCATTTTAGATATAAAATATTTTAATGTTCTTTTCCATTAAACTATTGCTTAAATTTAGTTGCACTCAGTGTTTCAAATATTTCATATGTAATCATTCAGCAATTTCTACGAAATTTTAAAATTTATTAAAATTTAATATCATTCTTAATCAATCTTTACATTTCAAATGTAAATTAAATGAATTTGTCATAATGATTTTGTTAATTTTATAGTTTAGCTAGGGGGATACTATTAGAATTAGAAGTTCGCTTAGAATGAATACGGCTCCTGTGTCTCTGAAAGGCGGGTCGTATAATCAATTCCTGTTAGATTTATTCTGTTTTTCTCTTCTTTATCTTTCAGAAATCGACAAATTGCAATCAATTCGCTTATCTCTCTATATATATAATGGAAAATGTGTCATTATGATAACTTCCGAAGTATAGAACCGATTTGAACGAATCTATCAAATGAATCTTTTAACTAATCATGGGACCACTTGAAATAATGCGACCTTTTTAAAATATGTTATCCGATAACTTTTTAAGTATTCTATTCATAGCTGCCAACATAATACAGAGGATTGTTAGCACTAGCTCCTTTTTCTACACTACTTATTTTTGCAGTAATTGTCTTAGGAGTGTTTGTGTCCCCGAAAACTGTTACCAGAATTTTTAAGTAGAGATATTATTGATAGTTTTCTTGTAAAGTTTGGCAATTAAATATAATCAAAAATACAATTCATAATCACTGGTGAAAAAAAAAAAAAAAAAAAAAAAAAAAAAAGACTGATGTGATAAAAAGGCGGAGTTCTAACAATCCTTCAGATTTTTAATTAGCATGTTGGCAGCTCTGAGTATTCAATCAATTAGAAAGAAAGTTAGACTCTGGACTTATCTTACAAACGTTTTAACCGTTTTAATGCTAAGGTACTTTCAGAAACACAACCTTAAATTGCTATCGGTTTTACAGGCCTCAATAAAAGTTCTTCAGGGGGAAATATTTAATTTTAGCTTTGTAAAAAATTCGAAACTCAATCATGCCTAACTCGAAAATCACGCCGTGCTGTAAAAAAAAAAAAAAAAAAAAAAAAAAAAAGTAAGCAACAGTCGAAAAGGCTTATATAAATGTATTATTATGCATAAATCCTTTACCCTCGATAGCTCTTTCTACAGAAATAAAATATGAAACTTTCTAATGATATATAAAAACACACCTAATTTATGAAAACCACTTCTTACTGTAGTGTATGTAAAACACAAATTTAAGTATCATTAAAGGATGAATAAAAACAAAAAACGTGTTTTACCATTAATAGTTGTTCACACATAATGTTTTACGAAAATTTAAGAGCAGCGAAAAAATCCAAATTTAATATAGTTTTCCAAATGTACAATTCAGCGTAGTCAGGGGTGTGTATTTTGATAAGATTTTATCGAGACTCCGCCCATTCTTTTCTTTTTCCAACTTATTTCACAAATATAAGGATATATATTTTTTAAATGATGAAACGAACGTCGTAATAATTTATGCGTCGAAAATCACGTTAGATATTTCTCTTTCGAAAGAACTACGTTTAATTGATATCAATGATCAGACTACTAACGTCGTCTTCTGTTGATATTTTTTGAGTATTAAAAAAAAAAAAAAAAAAAAAAAAAGTTATTAAATAAAACACAATTATCAGTTAATTAATTAATTATTTTTGTGTTTTATAAAGAAATAATGAAAGAAAAGAACTTTATAAAATATATATATATATATATATATATATTTATTTATTTAACTTTTTATAAAACAAAATATATAAGAAAAATAATGAAAAGATGATGTTAACAATTCTATTTTCCTGCAGAAAGGCCGTGTAGCTTTTTTTTACAGCAAGCGCAGATGGGGTTGGAACGCCTTATCTCACTCTGCTTGTTACTGTAGACCACACATTGATGTAAATTTCGTCACTTTCTTCATTATTTGCTTCCAATGTCTCATCCTCCTTCTTACCATTACGCACTTATCATCGTCCAAAATAATGTTGCGATGTAACATATGATAACAAACTGTTTCACATTATATAGAAATTTCGATTGACTGACTGATTTTATTTAAAGTAAAAATTAAATTAAAATTCCGGTGTAACTGAATTGTATCTCTCGAAGCGCGATAGCACTGCTTCGCACTTTTCGAGACTAAACATTGCAGCGCTATCGCGCTGCTTAGCAGTCAAACGGTTAAAAGAGTAAATTTGATTATTTGATCATATATCTTATTTCAAAAGCTCGGTCTCTTGAAATCGCGGGTTCAGTTGCAAATTTGTCATTGCGATAACTTCCAAAATAGTAAGTCAGTTCGAACAAAGCGGAAAAGGATTTATTTTACAAATATCGTGGTGAGATCATTAGTCAGACTGATCTGTTATTTTGTTTCAAATTGCAGCCACTTGAAAATTTCACATAAAAAACGTATTTATGAATTGATTTACTTAAAAATTGATATATAGAATCCTAGCAATGTCTCAATCAACTTTATTACTTAACTTGATCGGTCATATTTCAAAATGGCGGTAAAAATAATAAAAATAAGTCTACTCTTCTGACTGAGCTGGAAGGACTTGTTTCAAAGATTTATATCAAAAGCATATTTTTACAAATTATAAAATGTCGAAAGTGAATGAGTAAAACACTGAAAGATAAAGTTTCTGAATTTTTTAAAGCGCATAGCATATTAAATTTTATGGTTCCTGAATGTATTGGGGATTAGAAATTATGGTATCCAAAATAAACCTCTTGCCCTCAAAAAAGAAGCAGAAAAATAAATGTCAGAACAGCTCACTAGAATGGGCAAAAAGAGAAAAATATCCGTAAGAGAATCATGTTAGCATTTTACATACGTGCCAACAGCCTAATTAATATTGCGTAATGTTGTTAGTCCCGCCCTTTTTCTCACGCCAGTAAATTTTTAGAGTAGTATTCTCTACATGCGATTACGATTAAATAAGGAGAAAAATACTCTAAATGATACTGGTGTGAAAAAGAAGGCGGGGTTAACAATACTGTGGAATATTAATTAGTATGTTAGCAAGCATGATTTTATGTGGAAGCATTTAAGCAGATTAAAAATAGATTTCCCTTTCAAGAAGATGTATTCTCTGAAACTTTTTTTAAAAAATTCTTCAAATATTTTTTTATCGTAATCCAGAAAAAATCATGCCTTTACCACAAAAGTATATTTTATCTTTATGTTAAGATGGAAACATCAAAGATGAGAATATAGAGAAAAATGTACATCAATGATATTTACAAATTTTGGAAAGGCGTCTTTATATTCGGCAGTAAAAGTATCCAAGCATAGAGATGCCAAGCATTACGATTTGACCGTAAATATTAGAGATTTACAGCAGTAATTACGGCATTACGGACAACATATAAAAATTACAGATTATACGCTATTTAAAAAGTTGCGGATACCATTCGTTAAAAAAAAAAAAGAAACTCCACTAACGATCGACGATCAAACGCACAACGGAAGCATTCCAATTCATAATCTTTCTCCATCCACAACATAAATGTCAATATTCATTTTAAACTTGCTTTATACGATTCAAGAAACTATAAAGAAATATAATTATACAATATTGCTTGCTGATGTAATTATTTTTTGAACCCCCCCCCCTTTTTCTTATCTCCAATGTTGATTAAAAGCTCTGCAGAAGCCTTTAGTTTCCCAATCTTTCTCCATCAGCAACATAAATGTCAATATTCAATTTAAACTTGCTTTATTAGATTCTAGAACCTATAAAGAAGTAGAATTGTTTTATTTCTCATTTATCTAATTTATATTTTGACTGTCCCTCCTGCTTCCCAGCTAGTGATCAGGGATTACTTCTAGAACCAAAAAAGTGATAGAAGTGTTCATTATTTCTCTCATATGTAATTATTTTTAGGCTATATTACTAAACTTGATAAACTATTTGTTTTTCCGTAATAAATTTAAAATACATACTATACCACCGAACAAAAGATATTTTTATGCAAGATACATAAAGAAAAACAAAAAAATAATAAAATGCTTTATTAAAAAAAGAACAATGTTTTAGTATTTAATGCCATAAAAACAGTTGTCTATGAAAAAGTGACAATTAAATAATAAATAAAATAAAAGTATTTTTTATAACACCCCCCCCCCAAAAAAAAAAAAAAATAAATAAATAAATAAATAAAATATATATATATAAATTTTGTAAGAAGGTAAAGAAATACATATTTATTTACTTTCGTTTTAGAAATTTTTCTAATTGTTTACTTAATATATTATATATTTGTTTACAAAAACAGTGCAATTCATTATTATATGTGGTTTCGTGCATAAAAATTATTGCGCGACATGGTTCACGTCTCCACATTGCATAAATATATAACCCTGATTACTAATAGCTCTTTTTGAAACTTGGCATCTCTACAAGCACCAGAGTTGGCATATCTGGCGGATTTTTTATTCAATAATCACCAATAATTTTAAAAAAGTAGTATGTGATATACATAGACGATGAGTAATCTTCGAAGTAATTAGGCAAACGTTACAATTAAAAACACTGCCAAGCACAAAACAATAATTTCGATATAAAAAAAGTGCATTTAAAATTGTTGTTTTAAACAAATCCTTGTCGAATCATGTTCTCAGACTGACTGAGGACATGACTCGACATGGATTTATTTAACAAAGCAGTATTACGTGTACATTTTTTAGTCAGGGAAAATTGCTAGTGCTCGGATATTTTTGCAGCCGACTGTTGTATTGTAGATAACAATGTCCGAAAAAGTATGCTAATCTTCTAAGAGTGCGCTGGCAGATATAGGAGAGGAGGTCATGGCCATTCCCTGGATTATTCAAATACATTTAAACTGTCTTTCTCCTTCGTAATTTTGAAATTATATATACATAAAGTTATTTTAAATAATCAACTAGTACGAAAATAACATCGCCATGTGAAAGACTCTTCCATTAGGTGACTAATTTTAATTGTATATGCTTTCATGATAAATAAGTGGGAAAAAGTGGGAAATTTTGGCAACTGTGGAGGGAAATTGCAAATTAACCCTTTGAGTACTGAATTATTTGCAGACTTTTATGCCCATGGGACGGATTTAATTTGTCGCTATATATGGATTAATATTCCGTTGTGTTTGGTAGGACCACTTGCGACAATAATTTTTCAGCGATTTCTAAACGAAATTGGACAATGCTTGTTTTGGTTTCACAATTGACTTTACTATGTAGAACATCTCAATTAAAAATAACCATGTTAATTAGATTAAGTGTCATTTTTTTGTAACATTTCATGCATTTTCTCATAAATGGAAATCACGCTAGCAATTGGTCCTGTTTATCAACGCCTCCCATACCTGTATTATATTCGATTACACATGATGGTTTGATAATTTTCTCAAAATTATCATCATTCTTTTCTCGCTTCCCTGTATCAACTAATTCAATATTTGAATGTTTTGTGCTAAGCATGTATACATCTTTCTTATCTTTCCATCTTAGTGCTAACAAACCGTGGGAGTATAACATTTTGGCCTCTCGTTTTTTTAGTTTAAAGGAAGCAAGCTCTTTTGTCATGTGTTTTCTGTTGTTTCTCACAGTTCCAACTACATTTGTATCTTGTTCTAATAATTTTAAACATAATAGTGGAGACGAATACCAATTGCCTATGTGTAGCCTTCTTTTTCTCAAAATTGGTAGCGCCACTTCTAGAACAACACTCTCCTACGCCGGTATATCAATCCACGCCCACCGGTGGGGGTAACAAAAACATCAACGCCTACTTCTTAAATTCAGAAGACGAGTCAGACTCGTCCACCGTAACTTCGCCCAAGTAGGCAGATGACGAGTCTCAATCGTCAAATGTACCCAAAGGGTTAATTTTATTAATTTTATTGTTTTTTAGAGACTTATTATAAAATTGTTCTTATTTTTATTCTGAGATCATTCTAATTTAGTACACTAAAGCTGTAACTTTAGCGCCATTTGTTAATCCATTAAATCACTGAAAGATTTAAATTTTCTTTATTTTTGCTTTAACCCCTTAACGCGCGCTGCCCTCGCTGCGAGGACGCAAAATTAAAGATCTAGCTGCAAAACTTCATCCCGGAAAATTTTTAGCAAAAAATATCGTTTACAACATATGAGAAAAGGCCGAGTTTTTTAACCTTAATATTTAAAATTTCTTTTAGTTTAATTTAGTTCATGAATTCCGGTGGCAGTATAATTTAAATGATCCGAATTGTCTTGCTCCGCAAATAGTTAATTATTGGGTGTACCGGAAAGTTAAGTCGTTTTGAATTAATAAAATGAAACCGGAAATTATTGTTTAACAGTGTTTACATGGTTCTTTACAAATAACCATCTTATAAGTTACCTAAGAATATCTTAAATTTTATCCAGGATAAATTTCCGATGTCAGTATTTTAATTCAAAACGACAGAACTTTCCGGTACACCTAATATAATTTGCTTATTAATGGAAGGATATATTTTTTGACATCTACACAGGCATTCCATGGATATATATATATACGCGCACATATTATATGGTAATTAAAAATAATAATAATAATAAAATTTAAAATTAAAAGTTCATAACTATTAATCATGATATTTTAAATTAAAAATTTTAAATAAAAATAATTTAAACTAATTAAGTTTATTTCATTGATATCTGATTTGCACTGCAAATTTGATAGTATTTTGGCACTATTGGGTAAATTTACAACTAAAAAATTAAATTAAATGTTAATATTTTTACTGTGTTGATTGAAGGATTTACAATTTCCAATACAGTATTTGACATCCTAATGAACAGAATGTGCACATACGCTTCGATAAACACACTTTAATTTATTACTGCAAGGAAAAATTGTTTTGTTCATTTTTACTTTCCGAACATACATTATGTAAGGAAATTGTTGTAATTATAAAAAAAAAAAAGAAAGAAAAAGAAAGTAAGAAAAGAAAAGAAAAAGAAGAAAAATCTATCATGAAATTTTGATATATTTATACATTTTAAACTCTGATTTCTTTATTGCTATTTTTACGATGATATGTACGTGTGCAAGTGAAACATAATAACCCAAACGATTTGATAGATTCAGTTCAAAATTGATAGACGTATAATAGGTCGCCGTCGCATGAAGTATATAGATTTTCATGGGTCTAGCACTGATAGATTTTTAACAGAGACACAAAGAAAAATTCTTTATAGATTAACATTATTTAAAATGTAATGCTGCTCAAACGCCTTATTCGATTCATCTAAAAGTTGGTAGGTTTGTTACAAATCACCGTCGTCCAATTTTTGTAGAATTTGATGTTCAGGACATGCAGTTTATTTTACAGGAACATGAAAAGAAATTATGTGTCATTACATACTATAGATTCGAATTATTTTAAATTATTTAAACATCCGATCCATTAATTAATAAATATTTGGAAAGTTGAATGGAAGCACTCCATATTTTAAACATACATTTTTTAAATATCGAAATCAGCTTTTTTAGATATTTTTTTTTGTTTCATATTAGAAAATTAAAAAAAATAATACTTAGAAATTATTATTTTCAAAGTGATTATGATATGTTATATTAAGCTACATATTACAATAAGATTATCAGCAAATATATTACGTATTTTTCTTTCTGTTAAACTTGCTTAAAATGTTTCAATTTTCCATTTTCAGAAAAAAAAAATGTTTGTTTAATAGATAAATGATAATACCGACAACACACACATGGAAGTTATTGTAATTCATTTTATATGTTAGTACATATATTTCTATGATTTATTTTCAGTATCAATTAAGAGATAAATTCATTTTAAATTATTTACGTTAATGCTAATATATATATATATGCCTATTCTTAGCACTACATCGTTCAGTCTGTTCCCAGTTACACCATAGCTTGGGAGAGAGTCCTTTGCGAAGAACAGGGTTCTACAATCAAACTTTGTCTCCTTCCTTGTACTCATGTTATGTAGCCTTTAAATCATACCATATCTTCATCTTCTAAGTTGCCATGTAAATCCGCTCCCGAGCAAAGTTGTGTACGTCTTCAAATCTTGCTTGGAGGTCTTGTGTGTATTCCTCGGGCGATGAAGGCGACCTGGTAGACAACCAAACAGGAGATCACATGGGAGACGAAGTTCGCGTCCAAACAACATCTGAGCTGGAGTATAGTCGGTGGTTTCATGGACAGAACTTTGATAAGTTAGCAGGAACAATGGTAACTCCAAGTCCCAATTTTGCTGGCTTCTTGATACTAGAAAAGAAGGGTTATTCAGGATGGTACGGTTAAATGTCTCGATCATGCCGTCGGACTGGGGATGTAAAGGTTTTGTCTATGCCGAGTAATTGACACAATCCTTTGAGAACTGCAGAGGTAAAGTTCGTACTTTGGTCGGTATGAAGTTGTAGGGGCGTGCCGTACCTTGACAACAACTGCTACACTAGGATCTCCGCGACTGCGCATGCCTCTTGATCGGGAATGAGATACGTCTCATGCCAGTTGGTGAAACAGTCCATCACGAGGAGGATGTACTTATTAATTCCACTAGAGGTCTGTGGCAAAGGACCCAAGAAGTCAAGTGCGATCCGTTCAAATAGTGCTCCTACGTTGTATCGTTGCACTCTTCCTCGGCTTCGTTTCTTTGGGCCTTTTCGTTCTGCACAAACATCACAGGATTTACCCCATTTCTGCACGTCCTCCCTTGCCGTGCATCAGTAGAAGCGTTCTCGAACTTTCTGTAGAGACTTCATCACCCCAAAATGACCTCCGGTAGGGCTACTATGCAGCTGCTCTAGAACATTTGGAATCTTCGATCTTGGTAATAAGATCTGCCATCTGAAGCTCCTTCCATCGTCAGATTCCCATTTTCTGTATAGTACACCGTTTCTAATATGAAAAGAGTCCCACAGTGCCTAACAACTCTTCGTAATAGATCTAAATGTTGAGACGTCCTGTCTGGTAGGTCTGTTGCTGGTCGTCTCCTTCAACTGTAATATTGGCTTTATGTCAGGATATTCCAACTGGGCTTGTCTAAGTTCCTGGTCTATCCACTGGTCCAGTATTGATGGTGTTGGGACTGTAGCTTGGCAAGCAACCGGACTTATCTGCTGGTATTTCACTTCGGCGTTAGAGCAGTACTTGCAGCTTTCCGAGCAGGGCCTTCTTGACAAGGCATCTGCATTACCATGTAGAGTCCCTTTACAATGATGTAACTTAAAGTCATATTACTGAAGGCGTTGAAAAAAAAAGAAAGAAAATGAACCTAGATAATTTATTTTTGACAACTGGATATTGCAACGTTTTATGTATGTAAAGTAGATGAATTGTCTATAACAGAATATTCTATAAATCGAAAAGTCTAGAAATCACATAACATTAACCGATCAATTAACATAAATGTTATGAACCTAATAATTGAATGAATGAATGACAATTTCCTTTCACTGGGTTAGTACTCACAAACTTTGGGTTCGCAGCCCGACGCTTTTCCTTAAATCCACGGCGTTCGGCTGCTGTTGATCCAATATTTCATTCTCTTTTTCATGGTTTTTACGAGGATTTTAAATGAAATATTAAAATTTCGAAAAAAAAAAAAAAAAAAAAAATTATCAAGATTGTTTACAGCTTATAGCACTCACTCAGGTATAGTGTAGCTTTGGTTAAGTGATTTTTTTTTTTTTTTTTTTTTTAATTGATTCAGTAGTTTCAGAGATTACCTTTCACATACAAACAAAATTTCCTCTTTATATATTAGTACAGATTATGACTAATACTTTGCAATTTTTTTCATTCTTTCATTCTTTAGTAAATTTATGCAGCAATAAAAAACACATAGTTCTTTACATAATATAATCTTTTACTTATTTATTTACACTCATAATTTGAGTATATTATGTTGACGATATTTCCAGTTTTAGAAGATTTTTTTTTTTTTTTTTTTTGCGTGATTTAGCCTATATGTGATTACTCAGATGATGAAATCGCTAGAGCCAAATAGTATCTAAAAATGGTTTTAATCAGAATTTCAATCTTTGCCTTTATCTAGGGATTTTTATGATAAAATGGTTAAATTTTGTATGCCACACGCAGATATATATGCGAGCCATATATGTATACATATATATACAGTCATTTGCAAAAGTTTAAGACCAGTTGCCGATTTTCAGTGTTTTAACACATTGTATCATTTGCGCAAATTATTGCATCATCTTTTGTGTTGATTGCATCAGACGCATTCTACAACTATAATTAAAGGTGGCAGCACGTTTATCTCCTGTTGTTTATTAGATTTTGTCGTAGAAAATGCTGCTGTGTAATTATTGCAATGGGTGAAAAGCTCATTGTTACAAAAAGGTCAGAAGGCCCTGCATTAAATTGGATTTTTTGAACGTCAAATAAGTTCGAGTGTAATAGTGAGCAAGACAGCTGTGCATCAAGCTATTAGTAAATTTAAAATTTCGGGAAAATTTGTGCGCTTAAGCGGTTACTCTAGAAAAAGAGTGCACGTGATGATCATGCAATAAGAAGAATGGTCATACGAGATCCAAGAACAACCTGTAATACGATTAAACATTCTCTGGCTGCAAGCACCAACATCAGTTCGAGAACTATTTAAAGACGTTTGACCAAAGATTTTGGTTTATTATACCATAAACCTGCAGGAAAACCTCGACTTACTTCAAGTAGGAAAAAGAAACGACTGCCTTTCGCCAGACAATATCAGAATTGGACAGTGCAGCAGTGGAATACGGTCTTAATTTCGGATGAGTCAAGTGTGCAGCAATTTTCTGCACTTGTTGCACTTGCTAGAAGTGTTCGCCGCCCAAGGGGGAAAATATATGATGAAAGATATACGACTCAAACTGTGAAGTATCCTCCAAGCGAAATGATATGTGATGCAATGTCTGTGTCCGGAAATGCTAGTCTGTATTTTGTGCCACCTAAAAACACTATGAACAGAAAACGGTACGTTATTTTGTTACGTGAGAAGTTGAAGCTTCACATGCGTGTTCATAAATGTTCAATTTTCATGCATGATGGGGCTCCGTGTAACAGGGCGAAGATTGTCAAGAAATATCTGAGGACACAGAACATCAAAATGCTTTACTGGTAATAGACCAGATTTCAATCAAATAGAGAATATCTGGTGTATTGTGAAAAGTAAAGTCGCCGAAAAGCAACCATCCACTGCTACGGCACTTGTTGAAGCAATAAAGCATGTTTGGTGCACAGACATTTCTGAAGCTTACTATTAGTCTCGTATTTATATCATGCCTAAGAAGATTGCCCATGTTATTAAAAACAAAGGAGGTCCTACAAAATACTGATTTTAATTACAGTAAATAACCATGTATAGTCCAATAGGTTAATTTAGTTCTTTTATATATATATACATCTATTCTAATATATATTTCTAATATATATATACATCTTTATATATATATTTCTTTTGTGCGTGTGTATGTCACTGAACTCCTCCTAAACGGCTGGACCGAGTTTAATGAAATTTTTTGTGTGTCTTCAGGTGGATTCGAGAATGGTTTAGATTTACAAATGAAAGTTGTAACTTAATTAGTTCTTTCTTAATTAATTTTTTAACCAACTCTTTCAACAACTTTTCCACCTAGATGGCGTGAGTTGTCCATAAACACGATGTCAGAATTTATTTAATGTTGAAATGAAAAATGAATTTTTAACCGTATCTTACGAAGTGTTTAAAATATTTTTTCAAAGTTAATATTTTTAGAATCGTAACCGTATCTTACGAAGTGTTTAAAATATTTTTTCAAAGTTAATATTTTTAGAATCGTAAACACGATGTCAGAATTTATTTAATGTTGAAATGAAAAATGAATTTTTAACCGAAAGTGTTTAAAATATTTTTTCAAAGTTAATATTTTTAGCCTGAGGATTAAAATGGTATATTCTTTTAAAAAATTCGTAAATATCCGACGGAGTTATTTTATGTTAAAATGAAAAATGAATTTTTAGGCCATTATTATTTGTGCAGATGGAAAATGTACTAAAAGTTTTCCGAAAAATTTCACTAACGGTACGATCACAAATGTTGACGGATATCCAATATATCGTCGAAGAAATCCCGATAATGGCGGACAATCTTATCATCTATGGCGGTCATCTAAGTCAACAACATAGACATTGGCATTGATAACCGTTGGGTGGTCCCATATTCGCCTCTGCTGAGCAAAACATTCAATGCTCATATTAATGTTCAGTTCTGCAGTTCAGTGAAGAGCATCAAATACATTTGTAAGTATGTGAATAAAGGCAGTGATATGGCTGTATTTCGAGTTGAAAATACCAATGTGAATGCTCCTCCGGTGAGTAACATCGATGAAATAACACTTTACCAAATTGACCGGTACGTCAGCTCCAATGAAGCTGTTTGTCGTATCTTTGGTTTCCCAACTCATGAACGGGATCCAGCAGTTCTTCATTTAGCCGTCCGACTTGAAAATGGCCAGCGCGTATATTTCACGAGCGAGACAGTGATTGATCGTGCTATAAATCCACCAAAAACTACACTCACCGAATTTTTTGAATTGTGTAATCGTGCGGATGCTTTTGGTGCTTTTGCACGGACATTACTCTATTCAGAAGGACCACGCTACTACAATACAATACTGTAGAAATGGCAGCGATTGTTGCTCACAATGTCCTACTAATGAATGAAGAACAAAGAACCATTTACGACCGCATCATGCTCGCAGTTTCGGCAGGACAAAGTAAATTCTTTTTTTTAGGTGCACCAGGTGGAACTGGCAAAACATTCCTTATTTCGCTAATTCTCGCCGAAATACGATCAAATAATGCCATCGCATTGGCTGTTGCATCATCTGGCATTGCGGCAACTTTATTGGGTGGAGGCAGAACAGCTCATTTATTATTTAAACTGCCACTAAATATTCAAAATAACCCAGACGCAGTGTGCAACATAAAAAAACAATCGTCCATGGCCACAGTGTTGAAACAGTGTAAAATTCTTATCTGAGATGAATGCACTATGGCACACAAACATTCGCTTGAGACGTCGAACAGGTCATTGAAAGATATAAAAAACAACGACAAACTTTTTGGCGGCACTCTGTTACTCCTTTCAGGTGATTTCAGACAAGCACTTCCCGTTATTCCGCGTTCAACATACGCTGATGAGATCAACGCGTGCTTAAAATCATCGCCATTCTGGCGTAATATTGAAAAAGTACAAAAGAAAGTAAATTTGTGCGTTCAAATGCTTCAAGATCCATCCGCTGAAACATTCTCAAAACAACTGTTAAATATCGGCGATGGAAAAGTTACTACAGATGAAACTGGATGTATAAAATTACCGACCGATTTCTGCACAATCATTGATTTGCAAGATGTTCTTATTGACCAGATATTTCCCGATGTACACTGACGATACATAAATCACGAGTGGCTGGCAGAAAGAGCAACTTTAGCAGCAAAAAATGTGGACGTCAACGAATTGAATCTCAAGATACAACATTTGCTACCAGGAGACTTGGTGTCATACAAATCTAATGATACAGTTTGCAATGCCACCGAAGCTGTAAATTATCCAACAGAGTTTTTTAACTCATTGGATTTACCCGGCATGCCACCGCATAATTTACAACTGAAGGTTGGATCTCCGGTTATTTTGCTTCGTAATTTGAACCCACCACGGTTGTGCAACGGCACGCGATTAGTCATAAAAAAATTAATGAAAAATGTTATCGAAGACATCATTTTAAATGGCAAATTCCGAGGTGAAAATATATTACTACCGCGAATTCCTATTATACCCACAGATGTGCCAATTCAATTTAAACGCCCTCAATTTCCAATTAGATTGGCATTTGCAATGACTATCAATAACTCTCAGGGCCAAACGATGTCTGTCTGTGGCTTAGATTTGAGCACATCATGTTTTTCACACGGACAATTGTGGACTCACGTGGCTCTCGAGTGGGCAAACCATCCAGTTTGTTTGTATTGGCGAAAGATGGGATAACAAAAAATATTGTACACTCTGTTGCATTAAGGGATTGATATTGTTTTTTAGTAATATTGTTATAAGTAGCGATATTTATATAATTTTAAAGAATCAATTTTAATAAATTAAAAAAAATAAATGATTGGTGTTTTGTTATTTTTATATTCTTTCACCGTTCACAGCGCTCCATACATCTTCCACTTATATACCACATCCTTACACACTTACAATAAGTTAGTTATTTTTTTCTAGCAAAATATTCTCTAGAAATAATTTATATGACAAAACAACGTTCGTTGGGTCAGCTAGTATTTATATATAAATTAAACTTCGCAATTTACTTGAATGTGTAAAAATTGAGATGTTTTGCATTTATATTTTTATGAAAAGACATTTTCATTATAAATATTTTGACAGATTTTAATGTTATCAAAAGATACTAAAAAAATTACTTTCATTATTATAACACCTTTGCACAATTTTTCCAGATATAATTTAATATTTTTTAAAGGCATTAAAATATACATAAACTGTATATTGTAATATATTCTATAAACTAGAAACACCCGATAAAGTCATTATAGAATTTAAATTTAAATTTATTTTATCATCTATATTTAACAGAGAGAAGAACAGAAATATATTATTAACCTTTGTCAAATTTAAAAACTATAATGTCAAGTTACTCTAGTCGGATGTCCTTTTATAAGACGTGAAATGGAATTTAAAAGATGTATATTATTTTTTAGATTTCTTTTTATATTTGAACGAATGGACAGTATTCAGTAATGCCCCATCTAAAAAGATATGTCAAAAATAATAAAGTTAGATGTTGCTATAACTTCCAACCTTCTTTTATCTTTTACTATTTTTGAATTTGGTTATAAATTTATTGTATGGAATGATATATTAAATATTAAAGATGTCTTAATGTCTATTTGAAAATATTTTTGAAAATAATGTATTTGTTTTCTTTTTTTTTTTTTAGTTAACGTATTTTTCCACTTTTGTATGCAAAAAGCTCAGAAATAAGATGTTAGAGAAACAAAATTTTGCAGTAATTTTTGATTACTCATAAAATAATTCAAAACTGTATCCAGAAAATCTTGAAACTGGATTTAAAAATTTTAAACAAATTTTCAATATTTAAATAGGTTTCAAGCTTAAATTGTCTTTATTTAATATATATATGTGTACTAACTTCAGGTCATTTTATTAGGTCCAGTAATACATATATATATATTATGAAAAATACCTTTTAATTTTTAGAAAGTCATTTTTGGTAAGAAATTTATTTCAGAAAATAATAATGTTACGAATGGTTTCTTCATTTTCCAATAATATCACAATGAAGAATATTTAAAGATTATATAGGATATTATCTCTAATTGTAACAGGTATTATCACAGGGGTTGTTAACTGGCTTGAGATTTTAATAATATTGGAATTCTTTAGTTGTATCATCTATTACAATCAATTACATTTTGGTAAAATATTAAATAGCATTTAGCAGCTTATACTACCTGAAGTAATAGCTTACAACATTTGAACGCTAGTGAGTAAGAAATCGCATTTGCATTAGTGTCTTTGATTAATAACTCTTTAAAAAGTCATTATTAGCTATTTGATAAAGTGTAAATATCATTTAGTTTTTAAAAATGGTAATGAACAGTACTAAGTAAAAATATTTACAGAAAATAAATTTATAATTTTATAGAAAATATTTATAAAAGATATAGAAAGTTATTCATAACTATAAAAAAAAGAACTTTTTATAAAATACTCTTTTTAATATGAAACTCATTTTTTATATGAAAAAAATAAAATAAAAGATATTTTAAAAAACAAAAACTTAAAATTCTTTTAAAATGTTAAAATTATCCTAACACGATAGATTTAGGAATTTTTTTACGTTTTCAAATGATGATAACATTAATTTTTTTTTTCGCGTTAAAGATATTTGTTTGTTCATGTTAAAGATCTTTTAAAATATTATGAACAAGTTATAATGTAAATTAGAAATTAACAATTCCAAGAACTCAGTATATTTATACAATCTGGTTACTTTCAAATCAAAACTTTATAAAAACTGCAGTTTTAAATATATATATTTAAATTACTTCTAAAAAACAGATAGTCCTTTTGATAAATAAAATCATTTTGTAATACAAAATATAACTTTTCTGTTTTGCCCGTCACAATACATTACACTATATTTTCCCGTACGAATTACATGCAGTGAGATTTAAGTATTAACATTTTTTTTTCTATAATAAATACAAATAGTTTTTATTTCAGAAATATATACCTATAAATGTAATAAAATCAATCTCTTTCCGGGATTGTTTTAAAAAATGTTTTTTTTTTCTTTTTTTTTTTTTTTTTAATGGATAGATTTGTTTCAAAATACAACAGATGCATGACTAACTCATTAATTTAAAATGTATTTATGAGTTCTTAAAAAATATATATATGTATACGTATATATATATATATATATATATGGGTGATTTGATGATCATGAACACACAAAAGTTTCAAGTATGGTTAACTTCTAATGTTAAAAAATAAATAAATAAAAATGAATTTTTTTAAAAAAAAAGTAAAATAAGTTTAAAAAAAAAAAATCTGTTAATTTCATAATAACAGGCTCAAAAAAATTTCCATTGTTTATATTTAAACTGACTTTTATCCTACACTGCCGAATAAAATTTTTTGAAACAACGGGACCTGAGCGCAAACTTTCGATGGATACAGAGAAAGAGTTGCTCAAGACAACATTAAGTCGATACCTAACCTATAAATATAATCTCAACAATAGTTCGTTGTTTTAAAGATTGCAACCTTTTCAATCAAATGGTCAAATTGTTTTTAATAGATCTCAAAGTGTCTAAATCAATCTAAATCAGGAGATCATAAAATTTTATATGTTTAACGAAGAAAGTATAAAAAGATCCCATTTAACATTGGTTATTTATTAGTCATCAATCATGCCATTAACTATCAACCTATTTAGACAACCTTAACCTAATGTGTAAATACATAAAATTTACTATAAAATATTCCTTTCTTCGTTTTGCGTTTATTTTTTATACTCTTTGCTTCTCTTTTCTGGAAAGCTTTAGAATCTATTCAGCTTCTTCGAAAGTCGAATCTTTTCCCAACAGAATCTTATCAACTCTTTGCCAAAATTTAGCCTTTTCTCAAGAGGTGTTTTTTTCATTCTTCTCTTAAACACCTGAAAAAAGTTAGTGGTTAAAGTTTTTACCACGGAAAAATCTCTGTAAAAAGAGAAGATCAAAGTTCTTTTATATATGATGCACAAAAAAGCTTTTCTCCAATATTTAAATTATTTAGAAAAAATATAACTTTACTTTTGTTTTTCATGTATAAAAATGTTTCTTTTTTTCTTTTTCTCTTTTTTTTTTTTTTAATTCTTATATATATATATATATATATATATGTACACTGCATAAAAAAAAGTAGGCGGACACTTACTTGTAATACTTTAAAGCCGTTTATTTCTTTAATTAGAGATATGAGGTTCATTTCTCTAATATAATTATATTCTTGAGACATCATATAATATTATTTTTTGGATATAGATTCAATCCTTTTGAATTATGTAGTGGAAAATTTCAGGAAACAAAAATGTTGCATATTTGCACTGTAATTTTTCTTTAAAAAAGTAGACGGACACATCTTGTATCTCTAAAATAAAACGTTTTTTGTAAGGGTTTTGTCTCCCATTTGCTTTAATAAGTTCGTATACTCTGTTAGGCATCGAATCAATGACATTCTGAATCTTTTTTTGACAGAAAATTTCCCAAATTTTTGTAAGAGCTTCTTTGAGCTGGTGAATTGATTCATACTGCCGTCTACCCTCATAAATTTTATGAACAAGTATAGCCCAAATATTTTCTACAGGATTCATATCCGGACTCTTCGCTGGCCAGGGAAAAACAATGAAGTTGTTCTCATGAAACCATTTTTTAACGTTGTTAGCTGTGTGTATTGTCGCT
This sequence comes from Salticus scenicus, assembly GCA_963930645.1. NCBI lineage: Eukaryota > Metazoa > Arthropoda > Arachnida > Araneae > Salticidae > Salticus > Salticus scenicus. The sequence goes on along the minus strand of OZ005659.1, from coordinate 158,344,634 downwards.
CCATCTTGTTGGAAAATCCAGTTTTCTCCTCCAAGATCACACGCAAATGGCAAAAGCTCACTGCTTAGTGTTTCAATATAATCTTTGTGAGTCTGCTTTTTACTTAGGAGCACTAAATTTGTCCTTCCACCATAGCCAACAGCTAGCCACACCATCACGCCACCACCACCAACTTGCCGAGTAAAATACACTTCGTCTTCTTTCTCCAAACTGTGCCAATAATATTGATATCCTTCTGGGCCGTCTAAATTAAATTTTTTCTCATCTGAAAAAACTACAGATATCCATTCTGTAGTCCAAGACATATGGTTTTAGGCCCACTGTAGGCGTTCTATCACGCGGTGATCCTTCCAGCATGGAAGATGTTTTCTTTTCTTATATTGAAAGACTCTGAGTGCTTAATGTAGTTATAAATTCTCTGAGAAGTTACGTTAGTAATTCCTGTACTTATTCGAACTCTGGGAATTTATGCTCCAATGTTTTTCCGCTCAGTAAATTTTTTTCTTTGGTCTCTAAACGAAAGTTTCTTTGGCCGGCCACTCTTTTTCTTTACGCCGGGGGCTTCAGAAGCACGTAGAAAAAAGCTGATGCTACTTTTGCTTATTAGAAGTAACCTACTAATTTCTCTGACTCCTTTATTAACACTCTTCAGCGCTATAATCTGTCCTTTCTGGTAATCAGTTAGAGGAATTCCTCGTGGCGCATTCATCTCCAAGAAATTTAACTACGTAAAACCATCTTGTCAAGCACGTTAGCAATTGGCAAAATGCCAAATGTACATGTCCATGCAAAACTGGTATTCCAAAACACCCACTTAAATAATTGCAATTTTTGACCAGTGTCCGTCTACTTTTTAAAAATATATATATTGTGCAAAAGTATATCTTTTCTCTTTTCTGCATTTCCCTGCATTAAAATTATAAATAATTGAATATTTTTATTTGTCTGTCAAAAATATAAAGATTGATAAGTATAAACATGTTAAAGAATTTTAATTGACATTTCGTATTAAACAAAGACGAGGTTTCAAAAAATTGTAAAGAAGTGCCCGTCTACTTTTTTTATGCAGTATATATATATATATATATATATATATATGAATATATACTACAAAACAATTTTTATTTTTTTATTCGTCCTATCTTTTATTTACTTATTTTGAAGAAAATATACAAAATTGTACCTAAAACATATTGGTACGGCTTTATTATATTTTATATTTTACTTTTATTTATTTATATTTTTAAAACTTTGTAAATAATATCTATACGCGGAACGATATGCATTAAAAATAACTTGATAAAAAGGACATGAATTTAATTACTTATGTTTTTGTTATGCAGAGTGGTCGAAAGGTCATGCTTAAATAGCACGTGTGAGTACAACAAGTCATGGAAAGTAATAACACATTGGAACTGGAGATCAAAAACGCGATAGTAACCTGCTAGAGAGTGAAAAACTCTAGCCAATTTCTACGCACAGAAAAAGACGCACGTGATGATGTGAAACTAATGGTAAATTTCTTTGAGCGCATCTTATGTGTTCTAAAATGAAATAAATGTCTTTATATATATATATATATATATATATATATTAATCATTTCTTGTCGTAACGGTCACGATGCAACCCCAAGTTCAATATTATTATTTATACTCTTTATGATTTTATACTATCCTCCTTATGATGTGGCACCACCAATCGTACGGTCTGGACGTGATCTTTTGAACCAGTCTGCATTTAGGGTTTTTAAATCTACCTCATACTATATATTGATATAAAAATTTCTACTCTTAATTACGAATAATTTAGGGTGTCCCTGTACACAAAGGAGTAAATATATTAACTCCATTTTCAATAGGGAACATCTGATAGTAAATTTGAATAACCTATATCAGTTTTAAGAAATTCCAAAATATATTTACGTGAGTTAGAGCGCGGACAGACAAACAGACAAAAAGAAGTCATTAACACTTTTCAACTTCGTTGGAAAGTATTAAAAATCATAATTTAGAGAGGATATTTATTTATTTGTTTATGTTTCTATTTTATTCATAACTTATGAAATGACAAATTAAACAATAAATATTTTCGGAAATAATTGTCACTTCTCGGGAACTATTAATGATAGAATGGAGAAATTTTCTATAAAATTTTATTAGTTTAGGACACACTTTATTTAATTGGAAAATTTACATCATAAGAAAGGTATAAAAATTCAAGTTATTCCTTTTTTTAAAATTACCAATACCAATGCATTTTTTTTTATATTCATTTTGTACATTTTAAAGACAATTTTGCAATCTCTAATAATCAAAGCTATTGTAAGTTCATAATCTACAATCGGTAACAAAAGTGTCCGAACACTAGCAAAATTTTCTATATAAAAAAAGTACGCTTAATACAGTTTTGCTAAATAAATCCTTGTCGAATCCTGTTCTTAAACTGATTAAGAACATGATTCGACAAAGGTTTATTTTATAAAACGGTATTAAGTGTATTTTGTTTATATAGGAATTATTGCTAGTGTTCGGACAGTATTGTTACCGACTGTATATTTAAAATCATATGAAAATTGTACAAATTGACGTTAAAAGTTTAAAGGAACAACCCGTTTTCTTGTTTTCTTCGTTTTTTAATAACGTTTAAGCAAATAATCATATGAACATAAAATTTGCATGGAACGTTCCTTTTCGTAACATTAATCGAATTTTATATAGTACGTCGTTGCAAAAGTTCGTGCGGTTTTTTATTGCTTCATTTCATAAAAATACTAGGCGAGTCGTATTAATCCTGGACGATAGGACCCATGCCCCAGCCCGCCCGGTTCCCGCTGTTCAATGTGTTTTCCTAGTCAATTTTGTCCCCTTATTACTTCCGGTGTGAAATTTTTTTTAACACACTTGACATTGTGAGTTTTTTTTGCTTTTCTTCCCATGCTATTCCTATGGGGTTTTTAGCCTTTTTTCCCCTCTTTTTCTACATTCTAAAGTGGCGGTGGTTATACTAGTTATATATATATAACTAGTTATATTTATATATAACTAGTTAATATATATTTATATATGAATAATTAATATAGGTATATATTTCTAGTTAACTTTGCTCTTTTATTACTTCCGGTGTGAGCCTGTTTTTTTTTTTTTTTTTTTTTTTTTTTTTAACACACTTGACATTGTGAGTTTTTTTGCTTTTCTTCCCATGCTATTCCTATGGGGGATTTAGCCTTTTTTCCCCTCTTTTTCTACATTCTAAAGTGGCGGTGGTTATACTAGTTATATATATATAACTAGTTATATTTATATATAACTAGTTAATATATATTTATATATTAATAATTAATATAGGTATATATTTCTAGTTAACTTTGCTCTTTTATTACTTCCGGTGTGAGCCTGTTTTTTTTTTTTTTAACACACTTGACATTGTGAGTTTTTATGCTTTTCTTCCCATGCTATTCCTATGGGTTTTTTAGCCTTCTTTCCTGTCTTTTTCTACATTCTAAAGTGGCGGTGGCCACTTTAGAATGTAGAAAAAGAGGGGGGAAAAGGCTAAAAACCCCATAGGAATAGCATGGGAAGAAAAGCAAAAAAACTCACAATGTCAAGTGTGTTAAAAAAAAAAAAAAAAAAAAAAAAAAAAAAAAATCACACCGGAAGTAATAAGGGGACAAAATCGACTAGGAAAACACATTGAACAGCGGGAACAGGGCGGGCTCGGGCATGGGTCCTATCGTGCAGGATTAATACGACTCGCCTAGTATAATCAAATGACAATTTTTAATCAAAATACTCTTCATTACACTGTAAAAAATGCTGCAGTAAAATTACGAGCAAAGCCCGGCATCAGAGATTCCAGTCAAAGCCCGTAAAAATACATTTAGACGATGAATGATGTATCGCCAGTAATCGCAAAACGGTCATTTCTCCTGAAATTATACGGTCAAATACCGTAATTTTACAATTTTTTTTTACAATGTAATTTTTACAACCGTTGCCCATTTTTCGGGTAACAGATGTATACCACTGCGATAGAAGCTCTCGACTTTGGAGGCAATAAAATGATCCGCTTCCGCACGAATTTTTGCAACGACCTAATAACTGTAGCGTAAGTAGCAATTTTTTTAATATTTAATAATTCAAATTTGCTCAGAAGTAGGCTAGGGAAAAATAATAATAATTTCAATATTTTGTGAAAAGAAAACTCAATGAAAAAAACAAATAATGATACATTACACATAGGTAAAGACGCACTTAGCTTCATATATTAAACTAAATCCTGTTTTTTTTTTTTTTTATTATTAATATACTTTTTGAAAAACTATGATTATCATGTTGTAAACTGTGAACATCATCAAGAATAATATACTAAAAAAAAATATGTGATTGATATCTAGAATCTAAATTGTCGTTCCAGTAAAAAATAGTTTTTTGCCATCCTTTTGTGGGTTGTGGAATCTCCAATACCTGTCCCCATCTTGCAGCTATCTATGAATACCTCTCAACGCCCAGCTCCTAAAAAAGAATAACGCGCTGTTGGCAACACATCTCTAAGCGGGAGAACGATGTCAGTTACGATGGCCGAAAGACGAAGAGAACGTTCTCTCGAAGAACAGAACTAAAACTTAAATAAAATAACTATGTCGATTTTATAGAATGCAATGAAGTATATGTTTAATGCGTAATAAAATTACCTTCTGTAAATATTAATTTAACAATTTAAGTCAAACTAACTAGTGACTTAATAGTTTGTGATTTTGTTTCGATTGAAATCAGTGCCTATATTATTGTATTTAATAAGTATCTCGATACTTATAAATTGTAGCTTTTTTTGCTAGTGAATTCTAAAATTCCTTATTTGAATTTCTAGATCGTTTCCCTATATTATGGTGGTCAATCTCATTTCGAAAATCTCTGTAAATAAATGCGAACACAAGATGCGAGTTTTTGTAACTATATATATATATATATATATTTTTTTTTTTTTTTTGTAAAACAATTCTTGTGAATTTCTCGCAACACAAAGGATTCACAAAATTCAAAGGATTCATAATATTCATAAGAATTCATAATACTCCTAATATTATTTAATAATATAGAAAAGTGTAAACTAGAAATTTTCCATTACTTCGTCTATCTAGGTTATTTGTTTACCTTATACAAATAATTCGGAAATGTATATTTCTAGTTTAGGGATTTAGAAAAGGGCTTTTCATTCGTTCTTGATGAAAGTGGTATATATATATATTTCATTTTTTTTCTCTGTGTAAAAATGCCAACAAATATTTTATAATGAACATCTTATCCTATTTTTATGTTTGCATGTATATATTTTTTAAGTTATTCACATGCAAAAAACGACAGAAAATAAGAAACAAAAGTTAAATACAGAAAGAAAAATCCAGTTTTAATATAGAACCTGGTTTCATGTACAACTTCACGTTTCTGTAATGCGTCATTATGACAATTTTTCAATAAGTTTTTCTTTCTAAAATTGTTGATTTTTTTCATTTTTTACAAAGTTTCTTTTTGCGAAAAACTTAATAATTGCACAGATTTACATCTAAATGTTTGATTTAATAAGTGCCACTGGTTTACGCTGACATGGTGTGTTGAAACCGAATATGAAGCCAGATCTTCTCTATCAAGTACAGATTTTGTAATACGTCTACCGACACAATTTCTTCCATGACACTTCAACCAATACACTTTTATAGTAAATATAACAATATGACCCTGTGAGTAATCATAATTAATCATGGAATCATACTAGAAACAACCGAAAATGAAGAAATTAGTCGGTAGACACCCTGTATTGAGGAAAATCTATACGTGATAGAGAAAAACTGTCTTCATTTTCGGTGTCCGCGCACCAAAAAGCATGTTTTAGCTAAAGATATCAAATCAAATTTTGAGAGCATTACTTCTGCAGACATGTATTATTAGTTTCAAAATTATTAGTAATGCTAAAGTTATATAAATTTCGATAAACGAACATGCCATATGATTGTAAGCATGCCATCCAAATTTATTTATATATATAGATAGGGTGATACCGAGGTCATTGGACAGACTTAGAGGAAATGTAGAGAATATAACAAGGATTAAGAGTACTATAGTAATCCAAGTCCCCAAATGTCATTTTAACCCTTTAAATGCCGGATGATATTTCTTGCATTTGGGCATGGCTTTCCAATGTTACATCAAAAAAGAAGAAGGGTTTGTACATGCTGTTGTTTACATATATAAATAACTTCTGTTTTTATTGATATATTTTATCTCAGTGATTGCAATAATAAGAACATTGTGTATTATTTAGCGAAATAATGAAGTATGCAAAATTTTAAAATTTACACAATATAGTACACATTAGATCAAAACATCGAGTACTTAAAGGGTTAAAATGATGTTTAGGGTCATGATTTCTTATACAATTGTAAACCTTTGTAATATTGTCTAACCCTCCCCTTCCCCCCCCCCCTCCCCCAAGCCTGCCCCATGGCCTCGGAATCACCCAATATATATATCTATAAGTTTAAGCCAAGCTGAAGTTTCTTAAAATGTAACGTGTATTACTCTCTAAAAGAAAAAGTGAATTAACTTTAATATGTAATTTATTTAAAACTACGAAACGTTAATTATCGATTTTTTTGCCACTTATTTCTAAATATCTATTCTACACAGTATAACCTATATTAAATTGTGAATGGCATTGTAGAACAATGCCAAAAAGAATCGAATAGAAAACTGGGACATGATCTGGAAATAGATTACATCCCATTTATTCAGCTTTAATTTATACGAGCAAATTGCAATTACCCGTTAACACTGCATTAGGCAACTTTTCTAGATTTACAAAAGACTTGCATTTAAGAGAGCATTTAAAAGATTTCTTTAACTTCTTCTCTTTTGAATTCGTTGGAGATTATAACTAAATTTTAGTCTAGTTGTAGATTTGCGCTAAAAGAAAAATTAATAAAAAGGTGGTGTTTCTTATTTATTGCGCAAAGTAAAAATAATAATAAATAAATAAATAAATGCGCAATTTTGCACTTGAAAAAATACATATTTATTGTAACATTTCTAATATTATATCTATAAACCTCATTAAAAATCTGTTTTTAAATAATCTTTCAGTAAAAAAAAAAAAAAAAAAATCATGAACCCAGGGAAACTCGCACTTTTTTCTGTAACAGAAGAACGTGCGTTCGTAACGGGTTTCACAGGCACGGAGAGCGTCTAACCAGTTAATATAAAAGATATCAATAAGTACTAATACTTCAGAGATAATAAGTACTTTTTAATTAAGTTCGTAAAATTTAATAAATTTAAGTAAATTAAGTTCGTTAAAATCTTATTTAATATTAATATGTATCTAAATTTCTTCCTGTAAATATGTATGTAAATTTTTTCTTCTTCTTTTTTTTTAATAAAATTAAGGAAAGACTTTTGTAATCGATTAAAATCTCCATTATTCCTAATGTTTATTTTCATATCTGTCATGCTTTACAGTAGGCATGCGAATTCCCTTTTTTCGTACCACAATATTTCCCAATTTCGAAAGAAAGAAAAACTGTATTATTTTTTCTCTTAATTTAATGTAGAATATAAAATAACGACAAAATTATTGAGTTTTTCTGTTTACTCAGCTCTTGAAATTTTATTACATACTTATTTTATTTTATTTATGTATTAAAAATTTTAATATAGTTGCTGTATATCCTAAAACTATTGTTATACACGAACTACTATATTTAAATGGATAAAAAATTATTATTATGATATTTTTGTATGTTAAACTAGTATACAAAAATAACACAATTTCTGATTATTTAAGTCTTGTTTATAATTGTTTGCAGAAGAAAGTATTTATTTATTTATTTTTTTTTTTTTAATTATAGTTCATTGTCATAAAATCATTTTCAGTTAACGCGAAACAAATTGCAGAGGTTATCATAAAATAATTTAAGAAAATTTAAGAAAATTTCCAAGAGCTACAAAGAATTAGTTTATTACTTTACTGGTACGTAACAGTAAGTTTTTTTTTTTTTTTTTTAAGAAAAACAAACCTCACCTTTAGATTTTCTTCTAATAAAGTACTTTACTTTAAAAGAATTAATATTCGTTTTTATGTGTTACCTGTATATAGATACACTTTAGATTTTTACGAGAAAAATTGCAGAGATTTTTTTGTTTTAATTTAACCTTGAATATGTAAAATAATATTGTTAAAAAATAAAACGCATTAGATTAAAGCCAATAGTTGAACTTACTATTCAAAATTCTTGGTTCGCACGGAGCCATCGTTTTTTAAGGACTTTTTTACTTGTATTTTATGAAAATATACTTCTTTTGATTTTTATAGGCTTCTTTTAATGACCAAAAAAAAAAAAAAAAAAAAAGAAAAAAAAAAAAAAATGATGCAGAGACTTAGTTGTTGAGAAAATCAAGAGAAATCAATTATTGTATGAATCCTTCAATGGGAAAATAAGTGAAGGACAATGAGTTAAAATTTCTTTGTTAAATTTTCTTTAAAATAATATTTTTTTTCTAAGTAGATAAAAAAGAAGAATTCTTAAAAGACGTACATAAATGTGTTTATTATATATATTTACAATCATGTTTCACACTTTTTTCTATATGTAGTTTAATATTACATAATCTTTCAACGTAGAATTTCATATATCATGCATATGATACAGGGCTGCCATTGGCGAATTTTTTATTTATTTATTTATTTTTTTTTTTTCGTAATTTTCAAAAAATAAAAATTTATTATACATTTACGCAGGCAAATCTACACTTTACCTGTAAATTTTATTAGAAATTTTATGTTATGAAAATAGTGGTACGAGAATAATATAAAAATGTCACTTGTACCAGCCCTGTAATAGATTAAAATAGTTATTCGAACCAAAGAGAAATTAATCATAACAATATGATAATAGGTAAAACTTTTCTCACGTGACAAATCTAGCAAAACAATGAAAGAAATAACAAATAACCAATTCCAGCTAATATGTCAGTTTTATAATATGGAATTCGAAAAAGAAGAACAAAATGTTATCTAGATAAAAGCACTTCCATTGATAGATGAAGAGATATTTCAAAGTATAAATAGGCGTGCTAAAAAAAATACAGCTCTTCGTGAATCCTGATTTTATTCTACTTTTCACAATGGAATTTGCAAACTCTAAACTATAGCTGAAGCAGACAAAAGGGATGAGTGCCAGAAAGAAAATAATGGCATGGATTTTTGTGTTTTTATTTCCAATGTAATGATTTATCATATGACTAAAAACAATTGTAAATGGAAATACATTTTACTATTGATTTTTATAAGCATTTTCAAAACAGACTTTAATAATGAAATTATTCTAGCTAATTAGTGCTTCTTTTTTCTAAGTTTATTTCTGGTTTATTTACTTCTGATATTTACTGAATTTATATATATATATACATACATATATATAGTTATGTTGCTATTGTAGAAATATTTATCATTTAATTCAATAAAAGCAATATGTGTGTGAGTTATTACATTTAACAAATAAATAGATATTATGGCATTTAAAGAAAACGCAAATATATGTTTCAGTACGAAATGAAAACAGATTTGGAAGTTATAACTCAAGTTTTCGCGCGATTCAATAATGTTTATCATATTAAACTATTTTTATTATTATTATTAAAATTTGTTCTATAATACACGGAGCGTGGTAAATCTAAAAAGGATATGTGTTTTTCTTATTACATTATTTTTATACAAGATGTCTGATGCATCATTTCACAGCTTCTGTGAGGATTAGGGTATATCCGGACGCCTCGGTATTATATAGCAGTGCATGGTCGGAGATGCTTTACTTACATACTAGTGTACACAGGCACACCAGAAGTGCAAAGACGCCAGGTAAGTAATAATTCTGTTTACTATTGAATGCAGATATGCAAAAGGATCATGGGTCAAATAGAGTGTCCGAAGTTTCGCCCACCGACAGTAATGCATGCCTCACACCGCTTACGTCGCCAAAAAAATGGCTACAAGAATTGCATAGGAGATGGGGAAAACCGACATAACCCAGGAATAATTCAAGTATTCTGGAGTTTTGCAAAATATTCGGAATTTTATGCGACAGAGTTGTGATTCTTGCAATGTTGTTAGTCGAAATTTTGAACAGTATTTTTGACCTATGCTGCTTTTTCTCATTTGCATTTTATATAAAAACAAATATGACCTTTCATGGGATCTTTTTATTTCTGATGTTTCTGTATACACAACCATATCAGAATCTACGACCCTGCATTACTGTAAGATTTCGAGAGGTGAAAATGGACCCTACTCATAAAGAATATCTGAAAAGTTGTGCAGGTTAGAGATTAAGTAAAAAATTAAATATATTTTGGAAAAATATTTGGATGATCTAGCCATAACTATTCAATAGGTACCCATTTCGATAACATTTTTTTTTTTTTTTTTTTCAATCCAAATAATGATTATTTATTAATTACAAATATAAAATTACAGTAAGGAGAAATAGTGAAAAATAATTATAAAAAAGGTTTTTTATGTCTAAAATAACATTAAAAGGTTATCTGCGTTTAAATTTAGTAATTATACTAGTAGACCACACTGAGAAAAAAATTCTGTAACTAACATCTAGAATCTAATTTGTGGCTCTAGAAAAAATAGTTCCATGTTATCCTTATAAATTCTAGTCCCCTTGGAAATAGAGTTCAAGAAGCCTCTATTAGAATTCTAGAGCATTTGCCTATATTCTCGAGGGCAAAGTTATTTAAAAATCTCTGCAAATAAATGAAACTACAAGAAGCGGGTTTCTACAAATACAATCTTGGTTTATTACCCAATTCTAGAAATCAAGCGAGAATTTCACGCAATATAATCGATTCAGAATATTGTTTCACCTTCTAGAAATGTGTACACTAGAAATTCTCGATAATTTCGTCTATTCAGTTTATTGGCATAGCTCATGCGCATAGCGCGGAAATCTATATTTCTAGTTAAGGGATTTAGAAAATGGTCACTTATTCATTCTAGAGAAACGCGATATATTTTTTTTTCTCAGTGCTGTGGTAAATACGAATATCGGAAATTTGTATTTAGTTTGATACTTTTAAAAAATAAATTTTGGAGTTAAGGGTTCTTAAAGTTTTCTATACTTAAACATTCTGAAATATTTTGATATTTATATATATAAATTTAATTACAGATACAGACTATCCACAAGTTTAAATGAATTTCTCATATCCTTAAATTTCGGTTAAGCGTTTAATTTCTAACAAAGTAACATATAGAATTTACACGAATTTCAAGTTCTATAATTTTTCATATTATGTATTTTTAAAGCTAAGCAAAATAAATTGAAAATTACAGATTAAATTTATAAATTAAAGAAGTATATATATATAACGTAATTTATAAAACTAAAAATTGTTTATATACCGAAACTAGCTAGTTGTTTCGTAGTGCAATATTTTATGAAATAGTTAAATTAATTTTAATTCTGTGTATACATATTCCCATGATACATCTTCGAAATGGGAAAATTTCAAAACACTATAAGAACTCTTTCTTTTCGAAAACTAGTAAATTTCATTGACGTTCAGTGAAGCGAAAATTTAGGTTTAAGTCACTTAAAGTAACAGTAGAATGAAAGATGAATTTCAAACTAGAAAATGTAACTTTTGTGAACTTCAGTTCTTCATTTGAAAATTAACAGAAATTGTGTAGATACTAAGTAATAATCACTGATGAACCAAAAATGGTATTTCATAGATTAAAGCTCATTTTGTATTTGATTTCTATACAAAAATGTTGCATTTAAGAAATTCATTTAAACTTAAGCATAGAATGTATTTTTTATATTTCTTCAGAATAATTTTATATATAATTATACAGGTATAATGTAACCATTTAAAAAAAAAAAAATATTTTTATATAATAAAATACCATGAAATATGATTTGCGGGAAGAAAAAACATTTGAACAAGAGTAATTTCTTCGTAAAATATTCTTAAAATTATACTTTTTTCTGAAGAATATGATTTAAATCTATCAAAATGGATTCATTTTTTAAAAACATTTTTGCCAGGGATAGTTTTATTTTGCTACCATAAATACACAGAGGAATCGTTGTAGTAGTTGCATGAGAATATGAAATACATAATACATGCATTCCTATTTATACACTAGTTATTATAAAGTTAGCGAGCTTCGCCCACAAGTGGGTCAGTATTTTTAAATGAATCACTATAATGAATGGATTCTCAAAATTGCATATTATCACTCATTAACACTACTCTTAAGAAAAGAAATTTAAAAAAAAAAATCCTTTGTGTTCGGGTAAAAATCCACACCGGGTCCCCACTGCCTTCGGCAGCGTAGACCCGTGCGCTGCGCACGTGTTTTTCTTCACCATCCTTATGATTTCTCAAAATTTTATGTTATTACTCAAAAACTTTTATTCTTAAGAAAATGAAAAAAAAAAAAAAAAACATTTATGATCGGGTAAAAACTTACACCGGATCCCCGCTGCCTTTGGAAGCGCAGACCCATGCGATCTGCGCGCGCACTTGTGAGGATATACGTGCGCCGTGCGCACATATTCCTTCTCAACTCCAACCTTTATTATTAATAAAAAAAATAAAATAAACCATTTATCATCGGGTAAAAACTCGCACCGGGTCCCAACTGTCTTTGATAGTGCAGACCCATGCGCTCTGCGCGTGTTGTGAAGATATACGTGCACTGCGCACACATATTCTTTCTCAATTCAAACTTTTATTCTTAAGAAAAGAAAATTTAAAAAATCATTTCTCATCTGGTAAAAAGTCGGACAGTGTCACCACTGCCTTCGGCAGCTCAGTCCAGAGCTACCAACCGAATCCTGCAAATTGTTAGTACTGCCCTTTTTTCTACACCACTAAATTTTTAAAGTAATTTTCTTCAAATATATTTGCGAAGAATTAAGAAGCAAAAAACTGTAAGAAATGGCTGGTGTAGAAAAAGGGGCGGTACTAACAATTTGCTGGTTTAAGTTTGCAGCTCTGTCAGTCCAAAGCACGCACACATTGGGAGATTAACTTAAAATAAATAAATAAATAAAAAAATGTGGATATGTGTTTCAATAATTTTGCTGAGGACTGTAAAATGAGCCTCTGTTTTTATTAGAAGTTAGTGATGTTTTGTATTTTTTAAATAAATAAAAAATTGTATACATTAAATAATAAACTCGAGGCTCCAAAAGATAACGATACGGACAAAAATATTTGGGAGAATAAGTATTTTATAAAGTTGATAAAATAAATAAATAAATAAAGATTTATGCGTTTTTAAAGCATCTGAATCAAAACACACCCTGTAGCGTAATCATTAATATATCTATATCTATATATAGATATAGATATAGATATATGTAAAGTAGCATGTAAATCGATAGACACCGTAGTTTTATGATTAATAGAAGGATAAAACAATCTAATTATCAGAATCAGACGGAATAAGTTTAGAATTTATTGCGTTTCTGAAAGATCGATATTTAAACCTAATTAATAATAAAACTAATCGTATTTTATTGCTGATATATTTTAAGCTGTTTGAAATAATAATGAAAGAACTAATTTGAGATCTGAATTTTTAACAACGGTATAAACATATTAATACATAATCAGGGTTTGCTCGATTCGTTTGTAACCACAATATGTAAATACATAAATAAAATAATATTTCTTTTTATCACTTTTTAAAAAATATTTAAATTTAATGAAATAGCTCAAAATCTCGTTTCGTGTGATTAAATATAATATCGGAGTTTAAGATTTCTCTCAACCTATCCTACTGCATTTGGTTATATTTTGTCGCTTAACCATTTCACTCAGCGCTGCTGCTGAAATTATTCTAGCAGTGCACATTCATTCACTGATGGACTTTTTATGCTAGTGGACTTTTTACGCTGGCAGACAATTTATAGTAGTACTTTTGTAAGGTGACTTACGAAGCACATAGATATTTGGACATTTACGAAGGTTTCAGATTTCAAGGTTAGAGAAACAATTGGGTTGATATTTTGAAAGTTATGAAAGGTGTGGAATATCTCGCTTGATGGAGAAATACTCTGGTCGTAAAGGTACTCTACAAGAATCGTTGCAATATTTTATGGTTGGTGAGGTTGAGTTCTTGAATAGTGATACAGCAGTGTGGAATTGATATCTCTCTTCGTAGAGGAACACTGTGCTTGTAAAGGTACTCTACGAAATTCACTGTTGGGATTTCATAGTTAGGGAAGTTTTGAAGAAATTGAAATTGAGGTTGAGTTTATTTTGAAAGTTGTTCGAACATATACAAATGGATTCTGTCCAGTGATACTCTAAATATGAAGCAAATTCATATAAATTATATAGGAATTAAACTTATATAAAATATATAGGAAACAAACTTAAAGTGCAGGTCAGCTGGACAGTGAGTAAAATAGGAGGTCTCTGGTCTCTACTATTTAAAATTTCCATAAGGTATTCCATGTTTAATATTTCTTTTTAGGTTGGTAAATTAAATTTATCAGTTACCTACTACGAGTAGCCTTTTGCTCTCTTAATTTTGAAGAATTAATTTTTCTAAATTTGTCTTTAATAGAGTCTCATCTTTAATAACAATTATTCACATCACCTCTGTGGCAGGAAAATAAGACAGGGTAAAGAAGTATCCTCACACATTTTGCTACTAATTTTATATTTGATTTCAATTTTAATTTATATATTATTAATATAATTAGATTATTCTTCTCATGGTTTATTTGGATTCCTTGGTTTGTTCTGCATCTTCCTGCATTTAGCGATTTGTAAGATGGTAGGAATACAAACATACAGACGGGTTTTAACAATAGTACGAATGTGTATGTGTATGTGCGTTAAAAGATAATTATTATCATGCAAAGTGATTTTTTTTTTTAAGCTCAAGATAGAATAAACACATGTTTCTTAAATTTGCTATCTATGCATAGTATAAAGGAAAAGGACAAAAAGTAGCATTATATATAAATAATTAAACTATTTAATGATGAACAATACGAAAAAGATTTGACTATTATGAAATTTTCATATAGATAATCTTTAATCTATATAAGTAATAAACATGACTTCAATGTTCAACAAGAAGTATTTATAAACGACTGCTAATGAAAACTTTATTTAAACTAATTTCCTAATATTCATTTGAATCTAATAAACGAAAATAAAATCGCAGTACTAATGAGAAACCCAGAGTGAATATCATGCCGAAAATAAATATTAAATAAAAGTTTAAACGAGCTCTGAAAAATCCTTAATTAGTTGATATTCAGTTCTTTGTATACTTTCGAAGATAATTTTTCTGCTTACTAATCAAAGGAGACACAACTACTTAAAGTATTTGATTAACCATACTCTACAGAGAGGCAGTTTAGATAATTTTAAGCTCATTTGTTTCTTTTAAAAGGTATCCTTTTTTATTGTAAAATCACTCAATAAATATATTTACAATATATTACAAAAAATATCTCTTTGAATGAAATTCTATACTCAAAGTATTAATTTTATACTTCAGGGAATACAAATTTTAAATCAGTATCTCTTTCTATAACTTATCTGTTAAACCTATTTTAGAACACTAACTTTGAATTATACATCAAAAGACTTATTTTGAAATTATTATATATGTATCTCACTAATATATATATATATATATATATAAGTAATTATGTATCCATGCTGCTATGCTTTATTAATTTAGTGTTTTATGTACTTCAATACAAATATATTTATGAAAATTTCGTTACATAAAAAATAATAAGAAACCTACATTTGAAATGAATAGTATAAACATAAGCACACGAAAAAAAAATCACTTGTAAAATTTGTTCAAATCTGTCTAAAAAACTAAATTTAGAACTAAACTCGACTTAAAAAATTGCTTACATCTAGGGAGCTTATGACACATATATTCATGTAGCATATACATTTAAAAAATAGTTAAAATATGTTTTAAATTTTCAAACTAAACGCACAATTTGCACTTACCTGTTACTAGTTTCAATTTTAAACGTATTTTACTTCTGTAACAAAGCCTTAAAATACAATTTTATTCCATTAAGTAGGATCAAAATTTCATAAATTATCTCTTTTTAAGTTTTAAAGATAAACCTTCCAATATATATTTATATTTTTTAGTCCAGTATATAGTCCTAAAACAGCAAGGCGGTAAAATTATAATTTGTTTTAAAAATAGTGGAAGGAATATTTCAATTGAATCTTCGCATTTTTGTTTCTTAAGAAGAAGCATTAAATGTTTGCTTTTATGTAACCCTGTAAGATATTTAAAATTTACTGTCACCTATAAATGACGCCAACTAATCTTTATATATATATATGTGTGTGTGTGTGTGTGTATTATTTTTAAAAGAGAAAAGAATTCTCGTATATCTAAAAATATATATATAAATTTGGTTTTATTCTGTTAGGTATAACGATAGTAAACTGTTCTTTAAAAATAATTCTTACTGACAATACTTGGGGACATTTTTTTATTCCTTTGAATTAAATTTGCTGCGATATATATACCACTTTCCGTAGAGGTCATTTCATAGTAAACTTTAAAAACATATATCAGCTTCAAGATCTTATGAATACAATTACGTACACTAGAGAGCGAGAAAACGGACTGATGATTAAAAAGATTGACCAATTGAATCTCGTTACTAAGTTTTCACTGAAACTTAAATATAGATTTCTGGAAAGCAAATATAAATTTCTTACGAGAGAAAACAGTTTTCGCGTCGAAAATCACTTTAGATTATGCCCTCTCGAACGAATATCATTAAATTGATTTATATTATTACAATATTGAGAGGATTTCCTGGGAAGAACATTATTCAATTTAAAGTTTACAAAAATTTTTTTGAAGTTCACGTGCATAACGCGGTGATTGATTCGATGTTAAGTAGGTACGAGCTGAGTTTTAGTGAAGACCGTGAAAACGTTCAAGATGAGGAACGAAGTGAGGGGCCATCTCTGATTGATGATGACTTCCTTACTAAAGCTGAAGAGATGATTAGGTTGGCGATTAGATTCACCCTTAGAACACTCTCAGTGCTTTTCTCTCAAAATGCCCATTCAATCCTTCATTAAATTGTGTCTGGAAAACCTGAATTTCAAAAATGTGTGTTCGGTGGTTACTGAAAGATCTCAAAAAAGAAGCAGAAAAATAAACGTCAGAACAGCTCACTAGAATTTTTGACACAGTACAATGATGAGGGTTTTAGCTTCTTAAGCGCTATCTTCTACTGCGATGAAACCGGGGTGTTTCATGTAACTTCAGAAATAATATAGGAATTAAGTGAATGGAGAGAAACAACATCGCCAAAAGGACGCATTCAAAACCAGAAGAAGATACCACCAGAAGGTATTGGGAAAATCATGGGTACAATTTTTGAAACAAATACGGCGTTTTACTGGTGGATTTCGCTCCACGCAATCAAAGAAATACACTGAGGAAAAAATATGACCCCTTCACCTAGATTAAATAATGAATTATTTTCTGAATTCCTAAGCTAGGAATATAATTTTCCGATCTATGTGCATAAGATAAACAAATAACCTGTACAGACAAAATGATCAAGAATTTCTATTCTATATTTTTCTACATGGTGAAACAATATTATGGATATTATGAATATTATGGATCTTTAGTATTACGAGAATTTCTCGTTCATTTCCTAGAATTGGCTCATAAACTAAAGTTATAGTTACTAAATCGTGCCTGTTATATTTGTATTTATTTTCGAAGTTTTTGTAAAAAAGATTGACCGCAATAATATAGGCAAACACTCTAGAAATCCAATAGGAGATGTCAGAACACACTAGCAAGGGATACTAGAATTTTTAAAGATGACGTGGAACTTTTTTTTTCTAGATTCACAATTCAGTTTCTCGATGTCAGCATAGAATGTTTTTCAGGATAGCACATATGCTTAGAAAAATGCGATACGCTATACAGAAGAGGCGTCGACAAATGTCTCAGCAGGGTATTGTACTCACTCAAAGCATGCCCTTGTAAAACGATTGTGACGCAGAAACGCCTTGCGAAATTCCTCTAAGAACAGTCTAAACTGTCTATAAAGTACTAATATAAACCAATTGAGTAACAGTTTTCTAACTACCTTAAACCATTTCTTCTGTCAAGTAGTTCATCGTAGATGACAAAATTAAAAACGCGTTTACCACATGATTAACGTCGACGGCGGCATATTTCTGCGACGAGAAAATACAAAATATCATGCACCGCTATGATAAATACTTCAAATGTGGTGGCAACTATGTAAAAAAAAATAATCTAACTAGAGTTCTTTATTATGCAAAAATGTGTTTTTATAAAAAGGATTTGCTTTTGTTTATTTGATAAACGGGATTTAACTTCTGTACTGCCCTTCCATGTTCGTTTCAAAAATTTTAAACATTAATTCCAGAATTTACAGACAGACATGCAGACATACTGCCAAACAGTCATAAAAACTGAAGTTATAAATACTTCTAATTTGTATTGAATATTATCTATAAACTCGAGGCTAAAACATCACATTGTTTATACTTTAAATAAAGTGTGCAAAGTAATACTTATTCTTAGTCTCTAAAACATGTAATATAAAAATACTGCGTATTTTTGATAAAAATACGCAATAAATAAAGAGCTTATATTTAAATTTTGACAGGTTTTACTCTTATTTAGAAGTAATTTGCTTACAAAACAGAAAAAGCGCTGTTTTCAAAACTTAACAATATTTTTAAAAGAAAGGGAAGAAAAAATTTAACATACCAATCCAACATAAAGCTAAATATCAAACTTTTTAATGACTTTAAATGCTATAACCGAATATAACCAAACTTAATGATTTTCCTGAGCTTTTCAAATAATATATGTAGTATTTGACTCAAAACTAAAAAAAGCATTTTCAAAAATGCTTTTAACATTGTGCTTTCTTTTTTTTTTCGCATTCCGCTTAAGGATAGATTTTTTCTTCTGCTATTTACAAAAAAAAAAAAAAAAAAAGAGATAGTTGTCAATATGAGAAATAAGCCCAAAGTTATCCTTCCATTTACCGTTTCTTTTTCTTTTAATTTATAAATCAAGTTCTCACAATATTCAACGGTTTTTAGATACATGATAACAATATCATCATGAAGACCTTTTTAATGTAATTTGAAAATTCTGTAAATTAATACTACTGTGTTCCAAAAATGTATGTAAAAATATATTTTACGTTCAAAAAAAAAAAAAAGAAAAAAAATCTATATATATATCTATACAAAATTATTATTAATATTGTCTATAAATAAATATGTAAATATACGTTAGCTGTATTGCGTGTGTTATTAAAGTAATCAGGTTATCACTATCATTAAATAAATAAACATTATACAGCAACAGTAAGAGGTACAATAACAGTAAATGACATGCTTATATCTTTACAACAACGCTGAAAAGCATACAGAAGATAAATATAAAGATCACACCATCAAAATATAGAAATATAAGACTGTTAAAATTTTTCTAGTGTCGCAACAAAATGTCATTAAGCTTAAAGCACTTTAACAATACATTTCGTATGAGTATAAAGCTAAGAGTGCAACTTCACAGAGTGCCTCTCTCACTGCAAATTTTCATTTTGTTTACTGCTCCGTAATAGAAAGTTTCAAGTGCTGCTGAAAGGAAAATAATAGAAGAGTGCCATTGTAATAAATAACCCGAAAATATTGCTTATATTTATTGTAGAATATATACATTTTATCTATCTATAAAGAGAGTGCTTGAAATAAACGGAAGTGGTAAGAATTACACTTTTATAAATATTATTATTTTTTGACTTTGCAAAAACGATAATTGGAATTATACTTTGTTTCATTATTAGCAATTTTTTTTTTTTTTTTTTTTTTTTTTTTGGGGGGGGGGAGGGTGTTAATTTAGTGTTTTCTTTTTTACAATGTTTTAGAAAATGTGTGTCTTCTTTCTATATTTTTATTATTTTACATCAAAAATAACTTTAATTTGTTAGTGAAATATAATATGACTTTTAATGTAATATATGATATATATATAATACCAGATTAATTACTTTTCGGTTTTAAATATTTTCCATAATTTAGTAATAATCCAAATTTTAACGAATTTAATCCTTTATATAAAAGAGGCATCCTAAAGTTAATTTTTAGTAAAAGTTGGGATGAATGCGTGACAAATGCTTTTAACATTGTCTATTTTTTTATTTATTTTTCATTTAGTGTGTTAAAGAAATCTTTCAAAAACAGTATTGTTTAAAACGTTATTCTCATTAATTTATTTTTCATTACTTATATTCCACAAATATATTCACATATATTTTTAAAATTAGATTGCGTACCTAATCCTTGTCGAATCGTAATCTTAGACAGACTAAACACATGATACAACAAGGATTTATTTTAAAAAGCAGTATTAAATGTACTTTTTTACATTTTTCTATTTGTAATATATTAAAAGTATTCATTTCGTGAAAATTTTCGAACTCCGGTTTTCGATGGATTTACATGTTTTGGGATGTCATGAACACGATTTTTAGCTTTTAGAAAATGTCTGTCTGTCTGTGTGTGTGTATCACGAATATTGTGGACGCTGTACCTCACGAACCAATGAACGAAATTTAACCAAACTTGGTATTTAGTTGGACTCTGACATAAACTGGTACATATTAGATTTGGGGATCATTCGCTCAAAAGGTGGCGCTCTACTCGTATTTTAAATTTTTAACATGGCAGTATAGGACAAAATTTCGTATAAATGTACATAATGAGAGTTATTTTTAACTTGTAATTGTAAAATTTATATGAATTATTTATAATAGTAGTAGTTAACTATTAAAAAAAATTGTGCATGTTGGGGCATTGCTTCCTCCCCTGGGGGGAAATACCCTCCGAGGGGAGTAAATTTTCAAGATGGGTATCTTTCGAAAGGTCTAGTCAATACCTTTAAAACGAATGGTTGAACAATAGATCTGTGATAATTTAAAACAAAGTTGTCGATTTCTTTTTTACTTTTTACGATAAAAAAACTTATTTTTTTTGGATATTTAGTGTTATACTACTTTTCTAATATGAAAATCGTCTGCAGTATCATGGAAGAGAATTTTAACTGAGTGAATTTGTCTAGGAAAATATAGAAGAAAGTCATGTGGTGGCCACAACATACTAGTTTATATCGGAATTTTTTTTAGTGGTCGAATAATTTTGTTGCAACGGTAAATTGAAACATAAAAAAAAATTTCCACGATATGAACATATGAGAAAGATTCAAAATAAGACGAAATCAATTAAAATAATAGACATTTAAAAAGTTCCTTATATCTTCTGGTGTATTATACGAATTTTGAAAACAAAGATTTGCAATTTTATATAAAAATAAGTACATAATTCAAATGAATCTTAACATATAATGCCTGAACCAAAAAGAAAAAAAATCTGGAGTGACTCCACTTGATTTTCCGAACATTAAGTAATTACCGTTGTATAAATAAATTAAAGTAAGAGAAATCGTTAAATACGCGAAAGTGAAAATTATATTAGGGTGTGTGAAGTTGTTCCTTCACATATATGTGTTTTAATTATAACTTTAAATAAAGGCAATAAATAATTATTATATTTTCAATAAATTAAATAGCTAATAAAAATAGATAACTAAATTCTAAATTACTTTTATTTATTCGCTTTTGTCTATAATAAATATCTTAATTCTAATAATACTTTATCCCTTATGCTATTATTAAATCGTCTGAGAACAAAAAACATATTCCTTTTAAATGACATCTCTCAAAATTATAAGCTCTTCTAAATCATTTAATAAATAAAATATAAAAAAAATATTATTTCCATGTTATAAATCGTTGGATACATAATTACATTTTCATTCTTTTAAATTGCGTATGTTTATTTATTCGAAGCTAAATTAAGCAATACATTTCCGTTCTAATATCATTAAAGGGTAATTTAGATTTTTTTTTATCACAGGATGTGCAATAAATCCTAGTCTGAGTGTCTCCCTTAAATAACGGTCTTCTGGCGATAAAACTTGGCATAAACTACTGTAACGAAATTAATAAATTCAAAATATTTATATTAAATTATTCTACAAACAAAGGATTAGCTTTGGCTGGAAAGTTTGGCACTGTTTTAATAATTTTGGCGTAATTCATCAGTCTGATCTAAATGGCAAGAGAGTCAACTTCAGAATTCGCTCTACAACTGTTGATTGAATAACATGTAACCCCGTAGCTCTCTCTCTCACCCCTATCTTTTGCATTCTCGTAACTTATGGTCATGCTGAAATTACACTATTAATGTACTGTTCATTTTCTTATGAAACTCGACAAAAGAAAATAAATATGTTTTGCTGCGAACTATTAGTTCTTTTTGTTTCAACGGCCTTCTTTTTCAGCTATAAGGACCTGGATAATTAATGGGATCTTTCTACAGTTGAATCCCAGGAATTCTACCTGACACACTTTGGTGCTAGATTAGCGACCAACCAGTTCGAGATGCATTGGTGAGAGAGAGGGGCATTTTTGTTTAAAGGACTTTATGAGTTAATATAAAATCATAGCAATTTTTAAGAAGATGGAAACTTATTTACCGCGATGGTTTTTAATCTGAATTGAAGGATTTTGATCTACATGACTTGTCGTCGCTGTATTATTTTTAAATTGTGAGAAAAATCATTGTGGATGTCACTGATTGGAGCACACTATGGATTGGACGCATCGTATCGGCAGTTTGTCCTCTTCTGATCCGCTCTTCGTGAAATACTTTTTGCTGTGTTTGGGACAATACGCCGAGAATAGCAGCTTGTGTTTATAGGTTACGCTCGACCCATCAGCTCTCCGATATTTCTCTCTGGAACGCAATATGTTTGCGAGAGCCATACAGTGTTTAGTCTATCTCCTTTAATGGACTACCGGCGCTGGTCCTTTTCGACTCTAGTCAGAGAACTTTTGATCTCATTTTCCGCGACTCTGTGCTGGCCGGCCGCTGTTTCTGCTTTTCGCCAAAAAATGCTTTGTGATGCAGTCCCCGCCGCTTTTTCTACTGTGGCCTTTGTGGTTTCATAGCTTGTTGTTTCATCCTGTGCTGCTTCATATGTTCTCTGCTACAGTGTCTTCAAATTTAGTACTCGTCTTTTCGACAGTTTTTGTTTTTTTCAAGTCCTGCTGAGACATAATATTCATACGGGAAAGAACGATGTCCGCTTGTGATGTTTTTTAATAAAGAACATATACATGAGATAACATTTCCGTGGACACTAATGGAATGTTATTTTTGTGCATGGCGAATCGAACATTAATTTTCGTGAAGAGAAATATCACTTAGAACTAAGGCCTGAAAGATTTGTAAAATTTTGCGTCAAGTGAAATAAATCATTAAATATGCACCTATTCATCAGGACACAAGGTCTTGCTAAAATGAAGGGGTAATTGGAGAACCGAACGCGGAGAAAATCATTTCCTATCTTATTAAAATTAATAAAAATAAAGTTTTATTTTCAGGTCAAGATAATGAAAGGTTGGTGAGTGTTTTGTATATTTTTTTTTTCACTCTTAAGTATCCTTGTTGATACATAATTTTTTCTTGGTGCATCATTAATTAAAAACTTTTTAGATAATACAAACAACAAGGATGCTTAAATATTGTCAGATTTCTGTATATATATTTTTGTTTCTGTTTCCATATAATATATTTTTGTTTCCCAATTTTAAAAGTAATAATTATAATGATAAAAAAAAAAAAAGGAAAAACTTGCTTTTTTTAAATTTTATGTGTAATATATATATATATATAAATTTACATATTATAGTATTTTATATTTCTCATATTCATATTTTCCTTTTTATGCTAATACCGATATACAATGCGTGATGATAAATTTTTAGAAATTTCTTGATTTTTCATTCATAATGAAAAAAAAAAAAAAAAAAAAAAAAAAGAATAAAAAAAGCGGAAAATAATAATAATAATTTTTTTTTTTGTGTGCAATTTCTATACAGATTTGCATTACCTTTCAGTATATTTTTTATTTTCATATTCAGATTTTCCTTTTGAAAAATGTTTATTATTCTGTTTATTGTCAATAATTGAATTTGATTTATATTTTTAATTTAAGAACTAAACTTGAAGTTATTTCTTATGTTGGTGTTTTTCAGGCAGGTTGAAAATACACATACCTTTTTTTTAGATAACTTTTCGAGATGTGTCGGCGAAAATTCGTTTTTGATATCAGTCGATATCTAGACACTTATTTCTCATCTTTTTACACACATATATTTTTTTTTGTTCAATTATTTTAACCTGCTTGAAACTGCCATTGTATAACAAATTAATGAATAAATAAAATAACTAGAGTGATAATTTCAGTTATTCTCATACTTTTGTTCCATAAATTTATATGTTTTTTATTACTTTTTAAGGTCATAGTTTAAAGCAAAATTTAGCAATATATTTTAGAGAACTTAGTTGATATTTTTTTTACTTAATATGTTACATAACTTTCACACCTTTACATAAATTATTGAGATTCATTTTTTTAATTTTAAAGATAATGGGTTTATTTTTCTTATCATGGTTATATTAAATCAAGTTTTTTTTTACAATTGGTTTCTTAAAGATAAGGGCTGTATAATCTTATGCATCACTGTGTTTCAAAACCTAACTGTCAAAACACTACACTTTTATCTAAATACCATTATTTATCCTTTCATTTAAAAATAGTTAAACAAATAAATAATTTAGGTTTATACATTTAATTTAAGTCCTTGAATTAAAAGAGGCACAATTAATATGTTAGGATTTAAGTTTATGTAATTTTGTGCCACAATGTGCATTAGTAGCGCTGCTAATTGCACTTGTGTTGTTGGCATTCAATGCTCTTTTCCTTATTTTGAATTACTGGCCAATTTTTTCTTGGTGAGGGGATCTGCATTGATTGTCTTTGTTTGCATGATTTTACATTAAACTTCATTTAATTTGAGTATTCCTATAATTAACTTACATTTTTACTATTTAAATTTTACACAAAATTTAACATATTTTACAGAAATCGAATGATATTATTTTTCTTTAGGGTACATTTTTTTTCATTGTTTACTAATATTGTTTATATAAAAACATCTTTCTCACAACGCATAGGTACATACATACTTACACAGTGACAGAATAATTAAATAAAATAAAATATTGAGCATAGATATTAATCAATTAGTTATTTCTCCAACAATTTTCATTTTTTTAACACTATAGGTATTCAGGACAATATGTAAATCCAGTACATAATATATTTTATGAATCTATACTGGCCGTATATTTGTTGCATGCAAGTGTCCTAAATAAATTTAACACACAATTTTCCAAATTTACATATTTCTTTTCTATTTTTTTCGGATATTATGTACATTGACTTTCATGTAAACCTAACAAATTTGATAGTCTTGAACATAAGGTTCAATGTTTTATTTATTATACTTACCAGGCATTATTAAATAATCATGTACAATCACTTATACAGAAAGAGAATTGGTTGTATGTCTTGGATAAGTAAACACATAAACATAAAAGTTTTAATTTTTATAATAACATAACACAGTATTTGCTTTGCCCATTTTAACTAAAATGTTACATTTTAACACATGTTTTAATTATATTTTTTTCTAATTTCACAAACCTTGAGAAATTTTATAACACATTATATATTTTTGTCGATTAGATGTTATCGCATAAATCCAGGTATAATTATGATGGTCGTGAAATTTGACATCTAATGTAATTTTTCATTTCACACATTTTTTTGTTCCACATTCATTCAATTTAGTTAGATGAAACCTATCATCATTTTCTAAAATTTTAACCCTTAATTACCTTTCATACGAAATTTATTTTATGTGCATAATAGTTTTATTTCGTTCATTTACGTAAAAAAAAAAAAGGAAAAGTTTCAGAGTAATCATGATAAGATAAAAAAAAAAAAAAAGGGGGAAAAGAAAACAGAAACGGAAGACTGCTTAATTTTTTTTTTTTTTTTTTTTTTAAACAGAAATAAACATCTCGCCATTCCGCCTGAGTTTGTTTATGTTCTAATAATAATAATAGTGATATATTTTTTTTCTTTCATTCAGTTCAAATACGTTGATTGCAGAGTTTTTTTTTATTTTTTACTGTACATATGATATATTTTATCGCATTTATTCGATATTTCATGTTTGTTTATTGGTGTTTATATTCAATATGTCTCTCTTATATATATGAGAATATTTTATTACTATTGCTAGCAAATAATTATCACACCAAAATATATAGTAAGCTTACTTTAACATCAAATTGGGCCCACTGCTGAATAATTGCAGTATTTTTTTTAAGATAAAAAAAAAAAAAAAAAAACATCTTTTGCACGTGTGTGAACAGATTTATTTTACTGTTCCTTTTATCAGCTGATTTGGTGAAATTCTTTTTATTCACCTTTTTGAAGTGAGATTACACTTCTTGTACTCGAGTTTTTATATTATTATTTTGCTGAGCAATTTTATAGCCTTTGAAGCTATTTATATATTTACTTTATGCGCATTTTTTTAATTTTTGAGGCCTCATCTGAGCTCATCTCACCTCAGCTCAGCTCATCTCAGTTCATATATGCTCAGTTCAGTAGATAATACTGTTGTTTTAGTCATGACTTTTTGCTTTTACTGTTTGTTTATAATTTTCTGTGCACGTTAAATTCGCAATTTTAGCGCTTTCATCTGCGGCAATGGAAATTTATTTTTGTGGCATTTTTTTTTTAATTTTTTCAATTTTAATATTTCTTGGAACACTTACAGACATATACTAAATTATTAATAGTTCAAATTATTTCAGTTGATATTCCTTTTTTACAATATTGTTTAAACATTATAACATATCACCCGTTTGATTATATTTTTAATTTTCACATATACACATTTACCCTCTAAGCACAATTGTGTTGCTCTGGTTGTCAGTATATTAATGACTTCTATAATCTATGGATTTTTACCATTATATTGGTTTCAACACTTGTAATTGTGTAGGGGATTTCACACTTTCACAACAATTTTTGAAGGTTATGTTTTATTGGTTTCCAAGTACACTTATAATTCATGAACACATGTTCTATAAATATTTCGGGTGACAAAATAAATAATGAAAATAATGAAAATAATAATAAATAAAAAGATATTGATATAAAATTACTTACTAAATTTTAAATAAATAACATAAGGATGTATGTGACTTTTGGAAATATTTGGATTGTATATTTTTCCTAATTATATTTTCATTGGTTGTCAAAGTTTCAAGGATTCTTTGCGTGAACACATCACCTCTTTCACAAGATGCATTTTTTAACAAATTCACACTATGCTTTTATCTCATTTGAATAACATGATCAGTTTATTTTAACGTTTGCAAACACTTTATAATTAATAATTCTCACACGCACACACACCAAAAAGAATATTTCATTTTTTTCCCTTATGTTTCTACATGTGTTCCTGTATATGTTTTCTTTTGGGTCAGAAATTTATTGTATTATTGGCTGGCTGCTCAGTTTGTCAGTCATAATTCAAATTTATTCAATAGTATTCCATTGTCTTTCACATGTATGGTTTTCCATGCTTTTCTTCATTATTCTCAAACTTGGCCTCACAACCCAATGTTTGACACACACACACTCTCACAAAATTTTATCTGACCTATTTGGTTGCCATTTCATTGGTTCACATGTGGAGATAATTACATTTTCTTTTATTAAATTTTCACACGAATTTTTTTTACAAAAGACTAGTTACAATAATAATACACACATACACAAAAGTAAATAAATTTTTTGTCAACTTGCAATAAACGCTGTTATGTTTTTTAGAGCCTATTTGTTTTTCAAAGAAATACATAAAAAGTGAAATTTCCGTACATAGTCTGTACGTTTTAAAATTTTGTTTTTATCAAATTTTTTTCTTGTCTAAAGAGTAAAACCCTTGCAGAAAGTTTTCTTTCAGCTTAAATTAAATATTTAATTATTTAAAAATTTCTCAATCAAAATAATTTCTTTTTGTAAGGTTTGCACCACAGATGTATTTTAAATGGCCTTGAAATCATCTGTGCGTTGTAAGAAGTAGTCTGTGCAGAAGTATGTGGCTGGTTCACTCTTTTTTTTTTTTAAAAAGACTATTTCTTACTGAGCAGTATTATGGAATTATCTGTATAACATACAGTATCCTTTTTAAGAAAGATATTGAATATTAATTGGGCTCGATAAAATAATAGTTCAATTGTAATTATAAAAAAACAATAGTATATTTAGATTTTTTTTTGCTATTTTTGACAATTTTTATGAGTTATATTCTTATCACCTATTTCAGGTCTACTCAGAAGTTTATGCATTAAAAATTATATTATTATTGAGATCATATTTTTGTGAGAAATTCAAATGCTAATTCATTTAATAAAAATTTTGTTCAGGAAAAGGAAATTATTTCATACAAGTAAATTTTAATATTTTTTTTTACCAACACAAGCTATTGAAATAAAGTTGGTTCATAAATTTATGCAAAACAAAATAAATTAGAAGGCATAAAAATAGACAAAAGTTAAAATAAAATAGAATAAATAATTTTTCTTGAACTCTTACATGTGCGCTTTTATTCTGACATAGGGCTAGATTTTTTTTTTTTATTACACATATTTTTACGCATACAAGGGACATTTCATTATGTCACTTTGCAGAATGCTGGTTGTCATTTTTGCACAACATGAAGCCTCTTCTGCTTTTCACATATTGTTCAGTACGCTATGTTCAGTTAGGCATCACAAAACCATCATATCTGTCATAGCTATTGTTCTATTACACACTCTCTGGCTCACTTTGTTAGAATTTAATTTTTCACGTGTACGATAATGGTCTTCTTAATCAAAAACATTTGATTTTTTTTTCATATTAATGCAATATTAATTTTTTTTTTGAAAATTAACAAAATACAAAAATTATTTGATTTTCATATTTCTGGTTACTGATTTCCTTTTCCTTATTATCAAACATACATACACTGTAATAAATGATTGTTTTTTTAATATTCTACACATTTTATATATCATATTTATATAAATTATTGATTATGTAATTTGTTTCAGATATGTCAATTTGGCATGACAATGACTGAATATGTCTCATGATTTCATAACTGTCATTATTATTGATTTTTTTTTTTCGAATTTATTGTTATATGCCACAATTTTTTTCCTCTTGCTTAGCAAAAGGTTACTTTACATTTCTCACAATTGGATGCAGATTTTTTTTTGGAATTGTATTACACTGTTGTGAAGGTGAGAGAG
This sequence comes from Salticus scenicus, assembly GCA_963930645.1. NCBI lineage: Eukaryota > Metazoa > Arthropoda > Arachnida > Araneae > Salticidae > Salticus > Salticus scenicus. The sequence continues at coordinate 158,315,183 of OZ005659.1, read as the reverse complement.
AGCGTTCTATATTTTTATAATTTTCGTCCAGTTTGACGATATTTTTTTTTTCCTCGTCGCTGGGGAGAAATATGTGAAGTTGTTCCTTCACATATATGTGTTTTAATTATAACTTTAAATAAAGGCAATAAATAATTATTATATTTTCAATAAATTAAATAGCTAATAAAAATAGATAACTAAATTCTAAATTACTTTTATTTATTTGCTTTTGTCTATAATAAATATCTTAATTCTAATAATACTTTATCCCTTATGCTATTATTAAATCGTCTGAGAACAAAAAACATATTCCTTTTAAATGACATCTCTCAAAATTATAAGCTCTTCTAAATCATTTAATAAATAAAATATAAAAAAAATATTATTTCCATGTTATAAATCGTTGGATACATAATTACATTTTCATTCTTTTAAATTGCGTATGTTTATTTATTCGAAGCTAAATTAAGCAATACATTTCCGTTCTAATATCATTAAAGGGTAATTTAGATTTTTTTTTATCACAGGATGTGCAATAAATCCTAGTCTGAGTGTCTCCCTTAAATAACGGTCTTCTGGCGATAAAACTTGGCATAAACTACTGTAACGAAATTAATAAATTCAAATTATTTATATTAAATTATTCTACAAACAAAGGATTAGCTTTGGCTGGAAAGTTTGGCACTGTTTTAATAATTTTGGCGTAATTCATCAGTCTGATCTAAATGGCAAGAGAGTCAACTTCAGAATTCGCTCTACAACTGTTGATTGAATAACATGTAACCCCGTAGCTCTCTCTCTCACCCCTATCTTTTGCATTCTCGTAACTTATGGTCATGCTGAAATTACACTATTAATGTACTGTTCATTTTCTTATGAAACTCGACAAAAGAAAATAAATATGTTTTGCTGCGAACTATTAGTTCTTTTTGTTTCAACGGCCTTCTTTTTCAGCTATAAGGACCTGGATAATTAATGGGATCTTTCTACAGTTGAATCCCAGGAATTCTACTGGACACACTTTTTAAATATTTTTTCATATAGTTTATTGCTTAGTTTAAAGCAATTGGGCTTGAATTTTTTTGAGCCCACAGATCGTAATGATAATCTTTCGTTATGGATCTGTAAAAATTTATAAGTGCTAGACACACTAAAATCTATAAAATTCGTACGATGGTTACCTATAACATGCATATAAATTTTCTTTTCTTTGTGTCCCTGTAACAAACTATAAGAATTAGATTTGCCAAAATCTATCTGGGACTGTGATTTGTAACATGTGTAGGTGTTTTCAGTTCATTCAAGCAAGGAGTTTAGACGCAATCACATTTTAAATAATTTGATTGTGTCCCTATAAAAACCTATAAGTACTAGATTCCCCAGAATCTTTATGATTCATTCTGCGGGGATCTACAGAACATACATAAATTTTCAACTCAATCGGTTAATTCATTTAGACGCTAATGATTTCAGTCGATAGGCTAAAATGATAAATATATTTTTTTTTTTTTTTTATGCTGCGTCGCTGTAATATATATATATATAAGTACTAGACCCACCAAAAGCTATACGGTTCGAGCAACTGTGACCTTTAACACGTATAGAAATTTTTTCTTCATTGTGATAAGACATTTAGGCGTTTCGAACGTTAAGTTCACCTCGTAGGTCATTTTAGATGCTATCACAGTTTAAAACATTTTGGCCTATATAGACCCATAATCATAAAGAATTATTATTTCTATCTCTGTAAAAAAAAAAAAAAAAAAAAAAAAAACTGTATATGCTAGATTCACCAATTTTTATACAGTTCGTGTGACGGTAATTTAACGTATGTGTATACATTTTCACCTCAAACGAATAAGGTGTTTAGACACTATCGCACTTTACAAAATTTGGGCCCACAGGCCATAAAGATAAAGAATTTGTGTTTGTGTCAAAAAAAAAAAAAAAAAAAAACTATAAATTCTAGATTCACCAGAATCAATAGGATTCGTGCTATAGGGGCCTATAACATATGTACCAAGTTTCAACTCATTTGAAAATAAATTTTAGACGCTATCATGTTCATTCATATACATACACACATACATCATCGTAAAAATAGTAAATATGAATTCAAAGGACCCCAAAACATGTAAAACACCAAAATCTTAAACTCGGTTTTTTTACATGATTACAATACTTTTCTCACTGTAGTGTTCGGAAAGTAAAAAAGAAATAGATGCGACCTCAACAATTATAAATTTTTTTTTAAATAAAGTTCAGAAGACAAACAAATAGTAATTAATGTTTATATATCATAATAATTTCACATGAGGATTTTTATGTACAAAAAATAAAAAAGGTAAAAAAAAAAAAATAAATAAATCCCATGGTTGCAGGAATATAGATGCAGAAATTTTATTTAAAAAGAAACAATAATAATACAACATTTGATGCATAAAATTTCAACTGTAAAATATAGTATTTTAAATTTTACGTAAAAAATATTCATTTGCTTAATTTTTAGCATGTAGTGTTTAAAACCCAAATGTTGTATCACTGAAAAACAACTGAAAACAACAAAAACGTATGTATAAAAGTATTTAGTATATATAGCTAGGGTCTTACGCATTTAGCTTAATATCGCTCAATATTTTAATAATACTGATATGTAGAAAAATGTATATTGTTGTATATTGTTTGTATGTTGTTTTGTATAATGTACAGTCATTTGCAAAAGTTTAAGACCAGTAGCTGATTTTCAGTATTTTAACACATTCCATCGTTACGCAGATTATTGCGTCATCTCAGGTGCTGATTGAATCAGACACATTTTACTGCTATAAATAAAGGTGCCCGGCACGTTTACTGCCAGTAGTTTATTGAATTTTATCGTACACAGTGATGTTGTGTAATTATTTTAATGGGTAAAAAAATACTTTAATTTCTGTTACAAAAAGGTCAGAAATATTGATCCTGCATAAAATTGGATTTTCTGAACTTCAACAAAGTTCGAGGGTAAATGTGAGCAAGACAGCGCTGCATCAAGTTATTAGTAAATTTACAATTTCCAGAAAATTCGTGAACCTTAAGAAAAGCGGTCGCCGTAGAAAAACGAGTGCACATGATAATTATGTGATAAGAAATATGGTCGTACGAGATCCAAGAACCTCCTGAAATACGATTATATATTCTCTGGCTGCAAAAGGCACCAACATCAATTCGAGTACTATTTCAAGACGTTTTTCTAAAGATTTTGGTATATCATCCCATAAACCTGCAAGGAGACATCAACTTACTCCAAGTATGAAAAAGAAACGACTGGCTTATGCCAGATAATATCAGAATTGGACAGTACTGCAGTGAAGTAGGGTCTAATTTTCGGATGAGTCAAGTCTGCAGACATTTTCCATGTTCTATTCAAAGGAAGGCAATACCTCAGGTTCTGTTGTGTATAATCGAACAAACCCCGTTGTGTAAGAGGACAATTGTGCAATATTATGATTTTTCAATTCGACTGCATATTGGTGTATTGGTGGCGTAGCTATGCCGTAAAATGTTTCGCAAACGATAAGGCTGTATATCATATTTTGCTGCACGTAATTGCTCAGAACTTTGTATATATGGGGATTAGTATGAAGTTCTATGCTGGTTATACTTGGGGGGCATACCTGCCGGCAGGTTACGCTGCGGTGTTGTAATTTATTCCAAATATTAGAAGGTTAAATCTCTTCTACGGCATTTACATGCATCAAATTATATATGACTATTATGGAAAAGAATGCTGGCAAAATTTGTATGAATATCAGTCGTGACGTCTCAATTACTCTTCTGTGATTTTCTACATGGCTATATCTCAGCGTCTGCTTATTAAAACTGCACCGAATTTCATTCGTAAATTCTTTATTTTAAGAAGCTATGATTAAGCATTTTTACATATTAAAAAGTAATGGACAAGTATGTACAGAATGATATACAAGAAAATTTTGTGATGACAACAACATACTAATTTTAACTATACTCCATAAAGTTTAAATAACTGATTATAAACGTTTATTTTTTCTACATAGTATCTCAAGAATAATTTAAAATTCTTTTTTTTCTGCTATATATAAAGAATTGGATTTCTGAAGCGTTTCAATTTCTGTTTTTTTGATGGATTTATACGTTTTGAGATTTCCTTTAACATGATTTAACCACTTTTAGAAAATGTCTATCTGTGTATTGTCATTACATTTTTATTTGTTTATTTGTTTATTTATTTATATATTTGTTTATTTATTTATTTATTTATTTATTTATTTATTTATTTATTTTTTGACGCATCACCTCAAGAAATAATGAAGAGAATTTTTTAAAGTTTATATTTGTATGCACTTTGATAAAAACTGGTGCTGATTAGATTTTTCCATATATCACCCGACAAGTAATACTCATATGCTGCAATTTCTCCCAAATACGTGACAATAAATTATCATCTTTTATTGTGTATAACTTCGCATAAATTAATATGCAAATAGTTCATTATTATAAACTATGCAGATTCAAATTTGGTGCATATCGACAGGTAGCGATGGTATGGTGAAATTTAGACGTTAATACGCTGTTACTTTAATACCGAAAATTTATACAAAATAATTTGTCCTTTCAAAATAGGTGTATCTTGTTCAGGAGTTAAAATACTGTATTATCCATGCTGAGGAATTTGTACTCAAAAATTTATCCATTTAGAGAGATGTTAATAGTTTGAAATTAATGTACTGCATCTTAATCGCTATACCAAAGAATTGTTTTACATCATTTGTTCATGCAAATGAGATAAACTTTGTTCAGAAGTTATTATTTTGTATTTGAATTTAATCAGATTAACATATACAGGATGTATTAAAAAAGTTCCGATAAACTTTGATGTTATGTCAGAAATTATTTTTTCCTGAAAATATATAGGAGAAAATGTGATCTATGAGCGCTAACAAGACAAGAAAAAAAAATATATATATGCAGATATGTGATAGAAAAGCAGGTTCATTAAACACACTATGCATAATTTTACAGAAGTTGCTGAAAATTTTTGCCATTTTCAATAATACAAGCTTCATAACAATCAAACTCTTCCAAACGGTACAGGTCTCTCACGGACACGTGCAGCTGCTTCAGCAACTCGTCTGTTTTGATATTTTTCAGGATACAAATGGACCTCTGATCGGCATTTCCAATAATTTCTCCATATACTAGATGCATGTCTGTCATATCTTTATTGCTGTGCAACTACATCCTACTTCCGCTACGTTTTTGATTGGAAATATGTTGGCTCGTGTTGATCAGTTAACTTTCAGCCAAACAACGCCTTTTAATGAAAATACCTAACGTTTCCGCCTGTATGTTTTTATGTAAAAATTATTTGTTCCGGGATGCCTAACCTACCTTAAATTTGTTAACACTCTTTTAAAATACCTTGTAGATGATTCAAATGAAAAATGCGTCTAGAATTTATATATATACATATATAAATAAATAAATAAATAAATAAATATATATATATATATATATATATATGTATATATTTATAATCTATTATTTATCTAATATTTTTTTTTTAAATTTAGGTTACCATTTTTAAAAAGAGAATGCACTCCTTCTCATATTTATAAGGACACTTTTATTTTGAAATAACTAATGTAAAATAATTGTGAACAAGATTATACTAAGTGCACTTAATATACCTAGTAGTCTAAAAAACAAAACTGCTATATTTTTTTAATATGAAACAAAATTAATAAAAATAATGCAAATTATTTTTTTCTCCACGTTTTTAGATGTTCATAATTATAGGGACAATCAAGATTTTTTTTATTTTATTTAACTTACTAGCGGATAAATTACAGTTCACATGCGAATTTGTTTACTACTGGGTTAGATTAATTCATATATTAGCCTTAAACTTTTCTTGGACGGACATTACTGATGATGCCTCGAAAAAAAGAAGGTTCATGTAGTGAAGTATGATAAATGGGTTTTTTAAGCGGAAGGATAATTTCAATTAGCCGAATTTCTAATGGAATTCAAAGATCTAAAATTGCTGAAGGAAACGTGATCAAACGTTGAACTGCTGGTTCGATGGGAGAGAGATCTGATGCAAAATCAGAATTGTTTTACAGATATCGAAGACTCCTCTTACTGTTCTACTCATAATGACTGCTGCTGAATTTGCTCGAAATTTTTAACGAAAGGTTAGGGTTCACATTTATGTATGTTTAAAGTAATTAATAATATGTTAAAATGAATAAAAAACCTGTAATAATCAATAAGCATTTAATGGGGGAAAAAACGTCTGTGTTAAAGTTGAATAAAGACAATATTAAATGGTAAAATGTTGCATTTTCGGATGAAAAACATTTTATCCTTGATTAAGCAAATGGTTTTAACAGTTACTGGCACAATCTGAAGATAGCGAAAGACAGAGCAAATTTTTTAAAGGCAGATATAAATCGGGCATTTTAAAGGTGGATGTATGGAGCTCTGGGGAGCTGTTTCTACTGAAGGCAGAATGAATTTAGTAATTTTTTCTATTATTATGGACATAAAGAGAATATCCGTAAATTTTAAACGTGGAATTCTCGATTTTTGTTAGATTTTGGGAGTAATAATGTTTTTTTCAACAAGACATACATATTTGCTCTACTTCTAGAGCAATAGGAAATAGATTGTAGAAAGAAACTTCTGTATTATTGCCTTTCCCGTGGCCTAAAAGTTGAAAAAAACCTTAACGTATCATATTAGAAAGGTGCATGCAAGTGGAAAGCAATTTTAAATTGTCTAAATGTATTCAGTATATCAACTATGCTGTATGAAATGGTACTGAAACTGAATATTAAAATAAAAATGTATATTTATATACCAGAGATAATGTCTGACTGTTTCACCCTAAAAAGAGACCCCATAAAATATTAATTTAAAGAATAACTGAAAAAATATTACTAAGATTCGAGCTGTCCTTATAATTGTGAACACCTGAAAAATCATCTTTTTGACCGTATTTAAAGTTTTTAAAGATAGAAAAACGATAAAACTTTTTTAATATAGTCTATTAATGGAATTAAAATTAATAAAAAATACATTTGTTTAAATAATAGTGTTCAGTGTTTAGTTAATATAGAAAAACGGGTGTCCTTATAATTATGAGAACCAGTGTATGTTTTGACTGCTAAAGAGTTAAGGGGGGTCTGGGACACCAAATTTTTGTTTTTATTATTTATTGATAAACTGCTGTAATTATTTTTTCTAGAATTGAAGCTTTTTTGACGATGAAGTTGAGCAAGAAATGATCTTAAATATAAATAAATAAATAAATAAATAAATAAAATTTAAAAATTAAAAATTTTAAATTTGTGATAATTTTTAAATTTCTTATATCTCATGAACTAATGGTTCAATTTACAAACTTTTTCACCATTATATGCAGAAAATATTTATCTTCAATTTGTCTTCGAGATTTTTAATTAGGAGCAAAACTTTTATGGTAATCCAAAAGTTATGCATGAAATAAGTACTTTTTTAAAATTAAAATTAGTATTTAAAAAAATTATTATTATAATCACAATTCCTGAAGGCAAATTTAAGATAAATCCTTTCTGTTTATAAAGGTGAAAAAAATTTGTAAATTGAACCATTAGTTCATGAGATATAACAAATTTTAATTTATCAAAAATTTTAAATTTTAAAATTTTAAATTTTTATCTAAATTTTTAAAATTTTATTTAAAATTTTATTTAAGATTCTTTCTTGCTCAACATCATCGTCAAAAAAGCTTCAGTTTCAGAAAAAAATAATTACAGCAGTTCATCAATAAATAATAAAAACAAACATTTGGTGTCCCGGACCCCTTAAAACCAAATTATTATAAAATTGCGAAATTTATTCTTAGCATGAACGAAAAGAAATATCTATCGCATTTTGGTTTTTAAAGACGAGAATTTCCTGTTTATTTGCAACAATAGCGTGAATTTTATTTATTTTTTCCTATAGTATGCAAAATATAATAGAAAGTGTTTAACCATAAATTTTTTTGACTTATAATGTAATGGCATAGAGAAATATTACTATAGTTCAATTCCGATTTTATGTAGATATTTTCACGAATTTCATATATGTATGACGTATTCATTTGCCAATTTATGGCTTAGAAAGAACATGTATTGTTTATGAGCATACATAACATGCATTTGTTTTCGCAAACATATGCTTAATATTCCTCAGTGCTAGTGTGGTTAAAACTCTAGAAGTAATTTGTTTGTAGTCCAGGATTCGTTACATTTCATATTAAAGTAAAAAATATTTTTTTTTTTTTTTTTTTTTTTTTTTAATTCATATTTATTTATGTCATTTATTTTGAGTTAAATATAGGTACTTCAAAATGGTTGTTAATCTACTTTAATTTAATTTATTTCCTTGTATTCCTGTTTAGCCTAATATTTTTTATACAATATAGATACTTTTTTATACATGTTTTTAGTTTTACTTAATATTACACGTATGCGTATAATTACTATTATGTTTTTTTATGACTTGAATAAACCGATAGATTCACATCACAGGATTGATTAATTAAATTCTAGTCTAGTTTACAGCTTCCTAAAATTTAAATAATCAGTGCAAAAATATTAGACAATTTAAATTAAAGTGATTTCGTTGAATTTTAATGAAAGCAACACTTTATTGTTTTTGTAAAATTAGATTTTTTAAGTTATTTATGTCTTCATTTATTAACATTGATTAACATACTATATTGAAGATGTTAAATTATTATTCTTATTAATCAGTATTATTAAACCGCAAATGAATAAAAGAAACTTATGTGAGGTTAAGACCGCACGACCATAACTTAAAATCTATATTTATTCGTATAATGTAACTTTAAATTTATTTATATCATTTTTATTAGATAAAACTTTTTTCGATTAAGCTTCTCTTACGTAGCCCTGTATATCTATATCTATATCTATCTATCTATCTATCTATCTATCTATATATATATATATATATATATATATATATATATATATATATATGTGTATGTATGTATGTATATACAGGGTGTTCCAAAAGTCCCGCACGTCTCCTTCTAACTCGAAACTGATTGGGAATTTTGAAAAATGGCAAAACACGCAATTAATGAATTCGAGAGAGAGGGACCCCTATTGGTGAAAAGAGTTTGGGCCTGGGGGGGGGGGTAAAGGGGTGTTATGGAGAGCAAATTTAAATTTCAAATTTCAAATAGGAAGGTATGCCCCATGATACATCCCTGGAAACGTCTCTTCAAGAGAATGAATTTGATATAAACAGTTTCGCCCTACGAAGTTTATTAAAGGAGATACATGAGTTTTTAGTCTTTTGAAATGTGGATTTTATATCTGTGTATTCCCTTTAATAATCTTTGCAGGACAAAACTATCTATATCAAATTCATTGTCTTGAAGAGACGTTTCCAGGGATGTATCACAAGACATATCTTCCCATTAGAAATTTTAAAGTTGCACTCCCTAGCGGAATTCCTACCACCCCCTTACCCGGGCCCAAACATTTTTGGGCAAAGTATAGACATTTTCTGAAAATGACCGAATATTATTCTCAAACCGGTAAATTAAACGAACACAGGAAGTTGAAAATTTTCATTAAACTGTTACTTTATTATCGTGTATGTAGAAAGTAAGTACTATGCGTTGGCAATCAGAAAACTTCCATCTATATAATTCTCTACGACAGTGTCAACTACGTTTAACGTACACAAAACTTTAATTAACATAACTTCTCACAATTAACATTTTACATACGTAAATCGTTTAATAAATTGTGAGATATAGCCACCTCATAATTCGCAGAAAGGGATAAAAATGCCATGTGTCGGGCGATATATACCAAAACTCAATAAGCATAATTTTCTCAACGTGTTACATACACAATTTTGTGAATTGTTATAGAAGCTCAGATATAATTTTCCTGTAAACAAAAATATTGCAGATAAGCATGCCGCCAGTCGTCGATATGCTGTTTATTTGAATCATTTAAGTTTTTTATAGCATCAATCTCAAATACCAAGTTTTGTGTTCTTATAAGCTCTGGAAACTGAGGTGTAGCATTCCTTAATAGGATTAAAATGCAGAACTGCAGTGAAATCTGTCAGTCGATTTGCACCCAAATTCAAAAATCAGAGATACTCATAATGTGCATATTACAAATTAAACTTGGTGCTCTGTAAGATTTATACTGACTTTGAATAAATGAATTAAAACGAAGCAAAAAAAAATGCCATGTTTTGGAAGATTTATACCAAAAGTTAATCAGCACCAACTTAAGTCAAGATCCAACGAAAAGTCAAATTTGGTTAAATTCTACTTAGAGGTTTGTGAGTTAAAGCGACAACAATATTTCGCTGTCATACATATACAGACATTTTCTTGAAATGAAAAGCTATTTTTTCGGGGCTATTTTCTCCGGGGGTGTTTTATTGGGGCTGTTTTATCAGGGGCGAATTTGTCGGGGTGATTTTGTCGTTCTGTTCTGTCCTGGAGCTATTTTGTTGTCAAGTCTGTTTTGTCGGGGAACTTTTGCCTGAGCTTTTTTGTCTTGGGCTTATTTGACGGGCTACCACTTCGTACAAACTTTAAATCTTAAAATTGAGTTTTCTCTGTTTGCATTTTTTGACGAATTGATGATCTTCAAAATGTGAAAACCTCTTCAGACATTTAAGGAAAGACGTGAGATTATTTTGGATTTTTAATACAACCTACTTAATTAGGCATTTGTTTTTTAACTTCTTAATTCGTTTTTGCGAAAGAAAAAAATTAAAAAGGGTATATGTATGTAAAAATTATATATATATATATATATATATATATACAATCGTCAATAACGTGATAATTTTACAAAAAAAGTTGACCTTTTACCTACAACCAGTTGACAAATCTTTGCCACATTTTCTTATATTACAGTATTACAGTACTGTTCCGTTCACTGTAATAATAGGTCTATAAATAGATCCATCATATTGTTGAATTTATATGCCATTGAAAGTGTTGCGACTCATAAAATAATGAAGAAGGAAAATTAAGTAGTGAACTGTTTTTAGCTAAACAATATGACATTGCAGAACGGGGACTTAAACTATTTTCATAGCAGTTATATTTGTAATTTCATTAATTACAAACTATGTATTAACAAAATAATATATATATATATATATATATATATATATTATTTAATGGGTAAAAAGTTTATAAAAGATGGCTCTCATTGTTATCATTAATTAACTTTTTACCAAAAATGGACTTGCACCACTTTCAAAGAAAACGATTTATATGTTGAGGTGTTGAACTGTATGTTTTTAAAACATGGTTTAGGCGTTCACAGGTTGCTGAAAGAAAACTTTTGCTCTTGCTTTGTGTGCTTCCTCCAATTTGTCCTTGGCATCGCAAAATTTTTATTCACCTTTCACTGTATAAGATTTAAACTGTGTGTCCAGGTTGATAGCTGTAATTATTTTTGGTGTAGGAAGGGATGTACATTTTTGCATCTAAATGGTCATACAGTTAAATTTCATTTATGTTCCACCCACTTTCCTTTATGATGTGTAAAATGTGTTTGGATGAAACGCTGTTTATTACACATAGGTGCATACTCATTCATTTCTGAGAATGCTCCATTTTATGGTTTTTCATTACTGTTGTTTTTTTACATTTGATGCTATAATAAATTTCCATCCACTTAATTACTACTTATTAAACTGTTAATAATATTGAGATCATACTTTGTAATATTATAGATGTAATAAAAATTGTTAGTAATATTAATAAAAATTAATAGTTACTTAAACGTGGGATTTTGAAGATTCATTTAATAGCATTAGAATAAATGATTTGATTGATTTTTCGATTTTTTTCCCCAAAAATAATCTAGTAGAGGCTATAAAATATAATAATTTATATATATATATATATATATATATATATATATATAATCGGGCGCGGGGCGATTTTGCTTTAATTTTTGGCAAGCAGGTAAACACGTGGCTCTAACCGCAGAGTGTTTTATCTCAGAAACTTTTTTTTTTTTTTTTTCGTGAAATTAACGTTTTTGAATGCAGAGATTATCTGACATTCACTTCTTTCATAGAAATTTAAAGCAATCGGATGAAAAATATTAATTTAATGATGATTGCGTAAATATGAGTATTTAAAGCTCAGCTCTTAACGATATTTAAAAATTTCCAACGTATCTATAAGTTTTCTATTGCGTATTTTACGTATTATTTTTTTTCTGTAAAAATTTTTCAGACAGGAAATATTTTGAAATTAAACACTTATTCCAATGTTACTTTTGAAAGTACAGTCACCCCCCACCTAATTTCGCAGTAAATTAACGTAGAAACATGCTGCTGGTACCTATCGATCTGTAATAAAGTCTAGGTTTTAATGGTGTAGTTAGATTTTGCTCAAGGGGTTATCTACATATTAAAACAGGCATAAACTTCATTTTTTTTAATGACGAGCCCTACTTTTGACATCATATTCAGATTTCTGAGATCAAGGCAGTTCGGAAAACTTACCTATTTATATACTTTAAATCAATTCTAAACAGAGTTACACGTGAAAATGTGTTAGGGACCTTCTGTACATTTAGAAAAAATAAATTGCTATCTACCATCCAATATACATTATTTAATAAATTTCACACCGGAAAAAAAGTTCAGAAATGTTAGTTATAAAACAAAAAACGAATCTAATTCGCCGAACTTTCTATGTTAATTTATGAATTAAAAGATTTTTATTGGTTTCTTTTTATTAAACATTGATTAGTTAAATATATAACTTCACACGAAGAAAATTAAATAGCTTGAATCATGTGGACCCTACAATGTTGAATTACAAAAATCTAGATACCAAGCTAAAATAATAATAGTAATAATGATAATAATATCAATAGCGGTTAAAAAAAAATAAACCAAAAGGGGTTTAATATTTAAGAAAAACAATTATCTACTTCTTGTTGGGCATATTTTTATTTTATACAGTAAGTCCCGCATGAAAGTGTTACTATAAAGTTTTACATTTAATTTTAGGCGTACAAAACAACAATAGATAATATACAGAAATATAAATAACAAGATTTAAACTAAAATCTGAGAAAGAATATTTAACATTTTCGCGACTGCTGACGTAGTTTCACGTCATTTGGAAATCTGTAACTTCTCCAGAGGGCGTTTCTTTCACAATTCGTGTTTTACGATATTTCTTAAGAATATTCCTTATATTCATATTTTTTTAAGCAAAATAATATGAATACAAATACTTTCACTAGAAAGAGTATAATTATTATGTATATTCATATGAAAATAAATATGGATGTAGAAAAAACAGTTTTCTATTGTCTAGAACGAATATTCCTCGTTCTGCAGTTGTCTACTGTACTTGAATTCTATTCTTAATTTTAAATGTGTAAAATCTATATCTTTAAAAGTAATAAGACATATTACATTGTTTTAAATTGTTTTCCCATAATAAATGTGAATTTTACGCCGTGATTAGAATAATCGAAAATAAAAAATATTTCGCTTTGTTTCAATAATACATTTAATGAAAAAAAAAATCTTCCACTGGTTTCATTTTGTATTACAAAAAAAATAAAATAAAATAAAATAAAATAAAATAAAATAAATAAATAAAAATAAATAAAAATTTAATATTATGTTGCGTCATGCGATGAAATTTAAATAACACAAAGCTTGGAAACGTACAGTAAACAAATGCGAAAATGTCATAACAAAATTAAAACAGAAAATTCTTTTGAAAAAATCTCATAAAAATTATTGAATGTTAAATATAATAATAATAAAAAAGAAAAAAATGGGGTATTCCTCTTTCAAACGATAATCCTCGCGATACCGCGTTTCCTAAATTATGATATTTAACTTGAGGTGTACGAACCCTACAATATTCAAGTAAAAATAAGAGGGACAACTAAGTTAAAATAGAATTTCAGCAGTGAGAAACTAGGAAAAGTTATGTAACATTTAAGAAAAAAGACTTGACATTTGAGGATCAGGTATATTCATAGCTGCCAATATTTTAATTTATTCCGGAGTACTTTTAGCCCCGCCTTTATTCCGCACCACTTTCTTTATAGAAAAAGTTTCTTCAATACATAATTTCGAAAAAATAAGACAAAATACTTTTAAAAAATAAGTGGCACGAATTAGAGACGGGGCTAAAATTACTCCGGAATAAAAACAAAAAATATTGGCAGCTGTCTATATTCCTTTTTGCAACGGAAGCGACGCCTTTACATAATTTTCTAAAACTTTACATTATAAAACAATTTTTTTTTACATATTTGCAATTAAATCATTTAAAATTTGTCTTCAGCATTCGATGTATTCAATGCCACTGACATTTATGCGTATCAGTGTTATATATAGAGTCATGCGAATATGCGAACTAGTTTTTTAATATTGTTTCTGTAATATGGAGGCGGGGCTGCATTTTTTTATGGAATTCTTTCACAATCTCTCGTCTGCATTGCGATAATTTTATAAAAATTAGCCAATTTGTATGATAAACGTCAAAATGTTGCCTAGAAAGCAATTAGAATAACAAAAATATAAATTAAAATTGTTTTTCGTCAAAATATATACAGATATTTACTCACAGAGGATACAAATTATAATAGGTGACGGCCGCCTAACAGCAGTAAAAAATGAAATATCACTGTAACTCATAAAATAATGTTAGGAACGAGCTGTAAATTTGGAAACCCATGTTTTTGATGATGCCCGATCTATTCATGCAAAAATTAACATAGGTCATAATTCATAATTTATCCAAATATGAAATTATTAATAATTTTCATAATTCAAAAAAAATTTTTTATCAAAAATATGCATGCAATAGGTTTGGGTCACTTCATTTTATCCTATTAAAAAAAAAAAAAACAGAATTTGAATATCATAATTATTTTGGAAGATATGAATTAATGTTTGTCACATTCATATAACATTAGCATCCTCATATTTTGACAGCTTTTAACTCTATGAAATATTGAGCAAAATATATAAACTATACCATTTTCCGTGATGATTTGATCCAAAGAATTAAAATAAATTATAAAAAATGGGGGTTACCATTGAAAAAAAATGAAGTTAATGCCAGTATTAATATGTAGACGACCCCTTAAACAAAATCTAACTATACCATTATAAACTATACGTTATTAGAAATCGATTGGTACCAATCAGATGTTTCTACGACAACTTATGGCGAAATTAGGTGTGGGGGGGACTGTACATTGCAATTCTGTTAAATTTAACTGAAGTTTTGTTTATACTTACACACATATATACTTTTAATTTTTTTTTTAATAATTAATTCTCTATAAAATTAATAATATATTTATATTTTATGCAACAAAATTTTAATTTAATAATTTATAACATAAATTTAACATTATGCAGGTCGCAGGCGGAGTTACGGGTTACAGGTGAGAAACTACGGGAGGAGTTGCAGTTCGAAAATCATCTTGCGGTTCGGATGCGGGTCATGTTTTTCCTACACGCGCTGTTCTCTAATATATATATATATATATATATATAATTTGGATTATAAGGGAATTAAATAAGTTTTAAAGAAAAATATTAATGACAGAAATGGCATTCAAAGATCAGTCAGGAGGAACTGCTTAGCAAATATATATTTGCATGATATGAAAATGAATGTAAATCTAAACAGTGAATAATTATGTATAGATATAATGAAGACATGGTTTCATTTACTCCAAATAATAATGATATATATATATATATATATATATATATATATATATTACAGATATTCTCTATTGTTTATTATAGATGATAATTAAATCGTATTAAAATTACTTTATCTATTATGTTAGGTTGCATTATATAATGTAGTTGGCGCCTGGTTTTTCTATTATCTTGGATAGAATTCTGTTTCTATAATGAAATAAATTGGGTTGGTGTGTTGTCTTTGTATGAAGTACCCGGATCTTGTGATTTGATTAATGAAAACATGCTAAATTCTGCGATAAATTAGTTTAACTATTTATTTGTTTCATTTTATTAAATTAATTTTAATCTTTCCCTTAAATATGTTTTTTAGTTAAACTGTCTGCTAAGGGAGGGATTCAGTTCTCATAAAAGCACAGTGTAAACACAAATTTGTATCTGAAGTCATGCAAAGCTTTTTTGACAGTTTAATTCTTCTTTTCTTTGAATTTAGAGTATGTTTAATTCAGTTTGAGATTTGCTTTTCTTTGTTTACATATTAGTTTGATAAACATTTTATTTGTTGTTTAATACGTTTTAGTATAATGTATGATTAAAAACAATTTTTGATACCTTAGATATAAATATTTTCACAAAAAGAAGAAATATCTTTGCTGCATGCCTTTTTCGGATATGTACAAAGGGAATTCCATAAAAACAAAGAGTAAAATCATAAAAAATCAAGAAATATATTTACAGCAAAAAATACATCATTCTTTTTCAAAATACCTTCCGTTAGATGATATGCAACGGTCCCATCGTTCATCCTACTTTTCAAAACAAGTAGAGAAGCCCTTTTCTGGAAGCTGCTTCAAAGAACCCTCCACTGCTGAAATAACTTCAGAATCTGTATTAAATTTTCTGCCACGGAGCTTCTCCTACAACGTCGGAAACAGCCAGAAATCGCATGGTGCGAGATCTGGACTGTAAGGGGGATGTAGCATGATTTTAATATTGCATTTACTAAGATATTGCTGAACAGAAGTAGCGACATGCGGGCGAACATTATCGTGATGTAATGTCAAATTCCCTACCAGTACATGACGATTTCTCGATATGTGTTGTCGCCAAATTTTCAAAACTGAAACATACTATTCACCATTCACAGTAGTTTTTGGAGGCACAGCATGCTGATAGATTACACCTTTATGATCAAAGAAAATAATTATCATGACCTTTCCAGACGATTTGGTTTGTCGGATTTTTTTACGGAGGCGGAGAATCAGTATGTTTCCATACACTTGTTGCGGACTTGGTAAGGGGATCATAATGATGCACCCAAGTTTCATCACCTGTTACAGTCTTTAGGAGATTTGGATCATTTTGAAGCATCTGTTTCCATTCACAACATTGGTGAATTCTTGTTTTCATTTGTTCTTTAGTAAGGTGATGAGGGACCCATCTGGAACAAACATAGAAAAGCTGTAAATTGTTGCGTAGAATGCGAAATATCAACGCTTTTGAAATGATTGTTGATGCCGCTATCTCCTCACCTGTCATTCGCCGATTTTCTTGAAGGATTACCTACGCAGTGTTAACATTTCGATCATTCACAACACTTTTTGGTCGCCCAGGCCTAGGAGCCAGTTCTGAAGACAAACGGCCTTTATTGAAATCATCATGCCATCTAAAAATCATAGACTCACCAAAACATTTGTCTTTGTAAGCTTCTTTCATTAACTTAACTGTTTCTGGAGCTGTTTTGCCCAAACGGTAGCAAAATTTTATGGCACAACGCATTTCGTTTTTTAACTCTGAATCACTCATCTCCATTTCTGAAGGACAAATAAAACAGTTCTTTAAACAAGCACGGAAATAGGACAATAAAATCGTCTGCTTCGTTTAGAATTTTGTATAAACGTACAGTTAACAGTTTGAAAAAATCGCCTGCACTTCTATTTTTTAGTTTAACGGTGTTGCCACTACGTAAAAAAATAACTCTCAGTTTTTATGGAAAGCCCTTTGTATATATATATATATATATTTTTTTTTTTTTTCAAAGGATTTCCCTTTACATAGATATTCCCTTTACATAGAATAGAATTTTTACAAAAGAAAATATTTCTTTTCCAAAGGTTTTTTACATTCTTTAAAAATACAGAATATGTTAGTAGTAAGAGATTTAAAAACCAAAACATCTGAGTCATGGAAACCTTTTCATGTTCTTGAATTTATATGAAAAATGTGTTCGCGCGAATTCTGTTTACTTTTATGGCATAATTGTCAAAAGCATTTAAAAGTTATTATTATTATTATTATTTATATTATTTTAAGTAAAACCGATTTTAAAACAGTTTGCATTATTTTTTTTTGTTTTATTAATTATTTAAGACAGATAAATACATTAAGAGATATTAGATATATTTTCGCTTATTTTTTGATTGATATTTATACACACAAATTACATAAATATGAAAATTTTATTAAATCGAATGAGAAATTAAATCTCTTCGGTTTGAAACATAATTAAAAACAATTATGCTGCACATTCTTAAAAATCGTAAGTATATACATTTTTTCCATCCACGCTTTTACATAGGTTTAGCACAATTATTTATTTTATTCTGCTACATTTCTAATTGAAAAAGTTAGAATCCGACAAAATAAAATAAGCGCATCCTTTATTTTAAGTTGGAAAAGTAACTTAATAGTAACTGAACCGGAAACTCCAATTTGTTTCATCTAAACTAATGGTGGAATAAAAGGATGTAATTTATTTGTAACTTGTGTTTTAACTTAAATATTATACTCTTTTGAACTTTGTTCTAGAGTTGCTAGTTTGTAAATTATTATGAATTATGTCGAGTTGAAGCGATAATTACAAATGTCTGAACAAAAGTAACTTCTGTTTATTTGAATAAATGACAGGCATATTTGTACATTCATATTTACTTATCACATTTTCAAAGAAGTTTAATAATTAAAGTATAATAAACGATTTGAACTTATAAGTTAAAATGAGATACAAATTTAGTATAAAATACTGTCACATTTATATTTTCACTGTCATTCACATATATAATCATGTTTTAATGTTTTTGGAATGCGTATTGCAATAGTCCTTTTGTAAAGAAATATCAATACGCCAACAGCATATCAAAAACTATAAATGAGTTTTTTTTTTTTTTTTTTTTTTTTTTTTTTTTTTTTAATGCCAAAACACCAAATGAATATTGATTTAAGATTACTGTAACCACTAAAAAAATCGAGTTCATTCTGGATCTGGATCTACAAGTTTATTAAGGACATTAACTAAACTCTAAACTATATTTAAAAAAAAAAAGCAATATTAAAAAGAATTGAATCATTAGAATGGACTTTTCTCAGCGTGGTCTGCCCAATCACGTGATAGCAGATTACGAAAAATCGAATTCTGAGAATCGATTTCAATTAAATATTGTTCTTAAGAACAAAAGTGTTAATACTGAATATAAATTTAAATAAAAGTAATATTGTGCATTTTTAAACAATAGAATAGTTTTATTTGTAAATTTAAAATTTTTAAAAAACACTTTATGTGTTTATTTACTTTGAATTGTAAGAATCGAATTTGTATGTTCTAGTGTAACTGTTACATTAACTGATCCAGCAATAAGCATTAGCTTCTTCTTGTGGAGTGTATATGGATTATAATTTTAAATTTTAAAACGTTTTCATTTAATTTGATTGCATAAAGGTGTTACAACGAGTTAATTAACTTAGTTACTGGTCTGAATGGATTTTCGCCTCACGATGTTGCACTGTCAATGATTTAAGTACCAAAAATCAGAGTATTTAACATGTTCTTCATGAATATCAGTAACAAATATAAACTAAATGATGATTGTAAATGTATACAGCAAACAAAAGATAATGAATAATGATATAAAATGGATTAAAAATGATGACGTATAAAATATAACACATATTAAATACGATTGATCAAAAATAAGAATAGAAAATATGTTATTTCTTCAATCGCTATAGATATACAAGACTTCGTCTGCTATTTGTTTTTCATCTATCATGTGACCTCTGACGTCAGGTGGGAAGAGACCATTAAATGAAACAAAATTTAATTTTTATTGCCATTCCTATAATAAAATGTGAAAAACTGGTTGGCTTCGAAAATATTATTTATTTGTTTTCTTCTTGTGGAAATGTATATTTAAATTTTCTATCGATATCGATATAATAATTGCTTTTTATGTTGTTATATTAAGTCATATGTATTATGATGCTCATTTATACACTTTCGAGGAGAGCAAATGTTTACATAATTTATTTTATTTGTGTAATTTTTTTCTTTCTTTCTTTTTCTGATAACAGTATTATTCGAAAAAACAGCAATATGTATGTGTTTGCAATGAATATTGCGTATGAATATTGCGTATGCGTATAATGACCATTTTAGAATTCCTGGAGTATCTAATAACAATTCCAAATATGTGATATATATGTAAATGAAAGGTAATGTTTAATTAAATTGTATTCCATTCCGCTATGTAACTTTTTTGGTGTGAATGTTTTATTTATTTTGGCACAACTATAGTATTTCCCCGCAACTGGATTTGGCGATTTATTTTAGGCGATTATGGCTGAATCATAAATCTAAAAATCATAAATCGTAAATCATAAATCATAAAATAATAAACTAAATCTTAAAATTATAAGCTAGATCATAAATAATAAATCTAAAATAAACAGCATGCAAGCTGCCATATTATACTGTAAAGAATCCAGAACGACATCGTTATCGTTCAAAACCCCAAATCCAGTTGTGGGGTAATACTATAGTTATACCTTTATTTTTTAAACACCAATTTTTTTTATATTTTGATTCATAAGTATGCATGATTTATTTTCATAATTTTTAATGCTTCTGTATTTGCATGAAAAAGTATTTTAATTATGGAAGATCAAGTTACAGTTACAATAACATTCTCATAAGATTGAAAAATTTCTTAAAATAGGGGAAGCCGGGGTAATAAGAGACAAAAGGGGTAATAAAAGACAAAAAATATTAATAAAATCTATACTATTAATCTAAATAACTTGAAATAAATGTCTCGTATTAATTTCATTAAATGGACTCCTCGTGATGTTTTAGGTGATTTTTGAACTTACATTTTTTGTTAATTTTGTTTTCTAAATTTTCATTAAATCCTGGTCTCTAATAACCCCACGTGGGGTAATAAGAGACCAGGCTTGTAACTGTCCATATATAACAATGTAAAATCATGTGGGATAATAAAAGACATCTGGAAACAATTCTGAATCAGCCAATAGTTTTTAATTTTTATTATTTACATCCATCCAAAAAATATGTTTTCTCGAAAATTAACTGTCATAAATGTGTTTGTGAAATTCATTTATTTTAATATTAGGTCCTAAATAATATAATATTGTACTTAATGATAGTTCTACATAATCAACATAACCTAGGGATTAACCAAAAACATGAATATAATTTCTAAAATGGGCAGAAAATATTTTACCCATTTTCTAAAGTGTAGGCAAAAAAGACGTATCTTTGAAGTGTATACAAGCGAAAAAAAATTTTATAAAAGATTTTTCTAGTAATAATAAATGAACTTATTTATTATGTAATGAAGTATTAATGACTAAATACTAACTTATACACATTTTAAACATAAATTTACATAATCATAACAACTAAATATGGTCTAGCCAAATCATTAAAACTGCTTTTTGATTTAAAGTGAAAAAAAATGTTCTCTTGGTAAACTTAGACTGGGCCTAACACTTGGTAAACTCTTCGTAAACTAGTCAGGCATTATTAACAGAAACTACAATGGGGGTGGGGGGGGTACAGTAATTAACAGTGGGGGTAATAAGAGACTGATGTCTCTTATTACCCCCACAAAAAATAAAAATGGGGTAATAGGAAACATGTCTAGAACATGTAAATAAAGAATGCTTTCAAGGTTTTAAAAAATTGTACATCAAAGTCATAGTCTTGGTCAAAAGGTTACACATTAATAAATCCCAAACATCTTACCTACAAAAAAAAAATAAAGAAAAATTTAGAAAAAGTCACGAACTTTCAGGGTAAGTTCAAAGTGAAGGTTTTTTTTCGTCATATAAAAAGAATTCAAAATGTGTTATAAACTTCTCAATAAGTGTATTGTTGTAAAGAATACACATGATACTTAATATTACATATTTTTAAAGTTGTCTAAGTATATTTTTTGGTGGGTTTTTTGACTGCGTCTCTTATAACCCCTGTCTCTTATTACCCCGGCTTCCCCTACTTTAATTTTTTTAGCTGTAAAAAAAACTTTGAAATTTAATGGGCATTTTTACAATTGTTTAGATGAATTTCGAATTAGGGTCTAAAAGAATAATTTACAAATTTATAATATAACTGAGAGTAGATTTGTATATTTGCACATTGCTATCTTTAATATTTTTGCTAATTATAAATTTTTAATTTCTTCTATATGTAATATAAAGTATTGGATTCGTGAAAATTTACGACCTCCGTTTTTTGATGGATTTACACGTTTTGGGATGTCCTGAACACGAATTGATAGTTTTTAGAAAATGTCTGTCTGTCTCTATCACGTTTTTTTTTTTTTTTTTTTTTTTTTTTTTTTTTTTGTGGACGCTGTATCTCACGAACAAATGATTGAAATTTAACCAAACTTGGTATTTACATGCACCCTGACATATACTGGTGCTGATTTAGATTTGAGGGTCAATCGCTCAACAGGTGGCGCTGTGATCGCCTGTTTTCTAAATTTTTTACATGGCAGTATTGGGCAAAATTTCGTATAAATGTACATAATGAAAGTTATTTTTAACTTGTGATTGTGAAATTAATATGAATTATTGATAATAGTAATAGTTGTCTAGGAAAAAAATTCTGTGCATGTGGGTGTATCGCTTCCCCCCATAGGGGGAGAACCCCCTCCTCCCCCGGGGAGGAATTTTCAAGATGGGTATCTTTCGAAAGGTCTCGTCAATACCTTTAAACACATGATTGAACTATAAATATGTGATAATTTAAAACAAAGTTATAAATTTGTTTTTACTTTTAACGAAAAAAATAGTTTTTTTTTTTTTTTAAATTGTTATTGAGTGAATTAGTAAAGGAAAATATAGAAGGAAGTCTTGTGATGGCCACAACATACTAGTTATTCGTTGTTTAAAATAACATCTATTTTAATAAATTCGCAAAAACGAATATGTATTTCTATTATCTATAGCTTTGAAATGTTATTTTTATTTATACATTACATTATGTATATTTATTAGATTTAAATAAAAAGATTGTTTTAAGAAAAATAATTTATTTAAATCTAAAAAAAGAAAATTAAATAAAATATATTAAGGTGTTATTTATATTTTAAATTACTTGAAAAAAATATCACTTTTTTGCCACATATCACTTTTTTTTATAGACTACTTAAATATTCTATTTCAATTAATATATTATTTCTATAAATTTTGAAATCATATAAAATATTATTTTTCATAAACTTTCTGAAATAAATGGATGTATAAGAAGCTTGAATTACTTTTTATATAAACTTTCATATGTGAATTTTAAAATGACACTTCTGAAAAATTACACGATTACTAAAAGTCAAATATTGTGGCACAAAATTTATTTCACTTTTACTTTTTTATTTATGAATAATTTTTTTTTTTTTTTTTTTTTTTTTTTTTGCAGCTTTATGACTTAGAGCGAACATATATCTTTTATGGTTTACGTAACTTATAACACGCAGTATATTTTACTGAAATTGTTGCATGAATATGTACTTTATATTCGAAGGTGATATTCCATATAAAATGAAATTCAACATTTGAGAAATATATAATTTAAACTAGAGCATATATTCATTCTACAAACTCAAATATATTAAATGAAACCTGCTACATGAAATATGTGAATAATATGTGAATGAATTTAGGAGTTCGTGTATTATTTTCTAGTAACAAATACAAATACAAAGTATGTAATAACATTTTTGGCATAAAATTCTACGTTGAGTATAAATTTAAAATAAAAAAAAATAATGGAAATTGCTACAATTTTAGTAATAGAATCTCTTAGTTTCATAATAACGGAACAGTATTATTTAACACATAAATTTGTTAAGTTGTTACTTAGTCAGAGTAAATACTTAGACTTTTGGAATGAATATGAAACTAATGATAAATTTGGTTGAAAATACCATGCGTTGTAACAAATATACGCAGATTTTATAATATATTTTAAACAAAGTATATATCTTCATGAACTTAAGCAATATCCTTACACAAAATAACCTAAACGTCACAAATGACTAAAAAAAGAATAGTATACTGTTACAGGTCGATTACATGTAAAGGGTGATTTCAAATATTTTTTCGTCCATGTATTTGTAATGGACGCTTTGAATGACTCCTGCCCAACATATTATTGAAAAATATTTGATCAAACACCTACTTCACACTCACAAATTTAAAGAATTATTCGTCAATATTTCTCTAGATATTTAACAAAACATATTAAACCGAATAAGGTCATAATATTCTATCACCCAACTGTATACATATATAAATTATGTTGCAAAATTGTTGAGAATGCAAGAGAAACCTAATTCAAAGTTAATGATAAGAACCAATATATGGATATATGTAACAAATAATATTAAAAATTTATACAAATTCATTCTAATTACTTCTATAATTTATAAGAGAAACATGAAAAGAAAATACCAAAAAAAAAAAAATCTTGAATCATTACTTTTCTTCAACCACATTTCATGAAACCGTGGAAGCCTCTACGCAATTGCTAACTCAACGAGTCCAGTGTTAAAATAGGGGTGACAGTCATCAGATATAATGAAAACAACTGATAACAGAGCTCCGAATTACTAGATGTTTTCTAAATCCCAACCTGTCGGTCAGACTGTTACCCTTCAACTTTTTGGATTCATTATCACTGCTAGTTTTCGGAAATGTGCTACACTGTACAGATAGATTAGGAATTTCATAAAATTTTTCAATAAATAAATAAATAAATAAATAAATAATAATAATAAATAATAGAATGTTGTAAAATCTTTTTTTTTTTTTTTTTTTTTTTTTTTTTTTTTTTTTTTGTACGTTGTTAAAAATTTATAAATTAAATCTCAGTTTATTGTAAAAAGAAGATGGAGGTTTTTATAAAATGATCTTATAAGGATTGTTATGAGTAATACTGACAAAGCGTTAAGATTACAAGATAAAGTTTTAGTAACCAACCTGGAAATTTTATATATTTAACACAATGTACTTACCGTATTAAGAACAACGGATAAAATACTGAATGATGAAATAATTGTTCTTAAAAATCTAGTTTATTTTTCTAGATTATTATAGATTAAAATTTTGAAAAAGACAAAATGAAACAAATTCCATATGTTATAAATACAGATATTGTGATTATATTAGATTATCATATAGAAGGATTTCATGGAATAAAAGGAAATTTTATACAAATTTCCCATGCTACTAATAAACATATAGGTCCTAAAGTTGTAAAATTTTATGTCATATCAATAGATAAATAAATGATGTGAGAACTTCCGAAAGTTTATACACATATTCATAAATGGATGTGACGCGCTTGTATAGTAATAAGTGCATTTTGAAGAAGTCATATCATTGCTTGAATTTTAAGCACATTTGAATACTTTGATAAATATGCACATTCAGTAGAGTCATATTGAATTCGATGATATAAGGAGATAAGAAACTAACGATAACCTTTATATGTATGCACGTTATGAAGTCAACAACAACTGCATTTTAAATGCACTTTGAAGAAATCTCCTACTTAAATTTGATACATTTAGAAAAAGATTTGAAAAAAAAAAATCATTTAATTACTTGAATTTAATGTACACTTTAATATTTATAGAGGGTGTCCCATAAGTCTTTACACATTTTAAAAATACACAACTTATGAATGAATGGACTCTTCCCACCTGACGTCAGAGGTCACATGATAGAGGAAAAACAAATAGCAGACGAAGTCTTGTTTATCTAGAGCGATTGCTATATATGTTTATCTAGAGCGATTGCTATAGCGAGCTAACATATTTTCTATTCTTATTTTTGATCAATCGTATTTAATCTGTGTTATTTTTTATACATCATCATTTTTAATGCATTTTATATCATTATTCATCATCTTTTGTTTGCTGTTTACATTTGCAATCATCATTTAGTTTATACCTGTTATTGGTGTACATGAAGACCATGTTTAAATACTCTGATTTTTGGTACTTAAATCAGTGACAGTGCAATATCGTACTACGTAAATCCATTTAGACCAGTAACTAAGTTAATTAACTTGTTGTAACACCTTTATGCAATTAAAATAAATGAAAACATTTTATAATCCATAAACATTCCACAAGAACAAGCTATTATTTATTGCTAGATCAGTTAATGTAACAGTTAAACTGGAACATACAAAATTCGATTCTTACAGGTGAAAATAAATAAACACATAAAGTGTTTTTTAAAAATTATTAAATTTACAAATACAATTATTCTACTGTTTACAAATGCACAATATTACTTTTATTTTATTTTATATTAAATATTAACACTTTTGTTCTTAAGAACAATATTTAATTGAATTATATTCTCAGAATTCGATTATTCGTTTTCCTCTATCACGTGATTGAGCAGACGATGGTGGGAAGAGACCATTGATTCAATTGAACGTGGTTTGCGAAAAAATCCTTCTCATAAAGTGGATATATATATATATATATATTTATTTATTTTTTGTAAAGAAAAGATAATAATTAATCTATTTGTCAATAGAGGGCGCTGTGCGTGACCAGATGAAACATTTTCATGAAAAACTTTACTTTTTCGCATGAAAATGTTTATAGGAATATAAATCACATTCTATGTGTCCGTCGTCACAACAATATACAGTTTGCAAACGAGTTATAACATTGCTAACTGCAACTTCAGCCGGCGGTCTTTACCTGAGGGAAAACGTCTTTACCAATAACGCTTTATCCATCAAGTCATCATCGCAATAAGGACTTCATGTATGCACAAGTAGGAGGCAAAATAAGAAATAAACTGTTCTAATCCCAAAATTGTGCAAAACTTTCATTAGCAGATTTCTCTTTCACATCCCTGCAAAAAATTTCGCTATTTCTCTAACTCGTCAACAAAAAATTTAACTAAATATTTTTATTTACAAAAAAAAAAAAACCTTCATAAGAATGTTTTTTCCGCAAACCGAGTTCAATTCTATCAATTCATTCAATAGTTATGAAATTTCAAAATGTGTGCAGACTTATGGAACACCCTGTATATCCGCTGTATATATACATATATAGGAATAGATTAACAAATGATTGAAATGAAATAAACCCCCCAAAAAGTCAGATATCATTGGTTTGTAATTCTCCTGTTGATTTCTCTAATTTTTAAACTTTCCTTTTAATTTTATATCATATACATATCCGTGTTTCAACAGTTTTCTATATATATATATATATACGTCACATTGAGTAGACGTATCTTGAAATAGACGAAATGCTTGGATAAGGAACCAATGATGATTTCCCATTTATGCATGTTAATGAGACCAACAATAAATCGCATTTAAAATGTACTTTGGAAAAGATTTTTCGGTACATGAATTTGAAGTATATTTTAGCATATTTAAAAATATACACACTGAATAAGCCTATTTTGAAATACATGAAACAGTAGCATTAGAATCCAAGGATAAGTATTACACGTACACGTGTTGATGAAATAAATCTGGTTAAATCCAAATTCACCAATTAAAAATATATATTAAAATATTTGGGTCTTGAAATAGACTGCCGTATCATATATTGTAAATGTTCATTTCAGTTCATTAAAAGAAACAGTTTAAAGTATAGGAGGTTGATACTTGAAAAGTTTGATCAAGACTAATATGCTTCAAAAACTGTTGTGGGTGAATGTTGTCTGAATAATTTGAAGTAAGCTTTTAAATTTAACAACAGACTTGAATTCTATATAAATGTAAACATTATATTGAAATGTAGGACGGAATATTTTGTCAAATATATATGTTATTAAATCTACTTTGAAATATTTTTCACATAAGTTTATATGCAGTACTTGTTATCTTACCCATTACTCAGTTTTTATAATGATTAAATGCTGGTAAAAAGATAATCGTTTGAGTGCCACACACGAATATTTACTTTCTCTTACTCATATATCATAGAGAAAATATTCTTTTCTTGTCTAAATTTCGAAATTCAATTTTCGTTGTTATAACACGTTTTGCAGTCCCCTAAATCTGAAAAAAAAAATCGCCTTTGGTCACTGTGTGTGTGTGTAGTGTGACCACGTTTCTGACGCCTAGTTCTGCGGACGAGTCCACTGGTTTGATGGGTGCTAAACTGACTGACAGTTTGAGATTTGGTAAACATTCAATCATTCAGTGTTACCTTCTCACTATTTTCTGTCAACCAGATAGTTATGACTCCTATTTTAACACCAGGCTCTTTGAGTCAGACATGCACAGAAGCTCCGATGGTTACAAAAAATGTCGTTAAAAACATGTGTGCGTGTGTGTTTTTTATCATTATATCTTAAGAACAATTGTAACAGGAAGTTCAAAATCTCTGTCATATACGGATGCTACAAAAAACACTTCACTGAATTCAGTCAAATCATTGTCATATAGGGATATTGAAGGCAAATCAAATACAGTAAGTCTATTGATGAAATTTCTAGTAGGTCAGATGTGACATTTATAGGCTTTACTTGATAAAGGGAAATGAACATACAATTTCTTTTTATGCATTAATTTCATGTTTTAATAAGATTGATATACGGACTTTGTTTATCATTCGTTTACAGAGGTACTCAAAATGATTTAGATATATCGGGGCTCTACTTGGGAATTGGAGGAAGTGCAATTAATGTTGCGTTCTGTGCTTTTCTAAAGGCCTTAAATTTAAGTAAAAAATATTATTCTGCTCTGTTTCATGTAAGCGAGTACACTTACCTTCGTATTCCTTACCGTTATGGTACGGAATTTCATGCATTTAAAATTCATGGTGAATTTTAAATGCATGGATTTTAGATTCAGATAGTTGTATCAAACGATTTTTTTTTCATGTTTCATGTTAGAGAAGAGTACGTTCATTCGTATTACTGACCACTGCAGTACATAATTTTATGCATTTCAAGGTTTATGCAAGCCGAGTTAGCTGAATCAAGTGACTTTTTTTTTTGGGGGGGGGGGGGAGAGGGAGGGGAAATTCCTTATAGGAAATCTACCTATTGCAATGGTTCTCATGACACGACTTCTCAAAAATTTCTTCATATCTTCACCGATCATGACCCCTAGAACACAAAACTACCCTCCATTTAAAAGTATATATATATATATATACATACATATATACATACATATATATATATATATGTATGTATGTATATATATATATATATATACATATATATATATATATATATATATATATATATACACACACACATATATATATATATATATATATATATATGTGTGTGTGTGTGTGTGTGTGTGCGTGTGTGTGTAATGCTTTTTTCCATGTTAAGTTGTGGACACGATAACTGGAGCAATTTTTATTTAAATTTATCCAGCTCGGGATATGTTGTCAGGACAGTAAAAATCTCGGTCGAGTTCGTAGATGGGGCATCCAGCTCAAAGGGGGTTGAAATGGTGGGGGGATGGAAATTTTCATTTGTTCATAATTTCTTTAATATTGAATATAGGAAAATACTTTAAATTAGGCGAATTACCGCCTTACCCTAAAGAACAACTTTTGTATTTAAACTTTTTCGATAACTTCAATTGCTTAAAAGGTACGTTAAAAAGTGACTTTTTGTCAATTGTGATGAAGCTGACATTTTCTTTTGCTTTCATTGATTAAATTTATAATCTGATGCTTGCGTCACGTGCAAACGATAATAAAAACGTCACTGACAATATAAAAACCATGGTAACAGCTTTAATTAATAATTTAAAAATATAAAATTAATATAATACGTTAGTCTTGTTAAAAATATCGTTTGTGGTGAATAGTTTAGAACGCCGGTTTACGCAAGAATTAAAAAATTACGATTGAAGTTTAAAGGCAATGTTTTCTTGTACAGTTATAAAACCTTTTAATAACTCCTACAGAAAAGCGTTATAATTTAGATTTCATGTGAATTTTACTTTAGTAAATTTTCTAAACCTCTGAATAGAACAGTGTAAATTTAACTCTTTTGTACGCTTTAAATATTTTTTAATAACTTTTAACACATAAAAAATCACTAGTACTGCACATTAAAAAGAAATAAAATTTATGTCATTTAAAAGCACCCCAAGAAATGATTTTCAATATATGAAAGAATTTTTTTTTCAGACAGGTTTTTTACAAACAGATTACATTATTTAAAGAATATTTATATGGCAAATACATTTTTGATTTAATTTTTTAATTAAGATGATGAATACATTAACCGGAGAGTTAAAGTTTGAATGTAAAAGATCGCAGAACAAGAATTGAGGGAGTAAATTCAATAATTTGAGTCTGGTAATCTGATAACACATGTCGACGATGAAATTATTTTTTTAAAGGTGATGTTTTTTCTACGGGTATTTTTGGATACTGATTAAGGAAAAACTATTCGAAAATTCCCATCACGAACAGTAAAAAATGGGATTGTTTGAACTTACAGTTCTAAATTTGCAACTCCCATCTAAGTTATTTCTCGGACAATCTGGATGATGCGAGTGAAGAATAAAGAGACCTATTTCACCAAGGCTTAAAAAAGATATTGAGGAGGAGGTGAGGTCTAGCAAAGTGGTACGATTAAAATTCGCACTTTGCGAGTAAAACATGAATATGAAGGTTTTAGGATTCGATTGAGTAATGGAGTTAGTTCCTATCCTAAACTAAAATTGTAAATTGTAATACGTTAATTTTATAAAGTATTTTGGAAAGTGAATGGTATAAAAGTAGAAGGAAGATTGCTTTTGTGAGTTAGTTGGAACGAGAGTAAGGGTATGAGTGAGTTGGAAGGAAGGTAAGAGAGTGAGTTGGAGGGAAATTAGTTGAAGGTTAGCTGGAAGTAAGTGAATGGGAAGTTGGCTGTTAGCGGCTATAGCCGGAAAGAGTAATTCGAGTAGATAGCGGCGTCAGGGAATCCTCCCGTTATCGAAAAGTTACTGAGCGGCGAGGATGAATGAAGTTAAATGTAGTAGTTAAATTTATTGGTGATTTGTTAAGTAAAGTAAAAGTAATTAAGAAGGCTGCCCATTGAAATTTATAAAGATATTATATACAATTAAAGTCCAATGCCCGCCTTTTTCTATTAAGCTCAAATAAAGCTCAATTTATTTTTATATATCTGACTTTGTGTTATTTCATAACATTATTAAGTAAAATAAGTTTACAGCTTCAATCTAAAGTTAAATAAGCAAGGTCAATGTACCATGCTCATAAATTAATTAAGTTAATCTAAGTTCATATTTAAGATCTAGGGGTTAAGATCTAAAATTGAGAATATGGCATCCTCTGATTCTCTACAAGGTATCAGGGAGATTGAGAGTTACGTATTAGCAGATTATTATTGGATGCTGCATAGAGAATCCCCATCTTCACAAAGCCCTCAAACCGTGCCCAAGGTAGAAAGTTCTACAAGGAGTTTCGATGTAAAGAAACACAATTAAAAGGTAATGTGTAAATAATAACCTATTTACTGTATTTTATAAGTTAATTGTTTCGAATTTGTTAAAGGCTCTGTGGGAATTCTTCCGATATTCATATTTACTTTGTGAATATCCGTGACGTGTAGGAAGAAATGACAATAATTTCTGAATTCAGCATATCAAAACACATTACAGATACCCAACGCAGTGCAAAAAATGAATAAATAAAAAGTATTATTTCGTAGACCAGTGTAATTAGTGAGAAACAATTTCTTGAAGATTTTCTGTTATTGCTGTGAATACGCTGGAATAAGTAAATAAAGGAAAATTACAGGCTGGAAGAAATTAATTAAATTCAATTTTCCACATAATTTATAACATGTTTCTTCTTTCATTTTTTTTTTTTTTTTATCCTGAAGAACAAACAAAACAGTATTTAAAGACATTTTTTTCTTCGTGAACACGAGGTGTTGGATGTCTATATTCAATAAATTTTTTTTGTGTACTTGAATAAATTTATCCAACTTTTTACAGCAGAAAGCGAATATTCCGATAACTGTTCCTTAACATAAGGCGTGTATGCGCTTGCGAGCTGTAATGTTCCACGTAAACATGGAATCTTATAAAGCCACCATGAAGCTTTAAATCATTAGAACTTGTGTCTTAATCCAAAAATTCAAAAAGCCTTCAACTACAGGATTTTCAGTTTTTAGTTGTGAATTTATTTTTGATATTATCAGAAAACTGGTTGCATGAATCCATAAGGCAGTTAAGGTTTTTGGTTTCAGCTATCTCAGTATCTAATATCATTTAAACTATTATTTTTACAATTTTCTTCTTTCTTCAGGATTCTATGCGATACGTGCGAGCATTTCTAATTCTTCTAATTAAACTTCTGAGATTTTCTATACTCAAATTCAATATGGTATCAAATCCAAAACTAATAAATCTGTATATAAAAGCAATAATCTTGACGAAATTTTGAAATTAAGCAGATAATCAAAATTTTATTGAGAGCATTTATAACGATATTTTAACTAGAACTTTTGTCATGGAAGTTAAAAAATATATAGTTCATTATGCTATATTATTACACTCAACAATATATTCGTGTGAACAATGAAATTTTCATTTAAGCCCATTTAATTGAAACAACTTTTATTATTTTTTTAATAAACGTGTATGAACAATTAAAGTTACAACAATATTCAACAATGTGTATTTTTCACCATCAGTTTATTACCCATGTATGGTGCAAAAAGTACTATTGAGTTTTTGTTTTAATTACACGCTTTGAATTCCCCTTATTCGAAAAATACTTTTTTAGCATTTGAGCGTGTGTGTATTTCCATTATCAGTATGTCTCAGGAACAAATCGTATCAGGAATTCCAAAATCGGTATCCTGTATATGTATCATAGAGAGATGCTACATTAAACCTTCCGTTGAGATCAAGCAAACGGTTTGTTTACAGGGGGATTCAAAATAACTCAAATACAGTAAATCTATGGTCTATATTTTCCGTAGGTGAAGTATAACATATAAAGGCTGTACTCTATGGAATCATGCATCATTGGTTGACACAGCTTCCTAAACGAATTTGAATATATTGGGGCTATATTTGAAAATCAGAAGAAGTGCATTGCAGACTGTGTTATGTGTTTTTCATATAGCACTAAACTGAAATATACAATGCTGTATATACATTCTTAGACACTATACAATATACAAAAGAAATATTCTTTGTTATTAAATGTAATTGATGGAAGTGTTTAGCTACATTTGACATTGTGTAAAAATTAAAATTAACTTCTCATGCACATAATATTGAAAATGTAATTCTCCGAGTTAAATTTTCAACTTTTATTTTATTTTATTATTATTATTTTTTTTTTTTTTAACGGTTGATATGTATATACGTCTTATCAGCATAACATAAAATCAAATTATTGCAGATAATTCAAATGTGGCTTCATAAAATTCATATGACGTCGTCACTTGAACCTTTTGATCAAGATTGTTAAGCTTCAAGCAGTGTTGCGGATGAAAGTTATCTAAATAATTTAGAATAAACTTTTGAATTAAATAAAAGATTTGAATAAATTGTACCTAATATAAACGGGAGGTTGAGGCTCACAATGGGCACACACTCATTTGTCAAATAAATCTGTTCTCAAACTATTTTAAATTATTTTTAAAGTAAGTCTATACACAGTACTTGTGTTCTAAGACCTTTACCGGCAATCTACCTTTATAGTACTGAAATTTATGGTAAGAAAAAGTCGTATGAGTAACAAACCTGATTATAATTCTTTTTATGGATTATGTTTTACGAGATGTAGAATATTAGTAAATAATAATGATAATAATAATAAAATTAGTTTTTGCATTTTGTGCGCTTTTGTGCATACGTCATATCGGCTCTGATTTTATCACAATTGGGGTAAGGAGTGAATAGATCTTCACGCTTCTTTAGCTTTTTATATCCAACATAGCTTGTCAGCATCGCGGTCATCTCTTTCGTAGAGAAGAATCCTCTTTTTTTTTTAATATTGAATTCTTAAAGAAATATTAGTTTTTATTTAAAAAATTTGATGTTTATGTGCTACCCTTTTTTAAAAATTTCTAACCTAGTAAATATTCTTTATTCTAAAATATCACAACTATTTAAAATAAAATGTGGTATAATAATATAAAAAGTGCAAAAATATCAGTGAATATATTGATATTTGTTCATTCCTCATTTTTTAAATATCTAACGTAGTAAAGATTCTTTATTCTAAATTATTCTAAAATAATAATAATAATAATAATAATAATAATAATAATAATAATAATAATCTGTTAAAATAAACATTGAAATTTCCTTTCTCATAACTTCTAGTAAACAAGGAAATTTACTGGGAGTTTATTTAAGCAGAAAGTTTAAAATAATTATCACCAAATTAATTTTCCTACGCCATGGAGCCTTTTTTATTTCGAATATTTATCTTTCTCTTAAGAATTTAAATTTTATATTAAGATGGCATTTTTTCACATTATTCAAAACAAGTTTATGTGTTGTTGTATCAGGGACAAAAAGATAAGAGACATAGTTTGTCCTTTTCCTGAAATAATGAGAAAAGTTTACATGAAATAAGCATTGCATCAAGCTCATAGTAAAAAAATATACAAAATAGAAAAAAACTGTCGTGCGCAAGAGAAATAAAAATTGCGTTTTTTTTAGTAATTGCTGAAGTTTTAGCAGCATATTTATGATTAAAAATTATGAAAGATTTATAGTAAATTAACTATAAAATGTATCATAAACATGTTTTTAATGTACTTAATTTGTGTGTATTTGAAATAAATATCAATATAAATAACTTTAAGAAATAGTTTTTTTATGTTATTTTGTATGTTTCGTACAGTATTTTAGTTAAAAATTTTATAATTTACTTTTATCCGCCCAGACAGTATAGTGGTCTGCGTCCCTAGCTCCTGCATGGTTGGGCCGGGTTCGAATACCAGAAATGGCATGGATGTGTGTCCCTGTTAGGGGTATCGATAACTGCTCATAGCGTACCTTTTATAAACGGTCATTTGTTCGAGGACCCCTCGGCCGATGTTTTATCGCAAGTAAAGCGCCGTTAAAATCAATAATTTAATTCTAATACAAGGTACGTAATTTTGAAAACTAGATTTTTGTATTACAAAAAGTAAATAAATAAAATAGATTCATTTTTAGTACATTTTCAAAACAATTAGTTTGATAATATGAAATACATAAAAATAATGTTATATTGCTATTTTGTAGTTTTATTTATTTTTAAAAAATGTAACTAATTTGATGTCAATTGTATAGTAAATTTCTATTAAGAAATGTCAATAAAATTTTATTTTTACTGAGAAAGAGTGTCTGTCCTTTTAAAATAACACAAGATTTTTTTATTTATTCTTCCGCCAGGCATGTGGTTGTAAAAAGTACAATGCTTATACTCGCTTCACCTTAACTTGCCAACTCAGAGAAACAAAAACTCTTGAAACAGAGACTCTTGACAACAAAACTCTTGAAACTGAAAACAGAGAAACAAAAACAATCACAGACAGAGCATGCATGTGGTGTCCCTGTTAGGGGTTGCGATGACCTTTTATTCCTAGCCCTTTACAAATGCTTATCAGTTCGCTGACCCCCGGCCAATGCTACATTACAATTGCCACGCCATTAAAAAATGACAATTTACTTATAACACTAGGTACGTAATTTTGAAAACCAAAACTAAGTAGTATAAAAACTAAATAAATTAAAGAAAATATTTTTAGTGCATTTAATTTGACATTATGAAATATGAAATTGTTACATGTAATAAAACGATGACTGACACAGTGCATTTTATGAATCCGGTTTGTAAAACTCTAACCGCCACCTCAACTCCCCGTTTGAATATAATGAGTACATTTATACAGAATTCAAAACTATTATTAAATTTAAAAGTTTATTCTAAATTATTCAAAAAGTTTTCACACGCACCACTTCTTAAAATTTATTAATTTTTATCACACTTTTTAAATAACATCCTCATAATAACTTAAAAATTCCGCATTTGAATTCCAATTATTTGTTTTTAAGTTACGCTGACCACAAATGTATACAGAGGTAAACCGTTAAAAACTTTAGTTTTCAAGAAGCCTAAAAACACTTAATTATCCAAAAACTTAACTCATAAACGTAAACTTAAAAACAGTTTTTTGTTGTATATTTATGATGAATTTTTTTTAAATTCTTGATTAGTTTACTGAACATGGTAAAATATAGTAAAGTTCTTTCACGAGTTGCATTCAAGAGAAAATAACTTTACCGTTTAATTATTGATATCACTGTATATCTTCTATTATATTATATACACATCATATTGTGTAGCAACCGGGAATGCACTTTCAGTAATTTCTAATTATAGATTTACTATATTCGAGTGCTTTTAGATTGCACTGGAAACGAACAGTGAAAGAGTCTTATGCCATATTCTAACTAAACACGTATTCATGTATAAAAAAAAAAGTTCATTTCATTTTTTTTAATGCAGCATATAGACGTTATGTTGTAGCTATTAATTCATTTATACATAAACGTACACGAATCACTTACTTGATATTAGCGAAAAGTTTAATGTGGCATCCTTTATTTAATACTCATTTACAATTCCGTATTCGGTCTTTCCATACGATTAATTTCTTTTCCATATGCAGAAAAACACACAGAGAAACTAAAGACAAACAGACCAACCATTAAACATGTAATTTTTGAATACAGGGCACCTACAACGTGTATATATAACAAAAACTCAATTTCGAAAATTGTACCTATAAACAGCATTTGTCTCTACCATATATGTAAGTAAGAGAAATAAAAAAAGAAATCAAATTAAAATACACGATAGTCATCAAAAAGCAATTACGTGACAATAAATACACACACACACATATATAGAGAGAGAGAGCGAGAGAGAGAAATAGATAGACATTGCGAATTATTTAGTAAATTGTATTATATGACATATATTCTTCTTCTTACTGATTTTTAATAATGTTTGTAAGACTAAATTTTCTGTTCAATAATTAGTAATTTTTGTGTGTAGGTCAGTAAATCTTAGTTCTCTGTTCCCTTCCTTGACGCAATCTATTTATATTTACACTTATACACTAACATTTTCCTCCTATATACACATTAACTCGTAATTGGCGGCTCAGAAAAAAAAATCTGGAGTGACTCCATTCGACTTTCCGAAAATTGAGTAATTGACAGTTTTGTAGATAAAGTAAAGAAAGAGGAGTTGTTAAATAAAGAAATTTGAGAAAATCATAATAGAGTGATTAAGTATATTTCTCCATATAGTACACGATGTTTTATTTAACGCTTCTGAACCATAGTCCGTAGATCATAATGATAAAGAAATTTTTGTTGTGCCCCTGTAAACAGCTATAAATACTAGATTTACCAAAATGCTTATAGTTAGTGCAAAAGTGATTTATAATATTCATATACATTTTCTGCACAATTGAATAAGGCGTTTAGACGCTATCGCACTTTTAGAATTTCGGCCCTATAGGCCATAATGATAAAGAATTTTTCTTTGTGTCCCTGTAAATAACTGTAAGTGCTAAATTTACAAAAAACTATACAGTTCGCTCCACTGTGACCTATAACATGTGTACAGATTTTTTGCTCAATTGAATAAGGCGTTTAGATGCTATCGCACTTTTAAGATTTTGGTCCCATAGGCCGTAATGATAAAGAATTTTTCTTTATGTCCCTGAAAAAAAAAAAAAAAAAAAAACTATAAGAGCCAGATTCACCAAACTGAATAGGGTTCGTGCTGCGGTAACTTTCAACATGCGTACCAAATTATAGCTCATTCGAACAAAACGTTTAGACGCTAGCTTGTTCACTCACACACATAGACACACATACAGACATACACACATACATACACACATAAATACATACATAATCGTAAAAATACTGAAAACGGACTCAGGGGACCTCAAAACGTATAGAAACACAAAAATCTCGAATTCGGATTCTTAACATGATTACAATACTTTCCTTACATGTTTGGAAAGTAAAAAGAAATTACGAGTTATCATGTGTTTGACAACCAATATGTTAAAACAATAATATAACAAACAACAACAAAAAATGCATATATATATCAAAAGTATTATAATAGATTTTGCATGTGTTTAAATGTAAAACTACTTTTGTATTCAAGTGAAAAAACTTTTTTTTTTCTTTTTTTTTCAATTTTATACTGAATTTTTAGATTTTGCATGTTTAGAAATATGCTTTTTATTTTAAATTTCAATAACATTTTAAATCATGTTTGTGGTATGCATACATTTTGAAAGTTTTAATACTTTACTAAAGTATATTTTCATCATACATTTTGAAACGTCTACATTTCTCTAGGGGCATTCACATTCATCTCTAGTTTTACAAGAAGATAGTTCTTAGATTTTCTACCAGATATGTATATGTAACTGAAAAAAATATATATATACATACATGCTATTTAAAGAGAAAATTTCCTGTCAAGCTATTGTGGAAATTTTTATAACATATTAAAACTTTAATACAGTTTATTTATATTTTATTCATTGAAAAAAAAATGTTTTAATAGACACGACATTTGCAAAATTAACAAAATTATCTTAACACGACATTTGCAAAATTTTGCACAATAATTAAATGCAGTTTTTTATTTATGATTGATAATTTATTTTTTATGTATTTTGTCAAAAATCTTTTAATTTATTTATTTTTTCACTTATAATTTATTATTTTGCAATTTCCTACGAGGCTTTCTTATAAATCTTTGCAATGAACCATTGTGATTTGTGATTTTGCGATTTGACATTTTGAATATTTTACCTAAGCACCATTTTGTCATATCTTGCACAAACATCGCCTTTCGTCATGAGTTTTTTTCTTTTTACCTCATGTTAATTTTCTCTTTTTACCAAATAAAAATATAATAAAAAAAATATCTGTGGCATGCGTTTAATTTAAGATAAATTTTATTGAGAGATTTTTGTGCATATATATATTATCACACTTAACATATATTATTAACTTAAGTACAGTTTAATTATCCATACGACTTTAAAATTTTCTTCAAATATTCTTAATAATCTACATTGTTGATCTCAGATATAAAGATAAAAATTATCTCACTTAGATATAAATACATAAAATATATCTGATATACAAAGATAAAGAAGTCCTTCGAATTGTTATGAAAATAAAATTTTATTGACAACTTTACATATTAATAAATTTCATAAAAATTCAATAACATAATGTCTAATAATTACATGCAAAAGTTCTTTATATTTTAATTGTCTAATTATATATGTTTAAAACAGATTCTGTTCCAATTTCATATTTTAAGAAATTTTCGCTGTTTTCTTATCGATGTTTTTAGAAAATCATTAAATAAACATCTGATATTTAAATATTTTGACGCATTTAATATTCCACTAATCTATCATTTTATCATAGATCTCAGAAAAGTGAATACTCCTCTAAGAGCCTAAATTTCATCTCTAATTTTACAAAAAGTCACAGCTTAAATTTTTACCAGATATAAGCCATATATATGAGTATATAAGTATATAAAAAATTAGACACATATTATTGTTAAATTGTCGTATTCTTTATTTTTTACATCAAATGAAAACGTTAATATATATATATATATATATATATATATATATATATATATTTAATTTAACTTGTATTGCAAAAATGCTTTGTCATAAAAGATGCAAGATTAGCAATAAATCTATGTGTCGTAAATTTGTGCAAGTTTGCTTTTTATCTATGCTGATATCCCTATTCTATATATTTTCCAGATGCCTCT
Source organism: Salticus scenicus (assembly GCA_963930645.1). Classification (NCBI taxonomy): domain Eukaryota; kingdom Metazoa; phylum Arthropoda; class Arachnida; order Araneae; family Salticidae; genus Salticus; species Salticus scenicus. Next base: position 158,275,284 of record OZ005659.1, on the reverse strand, counting down.
ATTTAAGATTTATATATTGTATTTTTTTCTATACTTCTTTATCTCTAGTTGAAATAAATCGTAGAAATAGTTTTTGGATTCTATGTTTTGACACTTTTAATATTTCTCCTAAGAAGAATTTTGTCTTTCATCGCCAAAAATTCCTCTTTCCTCAAGAGGATCGCATTTTCATCTCAAGTTTGTGCTTATATCTTTACCTGGTGCACATCAGATTTAAAAAGGATTTTTCAAAATGTTTGAATTTTAAAAAATAACAATTTTGCTGTAATATTATTATCTGTATTTTTGTGTAAAATAAAATTACGTACGTATATATTATTGTTTTGTAAAGTATTAAAATGAAGCGCATTTTTGCTGTTATTTTATAAGTAAAAAATTTTATATAAATATGTATTTTAATTATTATCTTTTGCAAACAAACAGTTTTATATTTTTCATATAAAGTAAAATGATTAAAATAAATATCATTTTTGTAGATTCTTTCATTTCAAATTAATATAATAAGAAAAACCTCTTAAAAATTAAATAAGAAATATTTATATTAATATTTAACATAAAAATGATACATTATTAACACCAACTTCATTCAAAAAATGCATTTAAATAAATCTATGATTAGGCAATGCGGATTAATAAAGTACTCGTGCTATAATGTCTAATACAACCCCCTTATGCCAATGCTGAAATAATTGAACCAACGAAATTAAAAGTAAAATGAAATCATTTAGAAAGCACTAATATTTAAAAAGAAACTAAAAAAAATAATTAAATTAAAATGAAATGGTACATAGCAAATTATAAGAAGTGAATAATGTTCAAATCTGGAAGAATTTTTCATCAGGGGAATACGTCTTTTGTTAGAGTAGGAATATCGCAATATTTCAAAACTCGTGTAGCTGTTGCTCGTGTAGCCATGTAAAAAAAGTTCTTCCAAAACGTAATGCAGAAAATAAAATTATTTACAACATCTTGCTTTTACCAATAGTAGTTAAGATTACTTATTAAACTATCTTCTTTGATATTTAATTTGTTTATGGGGAAAATATGTTATTTTAGTAATAATGTTAAGCATTACTATAAGTTTTATTTTCATGTTCAGAAATGTTTTCACGTTTTGGCATCAATCCTAATTATCATATATTTGCATGCCAAAAACCATGAATATTAACTATACCTTATTTTATTGAATCTTAAGAAAGTCATAATATATTTATACAGTGATCATAATTATTTCCAATATTATAAATAATAGATAATGAATATTTTTATTTTATCTTCGAGGAAGTCATAATAAATTCATATACAGACTGCGATACTTGAAAACTCGCAAAACAAAGCTAACAAATTAATATTTAAAACTCAAAATAAACTTTTTAAAGAGACCGTATCGGGAATTTGTTACGACTAACGATCAATTGCAAGTTGTATGTTGTAACATGTCAATTTTTGAGGAGTAAAACATTATTTGTGAGTAAATTTAGTCAATTATTGCTGCATCTGAATTTAGTTTTAAATTTGCTGTATATAATTTAATATAGATATTATTTGACAACACAATCAAATCAAGCAACAATGTATAAGATTGTAAAATGAAATATGAGAGTAGAATAAGTGATTGTACAAAGTCTATCATACAGCATCTGACATTGGATGATACAAGTATTAATGTAAAATTTTCGTAATTTATATATCTTATAATATATAAGTATAATTTATAAATGATAATGGTTAGAAATAACAGTGTAATAAGTGTATTTTTACAAAATGATAATTTTTCTAAGCTAATGATAAACTTTGAAAATTTCAATTTTTCTTCGTTCTTTACTATTTCAAGACGTGCGTTCCAGTCTAATTAACCCAAAACAAAATTCCAAACCCAAAATGAAATTGATTTCTTTCTTATTTGCCGAAACAATCACTTAATGATAGGTAAAAAAAACAAAAAGAAAGAAAAAAAATCTGGTGTGTCACTCACACGACTTTCTCTTACCCTGAAATTTAACACTATAAATACAGGTTGCAGATTAAAAGGTAAGATAACGAGTACTGTTATGTAAACTTGTGTTAAACAATTCATATTAGGCTTCTGAAGAGTTTTATATGATAATTAGTTCTGTGTGAAGGGGGCTACCGCCCCCCTCAACCCCCCGTTTCATTAATGCACCTACATTTACAAATAATTTAATTCGGTTATTAAAAAATAATTCTGTTTATAAAAAATAATTTATTAAAATTATTATTTAAAAAAAAATCTCTTATGATAATGCAGACGATTTCCATATTAGAGAAGTGGTATAACACCAAATATCCAAAAAAAAGTCCATTTTATTATCATCATTAAAAAGAAGGTAAAAAAAAAAAAAAAAAAAAAAAAAAAACGATTTTTTTTCAATTTTTTTTTTTTTTTTTTCGTTAAAATTAAAAAAAATCGATAACTTTGTTTTAAATTATCGCAGATCGATGGTTCAACCATTCGTTTTAAAAGTATTGGCGAGCTCTTTTGAAAGATACCCATCATGAAAATTTACTCCCCCCCAGGGGGGGAGGCGAGGCTCCTACATACACAAAAAAATTTTCCCAGTTAACTATCTCTATTACAAAAAATATATATTCGTTTCATTTGATTTAGTTCAGTCTATAGACGTTAAACTCTACTTTCCTGCAATTTCCCCCATAGACGTAATGTATTAGAATTCTCTTGATTGTTCCTGTACACGAACCATTTGCTTGATCTTAACGAAAAGCTTACTGTAGCTCGCTATATGATACACATTTACAATACCAAGTTTGAACTTTCTGCCATAATTTGTTTTTGAGATATGCTGATAACAGACAGACACACAGACATACACACAGAACATTTGCTAAAAACAGGATTTTCGTGTTCAGGGGACCTCAAAACGTGTAAATATAACAAAATCTCGCGTTCAAAAATTTGACCCAAAAACGATACTTTCTCTATCTTATGGGTAAGAGAAAGTAAAAAATGTCATTTACTAAAACAAAATTATTGAAAGATAAATAAATACTGATATGTTATTTAAGAAAAAAAGAAAAGTAAAGTAAATATTAACATAATATTAATCATATAAATAATAATTTAAAATTATATTTTTATACTTATAACATCAAATATTTTTACATATAAGTTATCGATAAAAATGAAATAATTCATAAAATAGTTATAAAGGTATTGAAATCGTTACTGCATGTCGTGTTCTTAATATTCTAACACAGAAAGTATAATTAACCACTGAAGATGTTATATTTCGATTGCAGATGGTAAAAGCCCCCATTACACTTAGTATATTTGACGCCATTACATGGATAAACTGAATATTATTATGTCACGCATTCTAAATACTGATAATATACATAGATAATAGATAATGATTCAACTTTATATTGACGAATAATCTGATATAAGTTATTTGAAACTTAAGAGTAATTCAAAATAAAATTAAATATACATTTTTTGAGATAAAAAATTTCCGTCTTTTTATTCAAATTTTTACTTTCCGAACACTGTAGTGAGGAAAGTATTGTAATCATGTCAAAAATCCGAATTCGAGATTTTGATGTTTCTATACGTTTTGAGGTCCCCTGAGTCCGTTTTCACTATTTTTACGATGATGTATGTATGTGTGTGTGTATGTGTGTATGTATGTGTGTATGTGTGTATGTCTGTGAGTGAACACGTTAGCGTCTAAACGCTTTGTTCAATTAACCTGAAAGTTGGTACGCATATTGTAAGTCACCATAGTACGAACCCTATAGATTTTGGTGAATCTAGCACTTATAGTTTTTTTACAGGGACACAAAGAAAAATTATTTATCATTATGGCCTATGGGAGCAAAATCTTAAAAGTGCGATAGCATCTAAACGCCTTATTCAATTGAGCAAAAAATTTATACACATATTATAGGTCACAAATACTCAATCTGTATAGATTTTGGAGAATCTAGCACTTATAGTTTTTTTACAGGGACACAAAGAAAAATTCTTTATCATTATGCCTATGGGGCCAAATTTTTAAAAGTGTGATAGCGTCTAAACGCCTTATTAATCTGAGCAAAACATTTGTACACATGTTATAGATCACAGTTGAACTAACTGTATAGACTTTGGTGAATCTAGCACTTACAGTTTTTTTACAGGGACACAAAGAAAAATTCTTTATCATTATGGCCTATAGGACTAAATTTTTAAAAGTACGATAGCATCTAAACGCCTCATTGAATTGAGCTGAAAATTTATATGAGTATTATAAATCACTGTTGCACTCACTATAAGCATTTTGGTGAATTTAGCATTTATAGGTTTTTACAGGGACACAACGAAAAATTCTTTATCATTATAATCTATGGGCTCAAAGTTCAGTAGCGTTCAATAAAGCATCGTGTAATAGATGGAGAAAAATACTCAAACACTCTATTATGGTTTTCTCTCTTTTGTTTGTTTAACAACTCCTCTTTCTTTACTTTATCTACAAAACTGTTAATTACTCAATGTTCGGAAAGTCGAGTGGAGTCACTCCAGATTTTTTTGCTTGTTTCTATACAGGAAAGGTTTACTGAGTATTGTAATGTAATTCTAGGTGAATTTGTGCAGAATTCAAGATAATAATATGAAAAATGGATATAATACTTTTTTTTTTTTTTTTTGCTATACTATTGTGGAATAATTTTAAATTAATTCGTTTTCTATGCATTTTTATTACTATTTTGTTGTTAGGCTATAATTTAAAGCAACAGCTGTAGTAAAAAACACGAATGCTATTTTGCGCAGTATCTCCTCACAAATATGTTTGTGGACATGGGTAGGAGAGACTGAACTTAATTATAATTACAATTATATTGTTAACAATAATAATCGAACTTAAATGACATTGTTGTAAGGTTTTTGTAAACAGTTATTTTCTCTCGCATTAGGATCAACTATTTCAATTTAATAGTTAAAAAAACCCAGAAAACAATTAAAGAAATTCAATAAGAATTAAAAGAAAATATTTTAAGGAATTTTTAAAAGAATATGAAAATAAAACAAGACCGGACAATACAAAATAACATAAAGTTACTAGATATACGTTTAATTTAAACCTCAAATTAAAAATGCCATTTTCACTGCATAGTTTTTTAATGCTATAAAATAATATTTAATCCATTGTGAGGATAAAAATGTAACTGTGCACTTCATTATAATCCTTATAACTACAATTTAAGTTATATATATAAAAAAAAGGAATTTAAAACTTCAAAAATATATAAATTTTAATTGTAAGTGTTTTGTGGGGAAAACGGCAGCTTAGTGACGTCTTTGCTGACTTAATCTGTCGTTGCCCAGAATCAATGGATTTATATTTGTAAATGAAACAGCTTTCCTTCAAACACCATAAATTAATCCATTCGAGACGGGTATCTGTTTAATTTCACCCCGATGCATCCAGTGACTTATGTCTACTTCTACTTATTATTTATTATTCATTAAATTTATTTACACAAAATCTTCCACACATAAATGTTCAAAACAACAAATCTAAATTTCCCTTGGTTTGAAAACTTCTTGCTTCAGTTGCGAGAAAAAAAAACACATTAATTTATTTTATTGAAATTTTGACTATTACAGTAGTTTTTCATTCATTTTATCACTTCTGTTTAAACCGCCTATGGCTACACAAACGTGTGTATCTCGTGTAGTTCAACAGAAAGGGAATCTACGACATTTAATTCTTAATAATGCTCATTTCAATTATAAAAGCTTTAAATCTAATCTTACCTCTGCAGAGTAAAACGTCTTGAAAAAATTAAAATCTAATGAAAAAATCCGCAGCATCATTAAAGCTGATAAAGGAGGCCGGATTGCTATTTTAGATAAGAAACAATGCATCGACAGTGTTACCAAATTAAATAATGATGGCCCATATATTTCACAATACCGTGACCCCTCTTCACAAGAATTAACAAAAATAAAATCGGCAATAAAATCTTGCCTCTTGTTTTTGTATTCAACTAAATCCTTGCTTAGCTAATTGCACCATATTTTATGTTTTACCAAAAGTTCACAAATCCATACGCATATATATATATAATATATACCTATGTATATATAATTAAAAACGAATAATCGCTAATAACGTGATAATATTACGAAAAATTCTACCTTTTACTTACAGCCAGTTGAGTAATCTTTGCCACATTTTCTTATATTACAGTAATAATACAGTACTGGTTTCCAATCACATAATAATAAAGTAGAAAAATTACGTAGTATACATTTTTATCTAAACAATATGCCATTGTAGAACGGGGACTTAAACCATTTTCATAGTAATTATGTTCGTAATTTCATTAACTACAAATTATATATTAACAAATTGATGAAAATTTTGAAGTATTTTTTTTTTTAATGGGTAAAAAATTTATAGAAGATGGCATTCATTGTTGTCATTAATTCCATTTTTGTACAAAATGACTTGCACCACTTTTAAAGAAAACGATTTATATGTGAAGGTGTTGAACTGTATGTTTTCAAAACATGGTTTAGGCGTTCATAGGTTGCTGAAAGAAAACTTTTCTCTTGCTTTGTGCGCTTCGTCCAATCTGTCCTGTACCATCTCCTAATTTTTATTCACCTTCAAATATACAAGATTTAAACTGTGTGTTCGGTTGATATATGTAATTATTTTTGGTATAGAAAGGGATGTACATTTTTGCATCTAAACGATCATACAGTTAAATTTAATTTATGTCCCATCCCTTTTCTTTTATGATGTGAAAAATGTGGCAGGATGAAACGCTGTTTATTACATATAGGTGCATATTCATTCATTTCTGAGAATGCATTTGCACTATTTTATGGTTTTACATTACTGTTGTTTTTTTAGATTTGATGCTACAATAAGTTTCCATCCACTTAAGTACTACTAATTAAACTGATATTAACACTGATATCATACTTTGTAAATTATTTAAGTATTATATAATATTATAAATGTAATAAAAATTGTTCGTAATATAAATAAAAATTAATAGTACTTACACGTGGGATTTTGAAGATTCGTTTAATAGCATTTGAATAAATGATTTGAGTGATTTTTTGTTTTTTTGAATTTTTGTTTTTCCGAAAATAATCTAATAGAGGCTATAAAATATAATAATTTGTGTATATAAATTATCGGGCACGGGGTAATTTTGCTTTAAATTTTGACACGCAGGTAAATACGTGGCTCTAACCACAGAGTGTTTTATCTCAGAAACTTTATTTATTTATTTATTTTTCGTGAAATTAACCTTTTTGAATGCAGAGATTATCTGACATTCACTTCTTCCATAGAAATTTAAAGCAATCTGAAGAAAAATATTAATTCAATGACGATTGCGTAAATACGAGTATTTGTAGCTCAGCTCTAACGTTATTGAAAAATTTCCAAGGTATCTATAAATTTTCCATTGCATATTTTTTGTATTTTTTATGCTGTAAAAAATTTTCAGACAGCAACTATTTTGAAATTAAACACTTATTTCAATTTTACTTTTGAAGTACATTGCAATTCTGTTATATTTCACTGAAGTTTTGTTTATATACTTACACATACATACTTTTAATTTTTTTCAATAATTAATTCTCTAAAAGTGTAATAATATAATTATATTTCATGCAACAAAATTTTAATTTAATATTTTATAACATAAGTTTAACATTATGCAGGTCTCGGGTCGGGCTACGGGTTACGAGTGAGAAACTACGGGTTTGGGTGGAGTTGCGGGTCGAAAATGAGCTAGCGGATCGGGTGCGCGTCATGTTTTTCCTACACGCGCAGTTCTTTAACATATATATATATATATATATATATATATATATATATATAATTTGGATTATAAGTGAATTATATAAATTTTAAAGAAAAATTCTATTTACAGAAATGGCATTCCATGAAAATCAGTCAGGAGGAACTGTTTAGCAAATGTGTATTTGCATGATATGTAAATCAATGTAAATCTAAACAGTGAATAATTATGTATAGCTATAATGAAGACATGGTTCCATTTGCTCCAAATAATAATGATATATATACATATATATATAGAGAGAGAGAGAAGCTGATTTTTATACATATTACTGGAACTCTGGTATAAGGAAATTGATATAGAGAAACATCAGTTTTAACAATTTTAACCGAAATAAAAGATTAACTTCTAATAACCATTTTTAAATTATTGATATTCAGAATTTGTTTTGTATAGCTATCTAAAATGAATATTCAACAGATATTTTACAAATCTGTATTATAGAAAAATATTTAAAACACATGATATATATATATATATATATATATATAGGGGAGACCCGTGTACCTAGGGCCGCTTTTTTTCAATGCCCAAAAACAGAGCCCTTAACCTGTTTAAAATTATCAAACTGATATGTACATATCTTTAGGACTAATTACTTCCGATTCAGATTAATATAAATACCTAAAATAATAAATTCCGACAAATAGAAAGCTTTAAAAAAACTTCACTCGTGGCCCTAGGTACAACACCGTTATTATACCTGGGGCCAGACCTCATTGTACCTAGGGCCAGTCTCTCAAATTTAGATTTCACTTTGTAATGAATAGAAAATAAGCAAATAAACATGTATTTTATAAAAGAAAGAACATCAAGTAATATATGTATTGATCACATAATAATTATGTTGTTGCCTTAATTTAAAACACGAAAATTTTCACTTTTTTTTTTCTTTGGGGTATTAAAACAGAATATTTTTTTTTCGTCAATTTCTTTTTTTCTGGGGTGTCTCTTGGATTTCTAGATCTTTCTGGTTTTCGGTCACATCTTTTCTTTGATGTGGGAGGTTTTGCTTTAGGTAAAGGTTTTGCTTAGGTTCGTACCTGTTAAAGAATGACACATGAAAAGACCTTATATAGATGTTGAAGGTTTCGAAATTTCAACAGGAGAAGAAACAGAGACATCCAGTTCTATCATTATTGATTCTCTTTCATATATAAATATATATATATATATATATGTGTGTTTATATATATATATATTTATTATATATATATATTTATTCAATTGATATATATATTTGTTTATATATATATTTATTCATTTCAAAAATATATCGGATAAGAGAAGACCAAGATATATATATGTATTAATTATATACATACTTGTAATACTTTCCATTGTATTGAAATATTTTTTCCTACTGCGAAAAAAATTCGCTAAAACACATTGAAAGCGTTAAACATAAATTAGTAATGAAAATAGTAAGGAAAAACGTAAATAAATATATAACTTCAGCTGTGATTGTGTGATCAGAGCAACACACTAGTCAGATAGTTCTTCACAGTAGCCGCTTGGCGAGAAAACTGGCTGACGCCGCGATGCAGTTCCCCTATATAGCTTCGTAGAAAACGAGAATGTTCCACTAATTTCTCAATCAGTCAACTTAGAGATAAGATATTCGAAATATCAGTAACAATGATTTTTTCGCCAAGGTCACAAAAAAGTCGCCAAGTTGGGAAATATCGCTAAATTTTGTGCCAAAGTCATTAATTGCCTTCCTGAAGCTTTTTAACAGGTTTTTAAAGGAAAACGAGCTATTTTAACATGAAAACAAGCAAGAAATGCGGAAAACAGTTTATAACCTGATTAAGCATCTTTGAATGAATTTACATAAAAATAAATACTAGTATTTACAAATTCGTAACAATAGGTTCTGACTGCACTATTTCTAAAAAAGAAAAGACATCGATTACATAAATCTGTTACTTAAAACAGATTTGGTCTTCAGACAAAACACCTGAGACTTATAGTATAATTAGAGAAAGCGAGAAAAGAACTATAGTACGTATGAATTTTTAAAGAACAATAAATTGGCCATTTTATCCGCATGGACGATACTAGAATGTTGTCCGATATTAAATGATTTCTTAATATAAATAAAGTTTTATTTTATTTTTCAATATAGTAAAAAAAATAATTAGAGAAATATATAGAAGAGTGAATCATCATGACTAATACAAGAAGTAAATAAATTTTATAAATTGTATATATATGTATATATATGTGTGTGTGTGTGTGTGTGTGTCTATATATATTACTGAACAAAAATATTACGGTCTTAGGCTCTCAATAAATAAATAAATAAAATACTTTTTCTTATACTTAAAAAATGAATTAAATTTCGAATAAACATACATAAGATCAGAAATATCGTTTAAAAAATTTAATTTACAAACAATGTGCGAACTAAGTAAGAGACTAATTTTTTTGTTTATATTAAATAATTAAATAATATATTAAGTGATGGTTTAAATTGCTTTAAATTTTCAATTACGAACTTCATAACAAAACCGCACATTCTTAGAAATTATATTAATTTTATTAATTATACTAAATAATTAAATAATTCATTAAATAAAGGTTTAAACTCTTTAATTTTTCATTTACAAAACTTCATAAGAACAATTATGTTACACAGTCTTAAAAATCGTAAACATAAATACATTTTTTCCATCCACAATTTTACATACGTTTAGCACCATTATTTATTTTATTCTACTACATTTCTAATTGAAAAAGTTAGAATCCGACAAAATAAAATAAGCGCATCCTTTATCTTAAGTTGGAAAAGTAACTTAATAGTAACTGAACCGGAAACTCCAATTTGTTTCATCTAAACCAATGGTGGAACAAAAGGATGTAATTTATTTGTAACTTGTGTTTTAACCTAAATATTAGACTCTTTTGAACTTTGTTCTGGAGTTGCTAGTTTGTAAATTATTATGAATTATGTCGAGTTGAAGCGATAATTACAAATGTCTGAACAAAAGTAACTTCTGTTTATTTGAATAGATGACAGGCATATTTGTACAATCATATTTACTTGTCACATTTTCAAAGAAGTTTAATAATTAAAATATAATCACCGATTTGAAATTATAAGTTAAAATGAGGTACAAATTTTGTATAAAATACTGTCACATTTATATTTTCACTGTCATTCACATATATAATCATTTTTTAATTATTTTTGGAATGCGTATTGCAATATTCCTTTTGTAAAGAACTATCAATACACTAATAATATATCAAAAACTGTAAATGTGTTTTTTGTTTAATGCCAAAACACCAAATGCATGTTGATATTAGATTACTGTAACCACTAAAAAAATCGAGTTCATTCTGGATCTGGGTCTACAAGTTTATTAAAGACATCACCAAACTATATTTTTAATAAAAGCAACATTAAAAAGAATTGAATCATTAGAATGGACTCTTCTCAGCGTCGTCTGCTCAATCACGTGATAGAGGAAGACGAAGAATCGAATTCTGGGCATCAAATTCAATTAACTATTGTTCTTAAGAACAAAAGTTTTAATATTTTATATAAAATAAAATAAAAGTAATACTGTGCATTTGTAAACAGTAGAATAGTTGTATTTGTAAATTTAATAATTTAAAAAATATAATATGTTTATTTCGAATTGTAAGAATCGATTTTTGTATGTTCTAGTGTAACTGTTACATTACTGATCCAGCAATAAATAATGGCTTCTTGTGGAATGTATATAGATTATAATTGGAAATTTTAAAACGTTTTCATTTAATTTAATTGCACAATGGTGTCACAACAAGTTAATTAACTTAGTTACTGGTCTAAAGGGATTTACGCCGTACAATGTTGCACTCTCAATGATTTAAGTACCAAAAATCAGAGTATTTAACATGCTTTTCATGAACATCAATAACAAATATGAACTAAATGATGATTGTAAATGTATACAGGAAACAAAAGGTGATTAATAATGATATAAAATGGATTAAAAATGATGAGGTATAAAATATAACACAGATTAAATACGATTGATCAAAAATAAGAATAGAAAATATGTTATTTCAGCAATCGCTATAGACATACAAGACTTCGTCTGCTATTTGTTTTTCATCTATCATGTGACCTCTGACGTCAGGTGAGAAGAACCCATTAAATGAAACAAAATTTAATTTTTATTGCCGTTCCTCTAAACTAAATGAAATGTGAAAAACTTTTTGACTTCAAAAATATTATTTATTTGTTTTCTTATTGTGAAAATATATATTTAAATTTTCTATCGTTATCAATATAATAATTGCTTTTTATGTTGTTTTATTATGTTATATGTATTATGATGTCCATTTATACACTTTCGAGGGGAGTAAATGTTTCCATAAATTATTTTATTTGTAATTTTGTTGTTATTTCTATTTTTTTTCTGATAACAGTATTATTCGAAGAAACAGCAATATGTATGTATTTGCAAATGTGAATATTAATTATGCGTATAATGACCACTTTAAAATTTCTGGAGTATCTAATATCAACTTCAAACAGGTGATATAAATGTAAATGAAAGGCAATGTTTAATTAAATTGTATTCTACTCTGCTATGTAACTTTTTTGGTGTGAATATTTTATTTACTTTTTAACACTAATGGTTTTATATTTTGATTCATATATATGCATGATTTATTTTGATAATTTTTAATGCTTCTGTATTTGCATGAAAAAGTATTTTAATTATGGAAGATCAACCTACAGTTACAATAACATTCTCATAAGATTGAAAAATTTCTTAAAATATTTTAATTTTTTTAGCTGTAAAAAAAAAAAAAAAAAAAAAAAAAAAAAAACTTTGAAATGTAATGGGCATTTTTACAATTATTTAGATGAATTTCGAATTGGGGTCTAAAAGAATAATTTACAAATTATATATTTGCACATTGCTACCTTTAATATTTTTGCTAAATATATATTTTTACTTTCTTCTATATGTAATATAGAGAAAGCATTGGATTCATGAAAATTTTTGACCTCTGTTTTTCGATGGACTTACACGTTTTGGGATGTCCTGAACACGAAATGATAGTTTTTAGAAAATGTCTGTTTGTCTGTATCACGTTTTTTTTGGACGCTGTATCTCACGAACCAATGAAAGAAATTTACCAAACTTGGTATTTAGTTGCACCCTGACATGAAATGGTGCTGATTTAGATTTGGGGATCAATCGCTCAACAGGTGGCGCTGTGATCGCCTGTTTTCTAAATTATTAACACGGCATTATTGGGCAAAATTTCGTAAAATGTACATAATGTGAGTTATTCTTAACTTGTGATTGTAAAATTAATATGAATTATCGATAATAGTAGTAGTTTTCTAGGAAAAAAAATCTGTGCATGTGAGGGCATCGCTTCCCCCATGGGGGAAGGACCCCCCCAAATTTACAAGATGGGTATCTTTCGAAAGGTCTCGACAATACCTTTAAAACGAATGGTTGAACTATAAATACGTGATAATTAAAAACAAAGTTATAAATAACGAAAAAAATCTTTTTTTTTTTTTTTTTTTTTTTTTTTTTTTATTACTGAGTGAATTTGTATAGGAAAATATAGAAGGAAGTCTTGTGGTGGCCACAACATACTAGTTATTCGTTGTTATCTATTTTAATAAATTCACAAAAAGAAATATGTATTTCTATTATCTATAACTTAGAAATGTTATTTTTATTTGTACATTACATTATGTATATTTATTAGATTTAAATAAAAAGATTGTTTTAAGAAAAATAATTTATTTAAATCTAAAAAAAGAAAATTAAATAAAATATATTAAGGTTTTATTTAAATTTTAAATTACTTGAAAAAAATATCCCTTTTTTGCCACACATCACTTTTTTTAAAGACTACTTAAATATTTTATTTCAATGAATATATTATTTCTATAAATTTTGAAATCATGTATAATATTACTTTTCGTAAACTTTCTGAAATAAATGGATATATAAGAAGCTAAATTACTTTATATATAAACTTTTACATGAGTATTTTAAAATAACACTTATGAAAAATTACACGATTACTTAAAGTCAAATGTTGAACACAAAATTTATTTCACTTTTACTTTTTTATTTATGAATAATTTATTTTTTCTAGCTTTATGACTTAAAGTGAGCATATACCTTTTATGGGCTATGTAACTTATAACACGCAGTATATTTTACTGAAACTGTTGCATGAATATGTACTTTATATTCGAAGGTGATATTCTATATAAAATGCAATTTAACATTTGCGAAATACATAATTTAAACTAGAGGATATATTCAATCTACAAACTGAAATTTATTAAATGAAACCTGCTACATAAAATATGTGAATAATATGTGAATGAATTTAGAAGTTCGTGTATTATTTTCTAGTAGCAAATGCAAATACAAAGAATGTAATAAAATTTTTTGACATAAAGTTCTACGTTGAGGATAAATTAAAAATAATAATAATAATAATAATAATAATGGAAATTGCTACAATTTTAGTGATAAATCTCTTAGTTTCATAATCAGGAACAGTATTATTTAACTCATAAATTTGTTAAGTTGTTACTTGGTCAGTGTAATTACTTAAAATTTTGGAATGACTATGAATCTAATGGTAAATTTGGTTAAAAATATCACGCGTTGTAACAAATATATGCAGATTTATTAATGTATATTAACAAACTGTATATCTTCATGAACGAAAGCTATATCCTTACACAAAATAATCCAAACTTCACAAATGAGTCAAAAAAGAATAGTATACTGTTACAGGTCATTTAGACTGATCATATGTACAGGGTGTTTCAAATATTTTTTCTTTCATGTATATGTAGTGGAGGTTTTGATTGTCTCGTGCCCAACATGTTATAGGAAAATTATTTGATCAAACACCTACTTCACACTCACAAATAAATAATAATAATAAATATATATATATATATATATATATGTATTCGTCAGTATTTCTTAAGATCTTTAACAAAACATATTAAAGAAAATATGGTCACAATCTTCTATGCCCTATCTGTATATATATATATACATAATGTTACAAATTTGTTAGAAGGCAAGAGAAACCTAATTCAAAGTTATCGATAAGAACCAATATATATATACAAATATATGTATGTAACAAATAATGTTAAGAAATACATAAATTAATTGGAATTACTTCTATAATTCATAGAAAATCATATCATTCATAAGAGTAACATGAAAAGAAAATAGCAAAAAAAAAAAAAAAATCTTGAATCATTACTATTCTTTAACCACATTTCATGAAAACATGGAATCCTCTGCGCAAGTGCTAACTCAACGAGCCCATTGTTAAAATAAGGGTGACAGTTATCTGATTCAGAGAAAATATGTGATAGTATAGTGCCGAATTACTGGATGTGTTCTAAATCCTAACCTGCCGATCAAGCTGGCATCTATTTATTTATTTATTTTTTTTTTGGTTTCCATGTACGCCATGTTTGGTTTCCATGTAGTGTACATACATGCGTATTACTCACAACTGCAGTACAGGAGTTCATCCATTTTTCCTTTAATGCAGAATGAAGCACCTAAATTTTAAAGTCTTGTTTTATTAATCTTAAAAAATAGTTTCATAAATTTCTGTACGTTTCCAGACAGACACCACTGTGAAGTGCTTTTTTGTCTTGTTTACGTTTGGAATCCATAGTAACCATTTTCAAAAACGGCATTTAGCATTAGTCACCAAAAATGAGTCTTGGACCAATATCATATTTGACCCTTACGGGATGTACTTGATTTTTTACTGCTAAGGTTTTTTTCGAAATGTAAGTGTAAAAAAAAAAATATATATATATATATATATATGTATTATGTTGTAAATATATGTATACATGCAGTGTTTTACAGGGTTTGTAGTATGATAAAAATTAAACACTTTCTAAAAATAGGAAAAACAATAATTGTTTAATTTAATAATATAAAGCATTATTTGGTAAATAAAAATTTAAAAGTTTGAATAAGCTCACAATACTAACATTAATGAATGTGCACACAACAAGTGTAATGCATTTTAATTAAAACTACATCTAAACATTTTCAACAATAAATTTGTGTCTGTAAATTATAGCAATAAAATAGATAAAGTATTGAAGAGTTACAAGAGTAAATTAAGATTTACAGTCTAAATATGTTTCAGTCATATTTGTCTAAACCAAAAAATCTAAATCTAATACGTCTAAATCGAAATATTTTTGTCCAGTACGTACTAGCTTTATAATTTTTAACGTTCGAAGAAATGTAAAGTAAATTTATTTATAAATTTAGCATGCTTTTATAATATTTCAAGGCAACATTTTCTTGCACATTTATAAAACCTTTTAATAAATACTACAGAAAAGAGTTATAATTTAGATTTCATATGAATTATATTTTAGTAATTACTCCACACATCTGAATAGAACAGTGTAAATTTAACGCTTTTGTAGGCTTTAAATACTTTTTTAAATAACTTTTAACATACAAAAAGCCACTAGTGCTGCAGATTAAAAAGAATTAAAGTTTATGTCATTTAAAAGTCACTCTATTAAATTTTTATCAATATATAACAGAAAATTTTATTCATACAGGTTTTGTACAAATAGATTATGTTATTGGAACTGGTTGCATGTTAGACCACAAGAGCATTTGACGATTTTTATTTGGTGAATATGGCGAAATGCCAATTTGGCAAATGTTTGCCATGGATTCCAAGCGTAAACAAAAGCAAAACGCGTTTTTTACAATTAAAGTACTAAAAATAACTAAGCTTATTTTTTTATAATAATAAAACAAATACATATTTGAAATTGACTTTACTTATGATAAAAAATCTTTATAAACTTCGATAATTCAAAGATTATGAATATGCAAAAAATATATAAATATATGCTTATATGCCCGTACATTTATACAGTTTACATGTTCTACCCTTACCGGTAAAATACGATTATATAAATTAGAATTCCGTTTACCATTTATTTCAATGATTTTCGGAACACATTTTTAAAAGTAAATCGAAGAAAACGATTCAAACCTAATTAACATTTCGGCCAAACATATTTTACACGTATCATCCTGAAATATTTCGATGTAAATCCGTCCGTCACATTCTTTCTCAAAACCATATCACTCCCACACTTTTCGCAAATTATACTTCGTTTAATTACTTCACATTCTTTTAAAAATTTCAAAAACTCTCTCTCTAAAATATTCACTCAAAAAAAAAAAAAAAAAAAAAAATCCTACTACATTCACATTTTCTTTCAAAAATAGGCCTATCTCACGTTACAACCACTGTAACATTTTTTTCTCAACAAATCTTTATATTTTTCAACAATTTTTTTCACTGATTCACTACTCCTAGATGCCATACTTAAATAAAATAACAAGAAATTAAATAAACAAAATAAATTAATAATAAAAAATAAATATACGACCGTTTTATATAATAGTACATCACCAGTTGAAATTGAATATAATAATTACTTCTTTATAATTAATTGCTATGCTGGTTGCCATGGTAATTAGAAAAAACATCAGAACTCTGGTTGCTATGGACATAAAAGATAAACAGCAAGCAGGCTGCTATATTACATTGCGAAGAATCCAGAACGACATCGTTATCGTTCAAAACGGCGCCAAAGAAAAATCGCCAAATCCACTTGTGGACCAATCCTATACTTGTAACATCAGGGAATTAAAGTCTCAAAGTAAGAAAACGCAGAACAAGAATTGATGGAGTAAATTCAACAATATGAGTCTGGTAATCTGATAAGAGATGTCGATGATGAAATTATTTTCTTAAAGGTGATGTTTTTTTCTACGGGTATATTTGGATACTGATTAAGGAAAACCTATTCGAAACTTCCCATCACGAACAGTTTCGACAAAAAATGGGATTGTTTGAACTTACGGTTCTAAATTCACAACTCCCATGTAAGTTATTTCCTGGAAAATTTGGATAATGCGAGTGAAGAGTAAGGAAACCTATTTCATCGAGACTTCAAATAAATATTGACGAGGTATCAGGTGCGGTGGAGAGATTACGTATTAGCAGATTATTATTTGATGCTGCATAGAGAATCCCCCTCTTCACAAAGCACTCAAACCGTGTACAAGGTAGAAAGTTCTAAAGGGAGCTTCGATGTAAAGAGACACAATTAAAAGATAATGTGTAAATAATAACCTATTTAATGTATTTTATAAGTTAATTGTTTCGAATTTGTTAAAGGCTCTGTGGGAATTCCTCCGATATTCATATTTACTTTGTAAAAATCCGTTACGTGAAGGAAGAAATGACAATCATTTCGGAATTCAGCATATCAAAACACATTACAGACACCCAACGCAGTGCAAATAAATGAATAAATAAAAAGTATTATTTATTATACATGTGTATATAGTGAAAAACAATCTCTTGAAGATTTTCTGTTATTACTATGAATAAGCTGGAATAAGTAAATAATGAAAAATTACAGGCTGGAAGAAATTAATTAAATTCAGTATACCACATAACTCATAAACTTGTTTTTGCTTTCTGTTTTCTTTATCCAAAAAAACAAACAAAACAGTACTTAAAGACATTTGTTCTTTGAGAACACGAGGCTTTCGATGTCTATTTTCAATAAACTGTTTAGTTCCCCATCATACCATAGGTATAGGGAAATTAGGTAATCGTAAAAATTTTCGACCTAGTTTTTTTTTTTTTTTTTTTTTTTTTTTTTTTACGCATTTTCAGATGTGAGGAATCCGAAAATAACAAAATTTGTATGGTTTCTGTTAGTTTGTTTGTCCGATAGTATGTTAGTTCGTTAGTCCGTTTGTATGTTAGTCTGTGTACATGATATCAAATTTCAAATATTATTTTTGACTTTGGCAAGAACACTATTTATTTGCATTATTCGAATTAAAAAACTTCGTAAGTTATTTGAAATTTACGGTTTTTATAACGTGGGAGAATAGGGCAAAATTTCACTTAAACTTGCATTAAATGAAACACTTTTGCTGTAAAAGTGTCAGGCCAAATTTAAAATATCAGTTTGGATGCCGGAATGAACATCAGTTACTATAAACATGCTACTTTAAAAATTTCGCAAGTTATTGGATGTTTACGAATTTCTTAACATGGCAGAATAGGACAAACTTTCACGTAAACGTCAATTTTGAGGGATATTTTCATCGTGAAGATGTCAGACTACTTTAGAAATATTATTTAGGATACTGGCATAAATATTATTGACTATGGATTTTCCAATATAAAAATTTCGTAAGTCATTAGAATTTCACTAATTTTTTATCGTAACAGAATAGGGCAAAATTTTACACAAGCGTCAATCTTGAGGGATATTTTCATCATAAAGATGTCACACCACGTTTGAAATATTATTTAGGATACTGAAAAGAATACCATAGAGTAATAATATTCGAATTTAAAAAAAATCGTTATTTTGAATTTACGATTTACTTAAAATGGCAGAGTAAGGGAAAATCGAGCATAAGCGTCCATTTTGAGGATAATAAATATATCAGACAATTTCAAAATAACATTTATTATACTTGTATGAACATGATTGACTACAAATATTCTAATAGGAAAATTTCGCAATTTATTCGCAATTTAAAATTTTATCAAAATAGCAAAATGGGGCGATATTTCAAGTAAATATGCATTTTTGGGATTGTTGCATAGGAAATAGTAGCATAAAGATAAACTACGAGATTGATACCAATAAAATAAATTAATAGATTAGAATAAGATAAATATATCGAACTGAATGGTGGGTATCCTGTTAATCGAGGATTTCGTTCTGTCACGGTGTCAAGCGTTTGGTTAAATTAATTTCTCTTAACATGAATATAATATGTCCCGCACAAGAAATTTATGAGAACATATATCTGATGGGGAACTGTGCAGAGTCCACCTATGCCAACTAGTTTTATTGTGTGCTTGACTAAATCCATCTAACTTTTTACAGCAGAAATGTAATATTTCGATAAGTGTTCCTTAACATAAGGTGTGTATGCGCTTGCGAGCCATAATGTTCCACGCAAACATGAAGCCACCATGAAGCTTTAATCATTAGAACTTGTGTCTTAATCCAAAATTTCACATAGCCTTCAACAACAGGATTGTCAGTTTTTATTTATTTATTTATTTATTGATATTATAAGAAAACTGGTTGCATAAATCCATAAGTCAGTAATGTTTTTTGGTTTCAGCTTTCTCAGTATCTAATATAATTTATACTATTATTATTTTCTTTTATTTCCTTCTTTCTTCTGGACTCTATGCGATAAGTGAGAGCATTTCTAATTCTTCTAATTAAATTTCTGAGACTTTCTATACTCCAATTCAATATGATATCAAATCCAAAAATAATAAATCTGTATTTAAAAAGCAATAATCTTGACGAAATTTGGAAATTAAGTAGATAATCAAAAATTTATAGAGAGGATTGATAACGATGAATCAACTAGAACTTTTGTTATAGAAAGTAAACGAAATATTATTCATTATGCTATATTATTACACTCTACAATATATTCTTGTCAACAATGAAAATTTTATTTAAGGTCATTTAATTGAATTAACTTTTAACTGTTTCAATAATCGTGTATCCACAATTAAAGACACAACAATATTCAAGAAAGTATTTGTTTCGGCATTGGGTTTTTACCCGTATAGTACAGAAAGTATTATTTTGCTGTCAAATTTTGAAAATTGAGATTTTGTTTTAATTACACGCTCTGAAATCTCTTTATTTGAAGAAAGCTATTGTAACCTGTGTGAGTATGTGTTTTTGCGTTATCAGTATGTCTCAAGAAGAAATTTTATCAGGAATTCCAAAATCGGTATCCTGTATGTGTATCATACACAGATGCTACACTAAACCTTCCGTTGAGATCAAGCAAACCGTTCGTTTACATGGGCATTCAAAATAATTCAAATGCATTAATTCTATGGTCGATATTTTCCGTTGGTAGAGTACAACATATCTAAAGGCTGTACTAAACAAAATGAAATGAGCATGTGAAGGTGTTCACATATATTTGGTTAAATTTTAATTGAATTTTTAAATAAAATAAAATCTAATGATAAATTAATGCATTATTGCAATAAAAAAATAATAAAATTTTAAGTGAGATATTATATTTACATAATTTGCAGCATTTGGAAAAAGAATTATTTTTAAATGTCGTTAAAAATTACACAATTTTAATTATACATACGACCTACACTATTTATTAACATAAAACAATAACACACATCATTCAGAAATCTAAATTGTACATGTTTTATATCTAAATCATAAATAAAATGTTTATCTTTTTGAATAGAAAAGTACTTTATTTTATGGGATAAAAAGAAAATAAAAGAAATAATATCTAACGGAAATTCTGACATTAAACGTAATTATAAAAAAAAGTGTTCTCAAATAGTCATAAAAAAAGAAAACTCATTGTCAGAATTTATATTATTGCAACACCGGATATAATTTATTTTAAATTACCCAATATTAATGATTTCAGTTCATAACGGTCATTTTCTCTAGTCAAACGATCGCTTGGCGTAAAGTTGACGATTAAAAGGTTAATACAATTATAAACCGTCATTACAAATTCAAAAATTTACATTAGTTTAATATCTAAAACAAAGAACTGAAGTTGGCTTTCATTTTTGGCGAAAATAAGATAAAGCGAAACATATGACTGCCCTTCCAGGGGTTCTCCCCGTGCGAGAAAAAAAGCAGACCCACAGTTTTCGCTTTTTCATCAGATAGTTAATACGTATTTTTGGCCCTCTCTCTCTCTCTCCCTTGCTTCCCGATAAAATTCTGGGATTATTGCGTGCAAATAATTTTATGTGTAAACTTATATTTGTCTTCATGTGATTTTTTTTAATAACGATCATCTAATAAAGAAAGCTAAGTAAAATTCTCAAGACTTTGGTTATTTCATCTTTACAACAATTTTTTTATAGCAAACTTCACGGCCAATTGACTAGCTGCTTTCATCTGTGGGGGATTTTCAACCTCACAGAACTTGGCGCCGTACAGGTTTATGGGAATGAATCGATGGATAGAGAGGGGAGGGCCGATCGAAATAATGTTTTCTCTGCTCTCGAATTTTTTAGAAAGAGGCCGATTGAAGAATCAGTGACATTTTTGCTTATATCGGAGCTGTCGGCTATGCTAAACAAGAACTTTCCATTATCTACGAATTCCTGCGCTGAGTCTGATATATTCAGCCTGCTGCAAAGGTGCAAAGCTCATTGAGATGTCGCTGGCCTTGTGTATTATTCCGTCCTGAGAATACTAATATTAGTCCTTCGCTCGCTTCAAATACAATTCCTGCGCCGAGAGAAAAGATGATAAGAAACTGTCATTCAAAACAGTTCGCATTTCCAGACAGCTAATTTTTGTTCTCTTCTCGATTGCCGGCTACGGAGTTTGGTGATGGTACATTTCATCTTGTGC
Source organism: Salticus scenicus (assembly GCA_963930645.1). Taxonomy (NCBI): domain Eukaryota; kingdom Metazoa; phylum Arthropoda; class Arachnida; order Araneae; family Salticidae; genus Salticus; species Salticus scenicus. The sequence continues at coordinate 158,252,927 of OZ005659.1, read as the reverse complement.
TCTTTTATACAAGATCTTCTCAAAGATTTAAACGCGCGCATACAGGAGAAAACCTATATGTGAAAAATTTCGGGAATGTTTTTTGCAAAATAATTCAAGCAATCATGCTAAAAAAAAGAAGAAAAACCAAAAAGTGTGTGTACTCAGTGCTGCCAGATTCGAGGGAAATTTTTATTCAACATCCACCGTTAAATTTTGCCTGTAATGATTACCTAATTACATAGACGATTTCTGTAAAAGATGTTTCCAAACAATTAGCAAACCGTTTCAATTAAAATTTAGTGGTGGGTGTTAAATAAAAATTTCCCTCAATCTGGCAGCACTGTGTGTACTGCTTTATAATTTCATATTACATCGGCAAATTGCGATCATACAGGAGAAAAGCCGTACATGTGTTATAGTGATAACTTTTTTTTTTTTTCTTTTCAAAATTTTGTGCACAGCGAATAAAATTTACACACACTCATACAGAGGAAAGGCCAATTTGTGTGTGCATTTAGTTCAAATCTTCGGATTTTTTTTTGTGTGAAGAAATCATACGGGAGAAAAACCATGTGTATTTAAAATATGTTTCAGGAAATTTTTTATATTTTTTCTAGTTAAAGGAGTGATAGATATTGCACGTTCTGCGAACTGGTGAAACATCCCACAGTACTGCGATTTGTCAGAGTTTCCGAGATATTGTTCTTCACTTACTATATACGAAATTTCAATTTTTTGAAGAGTGTTTTTTTTTTGTGAATTTTACAGACTTTTAGAAACTTGATTGATGTTCGGAACAGTGTTTTACGACTTAAAAGGAAAGTATAATACTAATTATTTTATAATATTTTTGAAATACAGAAATTAATAATTCACACTTTATTTTGGTGCGATTTCAATATTTATCTGGTGCATATATAATTAAATTAAAATTATTACCAATTATGCGTAATATTATATATATTTTTAATATACATTTAGCTAAGTACTTTTGCTGATATTTTTAATATTTTTGGGTCTCTATAAAAAAAAAAAAAAAAAAAAAAAAAAAAAAGATAATAATAATAATTGGAAATTGAAATAGTTGGAGCAAAAGTACTTGGTAGGTTTGAAACTTCATTTATTCATATATTTATTTTTCATAAACACAATTTTTTCTCATTTATAGTGCATAATTATCACTACATTTTTACACAAATATTTATTTTATAATTGATGGCATGAACACAAATATTTATTTTATTATTGCATATATAGAGAGAGACTAAGTATTTTTGCTGAAATTTGTCATGCAATATTTTTATTGCTTTAAATATCAACTAAAGGGTTAATTAAAACAAATAAATAAATAAATAAATCAGAGCAGCAGAAATGCTTGGTACAAATTCTAACATTTTTCATTCATAATATTGGTTTATTTCATTCATAATATTTCATTTTCAATACATTTTATTTGATTTCACAATATTTTTATATTTTTACACAATATTTATCATTTGTATGCTCATCTATTTTTCTTTTTGGATAATAATATATGAGCATATAAAACTAAGTATTCTTGTTTTAAAAGTGGCATACAATAGTATAAAATTATATGCCAAAGTAATTAATAATAATAAAAAAAAAAAAAACAACCAGGAATACTTGGTATTAACAATTTTTGTTTTGTTTCACATAAAATATTTGTTATATAGTTTCTTTACAATATTTTAAGTTGATTAGACAAATATTGATAACCATGGCAAAAGCCAAACTTTTTAACATACAATTAATGAATTTTGATGGGGAACCATCTTTAGTTGATTTCTTTTTTGACCAAGTGTCCACATATGCTAGGATAAATAGGCTATCAGCTGAAGAAGCAGTAGCAGTAATGAAGGGAAAATTGTCTGGGGCGGCATTAAAATATTTAACACAATCCCCCCAGTTGTATAAATCAAATGATTTAAACTTCCTTAAGGAAGAGTTTAAAACTTTTTTTACTCCCATGAGTTCCACTCAAGCATTAATATAGTTTAATAATTTAAATTTGCTTCCTCAGGAATCCATAAAAAATTTTTCTCATAGGTTGAATATTTTGTCAAACATTATTTATGAAAGGATTACTGATAGTAATGCACTTGATAACATTAAATTTACAAGGTTTATCTCCTCCATTCCATCTAACATACGTATAAAAATCATGGAAGAGGGAATTACTGATTATAATTTGGCGGTAAATCGCGCTCAAAAGTTACAAGAGATAAACATGAACGAAAATATCTTGCTCAAACAAGGTGATAATGTATTTGTTAACAATTTATCACAGAAATTAATTGAATTAACAGAAAAAGTAGATGCTTTGTCCTTCGGACAAAAAGAAAAAAAAAGAGGAAGTAAACAGTTTATCAGATTCACAAAATGCTCATGTTGGACGAAGTCGACACAATGATTATAAAAAAAATTTTAAAACACATAAGGCTAGGGGATCACAACAACAGGGTTTTCATAGTGTTGTTTGTCAACTTTGCAACCGTAAAGGGCATGTAGCTAATAAATGCTATAAATGGCAAAGAAGCCAAACCCAAAACAATAATTTTTCGAGAGGAAGATTTTTCAAGAGAAATGACAACAATAGGCATTTAAACTAGACTCGAGATGTAGAGTAGCTGATGGCCTTGCATCTCAACTACACCAGACAACATCAGCACCTAATCCTAATTTTGATTTGTCAAATCTAAGTGACACTATAAAACTATCTAGCACAAGAAAAGTAAATTCAATTGCCTCACAAACTGTGAATAAAATAAATATTGCTGATAACAAATCCACACAAACTACAGAAATTCAAAATGAATTTATTTTTAATGTAAATAAAATTTCACCTACACTACCGTTAATTGAAATTAACTTAGCTAAAAATGCTATCACCGGTTTAATCGATACAGGGAGTTCGATATCATTGCTTTCTGAAAGTACCTTTAAATCTTAAAAAAAAAAAAATTAACTTATAAACACTTGTCTTCACCAGTAACTATTAAGACTGTAAATTCAAACGTACAATTCTCCTCATGTATTCAAACTTCTTTCAAAATAAGTAACACATTTTTCTCACAGAAATTTTTCATTGTTGACATCCCTAATGAATCATCGTTTCAGGCCATACTTGGATGGGACTTTATTCAACAAAATAATGTAATAATAGACTTGTATAAAAACAATATCAAACTTAAAGATATAATTATTCCCATTGCAAATACACTTGTAGAAGATGAAAACTTAAGCAATTGTAGTATTGCGAAAAATACTGAAACTCAAAAAAAAAAAAAAAAAAAAAAAAAAAAAAAATCAAAATCCTCCCCAAAAATGTAAACAAATGACAGTTAGGGCTTCTCAGAAAATATTGTTAGAACCTGAAGAGGAAACATTTATAGATGCAAATACAATTTTTTTGTCTGACAGCTATTTGTTTGAAAATACAGAAAATAATGCAAATATATTGTGTCTAGATTCAGTAATAAATAGTAGTACTTCAAAAATGCTCGATAATGATAATAATTGTAATAGAGGCCAATTTCAAATTTATGTTAAAAATCTAACTAAAGAAAGTATTCACATAAATAAAGGTACATAAATGGGCACCCTAACAGAAATTGATGAAATTATTCCACAGGAAACAGAAATTGATAAAAACAGTAAAATTGTTACTGATTCAACTACACAAATTTTGAATTACATTCAAGCTTCTGATGAAATATTAAATTTAAGAAGAAAGGAACTCTCTCCTTTGGATTTTGATGTCAAACATCTCCAAGGAGACCAAGAAAAGAAATTAAAGAATATTTTGTTAACAAATTTTGCAGCCTTTTCTAAATCTATGAAAACTTTAGGGCATACAGACAAAGTTATACCAAATTTAAAATTCATCACTGAGTTTCCAATTAAAACATTACCTTTTCCAATACCACAATCATTACAACAAGAAGCTAAAAGTCAAATAAATCAACTTGTAGAAGCTGGAATTATTGAAAGAAATTGTTCAGAATGGGCTTGCCCCATTCTTTTAGTTAAAAAAAAACTTGACGCAGAAGGTAAACAAAAATATAGAATTGCAATGGACCTTAGAATGCTTAATTCAATAATTCAGGGATCTTCATACACTTTACCCAAAATACAAACAATTATTGCTGACTTATGAGCCTACAAGTACTTCACATGTTTAGATTTTCAACAGGCTTACCACAAGATTGCACTTCCTGAAGATTTACAAGATAAATTAACATTTACTTCTATGTTTGGTAGTTTTAAATACAAAAGACTATGCTTTGGATTAAAAAATGCTGCTTCTCAATATCAAGCTTTAATGGACACAATTATTGATGAAATTGATTTAGAGGGAATGCATGCCTATCAAGATGACCTCATTTTTGGCTCGAATAGCTTTAAGGAAACATGCACTAAATTAAGTAGAATCTTACAAATTTTGATAAAGTAGAACTTAACCCTTGCACCTAACAAGTGCACTTTTCACAAAACTGGTGTAAATTATCTTGGATTCCATATTCAAAATCATTGTATTTCCCCAATACAATCAAATATTGTCAAAATTCATTCTTTTCCTACACCGTCAACTAAAAGGCAATTAAAAAAATTTATTGGTGTTGTAACATTTTATAAATCCCTTGTACCCAACTTTTCTAAACTAATACAAACTTTAATTGATCTGACTAAACCAAAATCGAAATTTCATTGGACTACTGAACATCAACAGATTTTTCACAAAATTCAAAAAATTTTCTTTGAATCACCAGTGGTCAGACTACCGGATTGGGATAGAGATTTCTACCTTAATACAGATGCTTCAAATATTTCCATTGCTGGGGTACTAATGCAGAAACATGATAATAACTTACTTCCAATAGCCTTCTTTTCTAAATCATTGAAGCCATCTGAAAAACGCTACCCTGCACTAAAACTGGAATTAATGGCTATCTACAAATCAATAATTGCATTTAAATACTATTTGTACAACATAAAATTCACAATTTTATCTGACCGTTCTCCATTAAAAAGATACAAAAAAAAAAAAAAACTAATCCTACAGACCTTACCACAAAATGGTTAATGGAAATTTCAGAATATTCGTTTGATTTTGAACACATTCCTGGTTCATCAAATATTTTAGCAGATTATTTTTCGAGATGTGACTTGACTCACAATCAACAAGATTTGAAATCTAATCCTGAATTAATTTTTGAAAAACAACCTCTACCTGTAGTACATGATAATAGTAATGTTGTTAATCACTTTAATGATAACAATTGTAACAAAATCAAACAACAATACACTAATTGCTTAATTTCTGGAGATTCAAATAATAAAGACCCACTTTTAGAAATCTCTAATAATACTTTTGTAAATGAACAAATAAAGGATCCTGTATTGTCAAAAATTTACACAGAAATTCTAAAGAAAGGTTTTTCAAGAAAATACCCAAACTATTTTATTCATCCAGACACAAAGGTACTGATGTATAAAAAGCAATGTCCCAATAGCTCAACATTCTCATATCTTATTATTGTTCCTAATTCGTTAAAAGCTAAGACATTAACAATTTCACATTTCTCTCATTTTGGATTAAATAAAACATATAATTTCCTATCAAACAAATACTTTTGGAAGGGAATGTACACAGATACATTAAACTTTGTCGCTTCATGTACACGATGCCTACAGGCTAAACATCATAACACGCTTCCAGCTCCATTACAACCTACATACACACCCACATATCCTGGACATACTATTAGTGTTGATTTAGTAGGACCATTTAATAATGGTCACTCAGTACTCACAGTGTTGGACATTTTCTCACGCCATATGGAACTTTATCCATTAAAGGATACATCAGCAGAAAAAATAGTTAAATGTTTGTTTAGTTATATTACCACCTTTGGTAGACCTTCAGTTATCCTCTCGGATCTTGGTCCTCAATTTACATCCAGTGTTTACAACTCTTTTAATAGTACTCTTGGTATAAAAATTACACATTCTTCTGTAGCACATCCACAATCAAACGCATTGTCCGAAAGGATCAATAAATCCATTAAATATTCAGTAAACATTTTAATGTCTGAAGGCCATACATTTGAAAACTCTTTGTTTATACATAAATCATTGTATAATGGCTCTAAACATTCATCTACTTTGTACTCACCTAACATATTACATTTTGGAAGAGAAATTTCATTGATTTTTGACACTTTTGAGCAACAGATGAATCAACCTTTTCTCGACAAGAATATTGATACACATAAATTATTAGAAGATTTAAATAAAATTTACCTTAAAGCTTACTCTAACATAAAAGATAATCAAAATAAGAGATATCAACACTTTCACAGACATGCTAAATTAAGACCTGTTGCTGTACATGACATTGTTTATTTAAAATCCGTTGATAAGTTTAAACCAAAGTACACAGAACCTTTTGTTGTTCTACAAAAACACTCACCGGTTTCATTTACAATTAAAAGGCTACAAGCGCCTGATAGATCGTCATTTAGAGTCCACATTGACAGACTTATTATTGCACCACCTAGATACAGCCACTTATTTGATGTAGCAAGTCCTATTAGAAATGATAATTATAATTCAAGACAAAGCCACAATTATAATTTAAGAAACAAGAATTAAATTTTAATATCATATTATGTAATGCTTTACAAAAACTTGTGCATTATATGAAAAGGCCTTGATGCATAAGTTTCTTTTTATGTTTATTTATTTTTTTGTTATGTCATTCATTGTATGCAGGCAATTAGCTGGACCAATGTATACTCTGCATTTTTCTTTTTCTCTTTCTTTTTTAATTACAATGGATGACACAACATTATGTGAAATATTACATAATTTTTCTCTTTTCTAGTTCTTACTATTACTGTTTTCTTAACATCAAATTTTAACAAAATTTATTATAGTTCAGTTAAAAAAAAAAAAAAAAAAAAAAAAAAAAAAAAACTTGTTTAATAATATTTACATTTTGATAGATATTAATATATCATATGTTTAACAGATGATTACAATACTGTTTATTGACATACTCTATACAAAACTTTTCAATAGTGCAATGACTTAAAGTTAAAATCTCAAAATTCTAATATGTGGCAATTACCTTATTATTATTGTTATTATGATATGTTATTTTTTTTTGAATTGCTTCATTGGGTTTATTGAGTTGTTTTGGTAGTATTTATCTCATCACACTAAATTTTGATAGTACTAAGAATTTTGATTAAATATATTTTTTTTTTTTTCAATTTTTAATTTTACCCTCTATGATAATGCTAACTCGTTCAAAATTTACCCGGGAGAGTAGCATTTCATTGTGATGAGACCCCCCACACTTCTTTTGAAAATTGTTTAATACAATTCAATTGACATATATATACCCAGTTTTGCGAGGTGTCCCTACAGAAGTCTTTGACTTTGATGGGGGACGGAGGCCTGTCCCTAACAGGTCAGGTCTTTATACACGCCCTATCCCGCTAGGACAATGGCCATAAGCCAAAGTCGATATACTTGTTGCTACATACAAGATTAAGGGGAGATATTTTTTTTGACTGTCCAATGGGAGTCGTTTTTAAATCTCTCCTGTGTGGAATTGCACGAACAAATTTTTTTTTCACTTTTGTGATATTTTCTATTATTTGTATATACATTTATATATATATTTTTTCCTCTCATTTTATGTTCATTTTTTAATTTACTTGTACTCATGTGTTGTTTTTTTTCTATGTTTAACATTAATGTTATTTGACATGTTGCAGTATTAAATATGGCATGTTCATTATTCTTTACAATATAGAAAGTAATATGTAATACCTTTAAAGCATAACAACATCATTCCATGGATATATATATGTAAGAACATTGTAGAGAAAAACTATTTTTACAAAAAAGTGAATAAGTATCACTTTTAAGGCTTTCTTGACGAGAGATATATACGGGAAATCTGGATCCAGACTCTGAACTATAAGAAAATGTGGTCCCCACAATCATTGTCAAATGATAAAATATTCGGAAAGCCATTCTGTCATGATGAGACAGATTTTTTATTTTTAATGTGCACATTTTATACTAGTAGTTGACTGTTTCATTATATACAATTTTTGTTTTTGCTTATGCAGATTTCTTATATATATATTTTAAAAAATGAATGACAATTTTCATTAATTTTATATGACATACTAGGGAGTGAGAGAGATTTTTTTTATTTTTCTGGGTCGCCGGGAGAAATATGTGAAGGTGTTCACATATATTTGGTTAAATTTTAATTGAATTTTTAAATAAAATAAAATCTAATGATAAATTAATGCATTATTGCAATAAAAAAAATAATTAAATTTTAAGTGAGATATTATATTTACATAATTTGTTCTTAAGCATTTGGAAAAAGAATTATTTTTAAATGTCGTTAAAAATTACACAATTTTAATTATACATACGACCTACACTATTTATTAACATAAAACAATAACACACATCGTTCAGAAATCTAAATTGTATCTGTTTTATATCTAAATCATAAATAAAATGTTAATCTTTTTGAATGGAAAAGTACTTTATTTTATGGGATAAAAAGAAAATAAAAGAAATAACATCTAACGGAAATTCTGACATTAAACGTAATTATAAAAAAAAGTGTTCTCAAATAGTCATAAAAAAAGAAAACTCATTGTCAGAATTTATATTCTTGCAACACCGGATATAATTTATTTTAAATTACCCAATATTAATGATTTCAGTTCATAACGGTCATTTTCTCTAGTCAAACGATCTCTTGGCGTAAAGTTGGCGATTAAAAGGTTAATACAATTATAAACCGTCATTACAAATTCAAAAATTAACATTAGTGTAATTTCTAAAACAAAGAACTGAAGTTGGCTTTCATTTTTGGCGAAAATAAGATAAAGCGAAACATATGACTGCCCTTCCAGGGGTTCTCCCCGTGCGAGAAAAAAAGCAGACCCACAGTTTTCGCTTTTTCATCAGATAGTTAATACGTATTTTTGGCCCCCTCTCTCTCTCCCTTGCTTCCCGATAAAATTCTGGGATTATTGCGTGCAAATAATTTTATGTGTAAACTTATATTTGCCTTCATGTGATTTTTTTTAATAACGATCATCTAATAAAGAAAGCTAAGTAAAATTATCAAGACTTTGGTTATTTCATCTTTACAACAATATTTTTATAGCAAACTTCACGGCCAATTGACTAGCTGCTTTCATCTGTGGGGGATTTTCAACCTCACAGAGCATGTATTTTTTATTTGCATAAAAGCATGTTTGCGTAGATTGTGATACGGGAAACGTGCGTCACTGATTTACACAGCTTCCTAAAAGTATCTGGAAATATTGGAGCTACATATATATTAGCTAAATTTAACAATATTAAAAAAACCTTTTTAAAAATTAAAATTAACTTCTCAAATACGTAATATAGGAAAGGAAATTTATTAAGTTAAATTTTCAACTTTTATTTTTTTATACCGTTTATTTTATTTTATTTTATTTTATCTTTTTAACGGTTGATATGTATGTACCTTTAAACAGCATAACATAAAAACAAATTATTGTAGAAAATTCAAAAGCAACACCGTAAAATTCATATCACGTTGTCACTTGAACATTTTTATCAAGATTGATAAGCTTCATGTACAGTCGGTAACAAAAGTGTCCGAACACTGGCAAAAATTCCTATGTAAAAAAAGTACACTTCATACGGTTTTATTAAATAAATCCTTATCAAATCATGTTTTTAGTGAATCTAAGAACATGATTTGTCAAGGATTTCTTTACCAAAACAGTATTAACTCTACTTTTTTCATATAGGAATTTTTGCTATTGTTCGGATACTTTTGTTACCGACTGTAGTGTCACGGGTGAATGTTCGCTAAATAATTTTGAATAAACTTTTAAAATAAGTAAAAGACTTGAATAAATTTTACTTAAATTAAACGAGAATTTGAGGCTCACAATGGGCACACATTCGTTTGTCAAATAAATCTGTACTCAAACTATTTTAAATATTTTTAAGTCCATACACAGTACTTCTGTTCTAAGACCTTTACCTGTAATCTACCACTATAGTACGGAAATTTATGGTAAGAAAAAGACGTATGAGTAACAAACCAGATTATTATTCTTTTTATGGATTATGTTTACGAGATGTAGAATATTAGTAAATAATAATAATAATAATAATAATAATAAATTAGTTTTTGCATTTTGTGCGCTTTTGTGCATAAAGTCGGTAACAAAGGTGTCCGAACACTAGCACTAGCAAAAATTCCTATGTAAAAAAAGTACACTTCATATGGTTTTGCTAATTAAATCCTTGTCAATTCATGTTCTTAGTCAGTGTAAGAACATGATTCGATAAGGATTTATTTAACAAAACCTTATGAAGTGTACTTTTTTTTACATAGGAATTTTTGCTAGTCTTCGGACTCTTTTATTACCGACTGTACGTCATATCGGCTCTGATTTTATCACAATTGGGGTAAGGAGTGAATAGATCTTCACGTTTATTTAGCATTTTATATTGAACATTGCTTTTCAGCATCGCGGTCATCTCTTTCATAGAAAAGAATCCTCCTTTTTTTTATATTAAATTAATAAAGAAATATTAATTTTTATTTAAAAAATTTGATGTTTATACGCTACTCCTTTTTAAAATTTCTAACGTAGTAAATATTCTATATTCTATAATATTACAACTATTTAAAATAAAATGTGGTATAATAATATAAAAATTGCAAAAATATCAGTGAATATGTTGATATTTGTTCATTACTCGCTGTTTAAATATCTAACGTAGTAAAGATTCTTTATTCTAAATTATTCTAGAAAATAATAATAATCTGTTAAAGTAAACATTGAAATTTCCTTTCTCATAATTTCTAGTAAACAAGGAAAATTACTGGGCGTTTGTTTAAGCAGAAAGTTTAAAATAATTATCACCAAATTACTTTTCTTACGCCATGGAGCCTTTTTTATTTCGAATATTTATCTTTCTCTTAAGAATTTAAATTTTATATTAAGATGGCATTTTTTCTCATCATTGAAAACAAGGTTTTGTGTTGTTGTATCAGGGACAAAAAGATAAGAGACATAGTTTGTCCTTTTCCTGAAAAAATGAGAAAAGTTTACATGAAATAAACATTGTATCAAGCTCATCGTAAAATATATAAAATAGAAAAAAAAAAAAAAAACTGTCGTGCGCAAGAGAAATAAAAAATGCGTTTTTTAGTAATTGAAAAAATTTTAGTAGCATATTTATGATTAAAAATTATGAAAGTTTTATAATAAATTAAACTTTAAAAGATATGATAAACATGTTGTTAATGTACTTAATTTGTGTGTATATGAAATAAATATCAATATAAATAACTTTAAGAAATAGTTTTTTAATGTTATTTTGTATGGTACGAACAGTATTGTATTTCAAAATTTTATAATTTATTTTTATCCGCCCAGACAGTATAGTGGTTTGCGTCTCTAGCTCCTGCATGGTCGGGCCGGGTTCGAATCCCAGAAAAGGCATGGAATTGTGTCCCTGCTGGGGGTATCGATGACCGCTCTTAGCGTGCCCTTTATAAATGGTCATCTGTTCGGCGACCCCTCGGCCAATGCTTCATCACAGGGAAAGCGCCATTAAAATCAATAATTTAGTTCTAACACAAGGTACGTAATTTTGAAAGCTAGATTTTTGTAGTACGAAAAGTAAATAAATAAAATATATTCATTTTTAGTACATTTTTGAAACAATTAATTTGATTATATGAAATACATAAAAATAATGTTACATTATTATTTTCTAGTTTTATGTATTTTTAAAAGATGTAACTAATTTGATGTCAATTGTATAGTAAATTTCTATTAAGAAATGTCGATAACATTTTATTTTTACTGAGAAAGAGTATCCCCTTAAAATAACACAAGGATTTTTTATTTATTCTTCCGCCGGGCGTGCGGTTGCAAAAAGTACAAAGCGTATTCTCGTTTCATCTTAACTTGCCAGCTCAGAGAAACAAAAACTGTTGAAACACAGAGAAACTGAAAGCAGAGAAAATGCATGTTTTATCCCTGTTAGGAGTTGCGATGACCTTTCATTGCTAGCCCTTTACAAATGTTCATCAGTTCGCTGAACCCCGGCCAATGCTTCATTACAATTGCCGTGCCATTAAAAAACAACAATTTACTTATAACCCAAGATACGTAATTTTGAAAACCAAAACTAAGTAGTATAAAAACTAAATAAATAAAAGAAAATATTTTTAGTGCATTTAATTTGACATTACGAAATATGAAATTGTTACATGTAGTAATACGATGACTGACACAGTGCATTTTATGAATCTGGTTTGTAAAACCCTAACCGCCACTTTAACTTCCCGTTTGAATATAATTACTACATTTATACATAATTCAAGACTATTATTAAATTAAAAAGTTTATTCTAAATTATTCAAAAATTTTTCACCTGCACCACTTCTTAAAATTTATTAATCTTCATCAAACTTTTTTAATTATAACCTCATATGAACTTTAAAATTCCGTATTTGAATTCCTTGCAATTATATGTTTTTAAGTTACGCTGACAACAAATGTATACAAAGGTAAACAGTTGAAAGCTGGATTTAAGTTTTCAAGAAACCTCAAAACGCATAATTATACAAAAAATTAACTCGAAAAATTAAACTTAAAAACTTTTCTTTGTTGTATATTTATGATAAATTATTTTTTAGTCTTGAATAGTATTCATGAACATGGTAAAATATTGTAAAGCTCTTCCATGAGTTGCATTGCAGAAAATAACGTTACCGCTAAATTATTGATATCACTGTATATCTTCTATTATATTATATACACATTATATTGTGTATTTAACAATAGTCTTATCTTATACTATTAAGTGAGCAATATTTGTATGTATATTTCACTGTTCTCGAAAACGGTAGCTCGGACAGTCACGAGATTTAAAACAAAGGTGCCCCCCAAAGAATCATTGTGCACATCGAAGTCAGATTTTCGAATTTTTGATTAGTTTTTTCTTAATTAATTAAAATGTGAAAATAATAACCTTCTAATTTCTGATTAAAAAGTCATTTAAATTTTAACATTTTATCCATAATTTAATTGTTGCCAATTTTTTTTTTGAAAAATAATAATAATTATTTATTTAAAATGAAGAAAATAAATCAGAAAGATTAGAAAATAAATTAGAAATATCAGTCGCATCGTTACAAATAAGATACCAAATGAAAGGGAAATTTTTTGTAAATCCGGTGCATTAAACAGCTTATCAATCGGATGATTAGTTTTTTCTTAATTAATTAAAATGTGAAAATAATAACCTTCTAATTTCTGATAAATAAGATATTTAAATTTTAAAATTTTATCCATAATTTAATTGTTGCCAATTTTTTTTCGACAAAATAATAATAATTAAAAAAAAAAAAAAAAAAAAAAACGTACATTTATTTAAAATGAGGAAAATAAATCAGAAAGATTAGAAAATAAATTAGAAATATCAGTCGCATCGTTACAAATAAGATACAAAATGAAAGGGAATTTTTTTGTAAATCCGACGCATTAAACAGCTTATGAATCGGACAATTAGATTTTTTAAAATTAACTAAAGTATGAATTTTAGGTGGCAACAGCAGAAGATTGTATGGAAACCGTTAAGAGAAGAAAAAATGAAAAATCTGCTTCACATTAAGTCACATGATTTTTAAGTGGGATTAAAAATTGCAGTTTTCAAATTCTTTTAAATTTTCTCTCACGAACACAAAAATATAATATACAGCCTGTACCCCACAAGACCAACTTGCATTTCAAATTTCATCAATTATTTTGGTTAATAAATAAAAGTTATTATTATTATTATTTTTTTTTTTTTTCAAATTAAGTTTTATTCTATCTTTGAAAAGATTTATGTGATCATAGATATAATAATATATATAGATCTAGCATCCCCATATTATCGTGCAAAGATTTTTGATGCCGAAAAAAAAGCTTTGGAATCAGCCATTAAGTGGTATTGAAGAAAAAAGGAAAAAAAAGAAGAATGAATTTGAAACTATATCTGGAGCTTTTCATTCACCTTTAGTAAATAAATTATTCAGGAATTTTATTTGCTAAAACATTCGTGTGTATTCCCGTGCGTATTCACTCGGGGAAAGACTGCCATATTTTGGTAAAATCGCCGTCTTTTCCGAGTGAAAAGGAATCACTTTTTTCTCCCCAATGATCAATCTATATATTATTACTATATCTATGTATGTGATACGATACATTAATAATTTGGGTTTTAAAAGTTTTTTTAAATAGATTATTTAAACTCTATGAATCATATTTTTATTTTATCAGTATCATTAACAGATCCTGCTGGGCGATTTTTTAAAATTTTCGTGTTGAAGTACACCGAACGTTTTTCGACAAGAAGTTTAATATAGCAACAGCCATTTTAATCTAAGTAGCGCATCAAATATATAAAAACATAAATGATTTATTTTTACACAAAATGTACAGAACAAATGCAGTTTTAAAGATAGGAAATTTATTTCAACAAGCACTATTTTAAACCTAAAAACCATTAAAAATATAAGCAGAATATAAAGGATTCTTATGTATAAACAAAAAAGAGTCTGATAAAATTATTAGCAAAATAGTCTTCCCCTTTTCATACAAAAAAAAAAAAAAAAAAAAAGAAATCCATCGCTAATATGGCGACAAAAATTCAAAAGCCGCCAATGGAGCGACATAATAAAGTTGTGTAACACGATAATGCTTACCTATTTATTTATTTTTATATATAACTAGCAGGCTTTGCCCGCTTCGCTGGACACTATATTTAAATGATTTCTCTGTAACTGAATATATTTCGATTGGCGACTATTTTCGTCACAGCTTTAGTATGGGACCTCCTTGGCAATATCAAACATTTTTTGAACTTCTCGAATCTGTACAAAAAAACTATTATTAAAACAAATATTTTCGAAAACAGTCCAATAGCTGGTGTTAATTCTTCGAATATTCTGGAAACAGTTGAAGCTGTTACTCGTACAGTATAAGTCATTTTTCGATGAATGTTCTGGGACAGCCTAAAAAATAGTCACTTGTTCCACAGGAGTAAAGCAAATAACATCAACTACACCAGAGCAAAAATTTTCACTCACTCACGAAAAATGTCCAGTTGCTTAGAGCTCAATCCCTAAAGTGCAATGACTCAGAATAGGTCTCTGAATAACTCTGGATCGCAGTGCTACATACTCTTTCGCAAAAATCAACTCACACCTACTTATAACTTTTGGCGATGGGGCTTGGAGATGACTCCATCGAGAATCCCTTGGTAAGCTCAAGGTCTACGTTCCCGTGTGTCGGAGAGCTTCGAAACATCGGGAACCCTAAACTATCATTTTTCACCAAATTTGGTCGCCCACTCGCCAAGTTTGTCTCCAAGACTATGCTTTCTATTAAACATATCTTTATTTAGTTATTTAAATATTAATTTGAATTAATCAAATATTTCTGTCCGACAGCGTGCAAGTGCAGTCACACACAGCAGCTCATTTATTTGTATGTTAAATTAGCTGTTGCTAAATTAAACCTCTTTTATATTTTTCTTGAACTACCTAGATTAAAATTGCTGTTACTAAATTAAACCTCTTGGCGAAAAAAGTTCGGTGTACTTCAACGCAACAATTTAAAAAATCACCCAGGAGGATCTATAAATAAGACTGATTTTAGTACAACACACATTAGCATCGTAAACTATATTAGCACTTTGTAAAAGAAATTTTAAATGACATCAGTTTTTGTGAGATGCATAATTTATTTATTTATTTTATTTTTTATTGTTCACGTTTAGATAAATGTATTTATTTTCCTGTTGGAAAAAAAAAAATAAACTCGACAACAATTAAATTATGGATAATTAAATTTAATTTTGGCAACAATTAAATTATAGTTAAAATTTAAATGGCTAATTTTTTGCTATTATTAGCTTACAAAATTGCTATTTTATGCATAAAAATAACAAAAAAAAGTATTTTTTCAGAATAAAAGGCAGTCAACTTTTTAAGTTAGGGTATAAGCTATCTCCATAACAAATTTTATCGAAATCCATCTAGCAGTTTTAGCGTGAAACTCAGTCAAATAAACGGACATTCAAATTTATAATATATATAAGATAATCACTATGCTAATTTATCATACAAACAAATGGGCCTCTGTCTGTTACTGCACTTGCACGCTGTCGAACAGAAATATTTGAAAAATTCAAATTAATATTTAAATAAATACATAAAAATATGTTTAATTGGAAATATATATAACCATAAAAAGATTAGTTGTCTAAAATACGGCAGAAATAGCGCTCATAGTATATTGTTACAAGGGATTAAGTCTTATTGTTACAATGTATTAAGTCTAAAATGGTGACAAAAATTCAAAAGCCGCCAAAGAGAACTATATTAAGGCTGTATACTATCAGGTTTACAACCCATGAATTATATATAAACACAAAAAAGTAATTGTCTCATGCGACAGACGTAGCCGGTCACAGCATATTGCAATATTTGGCGTGAAATTGCTGTCATTTAATGGTTGATTGGATAAACAAAATAAACATATGAAATAACGTAAAAGCAAATATTATGTTGTCTAAATCCAGTTACATTTGAGTCCAGTCCGAGTTACATGTAAACAACACGTATAGTGTTGTTCACATGTAACTGTGATTCAAATATAAAAGGGAAACTCCAATTTTTTCGTTACTATCTATTTCTACACTGTTATATAATAAGCACCTAAATGGAAGCTCATTGGTAAACTATTGTCGCAGGTAATAGGGACAAGCGCCCGAGTTGCAGTGGATGATCAAATCGCTGCCGAATGCAGCAGGGACCTGGAGCGAGCTTTTGAACAATTTCAGTAATTTATTTTATTTTATTTTTATAAAGCTATATAGAAAAGAGTTTCCTTTAAATTTAGTGGCCAGCAAAGCGGGCAAAGCCTGCTAGTATTAATAATACGCAGAGCAACCAGGGATGCACTTTCAGTAATTTCCTACTATAGATTTACTATGTTCGAGTGCTTTTAGATTGCGCTGGAAACAAGTAGTGCAAGAGTCTTATGTCATATTCTATCGAAACACGTATTCATGTATAAAAAAATTTCATTTCATTTTTTTTTAATGCAGCATATAGATGTTATGTTGTATCTATGAAAACATTTCTACATAAACGTTATCTATTTTAATTCTGTCGGATGTCTCTATACACTAATCATTTGCTTGATATTAGCGAAAAGTTTAGTGTAGGTTTCTTTATTTAATACTTATTTACAATTCCGTTTTCAGACATTCTATACTATTAGTTTATTTCCCAAATGTTGATAACACCTAGAGATAAATTAGAGACAAAGAGATCAGCAGCTAAACATGTAATTTTTGAATTCAGGGCACCTCAAAACGCGTAAATATAAAAAAAAATTAATTTCGGAAATTGTACACATAAACAGCATTTGTCTCTACCATATATGCAAGTAAGAGGAAAAAAAACTCAAATTATAATACGATTATCATCGAAAAGCAAATACATGGCAATATATACATATATATATATATATATATACATATATATATACATATATATATATATATATATATATATATATATAATGAGAGAGAGAGAGAGATTGCGAATTATTTAGTAAATTGCCTTATGCGACTTATATTCTTTTTCTTACTGATTTTGAATAATGTTTGTAAGACTAAATTTCCAATTTTCTATTCAATAAATAATAATTTTTTTTATGTATGTCAGCTAATCTTATTACTTTCCGAACACTATAGTGAGGAAAGTATTGTAATCATGTCAAAAATCCGAATTCGAGATTTTGATGTTTCTATACGTTTTGAGGTCCCCTGAGTCCGTTTTCACTATTTTTACGATGATGTATGTATGTGTGTATGTGTGTATGTTTGTATGTTTGTGAACACGCTAGCGTCTAAAGGCTTTGTTCGATTAACCTGAAAGTTGGTACGTATATTGTAAGTCACCATAGTACGAACCCTATAGATTTTGGTGAATCTAGCACTTATAGTTTTTTTACAGGGACACAAAGAAAAATTCTTTATCATTATGGCCTATGGGACCAAAATCTTAAAAGTGCGATAGCATCTAAACGCCTTATTCAATTGAGCAAAAATTTTATACCCATATTATAGGTCACAGATACTCAATCTGTATAGATTTTGGAGAATCTAGCACTTATAGTTTTTTTACAGGGACACAAAGAAAAATTCTTTATCATTAAGGCCAATGGGGCCAAATTTTTAAAAGTGTGATAGCGTCTAAACGCCTCATTAATCTGAGCAAAAAAATTGTACACATGTTATAGGTCGCATTTGCACCAACTGTATAGATTTTGGTGAATCTAGCACTACAGTTTTTTTACAGGGACACAAAGAAAAATTCTTTATCATTATGGCCTATGAGACCAAATTTTTAAAAGTGCGATAGCATCTAAACGCCTTATTCAATTGAGCTGAAAATTTGTATGAATATTATAAATCACTGTTGCACTAACTATAAGCATTTTGGTGAATCTAGCATCTATAGATTTTTACAGGGACAAAACGAAAAATTCTTTATCATTATGATCTAAGGGCTCAAAGTTCAGTAGCGTTAAATAAAACCTCGTGTGATATATGGAGAAAAAAACACTCTATTATGGTTTTCTCTCTTTTGTTTGTTTAGCAATTCCTCTTTCTTTATTTTATCTACAAAACTGTTAGTTACTCAATGTTCGGAAAGTCGAGTGGAGTCACTCCAGATTTTTTTTTTGTTTCATTGCTTGACGCAATTTATTTATATTTACATTGATACACTAAGAGCTTCCTCCTATATGCACAAATATTGCATAAAAGCAAGCTACGAGATAACTTGTGATTGACGCCCTAGAAAAAGGAAAAAAAATTACGAGATGTTAAGTGTTTGGAAGTCAACATGTTAAAACATTAATAAAACAAACAATAGCACTAAATTGAAATATACAATGTGGTATATACATTTTTAGAGAATATACAGAGCAAACATTCTTTGTTATTAAATGTAATTGATGGAAGTGTTTAGCTACATTTGACAATGTTAACAAAACCTGTGAAAAAATTAAAATTAACTTCTCATGCACGTAATATAGAAAATGTAATTTTGCATTGCAGAAAATAACGTTACCGTTAAATTATTGATATCACTGTATATCTTCTATTATATTATATACACATTATATTGTGTATTTAACAATAGTCTTATATTAATAATACGCAAAGCAACCAGGGATGCACTTTCAGTAATTTCCTATTATAGATTTACTATGTTCGAGTGCTTTTAGATTGCACTGGAAACAAGTAGTGAAAGAGTCTTATGCCATATTCTATCGAAACACGTATTCATGTATAAAAAAATTTCATTTCATTTTTTTTAATGCAGCATATAGATGTTATGTTGTATCTATGAAAACATTTCTACATAAACGTTATGTATTTTAATTTTGTCGGATGTCTCTATACACTAATCATTTGCTTGATATTAGCGAAAAGTTTAGTGTAGGTTTCTTTATTTAATACTTATTTACAATTCCGTTTTCAGACTTTCTATACTATTAGTTTATTTTCCAAATGTTGATAACACCTAGAGATAAATTAGAGACAAAGAGATCAGCAGCTAAAATGTAATTTTTGAATTCAGGGCACCTCAAAACGTGTAAATATAAAAAAAAGTTAATTTCGGAAATTGTACACATAAACAGCATTTGTCTCTACCATATATATTAGTAAGAGGAAAAAACTCAAATTATAATACGATTATCATCAAAAAGCAAATACATGGCAATATATACATATATATATATATATATATATATATATATATATATAATGAGAGAGAGAGAGAGAGAGAGAGAGAGAGAGGGAGATTGCGAATTGTTGAGTAAATTGCCTTATGCGACTTATATTCTTTTTCATACTGATTTTGAATAATGTTTGTAAGACTAAATTTCCAATTTTCTATTCAATAAATAATAATTTTTTTGTGTATGTCAGCTAATCTTATTTTTTTGTTTCATTCCTTGACGCAATTTATTTATATTTACATTGATACACTAAGAGCTTCCTCCTATATGCACAAATATCGCATAAAAGCAAGCTACGAGATAACTTGTGATTGACGTCCTAGAAAAAAGAAAGAAATTACGAGATGTTAAGTATTTGGAAGTCAACATGTTAAAACATTAATAAAACAAACAACAACAAAAAAGTATCCAAAGTATTATAATAGATATCACATATCTTTAGTGTAAAACTTATATATCGTTTCTTTCATCTACATTTGTATTCAAGTGAATTTTTTTTTTTCTTGGTTTATTTTCAATTTTATACTGAATTTTTATATTTTGCATGTTTAGAAATATGCTTTTTATTCTAATTTTCAATAACTTTTTATAACATGTGTGTGGTATGCATACGTTTTGAAAGTTTCAATATTTTACTAAAGTACATTTTCATCATACATTTTACAACATCTACATTTCTCTAGGGGCATTCACTTTCATCTCTAGTTTTACAAGAAGATAGAGCTTAGATTTTCTACCAGATAAATATATGTAACTGAAAGAGATATATATGTGCATGCTATTTAAAGAGAAAAATTCCTGCCAGGCTATCGTGGAAATTTTTATCCCATATTGAAAACTTTAATACAGTTTATTTATATTTCTTTCATTGAAAAAAAAAAAGGTTTTAATAGACACGACATTTTCAAAATTAACCAGTTAGTAGTCGCTATCGACAGCGCCACCTATTACAGATTGCGAAATGTTTATTTAACTGTCACCAATAATTTTAAGAAGTGATGTGATCGACGTTAAATCGATTTTATTCGCGTTTTATGTATATCAAATGTCACTTCTAAAAAATTTTGGTGGCTATTGAATAAAAAGATCTGGAAGAACTGAAGTTTGGGCGGCAAATCGACCAACTAGCGACTACTAACGGGTTAACAAAATTGTCTTAACATGGCATTTGTAAAATGTTGTATAATAAATAAATGAATTTTTTAAATTATTTTCAGTAATTTATTTTTTATGTATTTTCTCAAAAGTCTTTTAAATTTATTTATTTGATTACTTATTTTTTGATATTTTACAATTTCCTACGAGGCTTTCTTATCAATCTTTGCAATGAATCCTAAAGCGTTTTTTGTGATTTTGTGATTTGACATTTTGAATATTTTACCTAAGCACTACCTAAGCACACACTGTCATATCTTGCGAAAGCATCGCCTTTCATCATGAATTTTCTTTTTTTACCTCATGTTAATTTTGTCGTTTTACCAAATAAAAATATAATTAAATGAATATCTGTGGCATGTGTTTAATTTAAGGCAAATTTTATTGGGAGATTTTTGTGCATAAATATATTATCACACGAAGACCTTAAGCACAGTTTAATTATCCATACCAAGTTAAATTTTCCTTAAAATATTCTTAATAAACTATATTGTTAATCTCATATTTAAAGATAAAAAAATATCTCAGATATGAAGATAAAAATATATCTCATATACAAAGGTAAAAATGTCATTCGAATATGTAGTTAAGAAAATAAAATTTTAATGACAACTTTACATATTAATAAATTTCATAAAAAATCACTAACATAATGTCTAATAATTACATGCAAATATTCTTTAACCCGTTAGTAGTCGCTATCGACAGCGCCACCTATCACAGATTGCGAACTTGTTATTTAACTGTCACCAATAATTTTAAGAAGTTATGTGATCGACGTTAAATCGATTTTATTCGCGTTTTATGTATATCAAATGCCACTTCTAAAATATTTTGGTGGCTACTGAATAAAAAAATCTGGAAAAACTGAAGGATGGGCGGCAAATCGACCAACTAGCGACTACTAACGGGTTAATATATTTCAATTGTCTAATTATATATGCTTAAAATAGATTCTGTTCAAAATTTATATTTTAAGAATTTTACGCTGCTTTCTTATCGATATTTCCAGAAAACCATTAAATACACATCTGGTATTAAAATATTTTTACGCGTTTAATATTCTACTAATCTATCATTTTATTATAGATCTCAGAAAAGTCAATATTCCTCTAAGAGCTGTCGTTTCATCTCTAATTTTACAAAAAGTCACAGCTTAAATTTTTACCATATACAGACCATATATATGAGTATATAAGTGAGGGAGCGAGGGGCAGGTTGTGACAGTTTTTGGAAAATTAAGTATATTTTGAAATGTATTTACGTTTTCCTGTTTATAATTGCTGTTTCCTATAGCATGCATATTCATCTATCATATTCATAAACAAAACTTTCGTTAATTTAGCTAATTTTAGCACAAAAAATAATTTTCAAAATTGTTCGCCTGTTACAATTTGCCTCGTATTTGGGGCAAATTTTAACACACGTGGGGCAAATTGTAACGGATACAAAGGGAACCCTAACAATAAAAACGACAATATTCCAAAAAGTTTTTTGTTATTAACCATTTACTAATTTAATAAAATGGACAATTAATAACTAATATTAAATTATAACCTTCTTGGTATAGTAACAATGAATTATATCAAATGGATTACAGTAAAAAAAAAAAAAAAAAAAAAAAAAGAGAAAATTAAAGATAAAATCAACATAGAAGTCAATCTTACTCAAAATTTAAAATAATTAAAACAAATGATATTTCATTTCCTCTCATGCATTTAATGTGTGCACATATTTTGCAGATTAAGCATTATACCCATTCTTATGCCACAGAGAGCGTTTAGCAGGGATCGAATTCTCCGCCCCTTTTTTCAGGACACTCTCATTGATGAGGAGTTTATTTATTTATTTATTTTTCTACCGCTATTTTTATGCAATATTCTCTAATTCATGATTAAATCTTGATTCTAATCTGTGGTTAAATAATCACGGTACTATAACATAAAAACACAGAAAAGATTTCTGTATAGATATAGTATTGACAAAGAAGCCAAAAATTTTTCATTTCTGAAAGTTTCCTGAAAATGGGCGGAGACTTCGAACTCTGACTTTAGGCATCTCCACAAGCCATCCCTCTAGCATGTTACAAATTGCCCCAAAATTTTGTTTCAACTTGCCCCATCATATGATTTTGGACATTTTGTTTATTTATAAATATATAAAACGATTTATACAAAATATTAAACATGCAATTTTATAACTTAACACACAGACTAAATAAATATATATAAACATTTCGTTACACCATAAATTAAAATACCTTTAATCAAAATTTACGTATTTTTTCCCCCACAAACTAGCTGAAATGAAGCACGTGTACAGAAATTCTCAATAACCATTTTTGTGGAGCACCGATTGTGCTTACATTATAAAGCGTGTCATAAGAATTACGTTTATAAAAATATTTAATCACAAATGTTACATACTATTTCGTAAATTGCGTGTTACTTCTTAGCCCTGTGATAACTAACTCCACGTTCCCCTATATAAAAAATAAATAGACAACTGTTATTGTTAGAGTGTCATATTATTTCTTTTTTACATCAAATGAAGACTCTAATATGTATATATATATATATATATTATTTAACTTGTATTGCAAAAACTGCTTTGTCATGAAAAATGACAAGATTTACATCAAATCTATGTGTCGAAAATTTGTGCAACTTTACTTTTTATCTATGTTGATATCCCTATTTTATATATTTTCCAGATGCCTCTATTAATTATTTATATATTGTATTTTTTTTCTATACTTCCTTATCTATAGTGGAAAGAAATCGTAAGAATAGTTTTTGGATTCTATGTTTTGACACTTTTAATATTTCTCCTAAGAAGAATTTTGTCTTTCATCGACAAAAATTCCTCTTTCCTCAAGAGAATCGCATTCTCGTCTCAAGTTAGTGCTTATACTTTTACCTGGTACACATCAGATTTAAAAAAGGTTTCTTTAAATGTTTGAATAAAAAAAAATACGAATTTTGTTGTAACATTATTATCTATATTTTTGTGTAAAATAAAATGAATACGTATATATTATTGTTTTGTAAAGTGTTAAAATGAAGCGCATTTTTGCTGTTATTTTATAAACAAAAAAATTCTATATATATATATATATATATATATATTTTTTTTTTTTTTTTTTTTTTTTTTTTGCAGACTGGTAGCTTTATATTTTTCATAAAAAGTAAAATGACAAAAATAAATATCATTTTTGTAGATTCTTTCATTTCAAATTAAAATAATAAGTAAACCTCTTAAAAAATAAATAATAAATTATTTATATTAATATTTAATATAAAAATGGTACATTTTTAACACTAACTTCATTCAAAAAATGTATTTAA
The DNA here is from genome assembly GCA_963930645.1 of Salticus scenicus. Classification (NCBI taxonomy): domain Eukaryota; kingdom Metazoa; phylum Arthropoda; class Arachnida; order Araneae; family Salticidae; genus Salticus; species Salticus scenicus. The sequence continues at coordinate 158,228,479 of OZ005659.1, read as the reverse complement.
ATAAATGTATTTAAATAAATCTATGATTAGTCAATGCGAATTAATAAAGCACTCTCGCTATAATGCCTGCTACAACCCCCTTTTGCCAATGCTGGAGTAATTGAGCCAACGAAATTAAAAGTAAAAGTAAAGTTCTATTATTTAAAAAGAACCTAAAAAAATTAAAAAGAAATTAAACATAGCAAATTATAAGAAGTGGATAATATTCAAATCTGGATGAGTTTATCATCAGGGGGCATACTTCTTTTATTAGATTAGGAATATCGCAATATTTCAAAACCCATGTAGCTGTTGCTGTATATCTTTAGCATAAAAAAAAACTTCTTCCAAAACGTAATGCGGAAAATAAAATTACTTAGAGCATCTTGCTTTTATCAACAGTAGTTAAGGTTACTTATTAAACTATCTTTGTTGATATTTAATTTGATTTATGGGGAAAATATGTTCTTCCAGTAAAAATGTTAAACATTATTATAAATAGTGGTATCTTAGTTTTTGAGATTATTATACTTTCATGTTCAGAAATGTTTTCACGATTTGGCATCAATCATAATTATCATATATTTGCAAGCCAAAAACCATAAATATTAAATATTGTTTATTTTATTGAATCTTAAGAAAGTCATAATAAATTTATCCAGTGATCATAAAGTTTTCCAATATTATAAATAATAGATAATGAATATTTTATTTTATCTTCGAGGAAGTCATGATAAATTCATTTAGAGACTGTGTTACTTGGAAACTCGCAATGCTAAGCCAACCAATTAATATTTAAAACTCAAAATCAAATTTTTAAAGAGAATGTATCGGGAATTTGTTACGGGTAACGACGAATTGCAAGTTGTATGTTGTATAATGTCAATTTTTAAGAAATAAAACATTATTTGTGATTAAATTTAGTCATTTATTGTTGTATCTGAATTCGTATTTAAATATGCTGTATATATTTGTATATAAACATTATTTGAAAACCCAATCAAATCAAGCAACAATGTATGAGATTTAAAATGAAATGTGAAAGTAGAATAAATGATTGTACAAAGTATTAGGATCGGATTTTAGTCAATTATATAGCATCTGACGTCGGATGATAGACATATTAATGTAAAATTCTTGTAAGTTAACATAACTTTGAAAGTATAGTTTATAAATGATAATGTTTAGAAATAACAGTGTAATAATTGTGTTTTTATAAACTGATATTTTTTCTAAGCAATTGATAAACGTTGAGACGCAGATTCTAGCCTAATTACCCCAGAGCAAAATTTCAAACCCAAAATGAAATTGAATTGCAGAAACAATCACTTAATGATTGGTAAATAAAAAAAAAAATGAAAAATGAAAAAGTCATTTATTAAAACAAAATTATTGAAAGAGAAATAAATACTGACATGTTATTAAAAAAAAAAAAAAAAAAAAAAAAGGTAATTATTCATGTAATATTAATTATATAAAAAATAATTTAAAATTCCTTTTTTATATTTATAACATCAAATATTTTTTCATACAAGTAACCGATAAAAATGAAATAATTCGTAAAATAGTTATAAAGGTATTGAAAGCGGTACTGCATGTCGTGTTCTTAACATTCTAACACAGAAAGTATAATTAGCCACTGAAGATGTTACATTTCGATTGCAGATGGTAAAAGCCCCCATCACATTTAGTATATTTGACGCCATTAGATGGATAAACTGAATATTATTATGTCACGCATTCTCAATACTGATAATATACATAGGTAATAGATAATGATTCAACTTTATATTGACAAATAATCTAAAATAACTTATTTGAAACTTAAGAGTAATTCAAAATAAAATTAAAGTTAAATTTTTTTAGATAAAATATTTCCGTTTTTTATTCACATTTTTTTGCTTGTGTCAATGCAAAAGTGATTTTCTGAGAATTATAATGCAAAGCTAGGTGCATTTGTGCAAAATTTAAGAGAATAATATGAAAAAATGAAATATTATTTTTTGCTAAACAATTGTGGGATACTTTTAAATTAATTTCTTTTCTATGCATTTTTATTACTATTTTGTTGTTAGGCTATAATTTAAAGCAACAGCTGTATTAAGAAACAATAATGAATTTTGCGCGATCTCTCCTTAGAGATATGTTTGTGAACATGGGTAGGAGAGATTGCACATAATTATAATTAAAATTAAATTGTTAACTATAATAATCGAACTTAAGTGACATTGATGTAAGGTTTTTGTAAATAGTTATGCATTAAGATAAACTATTTCAATTTATAATTAAAAAAAAAACAGAAAAATGAAATGAATTCAATAAGAATAAAAAAAAATTATTTTAAGAATTTTTTTAAAAGAATAAGAAAAAAAAAACAAGACCAGATAATACAAAATAACATAGAGTTACTAGATATACGTTTAATTTAACCATCTAATTTGTGATGTTTCTTTCACTGCACAGTTTTTTAATGCTCTAAAATAATATTTAATCCTACATGAGGTAAAATATTTAACTGTGCGTTTTATTATAATCCTTATAAATACAATTTAAGTCATTCAAATTTAAAAAGAAACTAAAACTTCAAAAATATATAAATTTTAACTGTAAGTGTTTTCTGGGAAAAAGGAAAGCTCAGTGACCGGATATATCCATCAACAGCGGTGAGATAGTTAAAATTAGTAAAGATTAGTAAAGTTCCTTTTTAGTTTGAATGATTTCTTGTTTACTGACTTAATCTGTAGTTGCCAAGAATTGTTGGATTTATATTTGTAAATGAAGCAGCTTTCCTACAAACGCCAGAAATTAACCCATTCAAGACGGGTATCTCTGTGTCAGTGTAATTATTTTCACACCGATGCATCCAGTAATTTATGACTGCTTCTACCCATTATTTATTATTCATTAAAGTTATTGTCACAAAATCTTCCACGCATAAATGTTCAAAACAACAAATCTAAACTTCTCTTGGTTCGAAAACTTCTTGTTTCACTTGAGAGAGAGAGAAAAATATACATTAATTTATTTTATTGAAATTTTGACGATTACAGTCGTTTTTCATTTATTTTATCACTTCTGTTTAAACAGCCGATGGCTACACAAACTTGGGCATCTCGTGTAGTTCAACAGAAAGGGAATCTACGACATTTAATTCTTAATAATGCTCATTTCAATTATAAAAGCTTTAAATCTAATCTTACCTCTGCAGAGTACAACGTCCTGAAGGAATTAAAATCTAATGAAAAAATCCGCATCATCATTAAAGCCGATAAAGGAGGCCGGATTAATATTTTAGATAAGAAACAATATATCGACAGTGTTACCAAATTAAATAATGATGGCCCATATATTTCACTGTATCGTGACCCCTCTTCACAATAATTAACAAAAAATAAATCTGCTATAAAATCTTGCCTCTTGTTTCTGTATTCAACTAAATCTCATATTATTTCTTGCTTTGCTAATTGTACCAGATTTTATGTTTTACCAAAAGTTCACAAATCCAACACCCCTTTCCTTCCCATGCTCTTTGATATCGGTAATGCTTCCATACTTTCTACAAATTTTCACCTTCTTTCTAGAAATATCTACACTGTTAAGAACTGTATTAATTTCACGATTAATATTTAAAATTGCCCGCAAACTAATTTTCCTGTGGTTTCTTTTGATGTAAAATCCCTTTTTACAAATGTTCCAAGTGGCGCTCTCTGCAATCTTGAAAAATATTAAAAGTTAAATTTCACATCTTTTTAAATACAAAAGTAAAGTTCTCTTACCCACATTTGTTTATCACAAACTACATTTCCACTCCAAAGAAAATGCTATCGTCAATCAAAATTCCATGAATTCGCCTCTCTTCTCAATTCTTGCTGATATTTTCATGCATTATTTTGAAAGTATACATTTTAGAAAATGTCTTTCCTTTTTAACAAGTTTAGCGCCATGTAATACATTCTACAGGGTGTTTCAAAAAAACGTTGACAAAATGACATGGTAGATCAGTCATACAACAAGGATCAAAAATCGCATAGGAACAGGGGGTCGCAACAGTGATCCGGAGCCGCTACAGGGTGTCTAAAATAATACATAACAGAAAGAGAAGAAACAAAACCATTTGAGATCATTTTATTGATAATTACTCACTCACATGCGACTAATGCAAGCCAAATGTTGAGCCTACAGGAGATACTCAAAGTTTTTGCCAGATGCATCGAAACACGCTTGGCATCTACGTTGCATAGAACGCCGCACCTTCTCAAATATACCAGGTGTATCCCGAACACATCCTGCTGCCACTACGATTCTTCCTACCAAGTCTTACGGCGTTGCAACAGGTGTTTCATACACAAGTCCTTTTAAATATCCCCATAAGAAAAAGTCCAGGGGAAACAGGTCTGGTGATCGTGTTGGCCATGCGATTGGATGTGCTCTGACGTCTGTGCTCAAATGTACAGGAGCTCTGTCGTGTTGAAATTGAATGTGTTGACGAATAGGCATCGGAACATCATTCAGAATTTCTGGAGAACCTCTTGCAAGTATGTTAGATAAATGGGACCGTTAAGTCTTTCTGAGAGAATGTACGGACCAAGTAAACAATCTCCTACAATGTCAGTCCGCATGTGAACGGAAATATTTCGTTGTGCGCCGTGCGGACGTGTAGCATGCGGGTTTCCATTCGCCCACGTATGTAGGATGTGAAAGTTCATCACACCATCTAATGCAAACGCAGCCTCGTCCGTGAAGAGAACACTTGTTGCAAAGTTTCTGTCCGCAGCACTTTCTTGCAAAAATCACCACGCAAAATCCATACGATTGTTGTAGTCTCCTGGTTCGAGTGCCTGGACGTGTTTTAAATGATAAGAATGTAGTCCTTCGTCGTGTACAATGCGCCAGACGGTAGGTTGGGGGATATGGGTCTTTCAGGATACAACTTGTGTACTCGTTGAAGGATTACGCTGGAGATTTTGGACAACTCTTTCTTAAGCATCCACTGTTCGAGTTATTCGTTGGCGACCAGCATTCGACTTGTGCACGTCGTCATTACGCAGTTCGTGTAACTAGCCATGTTACGCCCAACGGATCCACGTCTCGAATGAAGACAATCTCCGTTTGCTCAGCTCGTGTTTGTATCGCAATGCCCTCTCGTGGCTCTAGCGCCCTTTACAGGCGTTTGCGACCCCCTGTTCCTATGCGATTTTTTATCCTTGTTGTATGACTGATCTACCATGTCATTTTGTCAACATTTTTTTTAAACACCCTGTAGATTCTAGACAAAAATAGAATTTTTGTCATATATCGTTACCCCGAAAGTAAAATTAGTACCAATAAAAAATTAAAACGTTGTGCGCCCTGTCACCCATCTGTGGCTGACAGTGTCAAATATGATATAAAGCCGCGTCAACTATCGGTGGCGGATATAAAATAGGATATAATACTAAAAATATTACATTTAAAGATAGAAATTTTATTATAAATTTGCTTATTTTTTATTTATTACAGGAGGAATTCTTATGGATTTTTAATGGATTTTAAGAATTTGCGTGGCGCTCAACGTGTTAAACCCGTTATGTTGATGCCACTTTCATGTTTATTGACAAATCTTGTCAAAATGTTGATCTAGGCTTTAAACTATAAAATTCTAATATTTAATTAACGTATGAAATAGAAAATAATTTTTCACTCCCTTTCATTGATATCCTTGTCTCTCGTGCCGTAAAAGGCTTCTCCAACATCGACTATGGTAAAAATTTTGCAGCTTCTCTACGTCATCATGCGGTTTCAAGTCTTCCACCTTCCCAAAAAATGGCATACTTCTATAATTTTGTTATGAGTGCCCTTAGCATTTGTTCCGATTCTGTTTCATTAAACTCTGAAATCAAATAACTAAAATCTATAGCAATTGACATAGTATATAACCCTACCATTATAGATAACGGTCCCTCGTATTTCGTCTACTAAATCACTCTCTTCTAATACCAGTATTGTTTATCCTATTTTCCTAAATCAAGTTATGCCGTTGCAAAAGTTCTCAAACAATGTGATTTTAAAATAATATTTTCGCCTTTTAATAAAGTAATCTGTTCTCAGTTAAAAGATACTTCAACTATGTATAATTCTTGGGCCATTTGTAGTATTTCCTGCCAATGTAGTTTATTGTATATTGGTCAGATTAACTCAGTCTTAAATCCCGTCTAAAAGAACATATTAATTTGCCCGTAAACAAGAAACCAGCCAGTAAATTATCCATTTATCACCCTTACGAGCTGAGAAAAAAATATTTTTATGCTTGATTAATCTAAAATAATTTGCATGCCCAAATCCCAAAGAACTGATACTCTTTGAACTATTTTACATCTATAAAAAATCTTTAAAGTATTGTTAATTGGGATTTCGCTATACCCGATTTGTCAGACTGTTTGAAATTCTACATTAAGTCCACACCTTCTTAACATCTTCTTCATTATTTACAACGCAGTTTCTCAAATTTCTATTAAAAAATCCTCCATATTCCACGTAATTCTATTGGCTCTTCAGAATTCGTTTCATTTCCTATATCTATGAGCACTTCTCTCTCATTCCCTTATGGACTAAAAAAGGTACTCTAAATGCTACCGAAACAGCTATCTGCTTATCAATTTCTGTCTTTGGCTTTCAAAATGTTCAAGTCTTTTGATTTTAATATGCATTTTAATGTTACGAAAATAAATAAAAATCTAAACAGGGGATAACTGAAGACCTGTTTGTTTTTACTACTAAATTATACTGATATAAAAACTGTTTTTTATCCATCTTACTGGAACTCTAATATGAGTAAACTGATGTTCAGATACATGCTTTTAAACTGCTTTAACCGGAATAAAAGTTTTATACTGATAACTATGATAAAAATACAGAGATTCAGAGATTTTGGGTATCGCTATCATTGATGAATATTCAATAGACATAGCTATATTACAGATACAATATTTAAAACACATAGAATATGAATACATTTTTTTCTTTTACTACACGTGTTCTTATTGTTTATTATGAATGTTAATTAATCATAGTAAAAATATTCATCTGTCATGTTATTTTCCATAATATAATGTAGATGGCGCAGAGGTTCGATAGAATTCAGTTTGTATTACGAAATAAATTGAGTTGGTCTGTTGCGTTTGCATGAATTAAGCACATGTTATTATTATTATTGTTATTATTACTATTATTTGATTAATGAAGAGGCGCCCGAGTTGAGGTAAATTATTTGAACTTTTTATTTGTTTCCTTTTATCAAATTCCCCTTAATATTACAAGGGAGGGTCACCAACTGTTCAAAATGTATATGCATGTTATATATCCTCTTAAAGCTCTAACTGAGCGGATAATAAAAATATCCATCTTATCGGCAGATGCGCCCCCTAGCGTGAGTTATTCTCAATTAAATTTGTAAATTTCAGGCTCTTCAGTAATGTACTTTAAAGAATTTCTACCATTAGAATCAATTTTTTAACAGATTCTCGTGCTAATTATGACTATTCATATTGTTAGTAACTTATTTTATTATGTGTTTAATAATTATTTTGTGACAGCATTAAATTTATAAACCCAATACATTATATATGTAGCCATGTGTGAAATATTTACAATCAGAAAGATTTTCCTGTACATCGACATAATCGATATTTAGGATATTGACATTGCATGGCAATAAAAGAAATTTAATGCACTAACATAGTAATGGAGGGGGAAATAAGCGGAAAAATAAATTTCTACTTTTAAAAAATTAATAATTAAATTATTACCTACAATATAATATTTTAATGAATATGAATATATAAAAGTAACAGTTTTCTTCGATACTATAAAAAAAAATTACAACAGCTTCTTTTTACTTTAATTTTTTTTTCTATTATTTTTCTTTTATTATCTTTTTTCTTAATTTATTTTTCCTACTGTTTAGCATGTATAAATTTATTGTTGACACAAAGTAATTATTAAACAATAAAATACTTTACATGTAATAATATGTATATTTATTTATTTATTTTTCAATGGTGCGGTACTTGCCAATGGTCATTGACTGTACGGTCGCTGAACTGATAACCAAGAGTAATACCCAGTGGGTGACTACCTTGACCACTTACAGGGATAACAAATGCATGCTTTGTCCAGGATTCGAACCCGGCCCTATGTGAGGGAGTTAGGGACGCTAACCACAACAATATACGGGTGACTTTTACTAATAATATATACAATGGTTTTTACAATGGGAATATTTTACAAAACTGATCATAATAATAGAAATTATACAAAGTACACTGTTAGCGATTCGGTAAAAATTTTTAATTGAGAAAAACGCATGCTAGGGGGCTCATTTGCCGATAAGATGGATATTTTCGTTGGCAGCTCAGTAAGACCTTTAAGATGATATATAATATGTATAAATATATTTCAAACTGTTGATGACCCTCCCTTGTTAGACATAACATCTTTTTTAATTAAACTGTCTGCTGGGGGGAGGGGGATTTATTTCTCATAAAAGCATGGTGTAACCACACTCGTACATCTGACGTCAAGCGAAACATTTTTGTCAGTTTAATTCTTCGTTTAGATGCTAATATGTTAAAAACTTTATTTCTTGTTGAATATTTTTTGGTACAGTGTATGACTAAAAACAACTTTTGATATCTTATGTATAAATGTTCTTGCAAAAAGAATATATTTGCTATATGCATTATTGGATTTTTTTTTTCAAAGAATACCCTTTACATAGAAAAGAATTCTTACAAAAGAAAATATTTCTTTTCTAGAAGCATTTTTACTTACTTTAAAAGTTGAGAATATGTTAGTAGTAAGAGATTTAAAAACCAAAACATCTGAGTCATGGAAACCTTTTCAGGTTTTTCAATTCATATGAAAAATGTGTTCACGTGAATTCAGTTTATTTTTTTATAGCACTATTGGCAAAAACATCAAAAAGTTTTTTTTTTTTTTTTTTTTTTTTTAGTATAACCGTTTTTAAAACAGTTTAATACATTATTTTGCTTTTTTTATTAATGATTTAAGACCTATATTAGAGAAATTAGATATATTTTTGCTTATAATAATATTACACATATAAGAAAAAGTACAAAAATATGAAAAAATTATTAAATCAAACGAGAAATTGAATGCCTTCGGATAAAAATAATAAGAAAATAATAATAATAATAATAAAATGAAAATGAAAATGAAAATGAAAATAAATAAACATTTATACAACAGATTTACAAAATATTTTTTCATTGATTAACCCATATTTCATCATTGTCCTAAAAGTAGGCCACCATGCATAAGTGGTATTTATATAAATTATTTTGAATATTTTAATCAAAATTAAAGGCGATATATTATTTAAAAATCCAATAAATGCATATGTGTCTTTATCGTTAGTTTAAATTAACGTTTATTATATATATATATATATATATATATATATATATATATATATATATATATATATATATATGAATTTTTAAAAAGACGAATTACTGAAAAAGCTTTTACGCTCAAGAATATAGTACATATAAATTTATTGAGGTAACATTCTACACTTTTGTATAGGTAAAACATTTATATAAAAATAATATATATATATATATATATATATATATAGATGGTCTGTTTTCCTTATATTTCCGACTGTCCTAAACCATTGTCCTATTTTTTGGACAGCCTGTACTGATTAAGTTAATGAAATGTTGGTAAGATTTTTTGATTTTGTGTGTATACATATGCTTAAAGAAACATATATTTAAGATTTTTATAAAGAAAAAAAAATATTTTTTCAATGATTGGTGCGATATGGTTTAAATGTATGTGGTAATCTAATATGGCGATGTAAAATATTTCGGCATTCTAAAAAAGAATCGCAAGACTGGCATTTTTAAGTAATAACTAAATAGCTTTGATCAATCACCATTAAATGAGCAAACTGGCTACAATTGTCTCGGGTAGACAGAAAACACGATCCTTTGTCAGGCGAACAAAATAGGCACGAGTGCTACAAACAAAGCTTGCTTTGCCGCTATGATTGTAGCATTCTTGTCTAATCTGTTTGCTGACAAAGGGTCGTGTTTTCTTTCGATCAGAAACAATTGTTGCAAGTTTTTGTATTTTGTAGTGTTTATCTAAAGACTTTTACTTATTATTTTGGGAATGTATTATAAATCGTTACTCGGATAAGGTAAGACCAAGATAAATAAGAAATAAATAACTTGAACTACTCTGCATCGTATCGAAATACGTTTTCCTGCTGAGAAAACATATCGCTAAAAAATATTAAAAGGGTTAAATATAAATTAATAATGAAAATAATCATAACATAAATAAATAAATTTTATCTGGATTTTTTGAGTAATCACGCAACAGTTTTGCTGTATTATAAAATTTAGGAGATTTTATTATAAAGTGTACATTTATTTTATACACTATAACTTTAGAAAATGTGGTACATTTTTCTTTGTTTATTTTTATTTTTATATATATTCAATAGATAAATGTATTGGATTTGTAGACATTTTCGACTTTTGGTTATCGACTCGTTTTGTTAAGTTTAGGACACGATTTGATCATGTTTTGAAAATGTTTGTCTGTATCTGTGTGTGAGAGGAATAAAAGAATTGTGGGGACTGTATCTCATGAACTACTGCACTTAATTCCATATAAATTTATAGGTATATGCACCTTGACTTAAATTAGTGCCTATCATTTTTTGGTGCCAATCGCTCACTGCTATACAGCTCTTTCTGTAATTTCACGGAAGGGTATATCGCAGAGACTATTGCACAGAATTACACATAGAATCATAAATAGATATATTTTGATATAAGTTAGTACGTATCAACTTTTGTGGCCATCATTTAACAGTGAACGTTGCTACACATCGATTTCAGAAACTTAAGGGAAAACCATATCTCTAATTCTACTGCTTATAATTGAACAAAATTGGATATGTGGGAAGGCCGTAATAAGATATTATGCTCATTCAATTTGGGTGCATATGGACCGATAGGTTTCTATAAAGTAATTTTCCCCGAGAAGAATACTATATCTCAGATTTTATTGTATATAGTTACACAAAACGTAGTATATAAGAAAACTATTATGAAATACTATACTGCTTTAATTTGGTTTAATTTCAATCAACAAGTGGCGCTACTGCGCTGCAATTTACAAACTTAAACGAAATATTATATGTGAGAAAACCATAAGGAAAGTAAATGATAAGTTAATTTAGGTGTATATCGGTCGATAGCATGATTTGATATTATGATATTTCACATGGTTACTGTCGGGAATCCCCCGTTCATTCTTCTGCTTTCAGAACAAAATGCCTTTCCAGACAGACTGGCGCGTGCCTCTTTTTCGTGATTGCAACACTCTTTCGATTCGAAATGAGAAGTTTTCGAGAAAAGTGCTTTTTAGAATCAGAACAGAACAGAAAAGGACCTTGAATAGAGATGGGGCTATGTTAAGATCGTCTTGTTTACAGACGCCCCGGTCCTAGAACAGAACAGAAAGGACCTTGAACAGAGATGGGGCTACGTTAAGATCGTCTTGTTTACAGACGCCCCGGTCCTAAAACAGAACAATTAAATCAATTACGAACTAGAATTAACATATTTGAACATTTATCAGAACTATTTAGCATTTAAGAACTTTAATATTAAGATTTAGTTTAATTACCTATCTATAAATAGTTTTTGTTTCTGTTTTCGTTTCGTCTTACGTGTATGCTAAAAAGTATTAAAATTCTGTTTTCACATCTAAGCAGTGCTACGTTCATCAAGTTTCTTTAATGAATAATAGCTGCCACATTCCACATCCGGACCTTTGGATTAGAAGTTTTCAGGTGAGATCCATCCATATTTTATTATTTAAGAAGTGAATATTATTCAGAAGAATTATATTTTTATTAGAAAATTTAAGTAGTAACTGTAAGAAAGTATTAAGATTTGAAATATGCTGTATCGGGTCTGTAAGAAGACTAATTAAGTTTTAGATCAGAAATCTGGTACAGTAATATTTTGTGGCATCCCATACACGGGATGTGGGCAGCTATATACTCTCTAAAATATGAAGAGTGAGATCTGACTCTAAAAGAGTGGCATATCACTCTTTGAACATGCCAAAATGGAGCCAACCTCTAAAGAGTGAAAAGTCTCTTTTCTAAAGAGTGAGATTTCTCACTCTTTATTAAGAGTGAGATTATTCGGAGCAATTTAAAGAATATGACTGTTTATTTTTCCTTTTAAAAATTGCGTTCTCTAGACGATATCGTTTGATTTCCCCTTGCAAATTAACTCCAGTTCAACGGCGGAAAGAATGCAGTTTGGATTCGCCTGGAATCGAACCCAGGCCATCCTCGTAGCAAGCGAGTGTCTTACCACTGAACCACTGAGCACATACACCTATTGCTTAATTTATATTATTAAATCATTCTTATACGTGATCAATCATATTTTTAATTTTTACTTCATTTATCAACAATATAAAATTACAGAATTCTAATGGATATTTTAAAATTAAAATTATTCTGAAATTGCTAAAATTAGAATTATTTTAAAAGCAAAATGTGTGCTTGAAAACAAATTTTCTAATATAAGCAGTCATTTAAAGTAGCTTATAGGGAAAAGAAGTTACTCAAGTGTACATGTTTAAAATAAATAAATAAATAAATAAATAAATAAAATTTTCGCATACAAATCTATAGAGTTTCCTGAAATGCTCATCCGTTCAGGAGTATAAAACTCGCTGTTGATTTTAAATATTAGTAAAGAATTATAGCCAAATTTTTGAATATTTCACGTATGCTAGCTGACAATGAATATAATAAAAATATGAGTTATTACAGATTTTAAGGCGTTGTGCATTAAATATTTGCACTGATATTTTCTCTTATACTTTATATATTTCTGAATAAAACTATTTACTTTCCAATACGAGTTTCGATATATTTCTTGTGATTTTCGATTCTTCGCTAATAATATTACTTCGATTTTGTCAATCGCAAAGAAAAAAGTATTTACCAAATTATCTTTTAACATAATTATTTTCCCTTTTTTTTTTTTTTTTTTTTTTTTTTTATTCATCAGAAATCTAGTTATAAGGAATTAGTCTAGGAGTAAGGTCTGTGAAACAAATACATGCATGAGACCGTTCAGAAATTGTCCTTCATTTTTTATTCGAATTCTGATTAACAGATGGCGCCAGCAATTTCTCACTCTACAAAAGTTTGATCTTACAATACATGATGACCTCACTCTTTGTGACAAAGTGAGTATACGTCACCCTTTCACAAAAAGTGAGAAATGTCACATTTTCAAGAGTGATAATAGTGTTTTCTCACCTTTATTGGTGTCAAGATAGGGGTCACTTTTTTAAGGAGAGAGATTCTCACTCTAGAAATTTTAGAGAGTAGATATCCATTATTTACAATTGAAAAGATAGATAATATTATAAAATTTAACATTTTGTATTTATCATGGCTAATTTAGTTATAGATAAAAGAAGAGAGCTTTCATAATAGACAGTATTAACAAATTTATAAATAAATTATAAACTTTATGCGACGATATAGATCCAGATGCTGTAGATTTAGAAGAAAGTATTGAATTATTGAATGAAACTGCTATAGATTTAAAGAGTAAAGATTTAGAAATCAAAAATTTAACTCAAGAACTCCAATTAGAAGCCGAATTAGAAACGGCAAATGAATATCGTGAGAAAATCATTAATTGGCGATTTCGAGCCAACAGAAAATTAAAAGAACTAAAGAAAAGTGAAACAAGTATTTCATCAACAGAAATTGAAAGAAGAAATACTTCAAAAGAAGCAATTCACATCAAATTACCACAGCTAGATCCCGTTAAATTTAACGGGAATGCAGCCAAATGGCTGACTTTTTGGTCGTCATTCGAAACGGCTATTCATAACAATGAAAATTTAGATCATGTAGATAAATTTAATTATTTGAAATCATTTTTAGCACCTGATCCCTTAAAATGTATTGAAGGATTCTCTGTTACCGCGAGTAATTATATAAAAGTAGTAGATATTTTAAAAGAAAGATATGGAAAAGCAGACCTCTTAGTGAATGTACATTTGAATAAATTATTAAATATTGCCCCACTAAAACATTCAAGTGACATTAAATCGCTCAGGAAAATTTACGATGAAATCCAAACTAACATTAGAAGTTTAGAGTCATTAGATGTTTCTTTGGATAGCTACGGCAGTTTATTGTCACCGATATTACTAAAAATACGAGGGTTGTAAATTAAATAGTGGCAACTTAACCTTGAAACTCACAGAAGGGCAGGCATGCGCAAATATGATATGGGAGCGGTGAGGTGGCGCTGTTGTTGTTGTGTAGAGTGCAAAAAACAGTCGATCTGCTAAGAAGGGAAGTTGTTGTGTGGAGTTAAAGTAAGGAGTTTCGTTTCCATCGCTCTAAAGCCTGTTTGTTGTTGCAAATCCGCAGTCTCATTCCGACCCGAACGAAATGCTTGAACCCATCGTGCTATTGTCCTATACGGTAAAGCATTTGTGCCACAGGCTTCCACTAATCCTCGATAGCATTCTGTTGCATTTTTGCCACGGGCAACTTCAATTTTAAGCCATGACCGCTGATCACCTTTTGAAAACATGCTTTAGAGCGATGGAAACGAAACTCCTCACTTTAACGCCACACAACAACTACCATTCTTAGCAGATCGACTGTTTTTTGCACTCTACACATCGACAACAGCGCCACCTCACCGCTCCCATATCCTATTTGCGCATGCCCGTCCTTCTGTGAGTTTCAAGGTTAAGTTGCCACTATTTAATTTACAACCCTCGTATTACCTAAAGATTTAGCATTACCATTTAATATGGAATTTCACGGTGTTAATTATGGTGTGAAAGATATATTATCTTTCTTAAATAAACAACTCGTATCGCGAGAATGCTTAATAACTACCAGACAAGATGACAGCGGCGCTAGCACCAGTCATTTCTCCCCCCCGAGCTCAAAGATTAGATAATCAAAATCGTAGAGATGTCCCTGTTATGTTTTTAATTCTTATATATATATAGTTGTTTTTATTTTTTTATTTAGAGAAATAATTTGGTTGAAAAGTTATATTAAGCCGTATCGTCCGTATCGTAAATCATATAACAACAACAAACCAATAAATTAATACACCAGGCACTTTCGATTACGAAATATTTAGTTGATTTTATTTACTTCTGGACATCAAATAGAAGATATCAAAACCAAGACAAACTTAAACTATCTCTTACAAAAGATTGTCCATTTATACGATATTTCAATCACCTTAATGAAATTGTAAATGATAAGCATTATTGAGCTAATACAAAAGAAGTCTTTTTTACGTACCATTCCTTCTAGATGTATCATTTTTCAGAACTTATTCTTCTGAAGTACGTTCGTTGCATGCCGACCCGAACGAGAAGAGAGAGTGACCGCTTAGAGGAATCCCCCAATTTTTTTTACCAACGCCGAACAGGGTTGCCGGAGAAAACAAACGCGCCAAATGGCAGAATTAAAAAAAAAGCTAAATGTAGCCAACCAGGCATCTTAAAGATTTAACTTATGAAAGTTTTAAACAAAAGAAGGCTGATAATTAGCCAAAAATAAAGGACAGTGACTGATTAAACTGAAACAGGAAGTGACATATTATCTATATTTTAGTTTTCTCATTGGCTAAAGTTAAAAAAGAACCGTTCGCTTTCAAATAATGGAAATGACGTATGATGGGTGACACTGAATATAATTGGCTGAAATTTAAAGATACATTTTTTATTATTTTATAATATTGCTTTACTTTCTTTTTTTTTTTTTTTAATAAAGAAAGTTTCTAGAAGGAATGGAACAATCTGGAAAGTTTGGGTTTGAAAAAAAGAACAAGAATTTCATTGATTTTGAGAACAATGAAAATGAATTAAAGATACATTGATATTTAAAATATCATTTTGAATAAAGCCACATAAACAAAAACAAAATGATTTCTTTTTCTCAAGAACTGGAAATAAACATGGTATAATTTTAAAATGACAAAAAAATAATGATATGAAGTGGGGGAAACACCACAGTCCCCCCCCCCGCGTTAATAAATTTGATACTCAGAACCGGAAATTGCCTACTGCTTGTGATTTATTAAATGAAAATAAAAGTGATAGGTGTAATTTTTGCTCAGAATAGCATTTAAGTAACAAATGTGTCAAAACTCGTAATTTACCATTTGATGAAAGAGTTAATCTTTTGTGTAAGAAAGTACTGTGTTATTTATGCCTTCAACCTTCGCATTTAGCTAGACACTGTGTATCAAAAACTTTATGCAAGTTATGTAATCGTAGACATTCAGACATGGAAATAAAGATTTGAAACAGGAAATAAGTAATTACGAAAGAAATGATCAATCTAAATTGGCGTTATCGAATCATAATTTACAAGCGAATGTTTATTTGCAGACGTAAATAGTAGCAAAACTAACAGGGATGATAGTAAATCATCACATATTCGGCTAATTATTGACTCCGGATCTCATAATAGTTACATCAGTAAGTTTGCAGCTGATAAATTAAAATTAAAAAGAATGAATAAAGAAACAATCAGACATGGTCTTTTTGGGAACATGGAAATGTCAGCTGAACATAATCGTTATGAATTTACGATCGGGAGTTTAGATAATAAGTTTAGTGTAAAATACAAGCACTAGATCAAAAAAAAAAATATGCACAGGCGTGAATTTATCTCACGATGATAAATTAGTAAAACTCTTAGAAAAGGAAAGCGTATATTTATCAGATGTCCCTAGAAATAATAAATCTTGTTTATACCAGAAAAATCCAGACGAAGTACATATACTTTTAGGAGCTGATATGTCCGCTAAACTGTTCACAGATGACATAAAATATTTTCCAAAATTGGGATTAACTACATTTAGAACTAAATTGGGTTGGACCATTTTGGGCAAGACAGAGGGTCACAAGAGTGAGCAGGACAATTCTTTGGCGGGTCTATTGTTGTCATTACATGTGTCAAACGCCAGTTTATCAGATTTATGGTGCCTTGACACTCTAGGAATTACTAATGAAGATAATAAATCGAAACAGGATTTAGAACAGGGAACCAAAAATTATTTTCTAGAAACTGTTAAACGAGATAAAAGCGGTCGATATGAAGTCAATTTACCATGGACAGTTGACCGTTCGATTTTATCAGATAATTACTCGTTGGCAGAAAAGTGCCTGTACAAGACGGAAAATAAATTAATCAAATCTGATAGGAAAAAGGAATATGGGGAAATTTTTGATTTCTGGGAAAACAATCAGATTATAGAAGAGGTATTGGACCAGAAAAGGGACAAGCTACATTATTTAGCACAAAGACCTGTGGTTAAAGAATCTAGTGAAACCACTAAAATTCGTCCAGTATTCAATGCCTCAGAACACACTAGAAACAGTCCCTCCCTTAATGATTGTTTAACAAAAGGACCAAAGCTTGTAGAAATTATACCTAGCATTTTGAATAGATTTCGCAGATAAAAGATAGGAATTTCGTCCGATATAGAGAAAGCATTCCTGCAAATTAAAATAACAGAGAAAGATCGCGATTTTTTGAGATTTTTTTGGTTTAATAGCGAAATAAATTAAAAATTTATAGATATTGTCGTGTGGTTTTCGGCCTAACTTCAAGCCCTTTTTTACTAATGGCAACATTAAATCACCTTTTAGAAAATGTTCCCGAACAATGGCGAGAGACAGCTAGGCTTTTAAGAGATTCCTTCTTTTTGGATAATTCCCTCATCAGCCTGAATTCAATTCAAGAAACAGAAAAAATAATATCAGAATCTCAAGGAATTTTGGCTTCGGCACATTTCAATTTGAGATGTTGGCGATCGAATTGGCCCCAGGCTATGATCGACAAAACTGAAGATGAACCGAGGTTTGCTCCCGTGTTAGGATTACTCTGGGATTTGAAAAATAACAGTTTAGTTTGTAAAATTGAAGAACCCCTAAAGATAAGTGAACCCCTTACAAAAAGAAAACTTTTATCAGTTACCCAAAGAATTTTTGATCCTGTGGGATCTGTTGCACCTGTCAGTTTAGTTCTCAGACTAATCCTTCAAGAAACGTGGATTCAGAAGGTGAAGTGGAACGTAGAGCTTTTTGAAACTCTAAAACAACAGTCTACTAATTGGCTGAAAGGAATAAATTTGATATCCCAAATAAAATACCTCGGTGGCTTAACATTTGCCCAGAGAAAGAAAAGAAAACATCATTACATGTTTTTTCTGACGCAAGCAAGCGAGCATATGCCACTTGCGTATTCATAAGAGTAGAGACCTCAGAAGGGATCAAGATCCAGTTAATCAATGCTAAAAGTCGAGTTGCACCCATTAAGGAATTGACCATACCCCGCCTTGAACTGTTTTCTTGTATTATTGGCGCTAGGTTGGCCAAAAATGTACAAAACGATTTAAATTTGCATGTAAATACCATATTTTGGTCAGATTCAACCAGTGCTTTAGGTTGGATTAGAAGAAAACAAGAATGGGGTACATTTGTACATAACCGAGTGTTAGAAATACGAAATCTGACCGAAGTTTACAATTGGAGACATGTACCCGGAAATTTGAATCCCGCGGACCTCCCGTCTAGAGGATGTTTTTTTGAACAACTACAGAAATCGAGATGGTGGGAGGGTCCGAGTAGGCTTTATTTACATGAAAATGAATTGCCTCGAATAGAAGAAGAAACAAACAAAGAACTCATAAACAGCGAAAAAAGGAAGACAATCCTAAATCTTTTAGATGAAAAATAAGATAATTTCAATCGATTTTATCAGTATTTTTCCTCTTACAAGAAAACTGTCAGAACCATTGCCTGGATATATAGATTTTATCATAATTCGAAGACTACTGAGAAGATGTCCGAATTGGATATTTCAGTTGAAGAATTTTCAAAAGCAGAAAATGTACTTCTACGATTAGTACAACAAGAATCTTTTTCAGGAAGAACAGATCCCAAATTAAGAAATTTAAAGCCTGTCGAAGATAAAACTGGTCTCTTAAGAGTAAAGACCAATATAATTCAAAGAAATGACAGTGAAAACGTCAGATATTCTGTGATCTTACCTTACAAACATCCCGTCGTCCAATGATTGGTATTCGAGAAGCATTTAGAAAATCAGCACGCTCGGGTCAGCACTCTAATGACACTATTAAGAGAAAATATTTGGATACTGAAGTCTAGAAAATGCATTAGAAACTCAAAAGGAAAATGCGTGATTTGCAGAAAACTTCAGACTTCCAAAATAGATGTTGAACCTGGAGTACCACCCGAGGACAGAGTACGAGAAGCAGCCATTTTTGAAGTGGTAGGCGTGGATCTAGCCGGTCCTCTTCATCTTTCTGATGGATCAAAAGCGTGGATAGCTTTATTTACTTGCGCTGTCTACCGAGCCAAACATCTTGAAGCCATTACGTCTCTGTCTACAGAAAGTTTTATCCAGTCTCTGAGAAGGCTCATAGCAAGGCGAGGCAGACCCTACATCATCTATTCAGATAACGGGAAGAACTTCCTTGGAACCAGCAATGCTCTCTCGAGTGTAGATTGGGAAACCATCTGCAAGGTAGCTTCCACCCAGAAGATCAGATGGAAATTCAGCCCTCTTTCAGCACCGTGTTGGGGAGGTTGGTGGGAGAGGCTTTGTTGGAATGGTTAAAGGAATCCTGAAAAGAAACTTAAGTCGTGCATCTTTGAATTACGAAGAACTTTACACCATACTGTGTGACTGTGAACAAGTCATTAATTCACGGCCTATAACCTATTTTTCCGAAGATAACACAGATCACTTACCTTTAACCCCAATGATGTTCCTAAGAGAACTACCAACATCAGGAGTACCTGACCTAGATGCTTTGGATTCTAAAGATCTTAACCGCAGAGCCAGATATAGGCAAATAATTAGAGATAATTTAAGAAACAGATTCAGAGCTGAATATTTAGGACAATTACGCCAACATGCATCTATGACCAAAAGATTCAAACAATTGAAAGTCGGCGATGTTGTTCTATTAGAAGATTTCAATAAGAAACGTGTTCACTGGCCTTTGGCAAGAGTGATCGAAATTCACCTAGGCAAGGATAATGTCATACGCCTAGCTAAGGTGAAGACCGAAAATGGATTTTTTCTGCGTCCATTGCAAAGACTGTTTCCTTTAGAAATTGACAGTACCGAACAACAGAATAACCCCCCCTTTTTGTATAAATCTGTTCAAGAAAATTTAAGTCCTTCGACTTCCGAAAACAAGAACCTCTCAAAGAAACCGATATTTAACCCCAGAGAAAAGGAACCTGTGAAAGACCCCCCAGAACCTACCAGTTCCAGAGCCAGTAACCAGAAGTCCACAACAGATGATCCCACTTCCAGTCCCCCGGAGGTCTCCCGAACTGGCCGTGTGGTGAAACCCCCTCAACGACTTCAACTTGGATTGTTGAGTTCCTCCGATCAGTTGCAACTCAAGGTGGGAGGATGTCGGGAATCCCCCGTTCATTCTTCTGCTTTCAGAACAAAATTCCTTTCCAGACAGACTGGCGCGTGCCTCTTTTTTGTGATTGCAACACTCTTTCGATTTGAAATGAGAAGTTTTGGAGAAAGGTGCTTTTTAGAATCAGAACAGAACAGAAAAGGACCTTGAATAGGGACGGGGCTATGTTAAGATCGTCTTGTTTGCAGACGCCCCGGTCCTAGAACTGAACAGAAAGGACCTTGAACAGAGATGGGGCTACGTTAAGATCGTCTTGTTTACAGACGCCCCGGTCCTAAAACAGAACAATTAAATCAATTAAGAACTAGAATTAACATATTTGAACATTTATCAGAACTATTTAGCATTTAAGAACTTTAATATTAAGATTTATTTTATTTACCTATCTGTAAATAGTTTTTGTTTCTGTTTTCGTTTCGTCTTACGTGTATGCTAAAAAGTATTAAAATTCTGTTTTCACATCTAAGCAGTGCTACGTTCATCAAGTCTCTTTAATGAATAATAGCTGCCACATTCCACATCCGGACCTTTGGATTAGAAGTTTTCAGGTGAGATCCATCCATATTATATTATTTAAGAAGTGAACATTTTTCAGAAGAATTATATTTTTATTAGAAAATTTAAGTAGTAACTGTAAGAAAAGTATTAAGATTTGAAATATGCTGTATCGGGTCTGTAAGAAGAATAATTAAATTTTAGATCAGAAATCTGGTACAGTAATAGTTACATTTCAGTAATTGTTGATTGTGATTGCAGTAAGTTTCTTACGTGAATCTGAGAAACTATGGGTAAATTTTGTATATATGTTAAACAGTAAGTGAGTTATTTTATAGAATGATATAGAAAAAATATTGTCACGGACACCGCATGCTGATTTATTTTTTTATTTACCTTTACAAAATTAAATTTTTAATTTTTGGAACTTAAACCTATGTAAACCACCACAGTTACATATCTACAAAAAAGAAATCAAATCACAGTGGGCTTTGATGACATCACAAACACGTCACAGTTATCCATTCAACATCAAAGGTATGTTGTACAAATGTGAAAATTTCTTTCATTTTCAATTTGAAAGGCGATACAGATATCGCACTGGTATATGCATGAAACTTTGTATTAATATCGCTGCTTTAGCGAATTTCTTAGCCGAAATCGAACACATGACAAAAATTATAAAAAATATCTCTAAACGTAATCATAGGGACGCCCTTTTTACAGCACAGATGGACGGTACGTGAATGGAATAGTGAGATGTATTTAGACCCATGTGTGCTATATAAGTAATGTCCGGTCCAATTTATTTATTTTATATTTAGTTTCTTATTTTAACACTTAGAATAAAATTTACATTAATTTTTGTAATTCTTTTGCTTCTTTTGCTATTTTAATTGAATTAATAGGTCCACAATTAAATATATGTCTAAGGGGGTATTCTGGTCTAGAAATTTAAAAAAATCGATTTTTTTTTTTTTTTTTTTTTTTTTTTTTTGCATATTTTGAAAGTTTAGATTTTCAAAAATATGATCCTAAAAGGATTTTTCAAAATTCGAATTATTTTCGGAGATACAGCCGATTTTGTGACGTGGCGTCCGAGCCGGCCGTTTGGGATGTAATAGTTTATGTTAAGTAATATAGTTGGGATGTAAAAGTTTTGGATGTAATAAAGCCTATTTATACCAGCTTATCATCTGATGATTTATTACATCGATGTTTGGGGTCCGAAACACAAAATAATAATGAATCACTGAATTGTTTCCTAAACTTTAAATGCGTTTTTCTCGAAACTACTTTTTTTGAGGTGGTTGACATGATATTTCAAGTTCTACTGAACCGATTGCTTTGAAATTTGGTATATATCTTGTTTATACAACTCACTATCGCGTCTGCCTTGGATTTTAAAAAATTTTGATTTTCAATATTTTTAAAAAATTCGAAAATGTCGAAAAAAGTCGGGTAAAAAAATTTTTTTTTTTCAAGTCGACGCCATTTTGTCATTTTTTTTTTTTTTTTTTTTTTGAAAATGGTCAACCCGATAGTGACATCTTAATTAATGAAGAATTTGTTTGATTTTTTTGTTTTAGATCACTACAAGGGTTGAAATCATGTCAACCAGGACGCACCGTTTTTTTTGAAGCCCCCACTCCATCGGCCTGTATCTCGGCGAATTTTGGTTTTTTTTTGTGTGATTTTTTTTTTACATTCTCAAAATGTCAATAAAAAACATATAAAAAATGGATAGTAAAAATGTTTTTCTTTTTTTTTTATCTTACTTTAAAAATGCCTAAAATTCAGGCTTCTAGACCAGAATCCCCCCTTAAGTTTACACCTTTTTATTTGTGAGGTTTCTTTTTAACTTCCAGGTGACATCTTAAAGGCGGTTTTTTAAGTAACATTTAAACCGTAACTAACGGATAGTTTTCGAAATCTCAGTATAGTTTAGATTTAGGAAATACGCCACACTCTTTATTTAGTATTTCTGTAAAATAACCTATTCTTTTTATTTATTATTTATTGATTTCATCTGTAAACCGATTGTTTTAAATAAGAATTAAAAATAAAATTAAAAAAAATCATTTTATTCATTTATTTATTTGTAAAAGAAAGAAAGAATGAAACTTTAACGATTTTATTTCGGCACCTTAACCCAATCTTCAGGTTATGATGGTCCCAATTCCTACATAAATATACAACGTTTAACAAAAATGCGTATTGCCCTTAAATTGTGACCATTATAACCTGAAGATTGGGTTAAGATGCCTAAACAAAATCTTTAAAGTTTCATTCATTCTTTCTTTTACATGTATATATATATATATCATGCTTAACTAGAGAAATACAAGTGGCAGAAACGGAATGAATACCACTGTAAAAGAACAACTGCTTTTATTTCAAGATCATGTAGTGGTAAATTTATCGAAATCGAAACCTGTAATTTATTCTAAATCATTTCAAACCTACTGCTGTGTTCAGGTCCATTTTGACCCAAAACCATTGTATATAAAATTTTGTATTTTATGTAGAATACTCTCCATAAAATAAATATGAATTGTTACATAAATTTAGTTCAAATATTGAAAATTAAAGTATGGTTATGTATTGAAATTAAAAACATTAGGTTCTTTGGACTCCACTTGGTACATTCAAAAAAGACTGTTCATTTTGTCCATTGAAAATGAACACAGCAGCAGGGTTAATGTCAAGCCTTATTATTTCATGCTTTTTCATTTAAAAGTGGTTTCGAGAATCTTAGACGTAAAAGAATTATTTTTGAAACAGCCTTGAAACGATATTTTCGTATGATTTCTTTTTCTCTATATGGTATATTTAAATATTTTTAATAACTGTGCGATAAATCAAAACAATGTATAATCACGAATAAAGGAATAAAAATATCGTGTAAAAAATAATTTTTAAATTTAAAATTACCAAATTATATTTTATTATTATATATTTCAAAATGCAGTTTTAGTCCACTAAGTTTAATGATTTCAGTAAAACCAGTGTTATTCTTTCGATGCACCACTTAGAATAAAGTAAAATGAATGGTAGCATTGATCGATTGCATTTTGCTTGGCGTTTCATCGACTCCTCGAAATTTTCTCGAGCATTAACGTGGATATCTAGTTCAGAGTAATAAATAAGGTCGGTTTTCGATGAGGAGTATTTCACGGAAGAAAGATATCGAACCGATGTTAAATCACGTGAAAACTCGATAGAAATTGTACCTTTCCATTGGATTTTCATTGGATGAGTTTCTAAAATTCATTGGGTTCCGATCATCGGATTCAACTACTCGCGATGAGTCATTTTAGATGAACTCACAATGCGATTCATCGGTCTTGATGAGTTTCCGAGTATCGGCCGTACAGAAGTTTATCGGTCGTTCATAAGAATCCATTCAACGGCTGCTAGAGATTCCATTTTACTGAATATAATTATAAAACTGAAAGTAAAAACTAAGTTTAAATGTGTATAAAAAAACGACAAAAAATGCTATACCAATTAGAATTATAGTATCAAGAAACATAAAAACTAACGTTCATAGATTATTAAACACATTTTCATATGTATAGGAAAGAACTGGCAACTGGTTGAAATAGCGAACTATTAAATTCTGTTGGAATTATACATTGAATTTATTTACTAACACACACACGGTTTTATGCAGTTCCACACACGATGCAATAAATTCGTGCATCAATTTTATTTATTAAATATTCTGCTGTATTTGTGGAGGAATAAAAAGTTAGCGTGTGCGAAAATACTAAAAGCCACACAAAATGAATTTCGATTTTTGTTTCCAATTTCTTATAATTTATGATAATTAGTTTTGGCTAAACGTGAATAAAATTTCATTTTAAAGGATCAGGTTACCTTTGAAAGGATATAATATTAAAATAAAAATATTTCCAAAATTTTATTTTAAATAATAACAATAAAAAAATGACTTTTAAAACTTGTAAAGTTTTATCTCTGCAATACAGTCATTAAAGTACTACTTTTTTGTTATTTAACCTTTAGAGAGGGGCTCTTACGAAATCCTATAGTGAAGCGTGACAGATGCTGTCACAGCCCCTTTCAAAAGGTTAATTTTCTTTTTATAAAAATATCAGAGCAAATTTTTTGGCGATGTATAATTTTAACCGAGAATGTTCCAATAACTTCTCAGTTAATCAAGTTAGAACTTAGATACTCCAGATATCAACAATAAGAATTTCCTTGTCAAGTAAAGAAAAAAGCGTGATATTTGGCACCATGGTTATTACTTGATTTCGTGAAGCTTTTTAAAAAGCTTTTAAAAGAAAATGAACAATTTTAACGCTAAAACAAGCTAGAAATGCAGAATATTAATAGTTTATACTCTGAATAAGCCTTTTTGAATGAATTTACATAAAAATAACTACTAGTATTTACAAATTTGTAACAATTTCTTCTCGATGCACTATTTCCAAAAAGAAAATTCATCAAATTAGATTAATCTGTTGCGTAGAACATATTTGGTCTTCAGACAAAACACCTGATTCAAGATATATTTAAAGAAAACGAGAAAACTAGTTAGCATATGTGGACTCTGCTCAGTTCCCCATCATATTTATGTTCTCATAAATTTCTAGTGCGAGACATATTATAATCATGTTAAAAGATATGAATTTGACCAAAGCTTGATATTATGACAGAATGAAATCCCCGCCTAATAGGCTATCCACCGTTCACTTCGATATATATATCTTATTCTAATCTATTAATTTATTTTATCGGGGTCAATTCCGTTGTTTAGTTTTCATGCTACTATTTCCAATGCAATAATCCTCAAAATTCATATTTATATGAAAAATTTACAATTTCGCTATGTTGATAAAATCGTAAATTACGAATAATTTACGAAATTTTCCTATTAGAATATTTGTATTCAATCATGTTCAAACAAATATCATAAATTTAATTTTGAAGTTGTCTAATGTATTTACGATCCTCAAAATGGAAATTTATGCTCAATTTTGCATTATTCTGACATGTTAAGTAAATCGTAAATTCCAAATAACTTACGAATTTTTTAAATTGGAAAAATCGTAGTCTATGATATTCATGCCAGTATCCTAAATAATATTTCGAAAGTGGTTTGACATCTTTACGATGAAAATATCCCTCAAGATTGACGTTTATGTGAAATTTTGCTCTATTCAGCCATGTTAAGAAATTCGTAAATTTCCAATAACTTACGAAATCTTTATATTGGAAAATTCATATTCATTAATAATCATGCCAGTGTCCTAAATAATATTTCAAAAGTTGTCTGACATCTTTACGATGAAAATATCTCTCAAAATTGACGTTTATGTGAAATTTTGCTCTATACTGGCATGTTAAAAAATTCGTAAATTTCCAATAACTTGCGAAATTTCCAAAGTAGCATATTTATAGTTACTGATGTTCATTCCGGCATCAAAACTGATATTTTAAAAGTAGTCTGACATTTTTACAGTAAAAAGTTTCCATTAAATGCACGTTTAAGTGAATTTTTGTCCTATTCTTCCATGTTAAGAAAATCGTAAATTTCTAATAACTTACGAAGTTTTTAAATTCGAATGTTGCAAATGCATAGGGTTCTTGCCAGTGTCGAAAGTAATACTTTAAAACTGATCTGACCTCTCTGCGATCATTTGTTCGTGAGATATCGTGTTAACAGACTAACAAACTAACGGACTAACACACTAACGCACTGACATACTAACGGACTGACACACTGACACACTGACACACTAACAGACACCCTACAGACAGACACCATACAGATTTTGTCATTTTCGGATTCCTCACACCTGAAAACGTGTAGAAAAGTCAAAAAACCGAGGTCGAAAATTTTCACGATTACCTAAGTTCCCCATACCTATAGTATGATGGGGAACTAAAAACTGAAGTATGTCTTAATTTTTAAGGAACAATTAAATGGCCATTTCAGCCACGGGGATGATAACAGAATGTTGTTCCAAATCAAATGCTTTCTTAATATAAGCAGAGTTTTATTTATTTTATTAATACAATTAAAAAAAAGAGTAAATCAGCATGTCTAATTCGAGAAAAAGTAAATAAATTATATTAATAGTATATATATATATATTATTGAGCCAAAATATTACATTCTTATGTTTTCTAACGCTACTAAAAAAGAAAAAGAAAATCATTTTCTTACAACTAAAAAAGCAATAAAGTTTCGAATAAACATTCATAAAATAAAAAAAAATATTGTTTAAAAATTCAATTTACAAACAATGTATAAATTAAGTAAAAAACTTTATTTTATTAATTATAAATTATATTAAATATTTAAATAATTGATTAAATAAAGGTTTGAACTCTTTAATTTTTCAATTACAAAACTTTATAACAAATATTATGCTAAACATTCTTAAAAATCGTAATTATATACATTTTTTCCATGCCATCTTTTACATATGTTTAACATCATTCTTTATACAACTGTATTTCTAATTTAAAAAGTTAGAATTCGACAAAATAAAATAAGAGCATCTTTTATCTTAAGTTGGAAAAGTAACTTAATAGTGACTGAACCGGAAACTCCAATTTGTCTCATCTCAGCTAATGGTAGAACAGAAGGATGTAATTTATTTGTAACTTGTATTTTAACTCAAATATTATACTCTTTTGAACTTTGTTCTAGAGTTGCTACTTTGTATATTATTATGAATTATGTCGAGTTGAAGCGATCATTACAAATGTCTGAACAAAAGTAACTTTTGTTTATTTGAATAGATGACAGGCATATTTGTACATTCATATTTACTTGTCACATTTTCAAAGAAGATTAATAATTAAAATATAACTAGTATATCTGCAGATCACGAGCCGCAACGTCCTATTTGCATCACACATTATTCAACAGGTCATTTTTATTTATTCCATCTTATATATAATATATATATATATATTGATTCGATTGACTTGCTACGTAAACAAATATGTTTATGAGGGGGGGCCGCCGCACCCTCAACCCAAATTTCATTCAAAAAGATTGCATAGCACATCGGAATTATTTTGTATAACCCTATAAACTAATTATCAAATCTATGCTCACACTTTTCAACAGAAAAAGCATGCTTTTAAAATTTTAATAAAATTCCATTATATTTAATGGGGTGTAACCATGTTAAAATACACTTTTAAAAAATACCGACTATAGACCGTAATAATACAAAATTCTTTTACGTATCTCGGAAAAGGAGCCACAGATATTATATACAGAATTATACACAGATATTATATAATAAAAATACACCTAATTAATTATAACTCATTAATTTTTCAAGCGAATTTGAAATCATATGGATGATTACAGAACGTCATTGGAATTCTTTTATGTGGTCCCACAAATAAATTATTTTGTCTATACATATCATTTTTTAAGCGTAAACATGCTTTTAAGTATCTTTACAATGTATGTTAATTCTATTCTATTCAATGGAGCATAAACCCATTAAAATGCGCTTAAATAAAAAAATGCCCATAGGCTCTATATCACAAAGTTATTTTCTGTGTCCCTTTAAAGGAAGCAAAAACATTGTATACACCAGTAAAATTTATTCAGCTTATTCTACGTTTTTCATTAATAATTGTTCAAATTTGACATACTTTGGATGATTACGTGACATTGTCAAGACACAATTGTAATATCCTGTACATTAATTAGGAAGCCTCAGAACACTTTCGTTTATTACAAAACATAAGTTTAAGCATCTTACTCATGTACGTTAATTTAATTTTGTTGATTGGAAAGTAATGATGTTGAAATGCGTATAAGCGAAGTTCACACCATATGCCTTAATGTTACGAATTTTCGCGTGTGCCTGTACACTGTTCATAAACAATAGAGACCTGAAAAATTATGCAGCTATTTCTATGCAAAGTTTGAACGTGTGTAACAATTTGTAGGTCAAAGGACGGATTTTTGCGGCCGCTATTTAGGTACATACACATTCTGCTCATAGGCCGAAATGTTAAAAAAATTTTTGGCGTGTCCTTGTACTCGAACTACAAATGGAATATACACCTAAAACAATACAACTAGTTCTAGTTGGCTCATGAACAGGTGTTCCAAATTGTAAGTGAATAGCGTGAATTTTGCGACCGCTATAGCGATACCTACAAGTTTTTCCCATAGGTCGTAATGATAAGAAAAACTTTGGCGTGTCCCTGTACACGAACTACAAATATAATGCACACCCAAAACTATACAGCTTATTCCGTGGGGATTATGAACATGTGTACCGAATGTCAATCCAATAGCGTGATTTTTGCGGCCGCTATCGCGCGACAGACAGGCAAACAAACACAGAGACGGAACCCAAAATCTTTTTGAGTTTCAACAGGATACAATATATTAAAATCACACAATAAACTGATTGGGAAGAAAAATCACATTAATTGAAATTTATTTTTCCGACTGACGGAAAATAAGTCAAAGACCTGGGCTTCGACTCCCGGTTCAGGCCTTATTTTCACTCAGTCGGAAAAATAAATTCCAATTAATATGATTTTCTTCCCAATCAGTTGATTGTGTGATTTTAATATATTGTATTTCTTTCTCCCATTGTTTAATGGTGTTTTCCTTTACCTGCGGCTTACTTATGTCGAGTTATCTACATGATGGACCAGATGTTTCTGCCTAACGGTTGTCTGAGTGAGTAATGGCCACCGGTTAGGGATTATTCAAATTTTTATTTTGGATTTCTCCCCCTTTGTAAACCCAAAAAGTAAAATTTTGTGGAAAAGCTAATTTTTGCCACACTCAACCAAAATAAGATAGAAACAAAAGTTTTAGTTTTATAATCGTTAGGTCATTATATTTTAAAACTCGAAATAAGATGGCAGAGGCATGTGATGGGAGAGGATTATTCAAATTTTTATTTTGGATTTAGCCACCTTTGAAACATGCTTTGGAGTTGGCTGATTTTGCAACAAACAGAAATTAATATTAGCTAAATTTTTTTGTGAATTTTGGACTTTTAGTGTTGCATATACCAAAAAAAAAAAAAAATTTTTTTTCAATTAAATTTTATTTATAAATAACTTGTTTCTGTTTTCTGATTAAACAAAAAAAAAAAAAAAAAAACTAGAAAGTTTTCGAAATATATCAGAAACGGTACACAATAACGCTACACCTAATCAACAAGTTTGGTGCTTTAGTCAGATGGAGAAGAATCGCGATGTCACAGTTATGGAAGTGACCGGTTTTGAAAACTCACCAGCCTTAAGGTTTGGACAGTTTTGCAGCGCTTCTTGATTGTGAAACGCAAGTAACACAGAGATAGATAAGCTTTGACATGACTTCTTGTTTCTAAATGGTGAAAACGTTTACTTAGAACTAAAAAAAAACTGAAAAAGAAATGCAATTTCTAAATTTAAGGCGTCTTGCAACTTGACGACACAGTTATTTTTGCCACGTGTATTACGTTGTTCACTCTTTAAAAAAAATATTTACTGCCACTGCATATTAAGAACAGTAAATGCAATTATATATATATATATATATAAACTAAAAGAAAGTTGACCTAAGATTATTTAAACCACTAAAAAATAATCGAATTCATTCTGAAGATCAAAATTTTTATGAAAAGCATCACTGAACTCTAAAGTAAATTTTAAAACTGAAAATAGCAATATACAAACGAATTGAACCGTTAGAACTAAACAAAACCAAAATTTATTTTTTGTTGCCATTCCTAAAAAACTGAATAAAATGTGAAAAACCTGTTGGCTTCGACGATATTATTTATTTCTTTTCTTCTTGTGGAAATATACATTTCAGTTTTCTATCAGTCTCTTAATGATAATTGTTTTTTGTGTAATTATATTAAGTTCTATATGTTACTATGTCTTTTTATACCATTTCTGGGAGAGTAAATGTTTCCATAGTTTATTTTATTTGTTATTTCGTTTTTAAAAATTTCCTAATAACAGTATTATACGAAACAACAATATGTATGAAATAAGAAAGCTCACGTATGTAATATGAAAGTACAATTATAACAATATGTATATGTTTGAACATATTAATATTGAGTATGCGTATATAATGACAATTTTAGAATTCTTGGAAAAACTAAAAAGAATTTCTAACATCTGATATAAGGGTATATGAAAATAAATGTTTATTTTAATTGTATTTTAATTTGTTATTATTATTATGATTATTATTATTATTATTTTGCGTGTGTGAGAGTATTTTATTTTTATTTATTTATTTATTTTTTAAACTCTAATGGTTTTATATTTTTATTTTTTTATTTATGCATATGCATCATTTTTTTCATAATTTTTAATACTTCTGAAGTTACATGAAAAAAAAAAAAAAAAAAAAAAAAAGGGCAATATCAAGCTATAGTTATTATAACTTCGGTATACGATTAAAAAAATTCTTGCAAAATAATTTTCTTAGCTGTAAAAATACTTTGCAATATAATGAAGATTTTTAATATTGTTTAGATGAATTTTAAACTGTGGTCAAAAATATATATATATATTTTACAAAATTATAATATAACTGAGAGAATATTTGTATATTTGCACATAGTTATCTTAAATATTTCTTCTATTTTTCTTCGTCTAAAAAAAAGAAAAGTGTCTTAATAAATTCAGAAACAGAGATAACTATTTCTATTATATATAGTATTTAAAGGATATTATTATTTATACACTATATAGATATAAATAAAAATATATTTTAAGAAAAATACTTTCTTTAGGTATAAGACATTAAAATAAAATGTATTAAGATGTTATTAAGATTTTAAATTACTTGAAAATATTACATTGACATATTACTATTTTTATAGACTATTTAAATATTTTATTTCAATAAATATATTATTTGTGTAAATTTTAGAATCACATATAATATTATTTTCTGAAAACTTTCTGAAATAAATGGATATATAAGAAGCGGAAGTACTTTTTATATAAGCTTTTACATGTGCATTTTTAAAAGGACACTTCTGAAAAATTACACGATTACTAAAAGTCAAATGTTGTAGCAAAAAATTTATTTCACTTTCACTTTTTTATTTATGAATAATTTATTTTTTCCAGCTTTATGACTTAAAGTGAGCATATATCTTTTATGGGCTATGTTGTTTTATTTGTTGTATGTGGCTGCTAAAATATGAAGTATATTTTAGAATTTTTAAAAGCATACACATTGCATAGTCGTATCTTGAAACAGTCGAAATTCGTCGATAAGAACCTAACGTGAAGTTTTACATTTACACGCGTTGATGAAATAAATCTGATTAAATCCAAACCAACAATTTAAAATTATATAATAAAATCTTCTTGTCTTGAAATAGACTGCCATATATCATATATTATAAGAGTTTATTTTACTTCTTATAAATTAAATGAAACAACGTGAAGCATATGAGGTTGCCAATTGAAAAGATTGATCAATTTAACATCAGTCTTGAATTCTATATAAGGCTGAATATCACATAAATGTGCATTTTAGTGTTTCAGGTCTTTATTATTAATTTTAAGCAAATAAATTGTAAAATTTTATTATTATTATTTAGAAGTACCTTTTTAAAAAAGCATCAAATCATAAAATGTGAGTTTATAGCAATTTCAGTATTTTTTAGAGAATTTTAAACCTTATAATCGTCATTTTCGTGACTGTCTCCAAGACCAAATGTTTACATACAAAGTATGTTTTTTACTAAAAAAAATAAAATGATAATTATAATAATTGTTAATTCTTGTAAAAAAAACTATTTGTTTTCAAAGGAATTTTTTTTTTTTTTAATTACGTTAATTTTCATGCATGTGTAATTAAAATGCTTGTATGCAAGTCTTGACATCATTTTCGTGACACATGAAAATAACTTCATATATCATCAAGGGATGGTGCCACCATTCACTTTTTTTAAAGTTTAAGATCAGAAATCAACATTGACGATATGTGGGGAAAAAAAATCTCAAGAAAATTGAAAACAGGTAAGAGTTAACATTATTTTTATTGTTTACATGCTGTGCGTACTTTTATTGCTTGTCATTTTCGAGATGCATAAAAAATACAAAAATATTATTATAAAATTTAGAACAAAGTTTTATTTTAATATAGAATGACGACCAGAAGAAGAAAATGTGACGATATCGGCTTAGTGAAAGCATGTTTTTCAGTACAGAACGAATTATTGACGATTTGTCATTTTCGTGACGGTCATTTTTGTGACGTCACGAAAATGACATTTGTTGCAGATTTACTATTTTGTAAGCCGTGGATTTAAATAATTTTTTTATTTTGAATTAAAAGATTTGTTGGTGTAGGATAAGCTTTATATTTAAATATTTAAAGTACTTTCCGGTATCCAGGTAAATATAAAAAAATTACATAGGACATTAATATTAAGATACAATTAAAAAAGCAAACTTTTATTTATTTATTTAATTTTATTTATTTATTTATTTATTTATTTATTTTTTTTTTGCCCCCTTTAAGGTGTCATTGAGAATGTTACTCAAAATATTTTACTTGTGTCATTTATGGCAAGATGCAGAAAAAATAATTTGCATGGCCTGACAAAGAGGATGTCCATGAAATTCAAGTGCCACATATTCTGTGCAAAATTAGGAATTCTCCCGAACCTGCTTCAAATAGATATTTTAAACTTCAGGATGAAGATTTTAATAATGTTCAAAATGCTTTTTCTGAATTTAATTCAGTTAATCATTAAACTTGTAACTACAAGGATTTTAATACAATAAAATTGCTTGATATTCTCATTATTGCTCTTTCTTTTCCCTTCACAATCTTTTCTCTATTGTTCTAATATGTTCCATTTTTAATATTATATGGTCCTATTTCATTGACAAACAATGTTATTTCAGTGAAAAATAGTCATTTTGACAAATATTGTCATTTCAGTGACAAACAGTCGTTTCAGTGACAAACATTGTCATTTCAGTGACAAACCAGTCATTTCAGTGACATCATTTTTGACATCTTTAAATGCTATAATTAAAAATTTAATGCAAGTAAACTAATAATTTCCAGTTTATAGTCAAGAGGTATGCAGTCTATGATATTTCCCATTGATATAATTTATGTTTATAAAAAATAAATTTAAATTTATTTATTTATTTATTTATTTTTTTAAATTTAAAATTTTTGGGTTTTTTATTTTATTTTATTTTTTAAAATGGGAAGAACTTTTTAGAAAAGCCTAAGTCTTGTATTTTTTTTATGAATCTGAACCACAAAAAAAATTTTTTAAATGGTAATTTTGATTTTATAAGATAATTAAAATTATAAATTTTTATTGAAAAATTTCAATAAAATTTTAAAAAATTATGTTCGATCTCTGTCAAACTCAGAATTTATTTAAGATGTACTTACGGACTTATTTTCAAAAATTCAAATTAAAATACAAAGTTTGAAAAAAAAGTTTAAAAAAATCCAAAATGCACACTTATGTGATATTCAGCCATAAATGTAATCATTATAGTTAAATGGGAGATAGAATGTTTCGTCAAATATAAATGTCTCTAAACCTACTTTGAAATTTTTTTCACGTAGGTTTATATACAAAACTTGTTATCATATCTATTAATCTACCTTTACAAGAATTAATTGAAGGGACAGAAATAATTGTTTGTATTCCACACCAAAATATTTACAAGTATTGCTTTCTTGACTAAATATCGAAATTCAGTTTTTGTTATTAAAATTCATTTTGCAGTCCCCTGAATCTGAAAAACAAGTTTTTGACCATCTCTATGTGTATGTGTGCATTTGTTATCAGTATATTTTAAGAAAAAATAGTAGCAGGAAGTCTAAACTTGTTATTCTAAATATGTGTCTTATAAGGATGCTATACAAAATACTTCGTTGAGATCAAGCTGATGATTAGTATACAGGGAATTGAAAGTAATTCAAATACAGTATGCCTACTGAGGAATTTTCTAGTAGGTACAATGTGACAGCTACAGTCTTTACTGAGAAATTGAAATGAATATATATATTATTCATTAATGCATGTTCTCAAAGTAATTTGTATATATCGGGCTGTATTTGGGAATTGATGGAAGGGTAATTTATGTATTGTTCTTTGCTTTTATTATAGCACTAAATTTATGTACACGATGTGGCTTTTCTTTCTGGGTTTTCAGAGGAAAACTGCCCGTTTCGATCCTATGTCATGCTCGTTGGCCTTTCAGAGGTTTCCGTGGTTTTCATCAAAATACGTGCAATCTTTCCTTAGAAATATACCCACGGAGGAATTTCAACCCAGACCTAGGTCCCAAGTGTGCATCTAAGTTCCATTAGACATTAATCAAGATACCAATAAATTATTGTATGATATGTTTGTAGGCATTTGAAAATTATTGTAGTTTACCTAGATATATCGTGAATTTCTATATCGGCGATATCGTTTATTAACAAAATGTTTGCCAGAGACAAATATTTTTCATTGATTAAAGATTGACCCTCTTTTCCAAAGTAGCTTTTCTTTAACCCTTTAACTCCCAGAGTCCTCATTTGAGGACAGCTAATAAAATAGCACGTATATTTTTTGTGGTTTCATGGAATGATTTCTAATTTTTAATGACAGTTTACAGCATCACTCTAAAGGATCCCTAAATGTTTTATATGACTACGATTAATTATAATTACATAAACTGGATAATTATTTTACGATTTTTCATTCATGGTATGTAAATTTGTTTTTAGCGCAGATATACCAACATAAGTCAAGTTAAATAACAAAATACATTAATCTATTATCATGAAGGTTTTTTTTTTCTATCTAGAGGTTTTTTCGATAGATCATTAAATATCCTAAAATGAGGATAGCCTTTAGATATAAAACAATCAGATAAATTATTTAATTTTCCAAATTAATTCGGGCGTTAATGGGTTAAATCATATTAAAATATACAATTCCCACGTATTTTTACAAATGATTAAACTATTTACAAATTTATGGTTCACCCAATACACGCGTAGGTAACAATTACATATTCCAAATTTCTTTAACCTGAATATTTTGTATTCAATAAGTCTAGATGTCATTCTATTGTGTATAAACCTCTAATCGTATTTTTCAATTGAATGTATAAGGAAAAAAAAATAGGAAGCAAATTAAATTAGTTTAAAAAATATATACTCTTTTTTTCTTTCTTTCTTTTTTTTTTTTTTTAACTATTTTTTAAGTCTAAACGCTCAGTTAAAAACTAGAAATAATTTTTTTAATTTATTTTGTTAAGTTATATTTTGAAACCAGAAATTATAGTTACCATTGATATAGTAGCAGATTTCGTCCCGTTTCATCGTAATCAATTTTTATTTTTTTTTTTTTAATAATGTGCATTTAAAAATAAACATTTTAAATAAAACAGTTTCACAAAATGGGAAGTTTAATTATCTTTTATGGATAATTCCCATTTTTAACACTTATAAACAAGGTTAGAAACTGTTAATGGCCTGTCTGTCCGTCCGTCTGTCCGTACTCTAACTCTAGTAAATATTCATGTGATTTTTTGAAACTACTACATGATTTTCAAGTTCACTATCTGATGTTCCCTATTTAAAAGGTGGGGGAATACCTCTAATGCTTTGTGTAGAGTACACCTAAAGCATTGGGTTCGATTAGAGGTATATCTATAAATCATATTTTTATACGTTTAATTTACACAAATTTTAATGAAATTCAAATGTGTTATTTAAGTTTACTATCGGATTTTTTTTTTTTTTAATAGAAAATGGAGTAAATACCACGAGCGTTTTATTTTCTAACAATGCTTAAGGGTGAATATGATTTAAATCAGTGTATCTGTCTTACTTACTGGCAATATGTCTATCTGTCCGTCAGCCCATCTCCAATGTCCGTAAAAATTTTCAAAACTTCTTAAATATGATATATGGTATTCAAGTTCGCTATGAAATATTTCTTACTTAAAATGGCATTAATAAGACCTTGACAACTGGTTTTTGTAAAGGAACACCTCCTCACCGAAGCCAATGCATTCCGTTTTAGGACAGACATTTCTATAAATCGTATTTAGATAACATTCTATTGCAAAAATAATAAAAAAAAGTAACATTTATTGTTAATATGCTACAAAATCTTTTGTATAGAATATGATACGGGAAAACTTCAGATTTACAGGGCTACACTAAAATATTCAGATACACCAAGGGCTGAAATTAGAATTTAAGGGCTACCTCTTCTTTTGAGTTAAAAATTATTAAAACTTTCAAACAAAGTTTAATAGTGATCATGAATTCAAAAGACTAGCTATATGCCTTTTAATCCTTCTGTCTGTCCGTTGTGTGATGAAGCAGGTAAAGAACATAGAAATTTATATGATACTGGTATGCAAAATTAGAAAGTGTTAATAATCGATGCGTACCGCATGATTTTCCGTCCTTTTTGTTTTGGAGAGTGTGGTTGATAAACGGAATTACCTGTAAATTTAGTTATACCCATTTATTCCACGGGATTGTCCATGACGTTTATGAGAAACTCCCATGTTAAAGAATGAGTGAAAGTAATATTATGGGACTGAACTGGCATTTTATAGACAGAAGTTTTGCGAAATATGAGTGATATATATGTATATATATATATATATATATATATATATATGTACAGTCAGCTGCAAAATTATTCGAGCACTAGCCAATAATTCCTATATTTAAAAAGTACACTTAAGACTGTTTTGCTAAGTAAATCCTTGTCGAATCATGTACTTAGACTGATTAAGAGCATGACTCGACAAGGATTTATTTAATAAAGCTGAAAGCTGTATTAAGTGTACTGCTTTTTGGCAAGGATTATTGCTAGTGCTCGAATAATTTTGCAGCCGACTGTATAATAAATACAGTCAATAATTTCGGGGAGTTCATTTAATAAAACAACCAATACACTTGCAAAGTAATGTAAACACAATCATCCTCAAAAGAATGTGCTTCCGATAATATTTACTTCAACCTTCGTTGATACAGTTCCTGGAAACAGTCATGGAAGCTGTAACGTGTGAGACGTTGTAATGCAGTTGTCGCTGTTGTAAACACTTTCTCTGGAATTTGCAAAATACTTTCCTTTTATTCGATCTTTCAGTTTTTGGACAGGTAGAAATCGCCGAGAGCCAGTTGTGGGGATTTTTGCAGTACTGCAGTGTTGTGTTTTACAAGGGCTTGCTGAACCATCAGGCATTGGTGCGAAGGGGCATTGCCAAACAGCAACATCCAGGTGTTCAAGGAGTATCTGTAACAGCGTCTTTCCAATTTTTAAGCACTACATTTACTACTATTTAAAAACTTTCGATCTTCACATAGCCTTGTCTTCATAGGGTTGTTGTAGTAACCGTAATGTTTATGCGGTATTTTTTCTAGTTTGTAGTAATTTATTGCTCGAACATTGTTCAAAAATGGACATTTTGCTACATCGACATGATAGACTAACAGTCTGTCGCTGAACCTTGAGCTTTGCGACTTTTCAGTTTCGCAAACGGTCATGTGGCGTCTGACGCATGCTCAGAAAGCCAGACTTGTAAATCAAATCGTTGTTTCTGTTCACCCCCACACCAGGCATGAGGGGTGATGATAGTCTCCGAACTTAATGATTACCACGTATTTTGATAACAGTAAGAATGCTATATATATGTACGTATATACACATATATTACATTGTAATATATATGTATGGATACCATGTTTTATAGGGTTTCTGAGTTTGTTAAAATAAGAAAAAAATATTTATTTAATTTAGCTATACAAAACCTTACGTTGTCAATAACAAGTTTTTTTTTTTTTTTTCAAATTGCTCACCATACGAACGTTGTTGAAACTTTTATCAATGTGTAATTCGTTTTGATTAACTGTACATATACACTTTTTCAACAAAACTGTGTGCCTGTAAATTGTATCATTGTAAAAGCTAAAATATTCCAGTGTTATATAAATAAATTTAGATTTATGTATTAAATATATTTCATTCATCACTATCTAAATTAAATAATCTAAATCTAAATTAAAAAAACTTTTGTCCAGAAAGTACTTCCCTTGTAAAGTATAACGTACAGAGAAATGTTAATTGCATAGTTTTATAAATTTATCCTGCTTCAGTAATTTTTTGAGTCAATATTTTCTTGGACATTTAATAATTTTTTAATAAATTTTGATGTACGAAAGGATTATTGTTTGGATTTCATATAAACAATACTTTAATATTTCTTTCATATTTTTCAATATATTATTAAGAATGTAACGCTTTTTTTAGGCTTTAAACATTTTCTTAATAAGTTTTTATATACAGAAAAGCCACTAGTTCTACAAAGTAAAGAGCATTGGAAGAGTAACTGTTTCTACACGTGTACAAATTGAAATGATAAAATATATACAACACAGTATTTTACACGTTAAAATCCTAAGTTAAAAGATTTGGTTTAAAAGTTTACAGTATAACAATAGCAACCTTTATCTTTCATCTTTTATATTTTATATTGTAAACTTTTAAACTAAGTCTTTTGACTTAAGATTTTAACGTGTAAAGTACTGTGCTGTATATATTTTATCAAGCAAAGATAATAAAACTTTAAGTCATTTAAAAGCACTCTAATAAATTTTCATTAATATATGAAGGGGAAAAAGACAGGTTTTATACGAAGAGATTATTTTACCTAAAGAATTTTTATGTAGGAAATAGATGTTCTGTTTAATTTTTTAATTATGTTGATGAATATATTAACCAGAAAATTAAAGTTTGAAAGAAAAATATCGCAGAACAATGATCGGAGGAATGAACTCAGTAATTTGAGTCTGGTAATCTGATAATTAACGTGAAATAATCACTTAATGACAGAGTCTTGTTTTTAATTTCATCATTCGTTAAACAGGAGAACAAACAAAACACTATTTAAACAACAACAACAAAAAAAAAATATTCGAGATCAACGAGGTGTTGGATATCGATATTCAATAAACATTTTATTGGTGTACTTCAGTAAATCCATCGAATATTTCAATGCAAAAAGTGAATATTCTGATATATATGGTATAACTATAGTATTTCCACCACAACTGGATTTGGCGATTTTTCTTTGGCGCAATTTTGAACGATAACTATGTCGTTCTAGGATTCTTTGCAGTATAATATGGCAGCATGCATGCTGTTTTTTGCAACAAGCGTTCTGGTTTTTTTTTTCTTTTATTATTACCATAGCAACCAGCTTAGCAATTAATTATAAAGTAGTAATTATTTAATACTATATTCTATTTCAGCTGGTGAAATATCATTATATAAAAGTGTCGTATTTTTATTCTTTATTATTAATTTATTTTGTTTATTTAATTTATTTTTATTTAATTTTGTTTAAGTATAGCGGCTAGTAGTAGTGAATCAGTAGTGAAAAATTGAATTGAATTATTGAAAAATATAAGAATTAGTTAAGAAAATTTTTTAGAATCGTTGTAACGAGAGATAGGCCTACATTTGGAAAAAAAGGTGAATGTAATAGGATTTTCTGAGTGAATTATTTAGAGAGAGAGAAATGTTTTTTTGGATTTTTTTTTTTTTTTTTTTTTTTTTTTTTTGTGGGAGTAAAATGGTTTTGCGACAGAGGAAGAAAGTGACGGGAAGATTGGTGGTATTGGAAAGATTGCGGAATTTGATGAGCCGAAATTCGGTAAAAGGAAGTATGGAAGAGGCCATTCTGTTGTTGGTCAGTGGGTGTTCGGTGGTATTGAAAGGGGTTCTGGGAAAATGTTTCTTGTGGCTACGCATAACAGAACGAAGATACTTTGCTTGAATGTATTAAACAATGGATTGAGCCGGGGACGACTGTGTGTAGTGATCGCTAGAAGGCGTATGATTGTTTAGAACAAGAGGAATATGATCACCTTACAGTGAATCATAGTTTGAATTTTGTAGATACGTCCACTGGTTGTCATACTAATACAAAAGGAACAACGTGTTAAAAGTACACTGCCGACCTACAGTCGCAAAGGCGATTTAAATTTTTTTTGGCTATGTATTTGTTTCAGAAAAAATGTCAGGGAAATAAAGAAAAGTTTTATTTATTTATTTATTTATTTTTATTGTGGGGATATTAAACAAGACCTTCCGGCTTTTTCGAAAGGGTAGGTTGATTTCTTTTTCCTTATCAAGTAGCCGTCATTTTGTTTCAAAATGGCAGCTACAAATTATTAATGCACTTGGTAGAAATATTGATGTAGGCTATGCACATATGGAGTTTTAAGCAAATCGGTTCATAAATACACTTTTATGTGAATTTAAAATTTTCAAGTGGCCGGCGCTAGGAAAAAAAAATGGTGGGTTAAGTTGACAAATATATGAAATGCGTTTGTGAGATAAGTCTACTGTAAATTAAGTGGCTGCCACTTCGATAAAAATGGCAGAGAAAGTTGCTCATCTGAGATATCGTTGCAAATTTGAAATTTTTTTTTTTTTTTTTTGTAGAAATTTTTTCAAAGAGGCTTAGTAAGTTGATAAAATGTTAGTTTCCTGCATTTCTAGTTTGTTTTAGTATTAAAATAGTCTAATTTTACCTTAAAAACAGATTAAAAAGATCCAGTAACGCATGTAATGGATTTGGCGCCAAATTTGGCGACTTTTCCCCTATGGCGACTTTTTTGGCGACGTTTGGCGACTTTTGGCGACTTTTGGCGAGAAAATACTTATTATCGATATACCAAAGATGGACGCAATAACGTGATTGGTTCATGAGTTACGTGAATTTTCTAAATTTTTTGTTGTTTGAATGATAAATCCATTTTTCAACTTTGATTTGAATTGATTAAGTATTTCTAAAGTTCCAGCAAACACATCGAAGATATTTGAAGCATAGGTTACTGTCCAACTGTGGTTTAAATCAGTGCCGTGTTTCAAAAGTTATTATTATGGCAAATTTTCAAGTGGCAGTCTAAGTGGCTGCGACTTGTAAAACAAAATAGCAAAACAACTTGTCCATCGAAATCATCCAGTACATTTGTACGATAAGTTCATTGTCCAGTTCTAGTTTAAATTAAATCAGAATTTCAAAAATTATAATCTTAAGAAATTTTCAGGTGGCACCACTTGTAAAAAAAAGTGGAGTGAGATGCCTAGCGAACTTATCTGAGATATTTGAATGATAAATCCACTATCCAAACTTGAAGCGAATTGATTCTGTCTTACTAAAGTTATCATAATGACAAATTTTCAAGTGGCCGCCACTTGAAAATAAAATTGCGGATCAAGTCATCAAGAGAACTTATCCTAGATATTTGAACCAAAAATTCACTAACCAGCTTTTATTTGAATCAGTTTAGTATTTTAAAAGTTATCGTGATGGCATATTTTCAAGTGGCAGTGTGATTTCAAGTAGCTGGAACTTAGACACAAGATGTCGGGACAAGTTGCCTAGTGAAAACATTCAAGATAATTATATGATAATATCACTGTGAAAATTTGGTTCGATTTGAAGAATTATTTCAAAAGTTATCGTGATTTTAAATTTTCAAGTGTGAGCCTGATTTCAAGTGACCGCGCTTAACTTAAGATATCTGCCACTTTATTAAAAGTGGCGGATATAGTTTATTAATAAACTTCATTGAGATCCTTATGTGGTCTGTATTTACATCACAATTCAAACAATTTCGGAATACGCTTTTTACAATTTAAATTTGAAATTTTCAAGTTGTCTCCACTTGAAAACTAAATGGCGGAGCAACTTGGTTAACAAACTCATCTAAGATATTTATAAGGTAAGTTAAGACACTGTTCAAATTTGGTTCCATTTGGAGTATTATTTCGGAAGTTATCATGGTTTTAAATTTTCAAGTGGTGGCCTGATTTCAAGTGGTCCCGCTTAACTTAAGATATCCGCCACTTTATTAAAAATGGCGGATATAGTTCATTAATAAACTTCATTGAGACACTTGTGTAATCTATGTATACATCAAAATTCAAACAATTTCGGAATACGCTTTTTACAATTTAAATT
This sequence comes from Salticus scenicus, assembly GCA_963930645.1. Taxonomy (NCBI): domain Eukaryota; kingdom Metazoa; phylum Arthropoda; class Arachnida; order Araneae; family Salticidae; genus Salticus; species Salticus scenicus. The sequence continues at coordinate 158,185,394 of OZ005659.1, read as the reverse complement.
TGAAATTTCCAAGTGGTCTCCACTTGAAAACAAAATGGCGGTGCAAGTTAGTTAACAAACTCATCCAAGATATTTATAAGATAAGTTAAGACACTATTCAAATTTGGTTCGATTTGGAGTATTCTTTCGGAAGTTATAGGGATTTAAAATTTTCAAGTGGTAGCCTGATTTCAAGTGGTCCCGCTTAACTTAAGATATTTGCCACTTTATTAAAAATGGCGGATATAGTTTATTAATAAACTTCATTGAGATCCTTATGTGGTCTGTATTTACATCAAAATTCAAACAATTTCGGAATACGCTTTTTACAATTTAAATTTGAAATTTTCAAGTGGTCTCTACTTGAAAACAAAATGGCGGAGCAACTTGGTTAACAAACTAAGCTAAGATATTTATAACATAAGTTAAGACACTGTTCAAATTTGGTTCCATTTGGAGTATTATTTCGGAAGTTATCATGGTTTTAAATTTTCAAGTGGTGGCCTGATTTCAAGTGGTCCCGCTTAACTTAAGATATCCGCCACTTTATTAAAAATGGCGGATAAAGTTCATTAATAAAGTTATTTGAGACACTTGTGTAATCTATGTATACATCAAAATTAAAAAAAATTCGGAATACGCTTTTTACAATTTGAATTTGAAATTTTCAAGTGGTCTCCACTTGAAAACAAAATGGCGCAGCAACTTGGTTAACAAACTCATCTAAGATACTTATAAGATAAGTTAAGACACTGTTCAAATTTGGTTCGATTTGGAGTATTATTTCGGATGTTATAGGGTTTTTAAATTTTAAAGTGGTAGCCTGATTTCAAGTGGTCCCGTTTAACTTAAAATATCTGCCACTTTATTGAAAATGGCGGAAAAACTTCATTAATAAACATCATTTAGACCCTCATGTGACCTGTATTTATAACAAAATTCAAGCAAATCTTGCTTTAAATATGCTTTTTACAATGTCGGTTTGAAATTTTCAAGTGGCTGCCACTTGAAAACAAAAAGTCGGAGCAACTTGGTTAACGAACTCATCCAAGATATTTATAAGATTAGTTGACTGTCCAAATTTGGTTCGATTTCGAGTATTATTTCGGGAGTTATCGAGATGACAAAATTTTCATTATAGATAGATAGATAGATAGATAGATAGATAGATATATAGATAAACGAAGTGATTGCAATAGGTCGATTTCTAAAGAAATCAACCTAATAGAAGGATAGGAAAACTGAAATTGGGGATTAGTATTGTTTGTTTATAAGTTCGGAAGTTGTTTCTACTGTATTTTTCTATAATTATATATATATATATATATATGTACATATGTGTGTATATTAAATATATATATATATATGTATGTATGTATATA